>CM036761.1:40997927-42197927 GCA_020796225.1 Arion vulgaris
TCTACATGGTGCGGATCCCTCATATTTTGGTCTGCTGTTTTCTACTCACTTCCCTTACGACGGTTGGAAGATGAATTGTTTTATAATTGACGTTTACATATATACCGCCAAACCTCGCTGAAAAGATTGAACCTTGGAGGATGCTTTAGTTCCATTTGATTTTTCATATATGCTACTTTAACACTCTGGGACATCTGGAATTTACATATGGACATTGCCTTTTTCATTGTGCATGGTTTCTAATGGACTTTACACACTTATTACTTTGTCTAGTTGACACAGATGGAGATTGCACTTTTGAGGATGAATGATTTTTGATTGACTTTACATATATCTTGCTACGACTGGCTATGCAATGGGAATTTTGCTGTTTGAAGTGAGGAACTTTTTCTAATAGACTATACACACATGTTACTGCAACTAATGATGACATTGGATGTTTCACCTTGGTGAATTATCAATATTTACTAAGTATCAAATTTGATATGCCTGGCTGTAGGAGCGGTTGAAAATTGAACAATGAACATTGACCTTTGAACATTGCACATTGAACGTTGATTATTAAGCATTGATTGCTATGTGTGCATTCTATATTTTTAAGTAAGTATGATTTTCTAGCTCTTTCCATACTTTTAATTTGCTATATATGCTAATGTGGATTTTTGATTCCTCTTACAGTTGATACCTCCAGTTGTAGCATTTTTTGTATATTGTTATTATAATAATAATTACTTATACAAATTGTGCTAGTTCATACGTGTGCTTATATAGTTCTCTAGCTTTATCGCGTGATCGCGATTGGTGTAATTTTCACTGATGTCGCACAGAGGCACACGGAGTGGAAAAATTATTGAGGATGTCGTGGTTGAGGTCGTACCTTCCGATTCAGTGGCTCCTCCCCTCGAATTAGTCGATCCTCCTGTACCAGTACAGGTTGGCCAGGATTGGCAGGGTGTTTCAGCGTTACTGCCTCCCCATCAGTGGACTTGTCCTCGTCCACCCTGCAGGCCTCTGCGGACGTTTGGGCATTGTGATGGTCCTTCAGTGGAAGAATTTGCGAGGGACATACGCCATTATTGGCGTTACTATGGGTTGGAAGGCCAGGACAAAATTGATTCCCTATTCCAATACGTGTCGGACTCAGTTCGTGGAGAATTGGAGATTCAATTGATGTCTTCTCAGGATCCGGACGCTCTATTGGCTAGTCTCCTGCACGTGTTTGGAGACAATAGATCGGCCCATGATCTCCTGTCCGCCTTTTATCGATCCTCACAGAGTGTTGGAGAGTCTTGTCTAGACTTCTCCCATCGACTAGCCGAGTTGTTTACAAAGGTCACCAAAGCTCAGACTCGGGAGGGAACCGTCCCCCTGGATGCCAGTAACCTGAGAGACCACTTTATTGCGTCCCTTAGGGACAAATTATGTTCCAACATGCTGGTGGATAGGGTGGCGGGTGTCCCATCCACCACATTCTTGCAATGCCGTGACGCTGCACTGCGCTGGGAATCCAATCCCATCCCCGGGGCGGAGGCAGAGATGGGCCCGCGGGCTCGACATCTTCACCACCGCCTGGATGCCCTGGAGTCTGGGGTGACAGATCCTCATTCTGGGTCACGCTGCCGATTTCCTGCCGTACCCCCCCTCACTACGCCTATCTCGGGACGGAAAGATTCTTGTCAGGATCGACCACGAGGTTACATGGTGCGCGATATGAGAGCTGATTTGGGTGAACACCTTAAATGTTCTTCTTTCCACAGCCAGGACATAAGAAGGAGCGCACAACCATGGGTGTCCGGTGGCAAGGCCCATGAAAACCAGACCATAAAAAAACATAATGTGTTTGGGTTTGTGGCGACGGAGGAGCAGCAATTCTCTCCCATTAGTCCCTCTCTATCAATAGACGATTGCCAAGAGGAGCAAATATATACTTGCCATGACGTAAATGATGGTATGTCGAGTGAGCAACATATTTTACTACAGGTTTCAAATGATGATTGCCGGGCAAAACAAAACATTGATATGTTTGTGTCCGACTTCGAGAGGTTAAGTACTATGCCAAATTTTTTATTAGATTTGCCCTGTGCAGCGAAGGACGATTCTCAGGATAATCTTAAATTGATTTCAAGCATCATCGGTTCAAATGCAGAGCCAAATTTATTGCATTTTTCACGGATGGTAGAAGTTGATTCTCAAGATAGAGATACAATGGAGTCTGTTATGGATTGGTCCGATATTAAGCCCATTGCTTTGATATCATCCGACGATGTGGCATGTGAAGAACCGAACTTCTTATTACAGTTTTCTTGTGTAGAAGTGGTTACTTCTCAAATTACCAGTACAGTCGAATCCGTTGTCGATTGGTCCGATGATGAGCTGTATGTCTTAACAGACCCTCCCTTGATAGTGGAAGTAAAATTACAGGAAATCCAGATGGTGAATGAGTCCCTCATCTGTGGGGCAATTGTAGTGCGGGATATAATAGAGGATAATCAGTGTGTATTGGAGGATGATATACATGAACATGAAGAGACTGACATTCAGAAAGTCATTAGTGATTCCGGGGAGGAATTGAGAGTTGCACATAGCAGTTTATCGCCGCCTTCTGGAAAGGTCATCCACGACAATGTACGACCAATAGAACATGTGGATTTTGTTCATGTTCACCACTCAAGATTAAAACGCAATGTAAATCGTATACTTTATCCTCATGGGACACGTGGCATTGATTCTATGAGCGCGAAGGCAACTCGTACTGGTTGCAAGATTAATACATCAGGTTTTAAGGATACTACCAATGTTCAAACAAAAGTAAAACGGCGAGGAAGTTATAAAAGAGTACAGGTTAATTCGAAAAATTTTAAACAAGTGTTGGTGGGCCACAATAGTAAGGGGCGTATGTTTCAATTCAAGGGTGCTGCCCGTAGCAGTCAGTCCGAAAGAGTACGGAGAAAAGCAAAGTGGCCTAAGTCTATCTTTAGATTAGACCCTACTGATCATTTACAACAGGAACAGGTTAGGGATCCGCCTGTACAAGAATCTAGTCGACTGCCAGTGTCTCCGTCCAAGGACACGTCAAAATCGACAACACGAGTAATTGAGATCCCAGTGGTTGAGTTCAACAATGACGATATAAAGGTCTCAGGATCCAGTGAGTGTGCCTGCGTGCATACTGCTAGTGTTAACCCCCCAGTAGCCAGTGGTGGTGAAAATAGATGCACCTCACTACCAATAAGTTCGAAAATGTATAGGACAGATGCCAAATCCCGGAACTCAGATTATGAGCTAAATACGAACTGCAATGCTAGTTTTAATATTAAAATTTGGTCAACATCAGATTCAGTACGATCTGGTTCTGATGTGCAAAAAGATGTGCAATTTGAACGGAAGTTCCTTGATAACATAAACAATGCGTCGGTTCAGGGGAGGTATTGTGTCCATCCTACGACCAAGCGTTTGAGATGGAATACTGTGGTAATTGGTTTCCTGATACTATTTTTTATTGCTAGTGGCCTGTGTTCCCATCAGCATGATTTGCAAGGGTTGATTCCTTCCATTTACGAGCAAGAGTATAGTCCTCGTCTCTCTATTTAATGATTGGGGTCTTCATGATCCATGACAAAATACTTCGGGGTAGATGTTGTGAAGTTGGTACACGGGATCCCACTAATGTAACCCCAGGACGGTCCGTGGGGAAGGTGGTTGATCATGATGACAACCGTGATTTTGGCGATTTCCACAAATATACAGGAACCCAACGTTCCAAAACAGGCCTGATGTCGAAGATGAGGTTGAACCAGATCAAGGAAATATTAGAATCGCTGTCTACATTCTGGGGGATTATAACGATAGATCGTCATGGATCTGTCTGGATTCCCTTTTAAATCACATAAAGTGATTATTGAGGTTTTTGTTTGGGTCATTGGAAAGCTGCATTGTATTGCCTTTCTTACGGTCCTGGGATGGGAACTCCAAAATCATTCGGAATTTGGTGATTCTTGGGTTTTTTTGGATGAATGGTAATATTTCATTGATGGGGGTTATTTGATTGGGAACCAAATATTGGATATTGTTTGGGTCCACTTGAGATTGTTAGGTGATTTTAATGCCTCAATGTGGATACATTGTGTTGAATTGAATATATTTTGCGTATTTGGAGTAATTTTATAATGGGGATCCACATGTCGGATGCTTTAATTGATTACTTTGTGATTAGATGTGATATTTTTTTGGGGCACTCCCAAATGGTGGGAGATATTTGATAATTACCTCACTTAATTATTTGCTATTTGATAATGGCGGGGATATTTGAGGTCGGTTGATGTTGATGGCAAACATTAACTTCTCACCGTTCATTGCTAGATATGGTTATATGATGTCGATCAAAGTATTTTGGATTCTTGGATTATTTATGCCCGGATTGGGGTTGGTTGATATTAATATATGATGTTGGCGATTAGGCATCATATATATGTTGTTCCATATTTGTTGGTCATATGTTAAATCTTGGGAGTTCATTATTTCCCCTGGGTTTGGGGGTTGGTTGATATTACCTCGTTGAAGACATATAACGTGAAAAGTTTAACGTTATATATATGTTTTTCCTTTTGTTTCGATTTGTAACTTGTGTTTTTGTTTGAGATTTCAGATAGTGTGACAAGACTCTGACATGCAAGAAAGACATAGTGGTAGTGACATACTGATGCTAGCTGCCATCAAACCAATACTACCTCATGTGAGGACTGGATGTCTCAGTACAGCCACCTCATATTGGCCAAGTGTTATGCTGTTGGGTCACCGTCGGAGTTACACGGCTGATGTTTCATATTTTGATATGCAATAATGCTGATTAATTTCTATTACATGGTTTCAGCACACGAGCACAGAGGGTTTACTGTTGTTGTTAACCATGGTCACCTATGACCAGTTGATGAGTCACGTTCAACGACGTGTGGTGACTAGTTCCCATTTGCTCATTCAACTTGGGTCTTCCTGAGATCCCGTCAGGATTTTCTTTTTCTTTCGACCATGGTTGGCTGTTATAGTTAGTTGTTGTGGAGCCACGGTTAAAACGTGAGGTGACTAGTTCCCTTTCAGCTCTCACCACTCTAATAACCCTATTGGATACTACCTGTGCGAATTTGTTGGAAGTTCGCCGTCGGGGCGACGGCGAGGTCTCCAGGGGGGTGTCATAGTTCCTCAGATGGCAGCGGAGGAATGGACAGTTAGCCAGATAGTTAGAGTAGTATAATTAGATTATTTAATAGTTGAGACTATGTGTTGTACTCTATGCAGAAGTACAACACATAACTACAAGACACGACGTTTCTGTGTAGAAAAATAGTGACGTGTTAGTAACGAATGAGTAAACAAGGTGACGAGATAAAACATTGGATGTAGATGGATGTATTCTTGTCTGTATCCGTTAAACACCATTAAAAATATAGAAATGTGAACGAATCTTAGTTGTTTACTATATTGTTGAATACAATCATGTATCGTCTTGATTACAACATGAATACCATCGGGTAAGGAAAACTAAACGAAGGAGAAAAAAGGATGGACCAAACTAAAATGATATAACAAACTATAAATCTAATGACTGCCATCAGAAGAGATACATCAACAACAAAACCAAATTATGAACCCAGGATAAAGAAGAGGAGAACCATATAGAAGCAGAGCAGTAGTAGCAATCAACAATGGAGAAAGGAACTACAGCAAATAGCTCTCGTCGTCGTAGACCAAAAGTAGGGGACCTATACAAATCAAAGCCACTCGGACCAAAAGCCCTGACTATCCAATAAGGATAACAACAATAACAACAACAACACATAGTCACCACTATTGGACCCGATAGTTAGAAACCGGGAGCATTAGTCCCGTTGGTTAGAAACCGGGAGCATTAGACCTGATAGTTAGAAACCGGGGGCCCTACTTCATAAGTAAGCAAAAAATGAGTAATTACAGAATAAAGATTACTACAGTTCGACGTTTCGATCGTAGCTCTTTTTCAAGGGAACAAATACAAATAGGGAATACTAATTAAACTAAAACATAGTCCTAAATAAGAAGAATGACTTTTTTGGAATTTGGAAGCTGATAAACAAACAAATGGAAGATCAGACACACCAATAATCACCGTACTGTATACACAACAAAGAAACCAATCGTGACACTATTTACACGTCAATGACAACAACTTATTCACACGTGACTAAAATTATTGTCTCAATACCATTGAGGGATTTGTTTTAAAAGTTCAACTAACGTGCATGTTTAAACTCTTAAGCATACTTGGTAATGAATCGTTCATACCTTATTCAAGTCCCTACCTTCTGCATCAGGTTGTCTCAAGCATTATTCGTGATATAGAAGATTGGTACATATAACATGTATCAACAGTTCACGTGTTCTTCAGCCATTAATAATATAGTCAACAGCTACGATTACAAGATTAGCTTATCAGAAGGGATCTTGAATAATGAATGTGTCTCTCCGTCACAGCTTGAAGACCGTCACGACACAGCATCTAGTATAAATAGTTAGATTTCAGCTTCACTGACTGCTCAGCTTTCTTATTGTTTGTGTTACCTAGTGTTTATAACGATGATCAAAATCTACGGCATGTGTGTCGTTTTAATGGAATAAGTTTATTTAGGCTAAATACAATATATATTTTATTATTACTTTTGTTTCTTTTTTTTCGACCGCAATCCGTTTTTATGGCGACCCATCCCCAATTGCAAGTTATATGCATTTAAAAATAGATGTCTGCGAAAACTAATGAACATTAAATAGAACGAATTCAGGAGAAGGGATGAAATCAGATAAATGTTTGGTCTACCAATAGTGACAACTGCTATAAGAAAGAGAATATGGAGATATGTTGGACACACCTTGAGAAGAAAGGATCAAAGAATATCAAAGCAGGCATTGAAGTGAAATGCAAAGGGTTCAAGAACGAGAGGACGACCTAAGGAGACCCTGAAAAGAACTTTGCTGAGAGAGGCAAGAAATTTCGGTCTCAGTTCAATGGAGGAGATTGGGCGAGTTGTCCAGGATAATCGGTACGAGAAGAATTATTGTCTATTCCCACGTGGAAGATGGAGTTGGTTGTCCACTCCTGCCGTTAAGCGTAGGGATGGGAGCTTTAATTTGCATTCTAGGGCTAGATGAGTCGCCCTTGTTGTGTTGTATCTGTGTTTATATAGTGTGGTCTTGATATTGTCTAATCCATCTTTCTCTTGGTCTTCCCTTAGCTCTAGTACTCGATCCCTTTTTATGGTATGCAGATATTGGTGGTTGGTTGTATTTCATTCTCATTAAATGTCCAAACCACTGCATTTGTTGTCTTTCGATGTATTCGGTGCACGAAGTTATGCCCACTCTGCTTCTGATGTCCTCATTTCGTAGTCTGTCTTTCCTGGTGACTCCCACTGCCTTCCTCGAGCATTTCATTTCACACGTGGTGAGCTTTCTGTGATGTGTTGCTGTAAGAGACCAAGTTTGGCACTGGTAACAAAGTGTTGGTAGGAAAATACTTTTATCATGTCTTTTCACTTCCATCTTGATCTTTGGGTGTTGTAGTAATGGTGCCAGTTGGTAGGTCACTGCATTTGCTTTTTGACATATTGTCACTATTTTTCTATCGAGTTTTCTGTCCTCTGTGAAAATGCTGCCTAAATACTTGAATTCAGAAACTTGCTTTACTCTGGTGTTGTCTATTTGTATGTTTGTTTGGCTTGGTGTTCTGCTGATTTTCATGGTCTCTGTCTTTTGTTTGTTGATTTTCATGTTGTACTTTCTACATGCTATTAGCAATGAATTCATGTGATGTTGTAGCTGATCTTCATCTTCATAGATTAGACTATGATCGTCTGCAAAAAGTAATTATTGTTATTATTATCCCCAATTGGAACGTTTAGCGAGCTTCTAGAGAAATTGCCAATTCCCAAAATGCTTGAAGATTAAACGTATTGGTAATTGGTTACTGAACTGACGTCACAACGCTCCGGGCAGACCCCTAGGTGCTCAGTATCTCCAACAGATGTCAAAAGGTATGCATATTGATGGTTTCTGTGGCTCGCTGAGTAAACACACTTCTCTCTCTGTCCCTCAAGCATCCAGTTCTACTTGTACAACGTCTAATTCCAAACTCCTTAAATCGTTCTATTGATTCAACGTCAATTTTAGTATCCTCATTCAACAGCTGGTCGCCAAGAGACCGAAGAACATTCCCTTTATTCATCCTAAACTCCCCAGCAATCGATGCTTTTGATGCAAGCATGTCTCTATCTCTCTCTCTCTCTCTCTCTCTCTCTCATGTTGCCGACGAGAACACCCGCATGACCAAGACAATAGATCCACTTGAGTCTCGGGAGGTTGAAAACTTCTATAGGAGGTTGAAAACTATTCACTCATACGGCAACATATTTTAAACGTATTACAAGCCCGTCTGCCCAGCGTGTTCGAAGCGCGTTGACTACGGGTGACTATCCCTCTGTGTGTGTGGGTTCAATTCCGCGGATGGCAGAAAAAGCCACAGATTCCCTAGATTTACGGTGTTCGTGGCAGCGAACCGTAGGGTTACGATGTCCATGACACCGAGCCGAAGAGCTGAGAAGCTCAAGTGCTTCTGGATCGAAAAAACCCAAAAAACGTATTACAACATCGCAATGCAACGTATACAGCGGCTCACTTGAGACTACATGTATTTAAGAGAAGCAGAAGAGAAGAGAGTGCAGCAAGCAAACACGGCAACCATTAACATGCACGTTCCTTATCTTCCACTGAATGATACTGAGCACATATAGGTCTACTCGCTGTGTAGATAAGACCTTTCAGTTAACCAGTCAGTTTGTCCATTCTTATTCTTCTTCAATACATTTGAGCTCTAGTCTATCGACTCAATTATTATACTATTATATTCCTCTCGTACGTTATGCGTTACATAGGTCTACAAGTAATGTCTTCATACCACTCTATCCTGGACAACACGTCCAATCTCTTCTATGGAATTGTGCAATATTTTTCGCCTTTCTCAGTAAGGTTTGTTTCCGGGTTTACTTATGGCGACCTTTCTGTTGTGAACAATTTGTCTTCCACTTCAATGCCTTCTTTGTAAGTTCTTTGATCTATCCTTCTCAGAGTATGCCCAACATATCACAATCTTCTTTTTCTTATTACAGTTGTTACTAGTAGTTGACCAGACATTTCTCTGATGTTCATCACTTCTCGGTCATGTCGGTTGTACTATATTCTTGACATGTGTCTAATATTTACGGCAAGAGGATCACCGCGTCCTAGTTACTGTACTTTACATTGTGTGTCATTTGTCAGTAAGCAGCACATTTTCCATCCTCAGGTCAGTCAACATCATTATGGCTTCTTACCAATCATAGAAGGGTTGCATATTGTTCAAAAGACACATTTTTATTCAGATGAGCTGCTTGTAAGATTTTACAAACGGAAAATAGAAATTAAAAGTGCATCTTCTATAAATATTTAAACTATAGCAGGTTAGCATATCTGTTTGGTCCCATGGAAGTCCGTCAGAGCTGATTTATTTCCCAGTGTGCGCAAAAATATGATAGCCATTTTTGAACTGAATATGGACTTATGGGAAAGTTAAAACGATATTTTCTTCAAAATACTTTCTTATCCAAACTACTCAAAAAAGAATTTATTAACTAGTGTAGCTTTCCTAAGCTCTCAGTCACCTCTTATGATATGCAAAATACTTTCTTTTCTAAACTACTCATAAACGAATTTTATTTACTAGTGTAGCTTTCCTAAGCTCTCAGTCACCTCTTATGATATGCAAAATACTTTCTTTTCTAAACTACTCAAAAACAGCAACAAATAACAATGATTTTATTCATATTTTTTACTGTTAAGTTTGAAAGTTCGTCGTTCACATTTGTTGAACTAAAGGTGCTAATTTAACTGTTTAACATTGTCAAGACTCTATGCTTTAACCAAAGGTAGATTCAATTTTGTCTTTTGGTGCCTTTTAATGCAAATGCTAAAGAATAGTACTTAGAATATCACGGACAGAGAAAACAACACATTCTTCTGTTCTGCAACAGCACCAGATGAGGTGGCTATTAAAAAACATAAAATCACGGGAAATTACATATTTCGGACACATCAAACGACATGGGTACCTGGAGAAGATAATTTTGAAGGTAATTGTGCCTGGAATAAGAATGAGAGGAGGACCTAGAAGACGATGGGTGTAAGATGTCATTGACGATCTGAGAATGATTTCTGCTGACGCCGGTCAACTTGCACAGAATAGCGAGTTTTTCAGGACTGCTATCATTTGAGCCAAGTTACAGAAAGGACAAGCTACTTGATGATGATGATGAGACACAATTTGGTATATTTTTATCTTGAGTGCCCTACTCTACAAAACATTTTTAAAGTTCTAGATCCAAGTAATCACAATATGGGAAAACATTTGAGACTGTGTATAGCAATTGTGTTTATCACGGGCAGTACACGATATTGCAGTCTTGTGCAATGATATGACCATCATGATCGTTTCTCGACAATTTTGGCTACGGTCAAAGTGTAGTGCAAACTTATCGTGGACAAAGATGGAGGGGTGTGGTGGGGAGGGGGCTTCATAAAACGCCAGACACATCCAAACACACTTTAACAACATTTCTTGACTCTTATAATCCTCATCAATCAAATGTTCTTCAATTATAAGTTCTTGCTGGATGGATCTGTGTTCTTTTCTCTCATATTTTCATCTATTTGGTAGAGCCAAATTATTTCTCTTTAACTGTCCTTGTAAATGTATTTCACCTGTATTCTAGTTGATTGACATGTTATATGTGCAGATATATCGTCAGAAAGTTATCCAACTCTGTCTATGTTCAGACTACTGCACGTAGTTTATGTCTCAACTTTGCTCTCCATGACGAGGTTTAACATCCTAGGCTACAGCACTTCAGGTAAAGTTTGTTATCAGAAGTCAGGATTTCTCTCTCTCTCTCTCTCTCTCTTTCACTCTCGATCACTGCCCAGACCGATGTACCAGATCTCCCCATTCCTTCTATTCATATGGAAATCTGATTCATGCAACCCCAGCATTGGTGTGTTTTACGTCATATCTTCAGCACCATTTGGAGCTCTGGTGCTTAGCCTTCGACGATGTGTACGGTTTCAGCCAGCGTTTACTCGGTTCGCTCTCCGTTATGTAGCCATCTAGTGTTTTTTATGGTGTGGAGTAGTTAGTCCCACGTCCAACCAACTTAGTCGCTTCTTACGATATGCGTGGCAGGTAACAGTGGTTCTATTCTTTACACCCCTTTTCGGGCGCCGGTAACCACTCGGGCGGAAGTCTGGATTTAATACCAGTGTTACATGTGTTCCATTTGCTCCCTGCTATATGCTTAATTCATCTTCTGGTTAATACACAGTCAACTCTAGTTAGTTGGCTCTGGGTTAATACACAGTCAACTCTAGTTAGTTGGCTCTGGTTAATACACAGTCAACTCTAGTTAGTTGGCTCTGGGTTAATACACAGTCAACTCTAGTTAGTTGGCTCTGGGTTAATACACAGTCAACTCTAGTTAGTTGGCTCTGGTTAATACACAGTCAACTCTAGTTAGTTGGCTCTGGGTTAATACACAGTCAACTCTAGTTAGTTGGCTCTGGTTAATACACAGTCAACTCTAGTTAGTTAGCTCTGGGTTAATACACAGTCAACTCTAGTTAGTTGGCTCTGGTTAATACACAGTCAACTCTAGTTAGTTGGCTCTGGTTAATACACAGTCAACTCTAGTTAGTTGGCTCTGGTTAATACACAGTCAACTCTAGTTAGTTGGCTCTGGTTAATACACAGTCAACTCTAGTTAGTTGGCTCTGGTTAATACCAGTGGTTGAAAAAGAGCTACAGAAGAGGCGCTGGCGATGGATAGGACACATATTAAGAAAGCTGAGGCACTGTTGTGGAACCCGCATAGAAAGAGCAGTAATGGAAGCCTAGAAATACCTGGACAAGAGAGCTGAAGACTGATATTAAAAGAACAGACAAGACCTGAAAAGAGTTGGAACAGATAGCAAGAAAGAGGAAGAGCTGGAAGAAGTTTGTTGAAGACCTATACTCCGACGGGAGTTGAAAAGTGAAGAATAAGACATTGATTTATGTTAAATATACAGCGTGGTTTATTTCTAAAACTTCAAGTTCTCTTTGAAGCCTAATTTTATCATTTCTAATCAACTGTTTTTTAAATCATAATTTAAACATTAAGATCTCTAAACTCCATTTACATAAGACTAATTTATCGTAGTGCATAATCTAGAAATCAACAATACACTTTATATATCCAACTGACATTTGAGAACTATTTATTTATAATGTGCACTCACTTCCTTCTTCAAATGTCACTTCGACCGGCGTCGTTATTATATCACTGTTCAATTTCCGGACCCTGATGTTATATTTTTTATTTTTTTCAATTGACTTTATGCTATGTTTTTTTCTTAACCAGTTGTTATTAATTTTCTTTTCGATCCAGCCTCTTCAATGAATCCTTGATACGTCATCAACGTCAGGTGAAAGTAATCGAAATCAGAAATGATAACTGCACAATAAACTAACATTACTTCTTTAATAGAGCCGGTTCGATTCGTTAATGATGTATCGATCAGGTGAATTGTTATATCGCAACAGGAAGTCGATATCGACCATTTTAATGAGCTCTATACTTCACTATATATTTCTTTCCGGATTTTTTTCTTCTGTCGCGTTCATGTTTAACTGTGTCAGGGTATCAGTGTTATAATTTAACCTTGTACGAATAGAAGTATAACGAAAGATGTCAAGGTGTGCGAGATTGTCTTTAAAAATAATGTTATTATGTCTGGTATATTAAAGAGCATTAAAAAAGTAAAATTAAATATTTCAGACACATCAAACGACATGAGTGCCTGGAGAAAATAATTTTAAAGGGAATGGTGTCTGGAAGAAGAATAAGAGGAAGACCTAGAAGACGATGGGTGGAAGATGTCATTGACGATCTGAGAATGACTGCTTCTGACGCCGGTCAACTTGCACAGAACAGTTTTGCAGGACGGCTGTCATGAGAGCCAAGTTCCGGAAGGGACAAGCTACTTGATGATGATGATTATGGTTACCCTTATGGCCTCCTAAGATGGTTGTATCATCTGACCTGGATGTATTAAAGCTGTATCTCTAAGAGTATCCATATGGGATCTGTTTTCTGGCAAAATATCTATATTGCGTCCCTTCCTTCGTTACAAAGATATTTACAAGCATGACTCGAAGGTATTTGTCATGAATACATAAAACCAGTGGCGGCTCGTGATCATTTTTCTTGGTGGGGGCCAGACAAACATTTTCGGAAAAATCATGATTTTAGGTTAGGTTATATTTTAATTTATACAATAATAAATACACGTTGCACATTACTTTTGGTGGGGCCCGGCCCCATAGGCCCTTAATGACGAACCGCCACTACATAAAACTGTGAGAAGTTTGTCAGTAACATGTTTCCGGAGAATTTGTGTCTTGAAGCTGGAGAAAACCACTGAAAAAATTGTATGAGAACTGATAAAGTCAGACTCAGATAGCTTGTCGTATATTTATCACTGCCTTCGTCATATTGTAGTCGTCAATATTTATCACTGCCTTCGTCATATTGTAGTCGTCAATATTTATCACTGCCTTCGTCTAGTCGTCAATATTTTCATCCCGTTTGGTTTTCAGAATAGAATCAGGTCTTTTTACGTGGTAACAATGTTTGATCTATCTCAATTTGATATCTGTCATGAATTATGTCATCATTTCTACAATTTCCCATCTTTGTTTGTCTGTGTCAGTGTCTCGTTTTATGTTATATGATTATGTACAACTGAAACTGGAGGAAGTTATTAAAGATATTGAAATGAAAATCGTTGCATAACCTTCACAGAACTTCCCCATCAATCAAGGAAACGAATCGTCGATTTTCTATACATCACTTATACGTTCAGTAGTTTGACATTGCTTTCTGAACGGTGGGGTCTATTTCTACAGTTCGTAAAAATCCACGAGAACGACATTGCTTTCAAACTGTCCTCCGCTGAGTTTGAACCAGGTACGCTTGGGTTGTGATTGAGCTCAGTATAGCTTAAGCTACAGACGCCCAATTTATTTAAAGATGTTAGGCTTTAATAGGTCTACAGTCTTGTACACACAGGCACTCACGATAACAATTGACAAGTTAGTTTCTAAAATATCTGTAATACAGGATTTAATTTTTTCAAAGTATAAATAAGCGTGCTATTCAATCCAACCAATGTCCCCTGCGGAGAATAAATCGATCAATGAAGTTTAGATGCCAAAGCTGCAGGAATTAGAAATCAGATTTAGCACGTATCCGAATGCGTATTTGAGAGAACTGGCACGATATGAATTAGCAAGCCAGTGAAACAGGTCATTGTAGATTATCTAAAAGACCGCTTACACCCATAGAATGATTATTGATTGATATGAGCATTATCATTGCACTTTGGAGATTAACCATGTGTGCTCCGATCTCTTCCTTACGCAGGAAGATCTCAGCGGCAGTGCACGAACTCAGTAGCACCGGTGAGGGTCCGGTGTAATTTAGAAGAAATATTTTTCAGGAATTTTATTTATAATCTTTCTAAATGACTTTTTCCCGGGAAGCGGCTTTCCAGCCTGCTATTCTCGATTTTGAACTACCAAGGTTTCTTTTACGTTCTCAAATTGAACACGGGACCTACGTTTTATCGTCCGTCTCTGATAGGACTATGAACTCGATCTCACCTACACTGAGATACACAAGCTCTGGGAAAGTATCCAGATGGCTCCCGAGGAGCGAACCAAGTACCTTCGAAACGAGAGGTGAGCACCGAACTTTAACCTCACAGATACACACATACACTGTCTATATTTGGGTGCTCTTGGTGTGTAATAAGTCGCTACTGTTATCTCTCTCTCCCTCTCTCTCTCGTGATCACCACACAGACCGATGTACCAAGCCTCTCCATAAATTCTATTAATGTGGAAGTCTGATTCATGCAGCCTTAGCATTGGTGTGTTTTACGTCACATCTTCAGCACTATTTGGAGCTCTGGTGCTTATCCTTCGGCGATGTGTCCGGTTTCAGCCAGCGTTTACTTGGTTCGCTCTCGTTACTGTTATCTAGTAATCTATAGTAAATAAATGAACTAACAATTATCAAACATAGAAAGTCTAGTATTTTGGTTGATGGAACATTTTTACTATGTTCTGTAACTTTTCTACTTGCTTCTGAAAGTGACGTTTTCTTAGTAAATAACCAGGCAGTAAACATGGTCTACGGAAAAACCCAATTCACTTGTTAGAAATATACTTGAAGCTAACTTTGGATGAAGTGTGCATGTATGTTATATGTTATATTAACCTGCTGCCTTGCAGGTCGGCTGGGGACAGCCAAATGTTGACGTAGAGAGCGAACGCAGGCTAAAACCAGACACATCGCCGAAGGATAAGCACCAGAGCTCCAAGTGGTGCTGAAGATGTGACGAAACACACCAATGCTAAAGCTGCATGAATCAGATTTCTACATGAATTCGATTTATGGGAAATCTGGTACATCAGTCTAAGCGGTGATCGCGAGAGATGTGCAAAAGTACGTGTATGTGTGCGATTGTTTCGTCTCATATACACAAGCACGAAAGATAATCGCAAACACTTTTCGAATCTGACATGATTTTCTGTGTTGTGTAGTCGACGCTATTTGAAAGATATGACATACTGAAGCTTTTCTTTTTTTAGAGAGATAACAGGTTGTGGTCTTACAAAACGTTCATCTTCATGGCTGGGCGATGGCCGTTGAAAGCAATAAGGTCTATGTTTCGAATTCAATATTTGGTAATTGTTTATTCCAGATGCCCTAAACATTTGTTTACTGTTTATTTATTTACCATATTCATTGTCTGTGAGCGTCTGTAGCTCAAGAGGTAGTGAGCTCGATCACAGACCCAAGCGTACCTGGTTCAAACCCCACGATGGGCAAGTTTGGAAGCAAATTTGTTTCTGTGGGATTTTTACAAAAGGTAAAAATAGACCTCACCTTTCAAAAAGCAATGGCAAACTACTGAAAGTATAAGGGGTGCCTAGAAAATCAACGACTCGTTTACTGTGGTTGGTGACTACGTCCTTTGGGATATGCCACGATTTTCGATTCTTGTCTTCTGTGTTTCACTTGGGGTTGTTAGAACTCTTTACTCATTTGTTGTTTTTATTAAGTAAGTAGTTGTAATTTTTTCTCTAGTCCAACCATTAAAATGAAGAACTGGATTTTTTTTCTGGCTTCTTATTTAATAAATAGATTCTTTGATTCATAAATTCAGGCAATCAAGGTGGTTACTGAGAAACTGTTGAACACCAGATTTGATCCACAACCTGTTGTATTTTTGGTAGATGCAAAATCAACACTCCAAACACTCTGGTCTAGAAAATTGTCAGGGCTATAGACTCTAGTGTCTAAGTCGTGCAAGCAGCGCAAGGTCGTCTTGCAGTGGATATCGTCGCACTGTGGAATACCAGGAAATGAAACAGCAGACCGACTGGCCAAGGAAGGTGCTGCAGGAGAGCAACCAGATGTTTAAGTAACCTACCACCAAAAGAAAAGGATGATTAAATCAATGAGAACGCCAGAAATACCAACACGAGACGATTACTATAATATGAGCAGATTGGAACAAGTTGTCATTCTGCGCATTTGAACAGGACACAATCGTCTCCGCAGCGACATGTACAAAATTCAAGACTATCAATTCAGCCATGTGTACATGTGGACAGGCACATCAGACTGCAGAGCAATATACTTCAAGATTGCCCCGAATATGATATACTGAGGCAAATTCACTGACCTAACGAAACAACACTCGACATAAAACTACACGGACCTCTGTATGAGCTACAAAAGAAGTGAAATTTATACAAGAGACAACGTTGAATATATAGACAATATTTCAAGAGAACGAAAGGAAGGAAGAAATAAATACACTGGTTGTCTATGCTAAATCTATCATGACTAAAGGGCACCCACCAACATAACTCACGAGATCGATAAAAAGCTGCAGCCGTTCCTCAATGTCAATATGAAGAATTAGTCTTTATACAGTAGCGTGCAGTAAAAGATTGTCCTTTATATTAGACTTATATTAATTTCCAAATCACCGAGTAGCCATCAAGAAAATACAGTTTTTTGGTAAAGATTGCTTCTATGAAAGACCATTGTTTCTGTGAGAATCAAAGTACCATCGCTTCACAACAAACACAACACACTCATTCTGTAATATCCAAAAACAATCTAACGTTTCAGAATATCAAAGCACAAAGTTATTTAATTTGACAAAATACAATTTATTACAAAATCGATGCTTAGTCCAAAAGTTATAATTAAAATCAACGATACAGGATACAAATCAAGTCAAAAATGATGGCAGAGTAGGATAAACACAAACACAAGATTAATGTTGAGTCGATCTCTTTTAATTAAAAAAGCGTAACATAAAACGAAACGGAAATAATTTTTATAACAATGAGCACCATTTTTTTCCTGGTGTATTGATATGATGTATTTTGTATTTGTTTCTTGTATCCTTTGATATGATGTATTTGTTTCTTGTATCCTTTGATATTTTCTATTTGTTTCTTGTATCCTTTGATATGATGTATTTGTTTCTTGTATCCTTTGATATGATGTATTTGTTTCTTGTATCCTTTGATATTTTCTATTTGTTTCTTGTATCCTTTGATATGATGTATTTGTTTCTTGTATCCTTTGATATGATGTATTTGTTTCTTGTATCCTTTGATATTTTCTATTTGTTTCTTGTATCCTTTGATATTTTCTATTTGTTTCTTGTATCCTTTGATATGATGTATTTGTTTCTTGTATCCTTTGATATTTTCTATTTGTTTCTTGTATCCTTTGATATTTTCTATTTGTTTCTTGTATCCTTTGATATTTTGTATTTGTTTCTTGTATCCTTTGATATTTTGTATTTGTTTCTTGTATCCTTTGATACTTTCTATTTGTTTCTTGTATCCTTTGATATTTTCTATTTGTTTCTTGTATCCTTTGATATTTTCTATTTGTTTCTTGTATCCTTTGATATTTTCTATTTGTTTCTTGTATCCTTTGATTCATGAAAAGCTTTTAAGTCGAAATTTAGTATGTCGTTGCATTTTATTAATCTCTATAGCGAAGTCCTTAAGACATTTGTTTGCCTATCGTTCGGAAGGTTGAGGGTTTGAATCCAGGCTGAGTAACATATATACATTTTTTTCACGAAATCCTTAGCTTTGTTGCTGGAGCTACAGAGTTCGTGCTTTGTGCAACACTTTTGATAGATGGTGTGCTATTTCTGCAGACAGGGACGGAGCCATATTGGGAAACCGGATAAATGAACTCGATTGTTCACCTTTAGACCCTATTCTTTTAGAAGTTATTAATCTCATCTAATTTCCTGTTGTGATATATTTCACTTTTGGTATCCAATTTTACTGCTGCTTTTTAAGTTATCGTTTTATTGTAACAGTTTTAACGACATCATTTTAAAAAATACTGTTCACATGCTTATATTAGTGTTTGAATATCATTTAGAAGTTGCATAGTACCCCTTCCCCCCCTACTAGCAAAGTTCGAGTATATGTGAACGATCACCGAGAATTACGCATACCTTCCACTAGCATGGTTCTAGTACATATATGAACGACCACCAAGAATTACTCATATATCCACTAGCAAAGATCTAGTACATATATCAACGACCACCAAGACTTACTCATATCATACCATAGCAAGCTTCTAGTACATATATGAACGACCACCAAGAATTACTCATACCATCCACCAGCACGGATCGATCTGATACCAAATGTCGCACATCTTTCAAGTCGTGGAAGATTTGTTGAATGCAGAAACAACGTTCAGGTTAAACAGGAAATGTTTCAAAGCTAGATCACGCGATTTGTTGTGTTGTTTATGCAGTGAAACAGATGGCGTATGACAAACTGAGGAGATCAACTTACAGTCAGACTTTCAACAATTGTCAACTGTATTTATGTTCACTGATTCATACACGACGCGTTTAGTTGCTCATCATCATCCTCATCAGATACTGTCTCCATATTGAAGGTTGGTGGCAATGTACAGCTAACATCCCCTATCTCTTGCAATGATGTTAGACTGCTGCGGTGTCATTTGTCCTATCTATCTACTCCCAGGTGGAAGATGTAGTTGGCTGTCCACTCTTGCTGTTAAGCGTAGGGATGGGAGCTTTAATTTGCGTTCTAGGGTCAAATGAGTCGCCCTTGTTGTGTTGTATCCGTGTTTATGTAGAGTGATCTTGATATTGTCTATCCATCTTTTCTTAGTCTTCCCTTAGCTCTAGTACCCGATCTCTTTTATTGTATGCTGTTATTGGTGGTTGGTTGTATTTCATTCTCATTAAATATCCAAACCACTGCATTTGTTGTCTTTCGATGTATTTGGTGCATGAAGTTATGCCCACTCTGCTTCTGGTGTCCTCATTTGTCCATCTCCTGATATTTCCCACCCACTTGTGTCTCAGTTTTCTCCCCTTGCTAGACGACGTCTATCATCATGTCCCTCCAATAAGGGTCTGATGAAGGTGACATGTCCCTAAATTGTTATAAACTGTCAGAATTAAATGAAACATTACGTGAGCTGAATATCAAAAGAAATGTGATACTGCAGCATATACCACCATCATATTGTGGAATACCAGGAAACGAAGGGAGCGGGCAAACTAGCAAATGAGGGAGCAGCACATGAATAAAAGAATGAAATAACCACTTTTCAGGAAAAGAAAACCAACATCAAGACTATTAGAAAAGAAGACCAACACAGAGTTTATTACCACTATCTAGATAGAGCAAGACAGTTAATATTGTTTCGGCTCAGAACTAGAAACAATATACTGAGAAGACGCAGCTAAGACTAGTTTCATCACTCTTATTAGTGTGCGGATGGACGGCACAGATAGTCGAACACATCCTGCAAGATTGTCAGCTGTTGAAACAGCTGAGGACATAATACTGGCCAACAGAGACGAACATTCATGCGAAACTATTTAGATGTCTTGATCAACTAACAGACACAACAACATACAACCATAGAACCAGACTCCACGTGTAGACATTGAACAACAGCGACCGAGAAGAAGAAATAGAAAGAGCGATATCTCTTTATGTGTTCGAGATGCTTAGTTTCTTAATTGTTATTTCCTGAAGCAATAACACATATTTCCTTCTTCATTTCTAGTTTGTTTTTCTCTAAAAAACGTCTTTATTTGTATGTTTTTCTTTTCATGAAATATGGTATATTCTTTTGTATATGTTTAGTTGCCAACCTTGATCATTCTAGAACTATCAAGCCATCTTTGCTTATTTATAATGCTTCAATATGCCAGGATGACTATAAAACTGTATGTCAACTATAATTCAAACCATTTGTTAAGTATAACTTTATTGCAAACTTTCATTAAAATGATGATTTGATTTTGTTTATGCCAGATTGTTTGCAGGTTAGAACTAATTTACACAACATTGCTGTGTCGTTTCTGTATATATAAATCCTAAACACACATTCTTCACTTTTAACTCCCAACGGAACACAGGTCTTCAACAAACTTATTTCAGCTCTTCCTCTCTCCTGCCATCTCTTCTAATTGTTTCCATGTTTTACCTATTTAAACAAACATAGTTTTGGGGGGAAAATCTTGGGAGAACAAGGATATAATCAACATATATGTGCACATGGTACCTCATTGGTACATTTAAGTTTGCTCAAATTATCAGCGGAGGAGCGCTTGCATCGAAATTCCGATGATAAATCCGAATTTCCCACTAAATTAGAAAACACGGAAACATATTTTCATTAGTGTGACTGGACAATCGACTATAAATAGACTTTAACACCAAGTAACAGGTAAACAAATCTAGCTCGCTGTCTCTGAGGTGTGTCAACGTCTAAAACATAATCAACATTTACAACAATAAATACAATCCAAAACATATTGTTAACGGATGTCAGGTCGACCCATCCTTAATTAGGTACCAGGAAAAGCAGTGGGAAATAAGGGCAGCCGGCGTGATGTTGACCACATCACTCATCGTGTCGACGGTCATTTTAAAATACGGATCCAACACCGTATTACCCAATATACGAGGGGACAATAAGTAAGTCACAAATGGCTGTAGAAAATAACTAAATATGATAACAACTTGAAACCAGTTTATTTTTATACATACATTGTCCCTTTATTTCTCAACATAATTTCCACCAACATTGATGCACTTATCCCATCGTTTTATCAATCCTCCCATACCGGCTGCATAGAATTGCGGGCTCTGTTTTCTAAACCACGTTTTCCCTTCACATTCAACTTCGGCGTCATTCGCGAAATGTCTCCCGTCAAGGTGGTTTTTCAGTGGACCAAAAAGGGGAAAATTGCTAGGGACTAAGTCGGGACTGTAAGGTGGATGTTCCAGAACTTCCCACCTTAGTTGGTTAATTTGCTCCTGAGTTAATCGAGCCGTATGTGGTATGGCATTGTCATGAAGAAGCAACACTCCTCTAGTCAACGGTCCCGGACGTTTTCTTCGAATTGCATAATAAAGCATCGATAGAACTTCACAGTACGATTCAGAATTCACATTGTCACCTTTCTTCTTGAAATTGGTTAAAAGCACTCCTTGACAATCTCAAAACACTGTCAGTATAACCTTCCCTGCTGATGGCATAACCTTGAATTTTTGGGCACAATGCGAAGAAGGATGTTTCCACTGCATTGAATCACGCTTTGATTCGGGCTGGTAGTGATGTACCCATGATTCGTCCCCAGTAACAATCCTGTTCAGCATGTCTTCTCCTTCATCTTCGTATTGACAGAGATGATGCAAGGACAGGCCAAATCGGTTTATTTTGTGTTCATCTTTCAATTGTCTGGGTACCCATTTTGATCACACTTTCTTAAATTGCAATCGGTCATGCATTATGCTGTATGCTGAACCATGTGAGCACCCTATTGCAGACGCTGCAGAGTAAATTGATACTCGCCTGTTACCTCTAATCATCTCCTCCACCCGTTGCACGGATTCTTCTGTTGCAATCTCAACAGGACGACCAGATCGGATTTCATCAACAACTTTAGAGTGCCCTTGAGGAGATTTTTCTACCCAGCTATGCACCGCTTTACGGGACAAACGTTTGTCAGGATAAACAGGAAGCATTTCTTTATGAATGTTTTTGCAGGCAGTCCTTTGCTCACAAAAACGCACAACATGTTGCTCTTTGGTTGTACACTCCATAAGTACAGTCGCCATTTTGTTTATGCGCTTCGCATGCGCATGAGACACCTAGCGCCACCTGACGAACGGGAATATAAAGTCGATGCTGCTGTCACCTAATTACACCTTTAGAAAACACCAACTACATTTACCTGCCATCCCACAGAACTTTGTGACTTACTTATTGACTCCCCCTCGTACCTAGAGGTATAAATATGATTTCTGTACTTTTTATTTCTTTCAAAACATATTGTATATATTGATCACCCGTGTTTTACCGGGGCTCGTAAGGAGCAAAGAATAGTAACACTGCGACCTACAAGGCATGTCATCAGAGGCGACTAAGGTAGGTGCCTAGGGAAGCTACAGTAGTAAATAAAAAGCATCTCAGAAATCGGATGTGCTGGCTTACTTGTAGACGCATAACTGGCACAACGTACAATCGATCTTGAGCTCAGATCACATACAAATCACATAGAGTAGTTTAGCAAGGGGTCGATATGGAGCTCTCGAAGAAGAAAAAGTAAATATTAACATTAACTTCATCTCTTAATAACGACTGACATTGCAAATGGAAGCCAGATATGTGTGTTTTTGAAAATAATTCTCTAATATAGAAATCAGAATCTGTACCATAAGATATGCGTCAGAGATTGTTGCATTGCATCCGTTTCCTTGGAGGGATCACAATTGCACACAACAGCTAATTTTTTTTAAACAGCTAGTGCCGTATTCAATTGTATTGCTCTGAAAGAGTGGAATAAAATATCTGACAAAACAAAAATAGAAAAACAGAGCATGAACCGTACACAAACTAATTGTCCAGAAGCAAACAAAGAATGGCACAATTCTGATCCAGGCGATAATCAATATCATCAAATAATAAAGTGGCTCTGATGGCTGGCACCCGTCAAATGAATAGAAGCTCTTTAAGAGATTTCTGTATTTTAGGAAACAAAGACAAGTCTGGGAAGGAATAATGTAGATTGGAGACGATAGTTGGGGACAGAAACGCACGGAAGAGAAACATGATATGAAGAGCAAAAATAGTATAGTGGTAAAAGTGACATTGAAGTCAAAGCACAGTATCCGAGAGTAAGACTGAGATACACACATCGGAAGAGACATGAATACTGATAGACAACTTAATGAGGGAATTAAGACTGAGGCAAATATGGAATAAGAAATTAAGACTGAAAGATAAAGATGGTATGAGAAGTTAAGACTGAAAGATAAAGTTGGTATGAGAAATTAAGACTGAAAGAGAAAGTTGGTATGAGAAATTAAGACTGAAAGATAAAGATGGTATGAGAAGTTAAGACTGAAAGAGAAAGATGGTATGAGAAATTAAGACTGAGAGAGAAAGATGGTATGAGAAATTAAGACTGAAAGATACAGATAGTATGATAAATTAAGACTGAAAGACAAAGATGGTATGAGAAATTAAGACTGAGAGAGAAAGAAGGTGGGAGAAGTTAAGATTTAGAGACAGAAATGGAAAGAGAAGTTCACTTCGACATCGGTTAGGGGAGATTGAGCACATATCGTACTTCCCGGAGAACTATACCGTCGATTCTGTAAGTAATAACAAATAACCGATCTCTTCTCTCATTCACTATGCCATTGGTAAGCGACTTCTGTCCCATACGACTGTGACAACGAACCTTATCTGGTACACTTTTCCAATAGATAAACAGCTTAGTATCTGGGACAGCGGTGTATACATTTTTAAAGAGATAAAAACACAAGTGTACTGACACGTAATCAGTGCTGAGACTTCAGACGGAGTAAGGAGAATAACACCAAACAAGCCTCACTCTAAACTCGGATGTACTGGGTCTACATTTCAAAAATACAGTCCTAACTCCGTATTCGTCAATTTACCACAATGTACCACATATAGGAGCTTCTGGTCGAATGGATTAGTGAGTGGGCTTCAATTCGGGAGACCAGGGCTCAATCCTCTGTAAAGCCAATGAGTTGTTTTCTGTCTGGGCATAAAGAAAAAAGCATAACCTGAACAGTTTCGCTGTGATTGCACTAGGCATGTGACCATTAAATTCCACAGGCACATGTCCTCCCTGTCCTTCCCCGCCCTTAAAAACAGTAAAACATGTAGTAGATAGCAACAAGAAAACCAAATTGTATGAAAACGAGCTTCTAATAATTCAACAGCTGCAGTATGACGCGATGGTGTCTTTTATTGACATGCAATTTTATTGACTTTTACTCCCTCGCCCACCAGGCTTTCTTTTTTTTCTCTTGAAGCAAAACAAAGATTCTGTCATAAAATAACATCTGTGTAACTTAATCAAATTGTAATATTTAATTTCTTAGATAGTATGAGGAAATTACGAGTCAGTATCTATCAAAACAACCGTATAAATGTGACTCACTTGGGAGTAGGAAATTTCGTTTCCAACGTTGTTCATTGGATTGCACTTTTAATAATGAACTGCCCCAGGCTGTAGAAATTCTCAGTGCTATTTAAGTGTGACTAGTGTTAATCGTGTGCCTAGTTAATGATTTTGTAAAAGAAAAAGAAAAGGTGGAGAAGGTTCTCTCATCTCAAATTTGAGTACACAATTACAACTGAAGGCTTACATTATACAGATTTGGGATGAGATTCTCTGTGTCGTAGAGGTTAGGTGCTCGTCTCTCATGCCAAAGGTACCAGGTTCTGCTCCTCGTGGAGCTATCTGAATATTTTTTAAAGAGATCCCTGATTTCAGTGTAGGTGAGATCGAGTTCCTAGTCCTATCGGAGACGGACGATTAAAAAGTAGGTTCAATATGGGCACGTAAATAACCATTTACAGTTCAAAATCGAGAAGAGCAAGCTGGAAAGCCGCTGCCCGGGAAAAAATTCATAAGAAAAGATTAAAATTAAAAATTCATACAAAGTATCTTCACATCTTCAAAATTACGTCGGGGATCCTCGCCAGTGCTACGTAGTTCGTGCACTGCAGCTGAGATCTTCTTGTGTAAGAAAGAGATTAGAGAACATATGGTTACTCATCGATGTGCAATGATGATGGTCCTAGCATCAATCATCAATAGTTTGGGATGCTCATCGTCTAATGTTGAGAACCACTCTTACCAAGACTGCAGTAACGCTATTACATCGCTGGCTTCTCATTATATAGAAAGCATCCTCATATTTCAGACCTGTCATTAGACAGCAAGGTTTAGAACTCTTGTTGGCAATTGGTAAAATCAATGAGGGACGATAGAGAAGAAGGTGGATATATCATATTCATGGCAGAGTAACTTTATGACACGAAATAATGTCAACAACATAATTGATAGTTTTTTTTAATACAGGTGGTTGTAGAGATACTTGATCGCCTATGTCAGTTCAGTCAGTATAGCATTTGATTATGATGACCAGATAAAAATGAAAACAGGCAAATGAATTGATCATATTGTAAGAAGGAACTCTCTTTCTCGCTCTCTCGCTGCCTTTTTAACCAGGATTGGGGAATTGGCCCTCAACCAATCTTTCCTATCTCTATCTATCTCCTGCAGCTCCCTCCAGCTTTTCTTTATATTGTTGATCTCTGCCTCTAAATCCAATCTCTATGTATTTCTTGAAAAACGAAAACAGTCAATGAATTGATCATATTGTAAGAAGGAACAGTCTTGGAAAACTTCGCTATATCAGGAAAAACTAAATCGCAGAAGAAGCACAGAATGACAAAAAGGAAAGACATGGATGGACAAATTATATAGTGAAACAAAGTGCATCTTCCGTATCAACATGTTACGGGTAGAGCTTGTCAATATGTTCGTAAACCGATTTTAAAAAGAATTTCTTCAAAAACTAAAACTCTAACACTGTTCATGGTATGTGACGTAGGCATGTGTCTCCTGCTCCTACTGGAGCGAAAATGAGGAATTGTTATGGTGGTTATTGTGGTTGTGGTGGATTACTGTGTACGACAATCATTGTAATGAGGATGGTAATGATTGTGGTTGTGGGGTAGTAGTGATGATGGTGGTGTACGAGTAACATGATGATGACAATAGCTCTGACCAAGATGATGATGATGATAGTGTTGGTGGGGATGGTGGTGGTGATAATGATGGTGATATTCGAGTATCATGATGATGGTGTTGGTCGTGGTGTGGGTGGTTAGGATAATGAAGATGATGTATGAGTACCATGATGATGATGTTGGTCGTGGTGTGGGTGATGGAGATAATGAAGATGATGTATGAGTACCATGATGATGATTGTGTTGGTGGGAGTGGTGTGGGTGATGGAGATAATGAAGATGATGTATGAGCACCATGAAAATGATTGTGGTGGGAGTGGTAGTGATGATGAGGATGATGATGATAATGTTGATGACGATAATAATGATGATGAGATAGATGAGGACAACTAAGCTGACCTCATAGTATCCACAAACTCTTACCTACAACTTGTCCTTTCATTCTCGAGAAGTTGACTTGAAAAACGAAATAGCTCAGTTACTTCACTTGATTTGATCTACAACAGAAAACAAATATAACAACATATTATTCTTTTTTATCTAGTTTTGAGAATTGGCTATATGCCAAATCCGGTATAAACCTTGATAGTTTTATTATACATGATCGATAGGTTTTGTGTAATGGTGTAAACCTGTGTACCATATTGGATGTTAATTGTATGCAACAGCTGATCACGTGAGACAACATTGTGCAACTAGTTCTATTTGATTTTATTATGATATGAGTGTACGTGATGATAGCCAGACTAGTTATTATGATATGGGTGTACGTGATGATAACCAGACTAGTTATTATGATATGGGTGTACGTGATGATAGCCAGCCTAGTTATTATGATATGGGTGTACGTGAGGATAACCAGACTAGCTATTATGATATGAGTGTACGTGAGGATAACCAGACTAGTTATTATGATATGAGAGTACGTGATGATAACCAGACTAGTTATGATATGGGTGTACGTGATGATAACCAGACTAGTTATTATGATATGGGTGTACGTGAGGATAACCAGACTAGTTATTATGATATGGGTGTACGTGAGGATAACCAGACTAGTTATTATGATATGGGAGTACGTGATGATAACCAGACTAGTTATCAAAACAATAAGTTAAAACAGTGTATGTTGATGTAGATGGTAATGTAGATGTTAATGACAGCAGTAGATGTTAACGACAGTAGTAGATGTTGATGACAGCAGTAGATGTTAATGACAGCCGTAGATTTTGATGCCAGCAGTAGATGTTGATGACAGCAGTAGATGTTGATGTAGATGTTGATGACAGTAGTTGATGTAGATGTTGATGACAGCAGTAGATGTTGATGTAGATGTTGATGGCAGCAGAAGATGTTGATGTAGATGTTGATGACAGTAGTAGATGTTGATGTAGATGTTGATGACAGTAGTAGATGTTGATGTAGATGTTGATGGCAGCAATAGATGTTGATGTAGATGTTGATGGCAGCAGAAGATGTTGATGTAGATGTTGATGGCAGCAATAGATGTTGATGTAGATGTTGATGGCAGCAGAAGATGTTGATGTAGATGTTGATGGCAGCAATAGATGTTGATGTAGATGTTGATGGCAGCAGAAGATGTTGATGTAGATGTTGATGACAGTAGTAGATGTTGATGTAGATGTTGATGACAGTAGTAGATGTTGATGTAGATGTTGATGGCAGCAATAGATGTTGATGTAGATGTTGATGGCAGCAGAAGATGTTGATGTAGATGTTGATGACAGCAGTTGATGTTGATGTAGATGTTGATGGCAGCAGAAGATGTTGATGTAGATATTGATGGCAGCAATAGATGTTGATGTAGATGTTGATGGCAGCAGAAGATGTTGATGTAGATGTTGATGGCAGCAGAAGATGTTGATGTAGATGTTGATGGCAGCATAAGATGTTGATGTAGATGTTGATGGCAGCATAAGATGTTGATGTAGATGTTGATGGCAGGAATAGATGTTGATGTAGATGGTGATGACAGTAGTAGATGTTGATGTAGATGTTGATGACAGTAGTAGATGTTGATGTAGATGTTGATGACAGTAGTAGATGTTGATGTAGATGTTGATGACAGTAGTAGATGTTGATGTAGATGTTGATGACAGTAGTAGATGTTGATGTAGATGTTGATGACAGTAGTAGATGTTGATGTAGATGTCGATGGCAGGAATAGATGTTGATGTAGATGTTGATGACATTAGTAGATGTTGATGTAGATGTTGATGTCAGCAGTAGATGTTGATGTAGATGTTTATGACAGCTGTAGATGTTCGTGAGGTGACAATAAGCATCGTAAAGCTTTAGAATATTAATGAACTTTTTTTATTGCCCCTATGAGTTCAGGAATAGTCTAATATGACGCATCTGACGTATTTTGCTTGAAGACTTGCTTTCCATATGACCAGTGCCTCTCGCCATTCAAAAGAGTCTAACTCCAACTCCAAATGCACTTGCAATTTAGATTCTGAAGTAAAGAATCAGGTTCTCCTCCATCCAACCCGGTATTGTGTGCACCTGGGTCTCCTCCATCCAACCCCGTATTGTGTGCACCTGGGTCTCCTCCATCCAACCCGGTATTGTGTGCACCTGGGTCTCCTCCATCCAACCCCGTATTGTGTGCACCTGGGTCTCCTCCATCCAACCCGGTATTGTGTGCACCAGGGTCTCCTCCATCCAACCCGGTATTGTGTGCACCTGGGTCTCCTCCATCCAACCCCGTATTGTGTGCACCTGGGTCTCCTCCATCCAACCCGGTATTGTGTGCACCAGGGTCTCCTCCATCCAACCCGTATTGTGTGCACCTGGGTCTCCTCCATCCAACCCTGTATTGTGGCACCTGGGTCTCCTCCATCCAACCCGGTATTGTGTGCACCTGGGTCTCCTCCATCCAACCCCGTATTGTGTGCACCTGGGTCTCCTCCATCCAACCCGGTATTGTGTGCACCAGGGTCTCCTCCATCCAACCCGGTATTGTGCACCTGGGTCTCCTCCATCCAACCCGATGTGTGCACCTGGGTCTCTCCATCCAACCTGGTATTGTGTGCACCAGGGTCTCTCTCCATCAACCCGGTATTGTGTGACCAGGTCTCCTCCATCCAACCCGGTATTGTGTGCACCAGGGTCTCCTCCATCCAACCCCGTATTGTGTGCACCTGGGTCTCCTCCATCCAACCCGGTATTGTGTGCACCAGGGTCTCCTCCATCCAACCCGGTATTGTGTGCACCAGGGTCTCCTCCATCCAACCCGGTATTGTGTGCACCAGGGTCTCCTCCATCCAACCCGGTATTGTGTGCACCTGGCTGTTGCACCGGCCCAGCTAGCGTCGAACAGAAGAATTTTGAGCGAAATGTATTATCAAATTCATTATCCAAGATACTATTGGAATATTAATAAATATCAAGAATATTTTGTGGACAAAAAGTATAAATAGTTAAACGTTTATCATTTCTTCAAAAATACTACAAAAAAAAACAAATAAATAGTAAAAGAAAATAGAGATACAGTTCACAAATAACTGAAAGAAGAATCAAACAAAAAGATAATTTAAGAAATTAAAAAAATATCACATGAAACAAATCGTTGCCAGTGGTAATCATGCAATAGTTTTTCCCAGTGGCGGCTCGTCATTAAGATCTAGTGGGGCCGGGCCCCACCAAAAATAATGTGTAATTTATTATTGTATAAATAAAAATATCACCAATCCCAATGCCATGATTTTCAACAAAAATTTGTCTGGCCCACCAACAAAATTAGCACAAGCCGCCACTGGTTTTTCCTGAGCAGAACTTTGCTACCCTAGCAGTCCTTCAGAATTTCTCTCTCTCAAAGGCCAGATGTTCTGCTCAACCGTCATGCTCAAAGCATCATTCACATCATGAATCTATCTTCTCTGCGGTATTCTTCTTTATCTCATTGCCAGGGTGACTCTTTTCATAATGATATCTACTAAGACTTCGTGTCTTTTTATATTATCAAAACAGTAAAACTTCGATTAACCGTTACTCGTTTAACCTTCAGTTTCTGTTATCCGTCATGGTCTAAATAAATGAGTATCAAGAATCAAACACACCTCTTCTAAATTGTCCACAGATTACTTTTACCCCCTACTGTATAAAGCTGGAAGTGACTGTACTGTATAAAGCTGGAAGTGACTGTACTGTATAAAGCTGGAAGTGACTGTACTGTATAAAGCTGGAAGTGACTGTACTGTATAAAGCTGGAAGTGACTGTACTGTATGATGGTGGAAGTGACTAATCACAACTAACAGATTGGTTGGAATGGGACAACATGGATGAAAGCTGTGACATTTTGAACGATGATGACACTGTTTCTAGTGTGACTACCCTTCAAGAATAAGAAATTGATGACGATAAAGAGTCAGTTCTTAACAAAAAACCTACAACTAGCCACTCAGAAAAAGAAACAATGTTATCAAAGTACATCGACTGGTTTGAAATGCAAGAGGGGGCAAATGCAACACAGATACAGCTTCTGCGTAAGATACGGAACATCGCCGAGCAGAAAGCTCGAGCATCAAAGACATGGAGATGAAAGATTATGTTTAAGTAGCGTAGGTTTATATTATTACTATACATTTCTGTACATTACTGCTCTTATATTCAAGTTTATATTGATCGTTTTTGTAAAATTAAATTTATTGTGTATGTATTTTTCACTTTTAAAGAATTTTATTTTCATTTTCTTCCCAAGCCTGCGGTGAAATCACGTTACTGAAGAGATTTCTGTTATCCGTCACAGCCCTGGTCCAGACGGTAACGGTTAATCGAAGTTTTACTTTACCTCAATTTTCTCATTCTTATTTGTAGCATCAGCAAGTTTTTTAATTTTTTAGTCTTTCTAATTAGATCTATTTGTTCTCTTAATTGTCGATGATATACGAAGACTCCTCTGTAACACTTATATTCAAAAACACATATATATTTTCCATTGCTTTGTTAAATGTCCATGTTTCACACCCATACGTTGCCAATGATAATATCATGCTCTTAGTAATCTGATCTTTGTTTTCTTATCAGTTTCATTCCATACTAATTTTAGTTGTTTAAATAACTTAAGTGTTAGTAAGATTCTCTATGACGTAGAGATTATGTACTCGTCTCTCGTGCCAAAGGTTCCTAGCTCAGATTCGCTACCTCGTGGAATCATCTGGATATTTTCCCAGAGATCCCTGATCTCAATATAAGTGAGATCGAGTTCCTAGTCCTATCGGAGACGGACGATAAAACGTAGGTTCCGTATTTAATTTGAGCACGTAAAAGAACCATTGACAGTTCAAAATCGAGAAAAGCAGGCTGGAAAGCGCTGCCCGGGCAAAATTCATTAGAAAACATTAAAAATAAAATTCCTAAAAAATATCTTCCCCATCTTCAAAATTACATCGGAGACCCTCACCGGTGCTACGGAGTTCGTGCACTGCAGCTGAGATCTTATTGTGTAAGAAAGATATCGGAACACACATGGTTACTTACCGAAGAGATGTTGATGATGGACCTATCAATCAATTAATCAATCAAGAGCAACATATGGTCGGTATCACAGAGAATTAATGTTGCTAATTAAATAACTTGAGTAAGCAAACTAACAGTAATTCTGAATGCTACATAAATACTTATTGCATCAAAAAGTTGCTAGTTGCATGAACAACTAAGAAGGCTTATAACTAAATTCTGTTTGAAGTCAATGCATATAGTTCTATTCAGTGGCGGCTCGTGATCCTTTTTGTTGGTGGGGCCAGACACACATTTTCGAGAAAATAATGGTTTTGGGTTAGGTTATATTTGAGTCCATTACATAATAAATACACGTTACACATTATTTTTGGTGGGGCCCGGCCCCTCTGACCCTTAATGACGAGCCGCCACTGGTTCTATTTTATTTTAATACAACTAAGAAGGCGTATAACTAGATTCTGTTTGAAGCCAATGCATACAGTTCTATTTTTTTTTTAAATAATAAAGCATGTATGTATACTAACAGCTGTGACAACTCTAGCTATTTGTTATGCTTGATTAAATCTATCAAATGACATGTCTACTGGCGTAGACGATCATGTTTCACCGCAACTCTCTCTTCCTTCCTGGTGCATTTAAGCGGTTCTGACGTCGATCTTTTGTCTAGCCACGATGTCAGACCATCCAACATCTTCTCCCTCTGTCTTCGACGACCTCTCCCTCCCTGTATTTTACCCGTTGTCACCAATTGTTCTAAACCTTCTTTTCGCATTTGCCAGAAGAACCTTGATTACCTGATTGTCTGATGATATTAGTAATATATGACTGATTCCCGTATGCTGGCGGGGGACTACAGGGCTAGCAAAGAATAGAAATATTGCGATCTACAAGGCGTGTCGTAAGAGGCGACTGAGGTAGGAGTCTAGGGAAGCTACCTTAGTAAATAAAAAGTCTCGCAAAAATCGGATGTGCTGGCCTATTTGTAGGCTCATAACTGGTACATCGCACACTCGCTCTTAGGCTCAGATCACATACAAATCACAAAGGATGGTTAACAAGTGGTCGATATGGAGCGTTGGAAGAAGGAGAAGAATAATATATAACATGATGATAATAATAATATATAAACGATGATATAAATAATATATAAATAATGATATAAATAATATATACATAATTATATCTTCTTCTTTTGTCGTCACACTGCTACCGGGTTGTTGCCCAGTGTCGTCACACTGCTACCGGTTGTTGCCCAGTGTTGTCACACTGCTACCGGGTTGTTGCCCAGTGTCGTCGCACTGCTACCGGGTTGTTGCCCAGTGTCGTCACACTGCTACCGGGTTGTTGCCCAGTGTTGTCACACTGCTACCGGGTTGTTGCCCAGTGTCGTCACACTGCTACCGGGTTGTTGCCCAGTGTCGTCACACTGCTACCGGGTTGTTGCCCAGTGTCGTCACACTGCTACCGGGTTGTTGCCCAGTGTGTCACACTGCTACCGGGTTGTTGCCCAGTGTCGTCACACTGCTACCGGGTTGTTGCCCAGTGTCGTCACACTGCTACCGGGTTGTTGCCCAGTGTGTCACACTGCTACCGGGTTGTTGCCCAGTGTGTCACACTGCTACCGGGTTGTTGCCCAGTGTCGTCACACTGCTACCGGGTTGTTGCCCAGTGTCGTCACACTGCTACCGGGTTGTTACCCAGTGTCGTCCACTGCTACCGGTTGTTGCCGTCACACTGCTACCGGGTTGTTGCCCAGTGTTCTGAGGATTTTTTCTTCAGCTGTTCTTGTGGCTTGGGTGATTGTTATTTTTGCTCTTTCACAGGATTATGCTATGCCATCTAACCATTTTTTCGTGGTCTTTCTTTCGCTTCTTTCCTGATGTTCTGTTGTAGAAGACTTTGTATACTGTGGAGTTTGGATGCATTCTTATTAAGTGGCCAAACCCTTCATACTTTGTTTCTCAATGTAATTCAAGCAAGGTTCTGTGCCAACTTTCTTTCTTTAAAGCTGATCTTGGTGACTGTCTTTTCTGGTGTTGTTGGTAACTTTTCGCCGGCACCATAATTATATAAATAATATATAAACGTTTATTTAAATAATACATTTAACGATGATATAACTAATACAGGAACAATAATGTTGACATGAGGATATTAACGTTATCTTTTTACAGAAAAATATTGAGATATAAGTATTCTTCCGGGTGTGAGTTTATGTTTTTAATCTCTTACCACCTCATACTTAACGTTTACAATGTTCGTTATCGATTACATTTATCAGATATAATAATAATAAAACTGTCATCGTATCATTATTTAGAAGCTTCCTTTTCCGATTGTATTATATATTACATATTATCAGTATAAGTAAAAGGTAATACTTATTTTTTCTTTATGTAAGGAGAAAGAAATGTTACCAGAGACAAATATAGACAATGAGCAAAGCGCAGACGCATAAATAACTACATGCGAAATGCTGTGCCTGAAAAAAGGTATATATTTTTTTTTTTTTCCGATCCAGAAGCACTTGAACTTTTTCAGCTCTTCGACTCGGAGCCATGGACATCGTAACCCTTCGGTTCGGTGCCACGAACATCGTAAATCTGTGGAATCTGTGACTTTTTCTGCCATCCCGTGGAATTGAACCCGCACACACAGAGGGATAGTCACCCGTAGTTCAACGCGCTACGAACACGCTGGGCAGACGGGCAAAGGTATATAGTTAAATAACTATCACCCAAGTTACTAGGACAGCGCAAGACAAAAACAGAAAACCACAACACTTGGCAACAATCCAGTAGCAGTGTGACGACAAAAGAAGAAGAAGAATGTGAAAGGGAGGTTAAGAACATTTACTGACAACTGGTAAATTAATTAATTCAACGTGAAACAGATATTCACAAAATATTCTAGAATGCAACCAAATCGTAGGAATACAACCAAACTGCACTGTATACAGTCTTCTACAACAGAACATCAGGAAAGAAGGCGAGAGGAAGACCACGACAAATATGGATATATGACATATCAGAATCGTGTATTCTTCTTCATTGAACGCTCTATATCGACCACTTGCTAACGACTCTTTGTGATTTGTATATGATCCAAGTCTAAGAGCGATTTTACGTTGTGCCAGTTATGCGCCTACAAATTACATCCGATTTCTGCGATGCTTTTATTTACTAGATAACTTCCTAGGCCCCTTCCTCTTCGCTCTTACGACATGACTTGTGGGTCGCGTGTTACTTTTCTTGCTCCTATTGAGAACCCCGGCAACACACGACGAGAATCTTGTCACAAACAAAATACTAACACAAAGATACTAGAACAGTAGCAAGACAAAAACCGTAACAGCCACGACACTGGACAACAAACTGGTAACAGCGTGACGACACCGGGCAACAAACCGGTAACAGCGTGACGACAAAAATCATACAGCCACGACACTTGACAACAAACCGGTAACAGCGTGACGACAGACAACAACCAAACCGGTAACAGCGTGACGACAAAAAAAACATACAGCCACGACACTGGACAACAAACCGGTAACAGCGTGACGACAAACATACAGCCACGACACTGGACAACAAACCGGCACGTGACAAACATACAGCCGACACTGCAACAAACCGGTCACGTGACGACAAAAACATACAGCCACGACACTGGGCAACAAACCGGTAACAGCGTGACGACAAAAAACATACAGCCACGACACTGGACAACAAACCGGTAACAGCGTGACGACAAAAAAAACATACAGCCACGACACTGGACAACAAACCGGTAACAGCGTGACGACACCGGGCAACAAACCGGTAACAGCGTGACGACACTGGGCAACAAACCGGTAACAGCGTGACGACAAAAAACATACAGCCACGACACTTGTCAACAAACCGGTAACAGCGTGACGAACCAACAAACAGGTAACAGCGTGACGACACTGGGCAACAAACCGGTAACAGCGTGACGACAAAAAAACATACAGCCACGACACTGGGCAACAAACCGGTAACGGCGTGACGACAAAAAACATACAGCCACGACACTGGGCAACAAACCGGTAACAGCGTGACGACAAAAAAGTAAAAGATTTTAATGATATATGAATGATGATGTTTTTGTTGTATGTAGTGGATGGTGATAATGATGGAACTGATAAGGTTAATGATAACTGCTGTTGACGATGATGAAAATGGTGATGGTAAATTATAGTGATGGATCTCAAATTGACAATATTGATAAACACAGTGTTAATTTTGATAGCGACATCTATGTTAAAGATATTTATAATGATAATATTGATGGAAATGAGCATTATATGATGAGAATGATCATCATCAAATAGCTTGTCCTAAGCAGAACTTTGTCACCCCAACAGTCCTCCGGAATTATCTCTCTCTCATAGGCCAGATGTCCTGCCTCTGCAGCCGTCATGTTCAAACCATCAGTTACATTACATAAGAATGATATTGTCAATAAATAATAAAATCGTTGATGATGGTGTTGAGACTTGCGATAATAGTAAGGACGATGAAGATGACAGAGAAAGATAGAACGATGAAGATGACACAGAAAGATAGAACGATATATTCAATATTTATTTATCAAAACTTACCAACTTTTGCCAATTTCAAAACAACCGTTGTACTCCAAATAACAGACTGTCGCTCACTACATAAAAGGATCAGGTATTGTGACACTCACAAAGAGGCTTTTCCCTCCAACTCTGATCGCCAGGTAGATGTAGAGCTTGCATGCGGGCTGCTTACCTGTACTGGTAGCTCTCTAGAAGGCGGTTGCTATAGACGCCACCTGTTGTGATGCTAATAAACTTTAATTAATGTGGTAGTCTGAAAATGTTATTGTTTGTATTTTATTTTGTAACTTAAAAACATGTACTGTCAATGCGAAAACAACACTGCGGTTCAAATAATATTTGTTTACTTTTCTCCTTAATGCAAAGGTATGTAGAAATAAAACTAGTTTTCTAATTTTCCAACCTATTTTTATAACTTGTATATCATTTGATAAATGAATGATTGTACTAGTATCACCTGCATGTGCTATTCCGACTGGCGTAGACGATCATGGAGCACTACAATTGTCTTTACTGAGTACTATCAGTTCGGTTGCAGATAGTATTTCGTGTATTGAATTTCGCTCCAAATCTTGGTTCTTCAAAAACTATGATGTCTGTTTGTTGTCCTTCTTTCGCACTCTGGGTCTTCCTGTTGTCGTTCCATCGCACTCTAGATCTTCCTGTTGTTCTTCCGTAGCACTCTGGGCCTTCCGAGTGTCTTTCCATCGCACTCTAGATGTTCCAGCTGTCCTTTCATCACACTCTAGATCTTCCTGATGTCTTTCCATTGCACTTTAGATCTTCCAAGTGTCTTTCCATCGCACTCTGGATCTTTCTGTTGTCCTTTCATCACACTCCGGGTCGTTCCGTTGTTCTTCCATCGCACAATGGGTCTTCCAGGGGGTCCATACTAAACTCAGTTTCAGTTTCAGTTTGGAATATCTTCATTGCACTCCAGACATGTCCATAGGTGCTCCAATCTCCTTCGCAATATCTCCAACAGCGTCCAGCGACTGACCGTACCAGTTCTATTTTGATTGATGAGCCGACTCGTATACCTGTTGTACCGTTCTTTTCTTGCCACACCAATCTTCAAACCCAGTTCTCGCAATCTAGTAGTTGACGTGGATTGGTTTAGATGAAGGTTTTCTCTGCGGCCACGCTCTATGAGGGCGTTCACGATGTCAGCTCTGTCCATTGGCTGGCCCTCTGATATAGCGGCAGAGCTAACCAGCCTGTCTGCTCTTTCTTTGGCAACGACACCCATGTGCCCCGGAACAAAGACAAGTGTGATTCCGCAAATTGTTGACGCCTGCAGTGATTCAGTCCATTGCCTGCGCACCTAACCGGCCTCCACCTTTCGGATCATACTCAATGAGTCACTCAGAATGCACGCATGAGTGTAGTTTTGTGACTCTAGCCAGAGTAGTGCATTGGTCACCGCCAGTAAACTTATCCTCTAGTAATCTCATTCACTGAGTACTCATCTTGTCTTCCAACTGCAATATTTAAGAGAGTCCTCCATAAGTAGCATGAAGAGATAGGGTTATATGATATCATGCTGTCTTATCTCATTGGCTGTCTTGAATTCTTCCGAGTTGTGATTGGTTGCTCTCACATAATTACAGCCTGTTCTGTAAAAAAAATCTTAATAAATATTCGGAATACAAATAAACGCCCAAAAAATGTTTAAATGAGAACAATAGTGAATGGCTGAGAAACAGAAAAAAGTGTTATTGAACACAAAAATAAGAAATTCAATGTAGTTTTAAACAGAATCAAAAATAGAAAATAAAACTGGGGAAAAATAACCATTTCAAATAGCAGAATTAAAAACAATTTACAAGTAATACAAATTTTCGATCGAAGCGGCTCTCAGATTGAAACTGTCTCAATTGTGTACTAGAAAAGCACTGCCAAGTGAAGGCGGCCAGCGTGATGTTGGCCTCATCATCTAACGTGCTCCGTGTTCAATGAAAAATAAGGGCTTAACACCTACTGCCCAATTTCAATATATCCCATAGGCTCTCAACCAACCTATGCCAAGTCTACTTATCTATAGCTATCTTTAATCTCTGCCTCGAAACACAGGATGAAGAGATGTGGAGGCAGAGATTAACGATATACGGGAAGAGTTTGACCTAGTTGCAAGAGATGGCTAAAAATATGAAGGTTTCGCATGAGTTAATAAAGAACCTATTCCTAATCGGGTTAAAAAAGCTCACGATAAAGAAAGAGGAAGAATATATTTGATGTTATGGTAATGAGTTCCTTTACTCTACTTATTGACAGTTTGCGCCTCTCATTATTGTTCTTGTATTATTCAACACCCCTATTCAATGTGTTATGTTTTATGTTTCGCCCTACTAACTCAGACGTTTGACTCTAATCTCTTACCGTCTCCTACTTAACTTTTACAATGTTTGTTATCGGTTACATTTATCAAATAGAATAATAAAACTGTCATTGTATCATTATTTAAATGTTCACTTTTCCAATTGTATTATATATTAAATATTATCAATATAAGAAAAGGTAATACTGATATTTTTCCTTTATGTAATGAGAAAGTAAGGTCTAGAACATTTGGTGAAAACCGATAATATTGATGAGACATGAAGAAGATAACGACAGAGAGAGAAAGTTCTGGACAGCCTGGGTTTATGGCAAGGAAGATGGTTAACATTGAAAATGATAGACAGTACTAATGAAAGACGTTTGTGGAGAAACATGATTGTTTACGGCAGTCGGCACAGTACATAGTGATGATGACTTCTAGCTTTTAGTTCTCGCAAGCATCACTGATTAGATCATAAATCGAAAAAAATATTTTGGTAAGTGTGTGTGGGGGAAAAGGGATTGGGGTGGGGTAGGTTGATACTATCAAATCACATAAATTGAAAACAGTATTTTCTCTCTCTCTCTCTCGATCCCTAAAACCGTATTTCTTCTCTTCTCTCTCTCGATCCCTAAAACAGTATTTCTCTCTCTCTCGATCCCTAAAACAGTATTTCTCTCTCTCTCTCTAAACAGTATTCTTTGATCCCTAAAACAGTATTTCTCTCTCTCTCGATCCCTAAAACAGTATTTCTCTCTCTCTCTCGATCCCTAAAACAGTATTTCTCTCTCTCTCGATCCCTAAAACAGTATTCTCTCTCTCTCTCGATCCTAACAGTATCTCTCTCTCGATCCCTAACACAGTATCTCTCTCTCTCTCTCGATCCCTAAAACAGTATTTATCTCTCTCAAGATCCTTAAAACAGATCGTTCTCTCTCTCTCGATCCCTAAAACAGTATTTCTCTCTCTCTCTCTCGATCCTTAAAACAGTATTTAAAACAACATCAAAGCGTGATATAAAATATATTTTACATCCGGAGAGTAAAAGGTTGAGTGGTGGGTCCTTAATAAATTGAAGAAAACTTCTGCAGAAATACACCATATGTCAACCAAGTAAACTATATCTCTCCGTGACGTTGCTTTTACAGACACGGCTCTAGCGAATGATGAATAACTGGTACAAAGTAGCATTTCCCTTCCTTTAACATAGTCAAACTATACACGATGTGTAAGGTACCTCACAATAGCCCTCTAGGGGATCATGCTGTGTGTCGAAATATTAGAATACTCTCGTGTGTAAACGTGATCTAACTTGCAAAGATACGGCCAGGGAATTCATCCTGGTAACCCTTCTTGATACTGTTGATATCGACTATTCACTAGTGAAAATGGAGAACAAGAGGAGTCACATATGTTATAAAATATGTCAACATAGATAGAAAAAAAAAAGTTTTACTATTCTATTAAAATGTAGCAAAGTGAACTACCACTTTGTGCATTTAACCCTTTTCACTCCTTTATTTGTTTTGTTTACCTCCTGACGCATTCACATTGCAATCTATACTAAGTTAGCCAGTGAACTGGCTTTGTGACTTCTTAATAAAGATATCAAGTCAGTATATCGGATCACAAGAGTGGAGGGGTTAATATGTAAAAATAAATGTATTAAAAACGTGAACATGGCCAACAGACAGATGGCTTAGACATAAAAAAAATGCTGCAGTAAAATGTGTTTACAATATAGTATACAAAAAAGGGTGGAAACTGCAGTAAAACTTGGAAAATAGGTAAACACGTAAAAACAAAGTACTACAGTTTTACAAAATACATAAACAGTGACGATAAACAGCAACGTCCGACAGCAACAGCCATTCCCAGATTTTCATCAGATAGGTTTATGTTTCCACATGTAATCGTCCATTTGTAGTGTTCCTCGAAATTCGTCATTCTTGTTGTATTGTTTGCTTGATAAAGGCCTTTGGTCGAAACGTTGCTGTTTATCGTCACTGTTTATGTATTTTGTAAAACTGTAGTACTTTGTTTTTACGTGTTTACCAATATAGTATACAGCACACTTCGCACAACAATTATAACTAAAGCTTCACATGTCGTTTTCCAACATAGTTTGCAAGAGAAAACAAGATTTTTTTTTTAATGACTGAAAAATATCTACTTACACCCTTTCTTTTTTCTTCCGTTAATTAATTATTATCAAGCTGCAACTTTTTGTTTTTGGTGATATGTAAGTTCATTGCAACCTTAGTCAGTATCACATAGACCTGGGAGTATTTTCCATTTAGGAAACAGATTGACTGGATGTTCTATGCTGCACGCTGTTTTGTTACACCTTGTTCAATATTTCTGTCATCCTTGTTTGGAAATATACTTGTGGTCCAGTCACTTCTCTCAAAGTGGTTTCTTCTGGGACAAACTTTAGGGGCTGTCAATTTTGGTAAATTTGATATTTTTATTGGAAGTCGTTTGGCCTGGAGGAATAAATTGGTTTTTTTCAGTTGACTCATTGCTCAGTTTTAAAATATGCCTTCCAATGTATGGTTCGGCACAGTGGCGGCTCGTCATTAAGGTACCAGTGGGGTCGGGCCCCAACAAAAATAATGTATAACGTGTATTTATTATTTTATAAATTAAAATATAGCAACCACAAAACCATGATTTATCCGGAAAATATTTTGGCCCCACCACAAAATGATCACATGCTCGTCACTGGTTCGGCATATATAAAACTTTACGACACTTTGTCAGTATTTCATGTCTTGGTTTTCAATAATTGTATACCTGACATTCTCTCAATATTTACTTGTATACCTGACATTCTCTCAATATTTTCTTGTATACCTGACATTCTCTCAATATTTACTTGTATACCTGACATTCTCTCAATATTTACTTGTATACCTGACATTCTCTCAATATTTACTTGTATACCTGACATTCTCTCAATATTTACTTGTATACCTGACATTCTCTCAATATTTACTTGTATACCTGACATTCTCTCAATATTTACTTGTATACCTGACATTCTCTCAATATTTACTTGTATACCTGACATTCTCTCAATATTTAGTATATATGTGTTGATTTCATTGCAACTCTAATGAAACGAGACGCCAGGTTTAGCATCTTATTCAGCTCATATATTGTCATATTTGATGTCCTCTGTGTGTTGCCGGGGCCCACCAGGGATAGCAAAGAATAGTAACACTGCAACCTACAAGGCATGTCGTAAGAGGCGACTGAGGTAGAGGAAGCTACCCTAGTAAATAAAAAGCTTCACAGAAATTGGATGTGCTGGCCTACTTGTAGGAGCATAACTTTCACAACATAAAATCGCTCTTATGCTCAGATCACATACAAATCATAAAGAGTGGTTAACAAATGATCGATATGGAATGTTTGAAGAAGAAGAAGAATATTTGATGCGGGACACTATGTTGTTTATCCATATTAAAGATGTGGTCGTATACCGTGCTGGCAAATATTTCTAAGTCTGTTCTTGTTGGCTTCTCATGTAGTCCCACTTTGTTTTATAAAAATGGCTAACTTTCTCCTTGCCTTTGCTACGGTTTTTTAATGTATTGCTTCCTTCGTCTTCTTATTTTTATTTCAACTACCAAAAATTATGGGTTTTCATCCTTGTTACTATATTTGAATGGAAGAGAGTACCTGGATTTCTTGCAGATCCAGAAGACTCCAACTACTCTATGCGTGTATAGATATGCTTAGTGTTGCTGAAGCACCTACTCAGGTAAAGTCTATTGGTGACCACTAAAGTACCTCCTTGTTTCTAGCACAGTAGATACTCTAGAAACACCAGTCATTGACCACACTGGACAATCTGCATGTGATCCGAAGGGCGTCTTCCGCGATTGTTCTAGAATAACCGTTCGTTGACCCCTCTGTGTGACCTTTGTGTGAGTTACGAGAAAGAGAGTACGGACCGACCACCTGTTGTACGTACAGACGGTACGTTTGCGTTCAATCGAGCGATCAATTTCGGCTATTTATTGTGGCCTTTATTTGATATTAATTTGATTTATTTGATTATGGATGTGAACGTCATCCTAGCCATGTAGGACAATCGCGTTTCCCCATATGCTTGTTAGCACGAAACTGTTAAAAGCACGAAACTGTTGCACAAAGTAGTCTTAACCCTCCACCATAGAAACTCTCAAATGTGTCTACTTAATCAGTTCCACCAACCCCGCTGATCTAAAAAACAAGGAAGCCTTAACAAGCAACATTTTATTTTTAGTGAGTAAAACTAATTTCAATACTATTATAATATGAGTAAACAATACTATTGGCGGAACGGAATGATATTTTTCTCTCTAAATATCAGTAAGGTTGCACTCGAATTATTTGACTTTCTAAATGACCGCATTCTTTTAAAAGACTGGTTCAATCAACTGTCTAATCAATGAGTATTGGAAATGAATGGCTCACAAGTACACCTTCCAATATTTGAGGCACTGATAGATCTGTACATGCCTTCGCGTGACTCATAAAGCCAAGCCTGTTTGTTATGGTAACGAGTATGTTTCGTGTAACGGTTTAGTTGAGTGTACAATGAATATTGTTTGGATGTTGTTATTTCCTTGTTTTGAATCGTTAATGTCTTATCGATTTTTTTCATCTCAGCGTTGTGAGGCTTTGATGCGATGGAAGAAGTAATTGTTAGTGTGTGTTTACCGGGCTGTTACCTACTTTGTTTGTGTGTTATTTCATGTTTATATTTATTTCCTTTCTTACTGTTTGCACTACAAGCCACGAAAAATGCAGTAGAAAACAATCAAAAGGAGGAGTATCTGAATTAATTAGCAAAACAATTGTAAACACATGACCATCCCAAATCCAAAAGATGTTCAAAATTGCCTTAAAAGACTAGAACAAGACTAGACGTCGATCCCAGATCGAAATGACTCTCAGGTCGACCCAGGTTAAACTGGGTATCAGATGAACACTGGATAGTAAAGGTGGCCGGTGTGATGTTAACAACCACACGCTATAACGTGCGCCGTTGGTCAAAGAAAAATACAGGCCCAACATCATATTCCCTAATATTTATTGATTGATTGACCAATTTACTTATTAATTGACTGATTAAATAATTTATTGATTGATAGGACCATCCTCATTACACTTTGGTGAATAACACATATGTGCTCCTATCTTTTTCTTACACAGAAAGATTTCAGTAACAGTGCACGTATTCCGTACCACCAAGGAGGATCCCTAATATAGTTCTCAATATTAGGGGAAAACTTGTAGGAATTTGTTTTAGTTTTCTGTATTTAATGAATTTTTGCCCGGACAGCGGCTTTTCAGCCTACACTAGTCAATTTTCAACTGTCGAAGAATCTTTTACATGCCGAACTTAAACATGAGACTTACGTTCTATCATCGGTTTACGATCAGATTATGAATTCGAATGCATCTTCATTTGGGATCTGGAGTCACTGGAAACATCCAAATTGCCCAACTCGGAAACGAACCGAATACTTTTGAAGCGAGAGACGAGCACTCTGTCTCCACGCCAAAGAGATCACCAGTATACACCACATGGTATGAATTTGTTGTGGATGGAATGGGCTATAAAGATGACATGTCAATACGAACCAACTGTGTTGCCAGGTTACAATCACAATGTCTGTGACTAAGGGATTAAGTCGTTTGTCTTGCGTTTCGAAGGTCGTGGCATCGAATCTGTACCGTTCTGTTCACGGGTGCATTTTTGTAAGAAGACCCCTATGATTATTGACGGAGCTACGGAACACGTATATTGTGCAATAATTTCGGCAGATGGCGTACCATTCCTACGGAGTGGGGTCGAATCATGTGGTATAAAACCTGGTGCAATAAAGTCAATCCGTCGACTTTATAATTTTTAGGTAGTTCTTTTGATGTCACCGCCTCTGATGGTACCTCAGCTGACAATGTATCGCGAGGTTTAGATAGTTCTTTTGATGTCACCACCTCTGATGGTACCTCAGCTGACAATGTATCGCGAGGTTTAGATAGTTCTTTTGATGTCACGGCCTGTGATGGCACCTCAGCTGACAATATATATCGCGAGGTTTAGATAGTTCTTTTGATGTCACCACCTCTGATGGCACCTCAGCTGATAATATATCGCGAGGTTTAGATAGTTCTTTTGATGTCACCACCTCTGATGGCACCTCAGCTGATAATATATCGCGAGGTTTAGATATCTCATAACAACACAGGTCCAGTTAGCAACCCCGACCAGTCTACAATAATAGCAGAAAACGGCAACAAAAAGTCTAAGCCACAGATACAGACAACACTGCAGAAATTCGTTAACAACAGACAGTGCAACAGTTGCTTACAATAACTAATAGAACATTTTTAATCCGGCGCCGATAACGTCATTTCCGCTTTCCCGTTGCCTCGCGACACAGGAAAACAATACAGTAAATATGCATAGCCAATCTTCGATTTTTAAAAATGCTGGTTGATCAGAATCTGATTATTTTCTACTGCTCATGACTTAAAGCGATAGTTACTAATTCTATGATTCCATATTATTGTACTGTGATAATTCTCTCTGCTATCACATTGTTGTACTGTAATAATTCTCTCTGCTACCACATTTTTGTACTGTGATAGTTCTCCCTGCTACCACATGTTTATATTGTAAGAAATATATCTGCTACCACATCGTTGTACTGTGATAATTCTCTCTGCTACCACATTGTTGTACTGTGATAATTTTCTCTGCTACCACATTGTTGTACTGTGATAATTTTCTCTGCTACCACATTGTTGTACTGTGATAATTCTCTCTGCTACCACATTGTTGTACTGTGATAATTCTCTCTGCTACCACATTGTTGTACTGTGATAATTCTCTCTGCTACCACATTGTTGTACTGTGAAAATTTTTCTCTGCTACCACATTGTTGTACGGTGATAATTCTCTCTGCTACCACATTGTTGTACTGTGATAATTCTCTCTGCTACCACATTGTTGTACTGTGATAATTCTCTCTGCTACCACATTGTTGTACTGTGATAATTTTCTCTGCTACCACATTGTTGTACGGTGATAATTCTCTGCTACCACATTGTTGTACTGTGATAATTCTCTCTGCTACCACATTGTTGTACTGTGATAATTCTCTCTGCTACCACATTGTTGTACTGTGATAATTCTCTCTGCTACCACATTGTTGTACTGTGATAATTCTCTCTGCTACCACATTGTTGTACTGTGATAATTATCTCTGCTACCACATTGTTGTACTGTGATAATTCTCTCTGCTACCACATTGTTGTACTGTGATAATTTTCTCTGCTACCACATTGTTGTACTGTGATAATTCTCTCTGCTACCACATTGTTGTACTGTGTTACTAATTCTCGCTTTCACATAATTGAACACACCATGTCACCAATTCTCATATTACTAATTTTTTCTGATATCAAGTACCTGCATTTTTCATTATTTTGTTCTTCTCTCCTTACTAAAACACTGTTCATCCATCATTAACATCACATATTGTGTTTCTTCCTTTCTGAATATGCATTAAATTCAACTTTTTCTGTATGTTTCTATCTTCATCCATATGTATTTTTTCCCCCTACTACGTATATTTATTTACAAACATAAACTCTCTCGACCATTGTGTTACAATGAGATATTTACAAGACAAAGAGTAGGTATCTCGTGAGATTGTCATAACTGGAAATAGTTTACAAATAATTAGAGTAAAACTCCTGAGAATAAAAAACATTCAGTATTCAATAGTTTATCTTGAGCAGAACTTTGCCACTCTAACAGTCCATCGGAATTTCGTTCTCCTATATGCCAGAAATCCCGCCCGTGCAGACAATCAAATCATCAGTTGCATATTGAAACCCTCTCTTCTATGGTTCTTCTCTTCTTTGCCGGGATGACTTCTTGAATAAAGGTGTTTACCAACTTTCTTGACTTTTTATATGTCCAAAATACTTCAATTTTCCGATCTTCTTTGTAGCTTCAGCCAGTTTTCTTTGATTTCCTTCAAAATAGAACTGATTGATTGATTGATAGGATCATCATCATTGTACTTCTGTGAGTAGCCATGCGTGCGAACTCTTTCTTACACATGAAGATCTCAGCTGCACTGCACGAGCTCCGTAGCACCATCGATGGTTCCCGGTGTAATTTCGAAGATAGTGAAGATATTTTTGTAGGAATTTTATTTTTAATCTTTTCTAATGAATTTTGTCCGGCAGCGACTTTCCAGCCTGCTCTTCTCGACTTAGAACTGCCAATGGTTCTTACATTTCTTCTTATTTTGTCGTCACACTGCTACCGGGTTGTTGCCCAGTGTCGTCACACTGCTACCGGGTTGTTGCCCAGTGTCGTCACACTGCTACCGGGTTGTTGCCCAGTGTCGTCACACTGCTACCGGGTTGTTGCCCAGTGTCGTCACACTGCTACTGGGTTGTTGCCCAGTGTCGTCACACTGCTACCGGGTTGTTGCCCAGTGTCGTGGTTTTCTGTTTTTGTCTTGCGCTGTTCTGGTGGCTTGTGTGATTGTTATCTTTGCTCTTTCACAGGATTCTGCTACGCCATCTAACAATCATTTTCGTGACCTTCCTCTCGCCTTTTTTCTCGATGTTCTGTTGTATAAGACTCTGTATACTGTAGAGTTTGGATGCATTCTTATTAAGTTGCCAAACCGCTTCATTCTTTGTTTCTCAATGTAATTCAAGCAAGGTTCTCTGCCAACTTTCTTTCTAATGCTGATGTTGGTGACTCTTGTCTTTTCTGGTGTTGTTGATGATGTCGTTCTATTACGTGCTCAAATTGAACACAGGATCTACGTTTTATCGTCCGTCTCCGATAGGACTAGGAACTGCTCTCACCTACACTGTGATCAGAAATCTCTGGAAAAATGTTCATATGGCTCCTCGAGGGAGCGAACCTGGTACCTTGGCGAGAGACGAGCACCTAACCTCAGCCCCACATAGACCCCCCTTGAATAAATATATTTGTTTATATAGACCTTTTATTCACAAAATAGATGAGACTGCAGTAAAACTATTTGATTGGCAAAACACGTAATCACAAAGTACTGTAGTTTTACAAATTAAAAAACAATGACAAAATACAGCAACGTTTCGACCAACAAGGTCTTTATCAAGCAAACGAACACCAGGAGTGACAAATTTAAAATAAACAAATGAACGACCAAAAACAAACGTTTCTAATGAAAATCTGGGAAATCAAGACCTTATATTACGCGTCTATTTATTGATCATATTTATCGGCTCCGTTGCTTCTCAACGTTTCTACGCCACATGGTTTCTTAAAACTTATTATTCTCTTCTGCACACCGTAGAGAAGGTATCAAACACATCTGAATAAGTGACGACACACCACACATCATATGACTACACACAATTTAGCGACAGATACACGCAGATCAGATGATGACATACTACACAGCATATGACTGCTCGTAATATAGCGTCACACACACATCAGAGAAGATAACGACATTCCACACAGCCTAGGACTACACACAATATAGCGACACACACACATATCACAGCAGGTGACAACATATCACACAGCATGGGACTACACACAATATAGCGACACACATATATCAGAGCAGGTGACAACATATCACACAGCATGGGACTACACACAATATAGCGACACACACACGCATCAGATCAAATTACGACACATCTCATCAAAGATGACTCAAGCTATAATCCGTTCAACTTGTCATGCCCACAGATAAAAATGTATCTTTGTAACCATTTGATGAAATAACTTGAAAACTTGCATGTGAACTACACATGTTCCCGACGCTACAAAATATTTTTTACCATTCAAACAATCATACCGTCTAGAAGTTTCCTTCTTTGTGCTATATATTTAACGTCTTTGTTGGCATGGTTGAAGAAACCTAATGTTTACAGCCATTTAATACATTGATTACAAAAATAGCAACATTCAGGACAAAATCCATGGTTTTTTAAAACAATTCTTGTATTTTCCATGCACCAAATGGACTCGGTCTTGAACATGATAAACAAATGACGTCATTAGTGCGAGACAGACTTTTAGTTAAAGGCGTATTACCGAAATTAATGTGATGCTATTGGGTCATATTGTTGACTTCTCAAAACAGACATTGATATAACATTTCTAATGAGTTTGAAGTTACGATGCAAAAAGTATCATTAATGCTATACGCGCATTTCCGTAAAGAGGCACATATGGGTCATCTGTACTACAGTATACAAGAACTCCTCCTGTCAATCGCTGGCAAAATACTGGCCAGAGTCCTCCTCAATCGATTAATCGATCACCTGGAACAGGACTTACTCCCTGAGACCCAATGTGGCTTCAGAGCAGGTCGTGGAACAGCAGACATATATTTGCTGCTCGCCAACTACAGGAGAAATGCCAAGAGCAGCACCGTAACCTCTATATGGTCTTTGTCGATCTGACAAAGGCTTTCGACACGGTTAACAGGGAGGGTCTATGGAAGATCATGGAAAAATTTGGATGCCCAGGAAATTCATCAAGATCGTCCAACAGTTTCACGAGGGCATGATGGCACGTGTACTTGACGAAGGGAGCTGTCGGAAGCCTTCCATGTCACCAACGGCGTCAAACAGGGCTGTGTACTGGCCCCAACACTCTTCAGCATGATGTTTGCTGCCATGCTCACGGATGTCTTTTGGGAAGGCGACGAACATGGGGTAAAGATTAGATACAGGACAGACGGTAACCTATTCAATCTTCGGAGGTTAAAATCCTCCACCAAGGTAAAAGAATCAACTATCTCAAACCTGTTGTTTGCTGATGACTGTGCCCTCGCTACCAACTCTGCGGAAGAAATGCAGATTTACATGGACAAGTTCTCAATGGCCTGTGATAGGTTTGGCCTCACCATTAACACCAAAAACAGAGGTCATGTTCCAGCCCGCCCCTAGAGAACAGTATTACGATCCAGTCATCAACATTAAACACCAGCGTCTCCAGTCAACGGACAACTTTGCTTATCTTGGCAGCCTCCTATCCAGATCGGCAAACATAGATTCTGAGGTCCACAATAGGATATCCAAAGCCAGTGCTGCGTTCGGAAGGTTACGTGTCACTGTGTGGGAACGGAAGGGATAAGCATAGTCACAAAGCTGAAAGTTTACCAGGCCATAGTGCTAACCACGCTGCTGTACGCAAGCGAGACATGGACAGTATATAGCAGACACGCAAGAAAATTAAACCATTTCACACAAGCTGTCTACGCAGAATACTAAAAATAAACTGGCAGGACAAAATTCCAGACAGCGAAGTCCTCACAAGAGCAACGATCCCAAGCGTCAACACCCTGTTGCAGAAGGCCCAACTGAGATGGGTCGGTCACGTTGCTCGAATGCCTGATAAACGCATCCCAAAACAGTTGATGTATGGCGAGCTTGAAGGGGCAGACGTTTAGCTGGTGGACAGAAAAACGCTTTAAAGACACTCTTAAAGTGTCTCTAAAATGCTTCGATATAGACAATACGTGCTGGGAATCCTTGCGCAAGATCGCCAAATGTGGCGCTGTAACAACAAAAGAGGAACCCGAATAGCTGAGAATCATCGTATTGTTGAGTCACAGAGAAAACGAGCAGCGCGAAAAGACAGAGCACACAACACGCACATGTCTAACCTTGATCATGTATGCCCCACCTGTGGTCGGGATTCTGTTCTAGGATTGGACTCTACAGTCACCTCCGCACACACCAGAGAGGTGCAACAGTACACGTCTGAGATTGTTGTCATCATCGCTTGCGATGGACGGCTATTATACAAGAACTAGAGAAAAGAGCTATTCTATTATAGTGATACCTCCCTACCACATATGTTAACACATGCACATTGTAACGAAGAAGTAGCAATTTGAAAAGAACCTCTCCAGTAGCTCCACCATAACAAGGTGCTATAGAAAAGTTCTTAGAGCATCATGGACAGAGAAGAGAAGAAACAAAGACATCCTACAAGACGTGCATATCAAGGAGCATTGGCTCATAAATAACATCATGTTCCGGAAGTTGAAATATTTTGGCCACATTAAACGCCACAGTGGTCTGGAGAGAAAGGTAATGGAAGGTATGTTTCCTGGAAAACGAGGCAGGGGACGACCAAGACGAAGATGGTAACAGGGCATCAAAGAAACCTTGAACATGACGCTGGAAGAGGCAGGAGAACTTGCAAGAGACATAGCGCTTTTCAGGCGTGCTGTGATGAACACAATGTTCCGCAAGGGACATGCTACTACTTGAGCTCGGCCATTGCCAGTCCCAAGCCTGAACGTGAAAGGGGGGTGGCATTATGACATGGAAGCTAACTTTAACTGTAATGTAAGTTATTTAAAAACAACAATACAACTATGTCTTCATTTCTTGTTTATTTCATGACTCTATTGCAAGTATCAACACTGACCCCCATGTATAAGCTGAGATGATACACCTTTGCATGAGACTTGTCATCAAATGTCATATGTGTGCGTTTACTGTAAAAACTAAAATTCTGTATCAGACTAGCCAAATATGCCGCCAACATCAAAGGAAACCGTTATATTACAAAATCCAGGTTTTCTATAGCAATTTCTTCTATCAGACATTTGCGTCGGTATAATTCTAAGGTTGGGTGCAAAGTTTCACTACTGTGGAACAGATGGGTTTGCTACAATTCGCATTGGACTGTGGGCATGAGTTGTTGAACGGACTATAATAATAAAACGATAACACCAAATGGCTTGGTGCTCAACTGATCATGATCGTCACTCTTGAGTGGCTTGTTGTTATGTTCATGTGATTGTTGAGGGATATATTGATTGCATAATCTAAACATTGTGCTGTGATATTGCTTTGAAATGTGATTGATACTGCTGGTGTGGTCGTCTTGATGTGTACCGTGTATTTCTTCCTTGTTTATCTGCTCATCTGTCTATTTGTTTGACTGTTCTATTTGTTTTTCTATATTGAAGTCTATATGGTGATATTGGTGATATCGGAAACATGGACAATGAACAAGCAGTTAGAAGACGAATTGATGCATTTGAGATGTGGTTATATAGAAAAATAGGCAGAGTTTCATGGACAGAAAAACAGACAAATAAACAAGTTTTAGGAAAACTAGGCATGAAGAAACAATTATTAAGAGAAATAAATTCAGACAAGTAAAGTATTTTGGGCACATAAAAAGACATGACACCATGATAAAATCTTTACTAGAGGGAAAGTTGAGGGGGAAGAGCAAGAGGAAGACCGAGAGATAAGTGGGAGGGAAACTTTAAGAAATGGACAGGTTACAGTCTGGCAGTGTGCAACGCCAAAGCGAAAGACAGAGGATGCTGGAGATTCATTGCAGCCAACCTTCGATGTGGAGACGGCACCTGATGATGATGATGGTGATATTGTTAAGTTTGTCTTTCGTTCTGAAAGTTGTAGGTTCAAATTCGGACCAAGACAAATGTTCATTTTTTCCGGAGATCACTAGTATTGTTGCGAGAAACTACAAAGTTAGTGCTTTGTGCAACACTTTCGGCAGGTGGCGTAACATTACTGTCATATTGGACGGAGCCATATGGGAAAACTCAGTGCAATGAAGTCAATCCTTTGCGTCTGCACTTTTTTTTCATATTTGTATTCCTGTTTCTGTGACGTGTTATTCTTTCTCTTGAGTGGAGTAGGAACTTGGATTCTCTGCAAGAAATGTCATTCTTATTGTACTCCTTCTTCTTATCGCTCCATATCGACCACTTGTTAAACCACTCTTTGTGATTTGTATGAAATCTGAGCCTAAGAGCGATTGTACGTTGTGTCAGCTATGCGCCTGCAAGTAGGCCAGCACTTCCGATTTCTGAGACCCTTTTTTTTAATTAGGATAGCTTCCCTAGGTCTCTACCTTACTAGCCTCTTACGACATGCATTGTAGGTCGTAGTCTTATTATTCTTTGCTCCCCTTGCGAACCCCGGCGACAAACGGGTGATTATTATTATTCTATATTTGTTAGTCAACACGCTCTAATATAACCTCCCTCCTCGAACAAAAATCTTTCTTATGTGAAAAGAGTGAGTCTAGTCTTAAAGAGGTTTCAATCCTCTAAGCGACAAACAAGAATACGACAGAGTAGAAATGACTAATTTATCACAGATGTCTTTTACAGAACCGTCTGGTAGCACAAAGAAATCGTTACACAGTAATATAAACAGTTGTTATATTACACATAAGTAATATAAACAGTTGTTATATTACACAAAATATTTTACAAAGTGAAAGTAAAGAAGCCGTTTTCATACTATCTGGTATATTGGGAATTGTTTGGTTTTTTTCTATCCAGAAGCACATGAGCTTTCAGCTCTTCGGCTCGGTGCCATGGACATCGTAACCCTTCGGTTCGGTGCCACGAACACCGTAAATCTGGAGAACCTGTGGCTTTTCTTCCTGCTCGCGGAATTGAACCGCACTCACAGGGGGCTTATCACCCGTCGTCCCACGCATTACGAACACGTTAGGTCAGACGGGCGTATGTTGGGAATACGGAGTTGGATCCTTCTTTCTTCGACTAATAACACTTTCTTCGACTTTCTTCGACTAACAACACACGATAAGGGATCTTGTCAACTTTTATTTTCAATTGTTTCTCTGGTATCCAATTGAGACTGGATGAACCTAAGAGTTAGTTATTTATGGCTAACACATTGTCACTATAAATACGAAAAACAAATCGAGATCACCATTATAAAGGCAAATAGAATAAGTACGGTGTGACGAATTCGCGCAATGCATAAGCGTTCGCATTTCGATGCGGGTACAAGAGGGTTGTGTGTTCAATCTCACACTCGACGTTCCCCACGTGAGGAATGGAATTGGCCTTCCTACCTCATGCACACTAGGGCTTAGATATATGAAGTGACATGTACTTCATTCACTAAGGTCTGAAAAGGCTATGGAAGTTTTATTTTGTAAATAAATAATAGTATATAAGAATACATGATCAACATCACTTCGGATGCTTTTACTTCCAATGGTTTATGCTCTGGTACACTTAGGGAACAGCAAAATGTTGCAGACATTCATCAATAGATGCTTGCGCTGGATGCTCCATCTGCGATGGTATGACAGAACCACAAACAGGGAACTGTGGGATAGAGCGGGACAACGGCAGGTGGAACAAGAGATAAAGAGCAGAATGTGGCGATGGATAGGACACACACTGAGGAAAGCCCTAACAGCATTACAAGACAGGCTTCCGGTGGAACCCTTAGGGCAATAGAGGTAGAGGAAGACCCAGGAACACCTGGAGACGGGAGTTGGAGATGGAATGCAAGAAAATGGGGAGAAAGTGAAGAGATCTGGAAAGGATGCCTTGGATAGGCGACCTTGGAATGCTTGGCTGCGGCCTATATCTCCCTAAGGCGAAGGGTGAAGGAGACACTTTTCAGGCTGGGTCGACCTGAGAGTTGATTGAAACTCCAAAAATGTCACTATAAATGAGAATACAACGAAACTATCAGTCTAAAAAAAAACAAGTACAATAAGCATTCTGCTACATCGGTTCTCAAACATTTAAAAGGCAAAGTAAACATTTTGTTAAATATTTGATGCAGTTACTGACCCATGACTTTCAGAAATAAAATCAAACATTCTCTAGATCGCATTGTAATGTCTTCTATATTGAAACTGAAAATCGTGGCATATCCTTTACGGGACGTCGAGATCAACCACAGTAAACGAGTCATCGATTTTATAGGCATCACTTATACGTTCAGTAGTATGTAATTGCTTTCTGAACGATGAGGTACATTTTTACCATTCGTACAAAATCCACGGGAACACATTTGCTTCCAAACTGTCCACCGCGGAGTTTGAACCAGATATTCGGGATGTGATCGAGCTCCCTACCGCTAAGACACAGATGACCACCATGTTACGATAATTTAATGATGATCAAATTGTTTGTTTCGGTAAAGTTAATAACTATTTTTGACCAGATACAAACAAAGGAAGAAATAGTATCTTATAAGAAATGTGAAGAGAATGAACTAGAGATTAAAAGATGGGTGAACATGTATTATAAAAAAATATAATAATTGATGTGCTCAAATACATCGCACAATTCTAAAGATCGATAAACCGTTGTTATTGCGTTTCGGAGTCACAGTCACTGTTTTTATGTTAGCAACAAGAAATGTGATTGTCTCGCCCTGTCAGTTGTTGTTTTCATTGCGAAATTTATGTTGTTATTCGTGCTGTTGCTATTGTAATCTTAGTTTTTATGTGTACGTGTATGCATGCGTACTTTACTTATTTATTCTTTAAATTTCTGTGTCCCAGCACGCAGTTATGTCGTCACCAAATCGAAGGTGTATTGTTATATGACGTAGTTTATCACCTATTCTGACGTGTATTATGTTACATGATCTGACCCAGTGGTGGCTCGTCTTTAAGGGCCAGAGGGGCCGGGCCCACCAAAAATATTATATAACGTGTATTTATTATTTCATGGATTGAAATATAACCTAACCCAAAACCATGATTTTTCCGAAAATGTGTGTCTGGCCCCACCAACAAAACCGATTACGAGCCGCCACTGATCTGACCAATGTCTTCACTTACTCTAATGTTTGTCGTAACCTGTTCTGAGGTACGTCGTCACTTCTCTATACTATGCACAAGGGCTGTTCCCCTTTCAGAAGATGGTTATTATTTACTGAACTGACATCATAGCCCTCCAATTGACCTATAGGTGTTCAGTATCCTCCAGCAGATGTCGAAGACATGAATACTGATGATTCCAGTTTCTTGATTGAACTTTTAAGTATTATAATATTCGTTATTTTTTCAACAATTACTCGTTACTCAGTAATCGTTAATTAACAATCGTTACTGAGTGAGTGTTGTTTATTAGCGAGGCATCTCCCTACTATCTATCGCAGGGACGCCTGATGTGGTGCTTTTGTCTGATTTGTGCGTGAGAGTCTGCTTTACTATTTGACCAGTGCCCCTCGCCATTCAGGCGTATCTTCGCTAACTACAGAGGTAAAGCAACTGCGACTAATGTAAACACAAAACTTTTGAGGGATAAAAGTGTGTATGTCATAGAACAACTGTGGTAAGTACTACAGAATAACTATGGTAAGTGCTACAGAATAACTGTGTTAAGTACTATAGAACACCTGTAATAAGTACTATAGAACAACTGTTGTAAGTACTATAGAAAAAATATTGTAAGTACAATCGAACAACAGTGGTAAGTACTATAAAACAACTGTGGTAAGTACTATAAACAACATGGTAAGTACTATAAAACAACAGTAGTAAGTACTATAAAACAACTGTGGTAAGTACTATAAAACAACAGTGATAAGTACTATAAAACAACATTGATAAGTGATATAAAACAACTGTGGTAAGTACTATAAAACAACAGTGATAAGTACTATAAAACAACATTGATATGATATAAAACAACTGTGGTAATACTAAAACAACTGTAGTAAGTACTATAAAACAACTGTGGTAAGTACTATAAAACAACTGTAGTAAGTACTATAAAACAACTGTGGTAAGTACTATAAAACAACAGTGGTAAGTACTATAAAGCAACATTGATAAGTGCTATAAAACAACAGTGGTAAGTACTATAAAACAACAGTGGTAAGTACTATAAAACAACAGTGATAAGTGCTATAAAACAACATTGATAAGTGGTATAAAACAACAGTGGTAAGTACTATAAAACAACAGTGGTAAGTACTATAAGACAACAGTGGTAAGTACTATAAAACAACTGTGGTAAATACTTTAGACAGCAACGACCAAAAGGGGGAGTACATCGAAGACAAAGTGGTGGATAAAGCGCTTGCTTCGCAGTTGCGTGGTCCCAGGATGAAGTTTCATAGTTGGAGTGATGTTCTCCAGCTATAACACGTTGCCAGGTTGACACAAAATCAATAGGGAATCACAGAAACACTGAAAACTAGAAACGTCTGACGTAATGTTGATCACATCACCCATTGTGTGCCGCTGGTCATAAAAATAATACGGGCATAACCCCTTATTTCCCAATAGACTAAATGGTAGGAAAGCGGATTTCTTACTATTTGTTTTTGTTTTAGTAATATTCAGCAGCATTATCTAAACACAAGGTGAATGTAGTTTCACATGAGTAACTCACTGATGATCAATCTACTAAGTTTGCAGTTAGAAAGGGTTAACTTTAAAATATTTTTATTAGTTGCTAAGAAAACGATTAGGGGATCTATGTTTACAATTATGTAATTTTTAATCATTAGCTTGTCGTCAGCATTAAGAAATTTGTTGTATGTTTGCTATTGTTCGCTTCACGTGTTCAAGTATTAGAATGTCCCATGCTACATCTCATTCATCACAGCCTGCCTGAAAAGCTTCTTCTCTCAAGTTATCCCGCCTCTTCTAGCGTCATGTTCAAGGTTTCTTTGATGTCCTGCGCCACTATCGTCTTGGTCGTCCCCTGTCTTATTTTCCAGAAACCATACTTTCCAATACCTTTCTCTATAGACCGCTGTGACGTTGAGTCTGGCCAAAATATTTCATCTTCCGGGACATGATATTATTTATGAGCCAATGCTCATTGATATGGATGTCTTTGTTTCTTCTCTTCTCTGTCCAGGATGTTCTGAGAGCTTTTCTATAGCACCTTGTTTCAATATAGAAGCATGATTACTTATCTTATATTATCAAATTGATTGAGGTCGCGTGCGTTTATGAAGCACACACACAAATTTCGAGCGTCCAACTCTGAAATCATTAAATTTGAACCGCATAACCAGTCAGAGATTGTTAAGTCAGTTTGACTATTTCCTACATTTTACGTTGTTTCTTTATCGAGTTATGACAGGTTAATGAAGTTTTCTAGTGTATACATTGCATAGCATGTTTAGTCAACAATTATTAATCATAAGTCATGATCATGGACAGCGGAACGTTTAATTATGTGAAAACTTAGTAGCACCAGTTGTGAACCGGGAAAATTAATTTTTCGAATCGGATCTCATTGTTTACTTATAAAAACAATACAAAGCTCAAAGAATTTCATTCTCTATCAACAAATTTACTTTTTCAGTGAAGACGAAACTGAGTCGAGACAAACGAAGATTTGTAATATCCTCTGTTGGGTTTCAGGAGGAACGTCTGGTCGTCTTTAAGGTCAATGGATTAGAGCGCAGTTCCCATTGTGGGAGATCCATGATCAATTCACGGTACGGCGAATGTCTTTTTTCTTTTGTGGGCATAAATGAAAAATTCTAACCTGGACAGCTTGGTGGCGACTGCACTAGCCATGCGGCCATTAAGTTCTCGTCCCACCTGTTCTACACCGCCCTAAAAAGCGGTACTACAGACAGTAACGACATGTGGTTTGTTTTAATGACGCTTTGACGTGACGAGGTAGGATATACCATCAACATTAGTCTAGTTCGTAATCTTATCATACCATCAAGATAAGATTACGAACTCAGAGAATAAACTAGGCAGATACCGGGAGGGTGGGGCGTGGGGGAGAGCTATGTATGAGGCACACATTGAGAAGACCAGCGGAAACATTGCAAGACAGATGTTGTTCTGGAACGACCAGGATAATAGGAGTAGTGGAAGGCCTAGAAATACCTGCAGAAGAGAACTGGACAATGATATGAAAAGGATAGCCAAGGCTTGGAAATAATTGAAATGAATGTCAAAAGAGAGGAAGAACTGGAAGAAGTTTGATGAAGACCTGTTCTTTGTTGGGAATTGAAATGTGAAAAAGATTTGTCTAGTTCAGTCATAAAATCAGCAGAATGGTTTCGGCAACGTCGTACTACACCTACAGATTGGTGTTTCATCTTAATACTAGCTAATTGATACATTACCTGCATTAATATTTAGTTGGACTTGTATGTCTATGTTTAGACTAAAAGAATTCTCTTTATCGGAATAATTAATTTAAGTAACCTACGAGTTTCGGTATGTTTATATCATGCTTTGATTTCATTACCTATTGACTAAGCATTGTCTGTGTGTCTAATTTGTACAACTATAATCTCAACAGAAATAATACAACGACTCAAGATGATCTTTTTTCTCATTCACCATTTACTTTTTACAGAAGTGTTGGGGGGGGGGGGCTAGTCATCTTGTGAGTGCTTGTTTTAAGGCACTTTGTAAGCAGATATCCATTTTCGTAAGGCTGTTTTTGGTGCCTTCGCTTCATCTTTGCGTGGTCTTCCTCTTGCTTTGTACTCGTTATACTTTTTCTGTGTGGCTCTTTGTGGTATGCGATACCAAGGCATTCTTGTCAGGTGTCCTTTAAGATGTGGAATCCCTTAAACTAATCACAAGGCGATTACTGTTTTCTCCAGACTTCATACGATCCTGTATGACTACCTCCTAACTGTAGGCTTCCATATATCACTCAATCACTACATTATTATTTAAACGACTATGTATTAAGTTTTGTAACTAGACAACTTTAAACAAATGTTTACTTAAAATTCAATGAAAGTACACAAAGATTTGTTTCTGTCCTATGAAATTTTGCAAGTTAATTGCAAAACTGATGGCATGACACACACTATAGTCATCATTGATTTGTCCCTGTATTGCATAGTGTAGCTTATTTTGTTATAAATAAGAACGCACGTTTAGATCAAAATTACTCGACTTATTGATTGATTGTTTGTTTGTTTGTTTGATTAATTGATTGATTGATTGATTGATAGGACCATCATCGTTGCAGTCCGGAGAGTAACCTTGTGTGCTCCGATCTCTTTCTTACAACATGAAGATCTCAGTTGCAGTGCAAAGAACTCCGTAGCACCGGCGAGGGTCCCCTAGGTAATTTAGAAGATTGTGAAAATTATTTGTAGGAATTTAAATTTTTAAAATCTTTCTAATCAATGTTGCCAGGGCAGAGGCTTTCCGGTTCTCGATTTTTAACTGCAAATGGCTCTTGTACGTGTTCAACTGGAACACGGGTCCTATGTTTTATAGTCAGAAGGACTATATCTAGCACTAGGAACTCGATCTCACCTACACTGGGATCAAGGATCTCTAGCAACATATTCAGATAGCTCAACGAGTTAGCGAACCGAGTATCTGTGAGACGAGAGGCGTGCACCTAACTCCTACGCCACAATTGCATAAAAACAAATTCAGACATTTCCTAATGGATAAACTGACTGTACATGATATGAATGCCCGTTTGATGGCTTATGTGAGGCTTGTGAAATATAATCAAATTTGTAATGACATTTGTTTTGGGTATTTTTTAATCTCAAAGCTTTCATCAAACATTAAAGATTAGATACATTTTATTAAATAAATAATTTTTGAAAAGTGTACATGCTTGCTGATGCAGACAGCACAGAGAAACACGACTTGTTATCAAAGAGACGTTGCTTGCTTCGTTTTGTTACAATTTGAGGACAGTATCAAGAATGTGTACTGGCAACAAAGCGCAGCCATAAGACTAGAGAGTAAGATTGGAATATATCAGGCAATACAGTTAGGAGTACGACAAGGGTGCGTACTCTCACCAGGCCTTTTCAACCTATATAGCGAAAACATCATGAGATCTATAGAAGAAAAGACAGGAATAACAGTCGGTGGACAAAATATGAACAATCTAAGATACGCTGATAACACAATTCTCATGGCTACAAATGAACAAGGTCTACAAGACTTGATAAACATACTAGTGAGAGAAAGTGAAAAGAAAGGATTAAGCATGAATATAAAGAAAACAGCGGTTATGGTTGTCTCCAAGAAACAGGCAACACCAACATGTAATATCAAAATAAATAACACAACACTGAAACAAGTCCATTGATTCAAGTATCTGGGAACATTCCTAACATCAGATGGAAGATTTACAACAGAGATTAGGAGTAGAATAGCTCAAACGAAAGCAGCTTTTATGAAAATGAAGAACACACTATGCGTGAACTCACTACCAATGATATTGCGAAAACGAGTACTCCAATGCTATATTGAACCAATACTTATGTATGGCAGCCAATCATGGACAATGAACAAACAATCAATACGATCATTGGAAGCCACAGATATGTGGTTTTACAGAAGAATGCTGAAAATTCCATGGACAGCAAAGAAAACAAATGTGGAGGTTTTAAATCAGGCTGCACACAAAGAAACCTTATCAAAAGAATAAGAATCCGACAATCAAGGTTCTTCGGGCATGTAATGCGAAGAGAAGGTTTAGAACATGTGCTGACTACAGGTAAAATTCAGGGAAGGAGAGATCGTGGAAGACAGGGGGAGAAGATGTTGGATGGCCTGACATCATGGTTCGACAAAATATCGACGTCAGAACTGATTACATGCACCAAGCAAAGAGAGTTGTGGTGAGACATGATCGCCTAAGGGGCAGGCACGGCACTTGATTGATTGATTATAGAAATTCTAAGTGATAAACATCTCGTAGAACAGATCAATGCCGCCACAAGACTGCTAAGGTGATACTTTTACTTATTATATGTACTTTATTTTAAGTTGAACCTGTTAGATAAGACTGTTACAAGGACAGACCTGTAATCATATAGACAGTGGGCAATTATACTTTTCGATAAAATCAAGTGGAAGGTTAGCAATGGGAATCGTTCGCCATAGACTCGGACACAAGACTCGGACACAAGACTCGGACACAAGACTCGGACACAAGACTCGGACACAAGACTCGGACACAAGAGTGTTGTGGGTTCAGTCACACACTCGACTTTCCACACATGAGGAAAGGAAGTGGCCCTCCTACCTCCTGTACACTGGGGTATAGAAATGTGAAGTGAATGGACTTCATATACTAAGGTCTTAAAAGTCTACAGGAAATCTTATGTTATTATTATAAAACTCAAGCAATTCTTGACCTACAAGAGATAGATATCCCATAGTTGGTGATAGACTTAATATAAAATCTGCTGATGTTGATATTGCATCGAGAACTATCTGTTTGACTTGTAGAGTTATATAAAAGCGCATGCTTGATGTAAAAACGACAATACAATGTTTATATTAGTAGTGACCATGTTCCGCCACGTGCTGTGCGGTTCGGCTTGGGGATGACTACTTCTTCAGGTAAAAAACTTTAGCTACACAATCCATCTAATTATAAACTAGCATGTATTGGTTGAGGGTCTAGTCCTCAACTGGGGTTAGAAGGACAAGAGAGAGAGAGAGGGAGGGGAGATAGTGACTTTGTGAATAAGGTTATACAACTCTGTGAGAGGACAAAATCATTTTTTGTGGTTCCATTTTTCACTACTTCTCTGGTTTTACTTTGTTTAATATATCTAAATGACAAATGTGACTATGTGGTAGGGGCTTTACGCTAGCCAGTCACTTGTTCCATCCAAGTAGGAACTGTGCTCAGTTCCCTATCTCGGACTGTGTTCAGTATTCTATCTCGGACTGTGTTCAATTTCCTACCGCAGACTGTGTTCAGTTTCCAACCTCAGACTGTGTTCTGTTTAATATCTCGGATTGTGTTCAGTTTCTACTCAGACTGTGTTCAGTTTCCTACTTCAGACTGTGTTCAGTTTCCTACCTCAGACTGTGTTTAATTTCCTATCTCAGACTGTGTTCAGTTTCCTATCTCAGACTGTGTTCAGTTTCCTATCTCAGACTGTGTTTAATTTCCTATCTCAGACTGTGTTCAGTTTCCTATCTCAGACTGTGTTCAGTTTCCTATCTCAGACTGTGTTCTGTTTCAAATCTCGGACTGTGTTTATTTCCTATCTCAGACTGTTCATTTCCATCAGACTGTGTTCAGTTTCCTATCTCGACTGTGTTCAGTTTCTATCTCGACTGTGTTCAGTTTCCTATCTCAGACTGTGTTCAGTTTCCACTCAGACTGTGCTGTTTAATATTCGCTGTTATCTCAGACTGTGTTCAGTTTCCTATCTCAGACTGTGTTCAGTTTCCTATCTCAGACTGTGTTCAGTTTCCTATCTCAGACTGTGTTCAGTTTCCTATCTCAGACTGTGTTCAATTTCCTATCTCAGACTGTGTTCAGTTTCCTATCTCAGACTGTGTTCAGTTTCCTATCTCAAACTGTGTTCAATTTCCTATCTCGGATTGTGTTCAGTTTTCTATCTCGGACTGGGTTCCATTTCCTGTTTCTTTCGGTTGAGAAGGTAACAATTTAACATTGACTACATCTGCCCTCATCTTGACGACCTGACAACAATTTAACATTGACTACATCTGCCCTCATCTTGACGACCTGACAACAATTTAACATTGACTACATCTGCCCTCATCTTGACGACCTGACAACAATTTAACATTGACTACATCTGCCCTCATCTTGACGACCTGACAACAATTTAACATTGACTACATCTGCCCTCATCTTGACGACCTGACAACAATTTAACATTGACTACATCTGCCCTCATCTTGCCCTCATTTTGACGACCTGACGCTGTGAGGCAAACAGGATTCGAGAAAAGAAAGAAAAGAAAGAAGAAGAAGAAGAAGCCCTCATAAAGCAAAGTTTAAAAAGTAAAACCTTGCGTTGACTGAAACGAAACAACAGAAAAAAAACCAAGCTGCACATTACATAACAACACCAGAAGTTTATTGGTAATGCTGAATAAATGCAATATAAATAACAATTACCTGAGCTTTCTTTAGCTGGTTAAATTCAGTAATAGTTTATCGACCGTTTGGAAACTGTAGTTATTGGGCATGTGATGTCACGTTTTCTTTGTAATCAGTCACCATGACCGAGTGTTGAACCACAGCCAACTCTAGATAAGTTTATAGTTGGCTCTGGATGAGCACTGTTTTGAAATCAATGAAGCAGCTGCATGGGTCAAACCATAGCCTCCAATAACACACGGTCGGCTGGCTCAGGTAAAAATTCTCGGAAATCAGACCACAACCGTTGTGTGACCTCGCATTCCAGTATTGTTAGATAAAGACACATTCGTTTTAAAAACAACACAACACATTAAATCAAAGTTATATTATGTTACAAATTCAGTTCCAATACTCAGGATTATCAATAACATTTTTCATGAATAAATTACCATGGACTCGTAGAATTTTGTAGAATTGCAGGAAACCTTACAGTGTTCTATCAAACACTTTTAAAAACCAGCCCCTATTAAGCAGGAATTGTGGTTTTCCCGTTCGAGTCAGTCGGCCTTATGTTGCAGGCGGCCACGGGTCAAACCTACTCTACTAGCAAACAAGAACATCTGAATACAATATATTTGAAAAAAATCGCATTGTCACCGCTTCTACCACTATTACAGCAGTTTATATGGGTGTCAGATGTATGATAATGCACGTTCAGCACTTGTGCTATCCCGAACATATTAACAAGGAAATATATAGTATACTGCTAAATCGACACCAATACAATGAGTATGTATAACACATCTAAAAAATATAATCAAGGCAGATATTTTCTGGAGATATCGCATACACAACAATCAAAAATATTTGTTGGATGCACGAGAGAATGAAATTAAAGAAAGCCCAGAGTTTTTCAGATGTGATGTAGCATAGCAACCACTCAAAACATTGCAGATTAAGTGCCATCTCTACACCGACATTTGGATAACGTTAATAGTCATCCTCGTTTGTCTCTGATCGTGGTAATATATTCCAATGTAACGTTATTTTCCACCTATTGATTCTTCTTTTTTTACGTGTAATGTTGTTTTCCCCCTGCGATAGTCTTCGATAATCTTTCGAGTATAGTTTTCATTGTTTTTATGTATTTTTATGTGCACACGTGATGTGATTTGTCGATTTGTGACCTCTTTCAATATTTGTGTATGATTCTAAATTGTTCTAGGCATTTCTTTATGTTTGTTTTATGTTTCAAAGATATGTACGCGATTACTTTCTGAATCCATATATCAAAAACGTTATTCTTGTCTAACCCTTTCATTTTAAAATTTATTTCCACTCTGGACACATTTATTTTGCAATGCATACTGACTTAGTCGGTATACTTGCTTTTCGTCATCTTAAAACTGACTGCGAGCCATTATATCCGCTCAGAATGATGAATGGGTTAAAAATATGCTTGCTGATATAGCTGACTCCGATATGGTCCCACTTTGAGGCTAAATCTTGTTAAGGGCTTTTAAGCCGAAGGATTGACTTCATTGGGTTTTACCCCATATGGCTCGGTCCATCTCCGTAGAAATAATACGCCACCTGCCGAGAGTATTGCACAAAGCACGAACTTCCCAGATCCATCAACAATCCTAGGGGTCTCTGGAAAAACTGCACTCGTGAACAGAACGGCGCGGTCCGGATTCGAACCCACGACCTTCGACTCACAAGGCAAAGGGCTTAACCACTTAGCCACAGAGAAACCCCCAGGCTAAACCTTTTGCTACAGAAAATATTCTAAGAAAGCAGAAAACATAGATTAAAGAAGCGTGTGTTCCTTTATTCCTATAGTTTGAAATATTGCAATATATTTTGTGCAACCCTCTATGCAATATCATTATCAGTGGCGGCTCGTCATTAAGGGCCAGTGGGGCCTGGCCCCACCAACAATAATGTATAACATGTATTTATTATTTTATAAATTAAAATTTAGCATCCCAAAACCATGATTTATCCGGAAAAAAATGTCTGTCCCCACCAGCAAAAATGATCACGAGCCGCCACTGATCATTATCCATACATGTTTTCCCAGTGGCTCGTAAGTATGTTCATGAAGATGAAGCTGGACTGGATACACATAGACGAAAAGAAACATTGCAGCAGAGCAGTTAATATTGTATGTGAATTCCTAACCTTCGTATGTTTTTGAAAATAATGTTTTACAATAGGATTCAGACATTATCTAGAGAAACGAATAGTTAATTATTTTAGAACTAGCTCCTTTAATATTATCTTTACTCCGTATTGTTTGACGACAGACATACTTATAAAGTTATATATGAATTATTAACCTGTAACTTATCATCCACGAGTAGTTACAGTTAATTTAAGTAACCAGCAATACTAAGTAACGAGTATTTGATGCAAAAGTAACAAACATCAGAAATATTTCAAAGAAACTGGTCTACTTCACTACCACGTAAATGAACTTTGCCTTTTGATCTTTCATCTAGCGCAGGGGTGGGCAAACTTTTTGTGCAGAGGGCCACATTGAAAATTGTAAAGCTATTGGAGGGCCACATTTAATATTATGTATATTTTTGTTTAATTCTCGGTAAGTAATCAATTAAATATTTTTATTGTAAACAAAGGTAGTTTTACATAATGTAGATAACTTCTGAAATAAATTATATTTCTAACAGACACACTATAACAGTATATTTTCTAATATGGATAAATGTGTTTGAGGGCCGCAAAATATCCAATGGCGGGCCGTATGCGACCCGCGGGCCGTAGTTTGCCCACCCCTGATCTAGCGCATACACGTTATCGTCACACGATAATAAGAAAATATCAGTATTTTATTACCAGGATGTATTGACTTATACTGTTCATATCGCTTCAAGTTCCCCAATAAAACATATATGGGGCTTATTAAAATGCGCATGCGTTAATTCCAGGAGGCACTTCCCGGAACACAATACGATTCCGATCAGCAGCTACTGGTATCAAATTTCAAAATAAAGTCGATTAAAAAAATATATTGTTTGTTTGTTTGTTTGTTTGCGTTCGTATTTCTTCACCTGTTTAATCACTCTTTGTGACATGTTTGGTTTTTTGCCAAGAACGGCTAAACGTTTCTACACGGTTCATAGGTACCTACACGTGCAGGGCAAGCGCATCCAAAATTGTCGGCCTATGAAAATGTTTGAGTGTGTCTTGCAATGGCAAATCCTTACATTTTCTGTTATTTTGTAGCGTATGTTCAACACTCTTTAATTATTATTTTGACGCTGTATATTTGAGCTTATAATCTACACCAAAGAGTATATTTGAGCTTATAATCTACACCAAAGAGTATATTTGAGCTTATAATCTACACCAAAGTATATTTGAGCTTATAATCTACATCAAAGATATAATTGAGCTTATAATCTACACCAAAGTATATTTGAGCTTATAATCTACACAAAGGTATATTTGAGTTATAATCTACACCAAAGAGTATATTTGAGCTTATAATCTACACCAAAGAGTATATTTGAGCTTATAATCTACACCAAAGAGTATATTTGAGCTTATAATCTACACCAAAGAGTATATTTGAGCTTATAATCTACACCAAAGAGTATATTTTGATTATGACTTGCTTTTTTCCGTTTTCCTTGCGGGTTCCACTGGAGTGCGTGTGATGATCATTATAAACAGAATAAAATGGCAAATATAAAAATAAATACATAAAGTTTAGGCGGGTTTCAGTTATGGCAGTAGCTCTATAGATCACACATTTAACGTGAGAAATATTATCACAACATGCAAAGAGTAAAATGGTAATCTTCATCTGTTTTATAGATTACATCTAGAACACGAATATGTACTATTGTATGTTGTCTATTCCCAGGTAGAAGATGTAGTTGGCTGTCCACTTTTGCCGTTAAGCGTAGGTATGGGAGCTTTAATTAGCGTTCTAGGGACAGATGAGTCGCCCTTGTTGTGTTGTATCCGTGTTTAGGTAGTGTGGTCTTGATATTGTCTATCCATCTTTTTCTTGGTCTTCCCTTAGCTCTAGTACCCGATCTCTTTTTATTGTATGCTGTTATTGGTGGTTGGTTGTATTTCATTCTCATTAAATGTCCAAACCACTGCATTTGTTGTATTTCGGTGTATTCTGTGCATGAAGTTATGCCCACTCTGCTTCTGATGTGCTCATTTCGTAGTCTGTCTTTCCTGGTGACTCCCACTGCCTTCTTCAAGCATTTCATTTCACACGTGGTGAACTTTCTGTGATGTGTTGCTGTAAGAGACCCAGTTTAGCACTGGTAACAAAGTGTTGGTAGGTGTTGGTTCAATTTGAGCACGTAAATGAACCCTCTCAGGTCAGAATCGAGAAGAGCTGACCGAGAAAACTTCATTAAAATATTTTTTAACTTATAATATATTCCTTAGTGTCTGATGTGTGTTCTCCTATACACGGCTTCAGTTTACATTCAATATTCACCATTTTTTCTGCAACATTTTATCTTGAAAAGTTTAGATCAACTAAAGAAACAGTTTCGAAATTGGATCATTATTAAATTAAAAATTATATAAATCGAATTTGTGATGCCTAACCACCTTTTTTACCACGTGGTGAAGGTTGGTTAGTATACCAGTTAAAGGGATATAATCACTAAAATGACCACATAAGTATGGATTACGTCCCTTAATCAAAATACGTTATTAGCTATTCAACGTATGCTACATACGCGCAAAAGCTATGTCAGCAGTTTCAAGACGGCATTAGATTAGTGTTGCCCGCGAACGACAGTAAAATTGCAATCTGCGCTGACATAGTTCCGGCCGGTCAACATGAGCGGACTTAAAGCACCTGTAGTAAACGATGTGCTGGGATTAATTTGAGATCTGTCTGCTTTAACCATGGTCAGTGATATGTGGCATATCTAGAGTTGAAATTGGAAACAATTTATATATGCTTGTGAACAACGGAAAAACAATGAATGTTGTTTACGATCAGGCTCTCACTTAGAAATAAATATAACTTACACAATAATTATGTAATTTTTGCTAATTAAAACAAAATAGTACCATTAAAACAATTTTTTGAATAATCTAAATTCACGTTACCTACGTTTTCGAATCCGAGCGAAGCCGGGTTAATTAGCTAGTATCTACATATATGTCTTCACCATCTTCAAAATGATATCGGGGACCCTCGCTGTGCTACAGAGTTCATGCACTGCAGATGAAATCTTCCTGTGTAAGAAAGAGATCGGAGCACCAATGGTTACTCCCCGATGTGCAATGATGATGGTCCTATCAAATCAATCAATCAATATTACAAACATATTGATCTGTTTACAATTGGTGAAAGACATGATTCCACAACTAAGATACGCAGACGACACAGTTTTCATTTCAATCAGTAACAAGTAATTTTTTTAAAAAGTTAACTAGATATCCTTCACAGGACTTTGCGAATCAACCCCAGCTTTTAACGTTGTTTGTGTTTTTTCTAGGTTTTATTACGTTCAGTAGTTTGCCATTGCTTTCTGAACGGGTGGTGCCATCGTTCTTTTGTAAAAGTCCACGCGAAACAATTTGCAACCAACCTGTCCGCAGCATGATTCGAACTCAGAACGTCGCTTTAGTAGACCAAGTCACTATCGCCTAAGCCACAGACGCCACCAACAAGTAACTAGAACAGCTAATTATGTCAATTTTAAATAATCACAGTGAACAACATCATCTTTTTTCTGAATACAAATAATGTTAAGTTTATTTTCACTGACAAAATAAAATCTCAACCATTAACTTCTTCGATACGACAAGCCACATTACAAACCTTTCAGGCCGCACCAATTCTCCCACAAACCACATCAGGAAGAAAACCCATAAACAATGGCTTATTTGGCTTCCCAGTGTTTCTATGGTATCAAATTGGAGATTGTTTGACCTGAGAAACCTACTTCAATTGTGAATTTGAACCTTGGACCTTACAAAACAAGATCACTATTCACTATATTATTGAGAATCTTTAGTGTGCGTATACGAAGGGTTAATATACTTGGATTCTCCGGAAGGCGTTAATACTTATTTAATATGTTTGTTGGCCACCTTCTGCTCCTGAGACGGAAGTTGGAGACGGAATGCAAGAAAATGGGGAGAGAGTGGAGAGATCTGGAAAGGATGGCCTTGGATAGGCGGGCTTGGAAGGCCTTGGTTGCGGACCTATGCTTTCCTAGGGGCGAAGGGTGAAGAAGAAGAAGAATGTTTATTGGCCTATACGCTGTGATATAACCAATACAATGATCGTTCTTAGGTTGAAAGCACGTGTCTCGGCATAATATGCTTTAACCCTTTTGTCCTTTTGATCAGATGTACTGGCTTCCATTATTTTTCCAGATGACGCAAGTCCTAGCTAATTCACTATACAATGCAATATAAATTAGCACAGAGGTAAGAAACAACGTACAGAGTGAAAGGATTAATCCCCTTACATAACAAACAAACAAATGTCAACACAAAATTACCATCAATAATAAAGAAATTATTATGCATTCTTATTTATTGTTCACATTTTCAATTGTTCAACAAAAAAAGAAGGCGTCTGGTCACGGTAGTTCAAAAGTTAAATAATATGAAAACTATATCGCAGAGGTTTTCAGCCTTTTTTCAGCTGATGGCTCATTCGACAATTAGACAAGACTCCTACCACCCCCACCCCGCCATTCCCTTTTTCCTAATTTTCACCCCATACAAATTAACTGAAATTTCTAAAGATCAATGGGAAAAAAAGTTTCTCCCTCTGAACTTTTTAAACAGTACTGTTCCCTAAACATAATAAAATTAGACAGTGCATACTGTAAACATTTTTTTTTTAAAACTAACTTTTGACACGAAATTTAAGAAATACGTCAACACGAGTCAAAATCAATGATGTTCTTGGTGGGTTTTTTTTACAGAAATGTTGAAATTTACATATTTTTTTTATTTAATAAGGGTATTTTAACTGGAAAAACAAGTTAGTATAAAAATGTATTGAAAAACAAAATTCACCAAATTGTTATAACGTTTCACGCCTCCACTAATACATCCTCATGTCTCACTGGGGCATGCCGCCTCCCATGTTGAGAGCCACTGACCTAGGACATAACACAATAAAGGGGAGAAAACTTCTGTGCACATGCATATTTTCTGTGGCAACATATGGATATGAATCCTAGAACATTACGCAGTAAATAAACAATAAAATGGAATGTTTCAAAACAAAGCGAATGGTTTCTGAAGGATGAGACTGTGACAACCAAGATAACGATAGAGACACGTCATTCAAGAAACATTGAACAAGACAATACAGAAGGTGGGAGATCTATTTAGAGATTAAGATTTCGTTCAGGCGAGATATAATGAAGAGCGACATCATGCAGGGGGACATACTGCATGAAGTTGATTCACTTTCGGTTTCCACTTCACCGTTTCGTGGAAATAGTGCAGTTATTGGACGACGAACAATAGGCAGAAATAAAATCAATCGAATTTGCATTGCAAAAACGCAAGAGTGTATTGTTGAGATAATTACTTGTATTTCAGTAAAATATTTTCTAACTAGATTTGCAACTTGATCGAATACCGTGTCTAAGTCATTATTTTAAAACAACGTGACATTGTTTGTAATCCTCTTTGAAAACAAGTCGGTGGATCACCGCTGAAGAGCGGAACAATCACAAGTGTTTGACATAACAAAGATTGAAAAATACTGCTCAAACGAATATGTTTCTAGTTATATTTTATATTTTCTCTTCGCCCGTGTGTGTCCGGGACTCGCAAGGAGACAAAGAATAGCAACACTGCGAACAACAAGGCATGTCGTAAAAGCGACTGGGGTAGGGCCCAGGAAACAACCTAGTAAATAAAAAGCGTCGCAGAAATCAGATCTGTTGGCCTTACTTGTAGACACATAATTGGCACAGCATACAGTCGCTCTTATACTCAGATCCCATACAAATAACAAAGAGGGGTTTATTTAACAAGTACACGATATGGAATGTTTGAAGAAGAAGAAGAAGAAGACATTTTCTCTAACGATTGTATTTATAATGGAGATATTGAAACTATTCTAATTATAAAAATTTGTAACATCTACATTTTATTTGTTTCTCTAACAAACATATATTTGTAATGAAGATAATGAAACCAATCTTTAGTTGAAAATCTTTGCAATATCTACATTTTATTTGTTTCTCTAACAAACATATATTTGTAATGAAGATAATGAAACCAATCTTTAGTTGAAAATCTTTGCAACATCTACATTTTATTTGTTTCTCTAACAAATATATATTTGTAATGAAGATAATGAAACCAATCTTTAGTTGAAAATCTTTGCAACATCTACATTTTATTTGTTTCTCTAACAAACATATATTTGTAATGAAGATAATGAAACCAATCTTTAGTTGAAAATCTTTGCAATATCTACATTTTATTTGTTTCTCTAACAAACATATATTTGTAATGAAGATAATGAAACCAATCTTTAGTTGAAAATCTTTGCAACATCTACATTTTATTTGTTTTCTAAACATATATTTGTAATGAAGATAATGAAACCAATCTTTAGTTGAAAATCTTTGCAACATCTACATTTTATTTGTTTCTCTAACAAATATATTTTTGTGAGTGAAACATTGAAAAATTATCCAGCGAATATGTAGCCTATGTATTGGTATTATTCTGTAACGAATATATTTGTATTGGTTACGTCTCACAAAATCATAAAATATCAATCATATCTTCTTTATTGAGTGTTGTTCTCAACGTCTGTAACTGTGTTTCTTCAGGATAACACTTTTAATTTCTCATTTATAATTTCTCCAAGATAAGATCTTTCAATAAACTTACAACTATAAAATGTTTCTTCTCATTTTTCATTTATATTTTTTCATGAAAAGTGCATTTTCAATGAACTTAACGCTATAAAATAAGTTTCTTCTCATTTATAATTTCTCCAAAAATGACGCTTTCAATGAACTTAATATAAGATTAAATTAATAAGATTAGTCTTTTCTCATTTCTCATTAATAATTTCTCCAAATATGTGTGCTTTCAATGAATTAAAAACCGTAAATAAGTTTCTTCTCAATTCTCATTAATAATTTCTCCAAACATGTACACTTTCAATGAACTTAACACTCTAAGATAAGTCTCTTCTCATTTTTCATTAATAATTTCTCCAAACATGTACACTTTCAATGAACTTAACACTCTAAGATAAGTCTCTTCTCATTTACCATTTATTATTTCACCAAATATGTGTGCTTTCAATGAATTAAAAACCGTAAATAAGTTTCTTCTCAATTCTCATTTATAATTTCATTTTTTTAAATGTGCGCTTTCAATGAACTTAAAACTCAAAGACAATTCTCTAATAGTCGAGAGTGTGCCAGAATGACGAGTGAATAGAAATAACCGGTCTTTGACCTGTTTGTTTAAAAGTCGATGGGAATTAATTGATCTAACGATTGATTTACTCAATGGGATAAAATATGTACGCTCTGATGGCTTGACAATGATATCATTAATCGCTCAAAGTAGTCTATTCACATTTATTAGAGCGAGAGAGAACTATATTAGTTGCCGTGGTTGCTATTTGTTTATTTTAAAGTTGTATTATTAGACTGGTCTTTCTAGAACGAAATGTTTTAATAAAAAGTACGATGACAATAACTGAGAACAATCAATATGAAATAGTATGAGATATTTCAGTTTGGATTATCCTCAATGCACTCAGATACATCTCCGTAGGTGTTTCAATCTCTTTCACAATATCTCCAACAGGGTACATTTAGCGACTAATTCTTCTTCTTCCAACGCTCCACATCGATCACTTGTTAACCACTCTGTATGATTTGTATGTGATCTGAGCCTAAGAGCGATTGTACGCTTGCCAGTTATGTGCCTACAAGTAGGTCAACACATCCGATTTCTGCGCTGCTTTTTATTTACTAGGGTAGCATCCCTAGGGCCTACATCGATCGCCTCTTACGACATGCATTGTAGGTTGCAGTGGTACTATTCTTTGCTTTCCTTGCGGGTCTGGCACCACACGGGCGAGCGACTAATTGTACTAATTCAATGTTCATTGGTAGCCTATTGATATCCATGTTGTGCTGCTCTTTTCTTGTCCTTCATTATTATTAGAGACTTAACACATTCACCCTTCTGAGCCGATTTACTGGCTCGCAGTATTTTTTAAGATGACGTAAAGTAGGTATACTGGATAATTCAATGCACATTGCAAAATAAATGCACACGGGGGACAAGTATGAACTAAAAGAGTTAAGAACGGATAATAAGGAAAGATGCATATTCAGCAATCTAGGTTTAGTTAGTTTGAGTTTTGTCGATAGATCATCGTCACTGCACATTGAAATAATTAGCCCATGAATGCTTCGATCTCTCCCACATGATGTCTCACAGAGTGTAGCAACTAACGACACCAGTTCTATGTTGGTGTTACTATTCTTCTTTGACTTCTAACAGAACACTCTTGACTAGCTATATCACATTTTATTTGATATTCTTGCTGTCTGGTTAGTGTTGGATTTGCATTTTCATTCCTGATGAAATCGTTTAAAAGTCATGCTTCCTTTAAAGCATTTAGAATTTCAGCCTTGTCTATTGCTCGTCTGCTTTCTACACTATCCATGCCCGTGAACCTTTCGGTCCGTTCTGCTTCCCCGAACTAATTACTTCTACAATCGAGTTCGGACTGAAATTCTCTGACAATCTGCTCCCGATCCATATTCTGGTGATATACTAAAATCATCATATGTATATGACATTGTACACCTCGCACTGTGATATAAATTAGACCTGGCATGTTGCTCTGATATAATGGATACAAAGCAAAAGACCGGCTACGCAAAAGCTGAATCTCAGAGATAACAAAGGTGATGAAAAACAGTAGTTATGAAGCGCACACAAGGGCTCGTTCTAGAAATCTCTTCTTATCCTGGCGCTGTGAGGCAAAACAGGATTGGAGAAAAGAAAAAAAAGAAAGAAATCGGATGAGAATAAATGATAACATTTCTCAGACGCCAAGTACAGCAGAAAACCAGAGAGTGACGAGGCTAAAAGACTGATGACCCAGAGGACCATGGCAGAGCTATGCAGAGATGTGGAGTTGGATGAAGAACTGTGTGTCACTACTGATGCCATCAAGACAAAATTTGAATCGTCTGGCAACACTGCTCCTGGTCCTGTGGGCATTCGATATCAAGATATTCTTGACTTATCGAACGATGCCATAGATAATCTGGCTAAAGAATTCAACGTCAGCATCCAGGGTGGGTATATCAGCGAGCAGTGGCTTCCCAGCTACCCACTACCATTGCCGAAACCTAACAAAAGTCTCTCAGATAGCTGACTACAGAATTATTACGATGCAAAATACGATATGCAAGTTTCTGGAGAAAATCATGGCACCTCAACTGGTGTGGGACCTCTAAAGTTATCATATCTTCCCACTAGAGGGTTACAGTTCTAGGAAGGTGACATTGGGTAACGTTGCTGTCTTCGCCTACGATGTCTACGAGGATTTTCATGCAGGTATCAAAACATGTGCAGTGGAGGCTGACTTTGGAAAAAAACTCATACAACAGAGGGACTTTCTCATGCATCAATTTATCAGTATCCAGGTGTACTATCTTTTCATAAGATGGTTAGCTGCTGCAATGTTCAATAGAAATGTTCTACTACGATGAGGTGGCTGATCATCAGAGTCGATGATATTATATTCGAACTTGCCACAATGCTCTCTTCTTTCACCAGTCTTTTTCAACATATACACGTTCCAATTGTAAATCGTTTTACAACTGTTGAGGTCTTTACTAATTTAACACGCGTTAAAAATCTTTCAGTCGCAGGTTTCCTCTGCTCAGTTTTCATTATTATCTCCCTTTCACCGAATGTTTATAATTTGCATTAAGTTCTTTCATTAATTATAATTATTGACCATATACATAAAATTAGTTTAATGTAAACTCTTATCTTAATGAAATCACAACTCAGAAATGGAACAATGTATTTAGCTCATAATAGCCACATTGACCTAGAAATTATAACACGAATAGCTGTCCAATATCCATGATTCCAGAGTTTTTCCTCAGGCAGACAAATAAACGCAAGAATTTTGTGCTTTACGGTCAAGATTTGTCATTCATGAATTAAACTTAAGATTCTTTGAAATATAAAAAAAAGTAATACAGTGAACACATTAACACACCGACACCACGACCAACTCTATAAATTTATCTACTCGATAAATATAGTAGGTCGTGCCGACACTAAGCATTCCTTTGAGATGTGTCCTCAACACGGCTGACTAATTGACCGTGACTCTAACACATTTATAAGCCAAGAGTGATGATCGAAGCTTCAATTGGTGACGGTATTACCAGAGGTACGGTGGCATGAGTATAAGAAAATCAATACAAAAAATCGTTTTTAACAAACTTCCAAATGTTTACACATAATGGATAAATCATTCAACTATCTCAGAAAGTAAATGTTTCAATGCTGCAAGTTTCGTATATATATATACATATATATAGGGAATGGGACTTTTGGTATGTATTATCGATATAGTGGAAGACTGCAGTAAAACTATGTAGCAATTGCAAAACACGTAAAAACAAAGTACTGTAGTTTACTAAGTTTACAAGGTACTAGAAAATCTTCTCGACTTTTGGTATGAGAAATTGGTTATGCATGTTTATTGAATATAGATGATATTGCGAATACATTTATGAGCAAATGATTTAGTCAACTTTATTCAAAATGAAAAAGTATATACCAAAATGATATCAGATTTTCAATTTCTATGGCGTCTCTCAGACTGACCTCGCATCAATTGAGTATCAAAAATACATTTAGAAATAAAGACATGCTGCATGATCTTGACTACATCATCCATTGTGTCCAGTGGGTATTGTTGTTGTCCATGTCTCAGAGTCAGCCACCCTAACAGTCCTTTGGAATTTTACTCTCTCGTAGGAAAGATGTCTCATGATGCCATGCTCAAATCATCAGTCCATCCTGAATCCATCTTTGCTGTTGTCTTCCTCTTTGATGAGATATCTCCTTCCATATTGGTCTTCTCCAGCCCGTCGCATCTTGTTATATGTTCCAAGTAGTTAAACTGTATCATTCTTATTTGTTCAGTTTATAGCACCAGACAGTTGTCTTTGAGTTTCTTCTGGATATAACTATTTGTTCTTGTTTATGTAAATGGTATACAGGACTCTTTTTATAACACAAATTCAAAGAATGTTTTATAATAACCGTGTAAAACCAGTGATTCCATCCAGCTTTATAAGCACCAGAACGAACATCGATTCCATCCAGTTTTATAAGCACCAGCACTGACATCGATTCCATCCAGTTTTATAAGCACCTACACGAACATCGATTCCATTCAGTTTTATAAGCATCTACACGAACATCGATTCCATCCAGTTTTACAAGCACCTACACGAACATCGATTCCATCCAGTCTTGATTTATTGACTGACTGGACCACTATCATTGCACTTCGGTGAGTAGCTCTGTGTGCTCAGATCTTTTTCTTACACAGGAAATCTCAGTGGTGGTGTACGAACTCCGTAGCAGAAACGAGGTACCTGATATAATTTTAAATAAAGTGAAAATGTTTTGTAGGCATCGTTTTTTTAAATATTTCTAATGAATTTTGTCTGGACAATGGCTTTCCAGCTTGCTCTTTTCCATTTTGAACTGTCAAGCGTTCTTTAAAGTGCTCAACTTGAACACTGAACATGGGGCCAACATTTATCGTCCGTCTCCGATAGGACTAGAAATTCTATTTCACCCTACACTGAGATCAGGGATCCCTGGTCAATATCACGAAACACCCACCATCGACACTACAGAGGTTTTTCATATTATATATATTTACAGGGTGTTCAACTTAAAAGCAGACTGTGAATGGAGCTAATCTGGCATATATGTATGGAAATGGAAGGTTGAGTTATGACGTAGTATAGGTCAAGGTTGTGTGATGGTGTGTAATCGTAGTGCGGGAAGGGGCGATGAACAAATGTGACGTAGGACAAGCTAGTCAGAACCGGTTTAAATAGTAAATAGACGAGATGCAATGCGTACCTGGCAAATTTCTTTTTATGACTGGGTCTGCTTTTAAGTTGAACACCCTGTATATATTCACACACACACGTGCATGAACTATCTAATATACACACACACGAATGAACTAGCGCAAATACGCACATAAACACACACACACAAATATGCATACACCAAACAAGAGCTCACAAGTATAAGCACACATAAGGTGGGAAAGAAATTAACTAGCGACGAACATAATACACACACAGAAACACACACACACTTCGCAAGGAATTAAAATGCTAGACAATAATTGATTACATAAAGTCAAGTAAGTCCTATTGTATACAACATGCGTGCTGTTTCCAGTACAGTGCAGTGTGCTAATTTACTTGTTCAGCTCTACAGGAGAGAGAGAGAACGTGTAGTCTTAATATACTTGTCATTTGCGCTATACAAACTGCAACAATACTGACACATGAAACGGTGATCATATTTAAATTAGTTCTTTTATTTCGGTTTCTGTAATATTTTTTTTTCTCACTGTAAATAATTTAACTTATTTCTTTCGCGGTTCTTTTATGGTGTAGACGGTAATATTGTTTTGTACACTTGTAACTTAATTACAGTTATTTTCGGTGCGGAAGAATTATCGAATTTCATTAGAACAGCTATATCATGAACGTGAGGTGTCTGTAGCATAAGAGGTAGTGAGCTCGATCACAACCCAAAAGTACCTAGTTCAAACGCCGCGGCGGGCAATTTATAAGCAAATTTGTCAGCGTGGATTTTTACGAACGGTAAAAATATACCTCACTGTTCAGAAGGCAGTGACAAACCACTGAACGTATAAGTGGTGCCTAGAAAATCGACGACTCGTTTACTGTGGTTGATGACGAAGTACAGTAAAGGATATGCATCGAATTTTATTTTCATTTTCAAAACATAAACACAGGATGGGGAAAGAAGGTATGGGAATCCAAAGGAAACTTGGAGATAAACTCGGGAAAGTGAGTTGAAAGAATGTGGTCTGATGTTGGAAACAATTAATAGAAAGTCTGCAGAGCAGCACCAAAATTTGTATTTTTTGTGGAAGCTCTGTGTGTCAAACGGAATATGAAGAGAATATAAATAAAAGATTAGTTGGTCAAATTCCTGAATGTAGAGTAGACGTCGTTCTGGGTTATTTTCATCTTCACAATGTTTAAATGTGGATTGCTCGTACTTAAAGAATTATTACCCCACTCTCAAGCACGTGAGCTTTCTGTTTGAGAGAACTTTAAATTCCTATTTGAAAAGACACTCTCTTGGTGTTCATTTGAGTAGAGCATGTGCATGTCTGTCTTTAGTAATTGTGATCCATGCATCTGTCCACAATTTGTTTATTATATTTTAATCGTATTTGTCTTCTGATACGCCTAGTTCTGCTTCTGCTGTTCTTTCACTGTTTTTTATTTTGTTGACTTGTATTATCAACTAGCTCATTTTCTAATATGCCAACATGTACAGGAATTCACATTAAATCAATCAAGTGCCATACTTGCCGGCGTAGGCGGTCATGTCTCTCCACAACGCTCTCCTCAGTGCAGGTAATCAGTTCTGACGTCAATATTTGTCGAACCACGATGTCAAGATCATCCAACATCTTCTCACTCTGTCTTCCACGATCTCTCCTTCCCTGAATTTTACCTGTTGTTACCAAATGTTCTAAACCTTCTCTTCGCATTATATGCCCGAAGAACCTTGAATGTCGGATTCTTATTCTTTTGATAAGATTTCTTTGTGTTCAGGCCTGGAATCCACATTATATTTAAAGACCTTGGAAAGTAGTAGAGTTTAAATGTGTTAAATATATTCTATATTATGTCTGGTCTTTGGCTATCATACGTGTGTTTTTAAGCATTTACTGATAACAGTCAATCAGTAAAGATGGTGATTTGCTGAGGATGGTTTTTGGACATCCATTCTTCTTCTTCTCTTCCACCATTTACTTCTTTATAGAAGTGGGGATGGGGGGGACGCAGTAATCTTGTGTGTGCTTGTTGTAAGGCACTTTGTAAGCTGATATTCATTTTCGTATGGCTGTTCCTGATGCCGTAGCACTATCTTTTGCGTGGTCTTCCTCTTGCTTTGTACTCATTATACTTTTTCTGTGTGGCTCTCTGTGGTAGGCGATATCAGGGCATTCTGGTCAGGTGTCCGAACCATTTAATCTGTTGTTCTTTTATGAATTGCATGACTGGTTTCACATCCAGTCTTCTTCTGATTTCTTCATTTCTAATTTTGTCTCTAATTGTCACACCTGTAACTCTTCTAAGACACCTCATCTCTGTCGTTATGATTTTCCGCTCATTGGCTGATGTTATTGGCAATGCTTGCCACTGGTAACATTGTGTTGGCTAGAGAATCGTTCTTATGAGATTTGCTTTAGTTTTTAGCGGTATCTCCTTATGTGACAATCTATTACCGTTTATTAATCTTAGTATGTTTAGCATTCCTTTATATCTATATACTTACTATTTATGTTTGTCCCATTTTCTCTGACGTTCATCATCAAGCAAAGAGATATCATAGTATCATAATACGTGATTTGTTGATTGCTAATTTGTATCTAACTTGTGTTGTTGTTTTGCCTTCTGCTTCTGCCGCAAAGCAATTTAACTATTTTATTATCATTCGTTTTGTCCGAATTTCTACCCGGGTGGTGCCGGGGCCCGAAAGAGATGCAAAGAATGGTATCACTGCGACCTACAATGCATGTCGTAAGAGGCGGCTGATGTAGGACATAGAAAAGCTACCCTAGTAAATAAAAAGCATCGCAGAAATCGGATCTGTTGGCGTACTACTTGTAGGTGTATAACTAGCACAACGTACAATCACTCTTAGGCTCAGATCACATACAAATCACACATAGTGGTTAACAAGGAGAGTTCGAAGAAAAAGAAATCCTCATTTCAATAGTCAGGTTGCTACGTTAACTCATTGTCTTTGGGTCAGTACTTTTATGTTGTCAGTTGTTCTTCATGTTCCTACACCATCGGCAAACTGTGGTCAGTACTTTTATGTAGGATATGTTGCCAGTTGTTGTTCATGTTCCTCACATCGCAAACTGTTGTCAGTACTTTTATGTAGGATATGTTGCCAGTTGTTGTTCATGTTCCTGCACCATCGGCAAACTGTTGTCAGTACTTTTATGTAGGATATGTTGTCAGTTGTTCTTCATGTTCCTACACCATCGGCAAACTGTTGTCAGTACTTTTATGTAGGATATGTTGCCAGTTGTTCTTCATGTTCCTGCACCATCGGCAAACTGTTGTCAGTACTTTTATGTAGGATATGTTGCCAGTTGTTCTTCATGTTCCTACACCATCGTCAAACTGTTGTCAGTACTTTTATGTAGGATATGTTGTCAGTTGTTCTTCATGTTTCTGCACCATCGACAAACTGAAAATTGTACTTTGCGTCTAAGAATCGTTCCCATAGTTTGTTTTTCATAACTGTGAAGTATGTGGTTGATATTACTGATCTTTGTGGTATGTCATTTCCTTGTTCTCTCTCTCGCGATCGTTCTTCACGGCCAATTTTATCATTCTTATTGTGATGTATAATTGGTCCACTGATAAGAACGGGGTGATCTACGTCGGGTCGATTGTGCGCCCATGGTTACTAGGCCCGTCCGTCCGGTTTCAGCCAGCTTTTGATTTACTAGGGTGAACTTTCCTAGGGTACGATCCTTTCTACCGACTATGTCGGCCCGGATCTTCGCCATTTCGATCAGCTTTGCCGTATATTTGGGCTTTGTGATCTACGCCAAGACAGTGAGTTACGCTGTTATGCCCTTTCTGACTATGAGGTCGTTCCGGATTAGAAACATTTCTCGGGGCTTACAAGCTTGTCCTCGGACGGCGTCTTACTCGTATAAAACACCGTGTAAAGTATCGGCCTTCGCCAATGTTCGGACCCGGATAGCCTGTCAGATCTTTACATTGTCGACCTTACTTTACCTTTCACTTTTGAGTTTGTTCCGGAGTAAGAACATTCTTAGTCTTTTCTAGACGCGCGTTGGTACGTGGCAATTTGCAGTTAGCATCGGAAGACACCGGCCTGGGGCCAATCACACATAATGTAGTGGGTCGTTTCAATCGGCGCTAGCAGCGCAACTGAGGATTTTGCGCTCGCCACCATCACCCGTCCCAGTTCTACCGGGGATGTTAGTTGTGACTGCAATAGTACCTTGCCCGGTTGTCCCAAGGCTGGCAGTTCCGTTAGGTATCACCCACCTTAGTTCTTCCGGGGAAGTTAATTGTTATCGGGGAAGTACCTTGCTCGGTTTTTCCCGGGGAGCGTAGTTTCTTTATGCACTAAAAGGCAACTTTTTTGTTTTGCGCTCGGCAATCCATGCCCAGAACAGGTATCTGCACTAGGCCACCGGTGCGGAGACAGGTGCAATCTTCCCTCGTACCAACACGAGGGTAGACTTTTCTCCGTTGCGCATCTGACTTATTTATTCTTGCCTCCGAGCTGGCAATGTTTGTCCCCTCCTCAGGGCTTCGAGTTTCGCCCTATGTGGGCACACGTTTCGTCACTGGATGCACCTCTATCCTTTCATGTTTACCAGTCTCCCCATCGGCAGAGAAACTTGTAGTTTGCGGCGGGACCGTTGACTTACACGTCAAGCTTGTATATGGAGTCTCCTGCTCCGGTGATGGCGATTTGTTTTCGGCCCTTACTCCGGGGAGTGGGGCTTATGTCAGAGACGTTTCACTGCTGTTTCTTTTGCTCGGAACTTGGGCAATATTTTGTTGGACATCGGTTAGGAGACTCGTACATTTTGTTCGTATGGACCTGCATTTATTTTTTCGCACTTACCACTACCAGTATTCTCCCTGATTCCTGCCTCCATTAGCCAGACCGGAACCAAAGTCTGTTTCCAGGGTCACCACAAGGAGGCAGGGGACAGGGTCTTGATTAGTGTCTGCTCACTAATCCTGACACAAAACCTCATGCGCCTTTGACCCCATTTCCTTGTTCTAAACAAGCTAAATATAAGTTGGTCGATCGGTCAGTTAGTTAGGTATACAGCTAGTTTGTTAGTTAGTTAGTTATTAAAATTCTTCGATATAGACACCACGTGCAGGGAATCCCTAACGCAAGATCGCCAAATGTGCTGCTGCAACACCACAAGAGGAATTCGCGTATGTGAGAGTCGTCGTACTGCTCAGGCGCAGAGAAAACGAGCTGCACAAAAAAAGACAGAACACAAAACATCTTCAAGTCCAATCTTGACCATGTATGCCCCACCTGTGATAGGGATTGAGTTCCCATTACTGGACTTTACAGTCACCTCCGCACATACCAGATGGGTGTAGCAACACATGTCTAAGACTGTTGTCATCACTGCTTTCGATGGGCTACTATTATTATTATTAGAAAATTAGTTATCAGATTACCTTCACTGCACAAAAAGCAAGTCCATAAATGTTCTGTTCTCATCTTCAATATATTCCTCAACATGTGGCAATTGACAGTTTCGGTTCTATATTGGTTTATATCATGAAAGAAGAGAACAAATAGACTTATCCAGAAAGGACTCACAATAAAACTGACTGATGCTACAAATAAGAACGAGAAAATTGAAGTATTTTAAACATATAAAGAGACACGAAGGGTTGAAAAAGACAATTATGGAAGGAGGCATCCTAGCTAAGAGGTGAAGAGAAAGACCACCGAGAAGATGGATTTAGGATGTAACTGATGATTTGAGCATGACGTCTGCAGAGGTGGGACATTCGGCCTATGAGAGAAACATTACGAGGGACTGTTAGGGTGGCAAAGTTCTGCTCAGTACAAGCTATTTGATGATAATTGATTTAGGAAACCGTCTACTTTTCGTGTAGTCTTCAAATCAAGCCAACACCCCGTTTGACAAGTTCTTGCAATTGAGACATGCTCGAAGAATAAACAAAATCACCACATGAATCCCATGTCCCACCGCTGTCCGTAATCGAATTCAGGATATCAGCCCATGTTTTTGTTTAAGTGAAATGTTATTTGTTTATTCAACACGATAGTGTTTAACACTTGTCAAAGTGTGACGTGCGTGATAGGTTTTTTTTAGGAGCTGGCATTGTTGTGTCCCTCGTCTGATTTTTGTATTTTAATTTCGGTTGTAGTTGTCTCGGCTTCTGACATTTTTCTGAAGTGTCAAATCTTGTTCAGGAGATTTGCTATAAAAGCTAATAGAATGTGTGGTATTTTTGTTTAGTATAACATAACTTTGAATATTTGGCTCTGAAACGGTATTTAGTTATCCTCACAGTTCCCCGATTATTTCTTTTATTAAAAACGGGTTTGTGGTTCGAATCCTGTGCTTAGTAGTAAATCTTTTTTTTGGCGAAGCCCTCTTTTCACGTCCATTTATTTCAATTTTTAAGCAGTTAATCTCATGGAGTCAAAAAACATTTTCTAAATTATGATCTAAAATTATTTCCTGTCTGATTAAATTATAATTTTTATTTTATATTAAATTGAAGAAAACTGGGCAACCCAATAGAATAACAAGGTTGAAAAGTAGTATAAGTAAACCAGTAGAAGTAAAACTAGAAAGACTTCTTATAAGGAAGCAACTCTATGGCGCAGTGTGCGGCTTAAAGCGTGCAACGGACTTCCGCGTGGCGCAGTGTGCGGCTTAAAGCGTGGAAAGAGTTAATACTTATTCACTGTCTATTTATTGATCAACATTCATTGGCTTGTGCTTCTCCTGGGTTCTTTAAAACCTCCTTCTCTGCTATTTCTTTTATTATGATGTTAAAATTCATGTTTCTTCCTGGTCTGATTTATTTTTCCTTAATTCCTCTAGAGTTTTTTTTCTTTTATATTAATTTTTCATCGAAGGAAATGCCACGTCATATACTGAGAATGTTGAACAAAGCGCAAACTCTGTAACTCCAGCAACAATCTTAGAGATCTCGGTCCAGATCTCGAACCCACAACCTTCACAACAACAATCAAACATCTTAACCACTTTAATATAGAGACCCTCTGAAAATGAAACATGAAATGGATAACAAAATAAGGTAATGAGACATGTCCCAGACACAGTGATATCATTATGTATATATGTTTATTTGAAAGTAACAACGATGATGACAACAACTTGCAAGATTCCTTCAGGGACATAAAGATAAGAAAGAAAGGGAGAGAGAGAGAGTGAGGAAGAGAAGAGATAAATAATCACATAGAGACACGTCTTAGTTTTGGTAATATGAAAATCATCTCTTCTGAGGTCAGATAAGCTGTTGTAGGCAATATTCAACAAGTAACAACAACACATCAGATACATTCATTCTTTTGTCTGCTGGTCAGCCAGATATTATATTACATATATAAGAGATAGAGATAAAGACAATGAGAATAAAAATGGTAGAAAGACTAGAAGAAAATATAGGAAACTTGTGGACATCTATAGCTTAAGCTGTAGTGAGCTCAATCACAACCCAAAAGCACCTAGTTCAAACTCCCCTGCAGGCAGTTTGGAAGCAAATTTGTTTCTGTGGGATATTTACGGAAGGTAACAATAGACCTCATTGTTCAGAAAGCAATGACAAACTACTGAACGTATAAGTGGTGTCTAGAAAATCAACGCTCGTTACTGTCGTTGATGTCTATGTCCTGTAAAGGATATGCCATGATTTTCATTCATAGGAAACTTTAGTATAAGGTTTAACTCACAGCGTAATTTGTTTTTAAAACTCCGGTTGCACTTATATTGCAATGTTTACTGAATTAGCCGGTACAATAGCTTTACATTGGGGAAAATATTGTGAGCCAGCATATCAGCATGGAAGGGTGAATAGGTTTAATCACTTAGTGAAGAGGAAATAGAAGGAATAATCATTCAAGAATTATGTACTCTGTCTATATCCTGTGTAAGCATGACATCAGGTTAGAGATTTGGAAGGTTGTTTGATCTATGAGACCTGAATGTCAACACTAAACTTACAAGCCAGATCTGGTGAACTCAAACATTTGTTTCCACTAAATATTGAGAGCAAAAACTCTTATTTCTACAAATAAGCAAGACTGAGTTTCATCCAAACTATAACTTGATAAGTGGAGTGTCTGGCCAAATAGATTAGAGTGCAACTTCCGATGCGGGAGACCTGGGTTCGATCCTGAGTTAAGTTAAGGAGTTTTTTTCTGTCCTGACCATAAAAAAAATTCTGAACCTGAAAAGTTCTGCAGCAACTGCACTAGCCATGCAGCCATTAAATTCCACAGGCATTTAATTTAGCTAAATAGACCATCAGCTTGTATACCCTACTATGTCTGCTGTGTGACACTGAGCACCAACAGGCCTGCCCAGGGTGATATTATGTTGGTTCAGTAGCCAATAAAAAAGAAAGTAACTTGGCTATTCTACTACAGTGAGAAAAAAAGAGCTTGATAGTTTTCACTAAATAATGCAGAGACTTGATAGTTTTCTATCTAACAAAAATGCTTGAGACTTTAATAAGTTTTCACTAAATAATGCAGACTTGATAGTTTTCACTAAATAATGCAGAGACTTGATAGTTTTCACTAAATAATGAAGATATTTGATAGTTTTCACTAAATAATGCAGATATTTGACAAATATTGAAACTAATAATAAAGTAACTGGTAATCAATGCTAGATGACTAAGACCTGAAGATATCTGACATTTTGTCTCATAGTTCAGCTTTGCAATGTTTATAAAGAATAAGAAAAAATATGTAAAGCTGACAAAAGCAACCTTTTTTTCAATCTGTTCACATTCAGGCATCACAAAATACACTACAATACAAAATGATGATAGTTTTGATCATATTACCATCTACCTGAAGCAATGTAAACAAGTCAGGTAAGATAATACATTACTATTACAAAACAAAAAATACTACATTACATTAACTAGTATACAATTATTTCAATAGTGATCTCTCAACATGGTCTATTTATAGTCACAATCAAGGGAAGCAACTCATGTGTTCTTTATACAATATTGGTTGTCCTCCTTAGATCTACTTGATCCATTACACATAACTCTTCTTCAATAAAGTTTGTTAAATGATTGGTCCGTGACCGAAGCATGTTAGAATAAAGACAGATCATTTTGTTATATATATATATATATATATAAATGAATATATATCGTATATCTCAACACTTGTATGAATAAAATGTAATTGAAATCCAGCAGTGGAATGGCAGGAGAACAGATCCAGTAAACTCATAATCTTTCTTTCCCCGCTCAAATAGTCATGTTTCTGATATTCTTGTCAGCGAGCGGCTTAATCCGTAACATTATAGTTGTGCTATATAACTTTTGTAAAAAAAAAAAAATTATAATAATAATAAAAAATAAACACGAAAAGAAACAAAAAATGTACCTTCTTAGTAATGAAGGCAAGTCATTCGATTGTATGAGCAGACAACTTTGTATGTGTGTGTGCACGTATAATATATCACATTTATCACATATATCACTGAATGGTGGTGGATAATGATAGTTATGAAGATCAAATTGATAATTTTTGACAAACAAGAAAAATAGCAGGAAATAATGGCACCATGTACATAAAAAAAACATATCTTTGTACATAAAATAAATGATTTCACAGTTCTACTTTGGATCTGCTACTGATCTTCAAAGATAGAAAACAGTTTACTCACAATTCAATATGATTATCTAATACACCAAAGCATTGAGTTCTCTCTCTATCGCTCTCTCTCTCTCTCTCTCTCTCTCTCGATCCCCAAACATTGAGTTCTAACAGAACAACTTAATTGTTGCTATGAATAGCATACATTTTAATTAACAAAATAATTTGATAATAATATACAATTTAGAATGTGGCAGTTAAGACATAAAACTGTCTATATTATATCTGATACATAAAATGCTAAAGAAGAAACTATATTATTTGATTCTTTAAAAAATTAGAGAAGAAACTAAGGGTTTTTCCATTACTATATTTTGATTCATCAAAAGTTGGAGAAGAAACTATATTATTTGATTCATCAAAAGTTGGAGAAGAAACTATATTATTTGATTCATCAAAAGTTGGAGAAGAAACTATATTATTTGATTCATCAAAAGTTGGAGAAAATATATTATCTGATTCATAAAAAAAGTTAGATAGGACTTTAAATGTAAATATTCGCTAGCCTTTCATCCCACTTCATTATAAAATGTGTTTTGTCAATGCTAATAATCTGGCAGTGTTCAATTCCCTTTATGGTAAATTTCCTTATCTACCCAACTAAAAATAAATACCAAGAGTTTGAGTTTGGAAAAAACTACAAAATCGTTGCCGGAGCTACTGTTTAAGTGCTCTGATCTAGACACACTTTCAACTTGCTGAAAGATGTTGAGAGAACCTATAAGAGCGGTCTGAGTGCATAGATGATGATTCTAACCTATTTTCCAGCAAATATCATTGAAAGACTTCTTACAAATACAAGTGCCAGGTTCACATATTGGCCCAAACCTTACATTTATAAATGACTCTTTCTTTTTGGTCATTCAGCAGCTGCCTAAAGCACAATCTGATAAGGCTAATTGACTAATTATTTTCACATAATGTATGCCCTAATAACTTTTTCAAATGACCTTAACAAATAAAATATTCAACCATTTTTATGGTCACATATTTTTTAATAGATAGCAATAACATATAGTATTATTGTGATGGTTTGGTTTTTTTTCAAAGTATTTACAGTAGTGGGTCTGTCAGTGAAATGTCTAGTTCCTTTTCTTGCTTACCTAATATTTCTAGCTCAAATAAACTGCACAGGAATCAATCCTTTCAATTATGATTGATAAGCCAGTACTCATCACATCTTAAGTCAAGTCAATGAATGTACTCTGCTTATAATATTTCAACTAACAATCTGTCTGATAGCGAGCAGAATCTGGACGAATCGATTAGAGCGCATGCTCCTATTCAGGAGACTTGGTTTCAATCCACAAAGTTGTTTTCTGTTGGGGCATAAAGAAAAAATTTAACCTGAACAGTTTTGCTGAGACTGCACTAGCCATGCGAGCATTAAGTTCCTCAGGCTCATGGATTCTCTGTCCAAAACTGCTCTAAAAAGCAGTAAAACAGGCAGTATAGACAGTTAAAAGACAATCTGTCCTCAACATTCATTTTTACATTACATTGAAGAACACATAATCATTAGCTTTTATCCTTTTCCTTGTTGCTATTTTGAAAACCTTAACACTGAGAATGATCAACCAAGTTACAACTAGTTTAAGCATGAACAAGACTAGTAGGAGTCTCTGTGGCTAAGTGGTTAAACCCTTTTGCCTTGCGATCCAAAGGTTGTGAGTTTGAACGACCATGCTGTTCTGTTCATGGGTGCATTTTTCCCCAGTATTATTGTTGCCGGAGCTACGGAGTTCCTGCAACACTCTTGGCAGGCGGCGTGCCAATTCTGTGGAGAGGGTCCGAGTCATATGAGATACAACCCGGTGCAATGAAGTCAATCCTTCGGCTTTAAAACCATTTAAAACTAGTAAAATAAAAACCTTCACTTGAACACCATCAAAATTAAAAAAACATAAGTGAAATAAGATAATAAAACAGATATAGAAAAATATAATCAAAGAACTAATGATATGACTAACATCAATAAATGACAATAAAAAGATTTGTCACAAATGTTGAAATGACAATTCCATGTATGCATGAACATGTCCCATTTTTTATCAACAAACGTTTACATGTTCATAAACTTAGCAAAGTCATGTACTTAACTTTATATTTCAAACAACCGTATCATGTTTTTACATAAAATATTCTCAATAAATTACAAGGTAATAAAACATTTCTATTTAGAACATCCTTGCTGATAATTTAAACTGCTTTATTCATCATGACAAGATGAAGACAACAGAAAGAGATGCATGTTATATATATATATATAATAATGGAGCAAATACATCAGCAGAGTGGAATTAATGCAACAAGCAAGAAGTTTTAACTGCATAAATAAGCAAGATCACCAATCTTAGAATCAGATAGTTACATAAGAAGAACACAGATAACTATGAACACAATTTACAAACAGTGAACAGTAGGAGCAACTATGTATACAAATTATTGACAGATGTTTTAAAATGTAAATAAACTGAGTGAAAGTCTTGCAATGGTATCATAACTGAGAAATTAAAAGTATCAATAAATTGTTTGCAACAAAATAAAAACACAATAAAGTTGTTTATTGTACATTATTGTTTTGTTCTACCCTGATGAAAATCTAACGGTTGATATGTTAATTATTTTCTACCTATGTCTTGGTAAAACTGCCAGTTATATCTGTAATGCCAGTAAACTGACATTTATCTCAATATTTGTAAAGAGTGTCACATAATTTATTTGTCTTATTTAACCACCTGAAGGGACATGTTGTTTATTTTAGAATCAGAAAGTCACATAAAAGTGTTTGTTGTTGGTCAAGAGTTAATTAACTCAAACCACCAACACAAAACTATTATTTGTTGAATTAATACCTTGTTCATATCAGCACTGACCTCCAATAATTAATATAATTACTGATGGTTCTTAGTTAATAAAACTTTGACATGTCTTTTTAACAAAAAGTGATATTCAGTTTTATTTTCTATTGTTTACAAGATGTTTCTAATTCAGAGGAACCATCAGTAAGAATACTCTTCGATATCTGTTGGGGAGACTGAGCACCTATGGGTCTGCCCGGAGTGCAATAACATCAGTTTAGTAACCAATAACCAATCTAATTCTAAAGTTTGGAAGAAGAATATTTTAATTTTCTCACTTATTTTGAAATGCTGATATGAAATGTACAAAAGCATATTTATTAAATATACTATAGATTTTAGACAAATTCACATTACATCCAGTATGTAATTTATTAAATATACTATAATTTAGACAAATTCACATTACATCCAGTATGTAAATTATCAAAACTTCATGTTTAAACTGTGGTTTTGAATTATTCATTAGTTTTCTCTAACAACATATTTCTCTTCTGTAATACCTATATGTGCTTTTGATTACATGTGTTACAGAAGAGTCCATCGTATATTATGGACAGAGAAGAGAACAAATAGAAAGAACTCAAAATCAAAGAAAACTGGCTGATGCTACAAAAAAGAAATAGAAAATTGAGGTATTTTGGACATATAAAAAGACACGAAGGGCTGGAGAAGACTGTCATGGAAGGAGGATTACCGGCAAAGAGAAGAAGACCACAGAGAAGATGGATTCAGGATGTAACATGGTTTGAACATGACGGCTGCAGAAGGAGACATCTGGCCTATGAGAGAGAAATTCCGGAGGACTGTTGGGGTGGTAAAGTTCTGCTCAGGACATGCTATTTGATGATGATGACTACTTACATACTTACAACACAATTTGTTTTGACTCTTATGGATACACATTTTCATTAACAAAAACAGTGATTATCAATCTACGGCTGTTGGTGCCTTTCTAGATCTTATTTAGAACAGCACGCTGGTCCTCATGTTGGACACTTTTCTCATAGATGTTTTGCTGCAATTTTAATAGTGTCGTAGTTTCATAAATCAGAAGTTTCTAGATTAAGCTTGTTGAATCTATATATCTATATTCTCTTCATGTCCCGATTGACACATAAGGCTTCCACAAGAAACTTCCACTGTTGCCGTTCTGCTGCCTTGCTACCAACTGTCTCCCAAGTCAGGCCACACCCCTTCAACTCTCTCTCCACCGGTCTTCTCCATGTTTCCTTTGGACGTCCAGGCCTTCTCTTTCCATCCGCTGTCCTAGCCAATGCTTCCATTGGCATACGACATACAGGTTCAAACCACCTCCATCTTCGTCTCTTAATGATGGTCTCCAAGGATGCAGTCTGTTCGTTTCAAAAGCTTCTCATTTGTTATAGTATTTGGCCAGAAAATTTGCAGGATTCTTCTTAAACATTTATTCTGAAATGTCTCCAACTTGTATATTGTGTGTTGGGTCATTTTCCAGCATTCACTGCTGGCTATTGCATACTACGTGACACTGAAAGTCCATATATAATGCTTTAATTACACTGACCATCTTTATTAATATATAAGGACATCACTATAAATGAGCTAAGGGAAGCTTGCTGGCAAAGAATCTGAAGTCAAATGAACTACTTGTGATTTACACCTTTTCTTCAGTCATCACATCTCATATGCTGTGATTTTCTTCTGTTTTGTCCAGACTGTTTTTGACGCTGATAGCAGAGATTGGTACAGATTGCTAACATGCCTGTCATAACAGAAATAAAATGAAAGTTATCTAAGGATAGAGAGCCACAATAGTATAGTTGTTAGTGAGCTTGCTTCTTAGGCTAGTGGTCCAGGGTTCAATTCCACAATTTTTTCTACCATAACGGCTCTCAGGTTGACCGAGCCTCAAGTGGGTACCAGGAAAAACACTGGGAATTCAAGACAGCTAACGATATGTTGACCATATTCCCTATCGTGTGGCGAGGGTCAATGAAAAATAAGGGCCTAACACTGCATTAAACAATATACCTTGTGGTATGAAAAGGGTTCCTTTATTTAAGGATTTAAAAAAAAACACTGCTTAATAGTCTAAAGACAAAATGGAAAGCAATATTCTGTCAACAACAACCACCTAATTATAACAGAATAATATATAAAACAAGATTATGATACAGATCTACAAAACCGACTGTGCAATAACTTGCAATTAATTAAACCAAATATGGTATTCACTGGTGACTCTGAACTTTCATCTCCAATGTTTATAAACAATATATAACTAATTTTAAACAATAATATAGAATGTCTCAAAAGTATAATTCTGCATCTAATTAGAAAGCTGTTTGAGCCTTCTGTTCTTGACCTGCAGTCTGAAATCAGTTCCTTCATGTAAATACAATATATACAATGTAACAATTCTCAACTACAGACATCACATCCATCCTCAACATTACCATGTCCAGGTTTGAGCTAATTTGTCAGCAGTTATATTTCTGTGTACAAATAAAAAGTCTACAGATTTTGACTTGATAACAAGGCTGTCACAGATCTAGTCGCAACATTGAATACTACAGTGATATATCATACAACAACGTCTCTACCAGATCTCTGCAATGATGCAAACATAATAATAAAACAAGACTGGTCAACATATCTGAATCTTTAACAAACTTGTGTTTGGAATGTCCGGTTACTAAGTTCCCTTTGTTCAGATTCAATGAAGGATCATATCTACAACATGAGACAGATCAGATATATTTTTTTCCCCGATCAGAAGCACTTGACCTTTTCAGCTCTGTGCCACGAACACCGTAAATCTGGGGAATCTGTGACTTTTTCTGCCCTCCTGCGGAATTGAACCCGCACACACAGAGGGATAGTCACCCGTAGTCCACGCGCTACGAACACGCTGGGCAGACGGGCATCAGATATATAAAACCCATGACTAATTACATGATTCCATCAAGCCTTCATCAGATGCTATAAATATAGCAAAATCAGACGTTCCCATTTTAGTCTGGACCATGCTCAGTTGATTTATATTTGATATATAACACTAGAAACAAATAGAATATACTATATATACCTGGCACAGGCAATAAAATCTTTTTTTATGTTTATTTCTGCAATTTGATTATTTCAATTCTCATTATGGAGATCTCTACAGCAAAGTGGTTCAGACTGTTTGTCGTCCTGGTCTCTACAGCAAAGTGGTTAAGACTGTTTGTCTTCCTGAAGGTTGTGAGTTCAAATCCGGGCCATGTGCAACTTTTTCATGAGATTTCTAGGATTGCTGTTGGAGCTACGAAGTTTGTGCAACTCTCAATAGATGGTGCGCCATTTCTGCTGACAGGGACGAAGTAATATGGGGAAACTCTGCACAATGAAGCCAATCCTACGTTTTTAGACCCTTTATTTTTCACTTTATGTCTATTGTCTTTCTCCAGGTGAATGTTGGAATTGGTTGTCCACTGTTGTTGTTAAGCATAGGGGTGGGAGTTTTAATTTGTGTTCCAGGGCCAGATGAGTTGCCCTTGTTGTGTTATATCCGTGTTTATGTAGTATGGTCTATCCATCTTTTTCTTGGTTTTCCCTTGGCTCTATTACCCAATCTCTTTTTATTGCATGCTGTTATTGGTGATGGTTGGTGAAAATGTTTTTAAAACATCTATGTTATCCCCATTAAAACTATCTAAAATCTCGTAATTCTCTCTACACTCTTTCTACCAAATCTTAAACTTGTTACAATGCCTGTCTGGTCACTTTATCTCAAACTAATTCTGATGACAATGGAATGTGTCACCTAGCTACTTTGCAACATAGGCAACTATAAAGCAGTGGTGTTGTGCATGTCCATCACTGTACCACAGAGTTCAGTTCCTTTTGAGGTGTGGGATGGTCATTTTTAGAATCTCAGGACTGTAGAAGTAGGGCATGATTTCAATATGTCAACAGAGTTGTGTAGTTCTTGACCTCATTGATAGAATCTTTAATGTCCTGTACATGTGACATAAGAGCCGGTTGTGACCAATCTAGAGCTTAAATATTGATGGGTTGCTGCCTTTTATTGGAGAGTGTGTTGGGTCTTCTTTTACTTTTGTCTTTCTCTGCTTTTTTGCCGTTAGACGTAGCAGGTTTAACTGATGATCGGTTTCCAAGATAGTGCACGCTCAGTCACTTGATATGCAGTGGTATTGTGGAGTTTTAAGATGTCTGTAACTCCATTCATCCAACTTTTCTTGGTCTGCCCCTTCCTCTTGATGATTCCATTTTTAGGTTGTACGCTCTTGCAGCTGGTGTATTCGGGTGTGTTGGGTAATTCAGATAAATGTTTGGGTAACTTTCCTTCCAGTCTCCATAATAGCTGCCTTGATTTGCATCTTGGATTCTTCATGTGAGGAACAGAAGCATCTCTGGTTTGTAACAAACTGATGGCAAAAGTTCGTTTTTCACACACAAAAACAGAAGTTCAGATCAATTTAACAGCTGGCAATGTTTTACAATGAGTTGAAAGAGGCTAATTATGTCAACAAGAAAAATTATGACTCAGGATTGAATAAAACATAAAATAATAAATGAGAATGCAGAAAACTTTCCAATCTCAAGATGCAACTCATCATCAAGGTGCATGTCCTTTATAGGGCATTGCTCTCTTTGCAGAGCATCTGAAATTCACTCTGTCTCTAGCCAGTTCACTCACTTCGCAAATGGTCATATTCATGGTTTCTTTGATATCTTGTAGCCATTTTCTTCTTGGTCTGCCTCTGCGTCCTGGGACCCTGCCCTCCAAAATTGTTCTCTGCAGGCCATCGCGATGCTTGATGTGGCCAAAGTATCTAATTTTTCTGTATAGTATATTGTTTATCAACCAATTGTCTTTAACATTCAGGACACCAGTGTTCTTCCTTTTTTCTGTCCATGGTATTCCTAGGATCTTTCTGTAGCATTTCGTTTTAAAGGACTGGATTTTTGTTCTTGCTGTTTGAGTAATGGTCCAAGTTTACAACTATGGACACACAAAAAAGTAAGCTACACAAGTTGGAAACTACAGTGTACCCGTCACACTCAATGGTTGTTTTCAAATATAATTAATGAAATGCACAAGATATATGGAGCCAGCTTAGCACAGTAGTAATAAGCTAAATGTGACACAAGCAGACAGTGTTAAATTTTAGGTATAGTCGATCCCTTAGTCTACCCTGTTCAAAAGGGTACCTGACTATTTTGAGTTAGGGAAAAATTAATAATCAATGCAAAGACATACTGTTTAAGTGCTCTGCTTCTGAACCTTTAAGCTTGTTGAAATGTACTGAGCTCCTATAGTGGAAGTCAGAGGGCAATGATGTTGATTCTAGTCAATTTTAGGTGTATTTTTTACAAACACAACACCACAAAGAAGAACCAAGAATATTTTCTGAAAGCCACACCTGCAGATTAATATCCCTGATTGTTAACAAGAAACTGCAAAACCCAAGGATGTGGTCCAGAATGTATCTGATAATAAAGATAATTGCTCAGAAAGATAAACATTGGCATTTGAAAGAAAGACAATGATGACCAATTTAAAGGGTATTATAAAGATAAGACATCCCAAACTCTACTTGGTAAACTGTCACTAAATCTGACATAGGTCTAGTATAATAACCCTCATTGAGTCCAATGCAGGTCTAATATGATGACCCTCATTAAATCTGACACAGGTCTAATATGGTAACCATCATTAAGTCTGATAAAACTCTTAATACTATAATCCTCATTGAGTCCGATATAGGGCTAATATGATGACCCTCATTGAGTCCGATACAGGGCTAATATGATGACCCCCATAAAGTCTGATGCAGGTCTAATATGATGACCCTCATTAAATCTGACACAGGTCTAATATGGTAACCATCATTAAGTCTGATAAAACTCTAATACTATAATCCTCATTGAGTCCGATACAGGGCTAATATGATAACCCTCATTGAGTCCGATACAGGTCTAATATGACCCTCATTGAGTCCAATACAAGTCTAATATGGTAACCATCATTAAGTCTGATAAAACTCTAATACTATAATCCTCATTAAGTATGATACTGGTCTAGTATGATAATCCTCATTAAGTGTGATATAGGTCTAAAATGATAATCCTCATTAAGTGTGATATAGGTCTAAAATGATAATCCTCATTAAGTGTGATATAGGTCTAGTATAATAATCCTCATTAGTCTGACACTGGTCTAGTTTGTTAGACCACTGATAATGTCTACATGCTGCAGAGTAAAATTCTGGGTTCAAACCGTTGTAAAAATGTGTTTTTCTTTCCTGCTGTCATGTTTCTTTGAAATATTTTCACACTTTTTTCAAGTTAGTGCCTCTGCTGTTAGCCACGTGATGTTAATAATAAGCATGTTAGAAATAGCTCATGAAATCTCTTCACTGAGAACAATGCAGACTAACTAATCTAGTCAAATGATTAATGAAAAATATAACTTGGTCAAAAATGGTCAGTAGTATTGGCACAATGAAAATGCTTTTAACACAATATTCAAAAAACATATAATAACAATTGCCAAACATATCTACATGCCTAGTGGTCCGTTTAATCAAACATTAAATGTATTCTTATATACAAAATAATATTTTTAAAAACTAAGAAATATAATGAGGCAGAATTTTGTGCTATTTAAGCCTTTCCATTTTATTATAATCTATCGAAAGACTCTATTTGAGATAAATTTATGCTAGCAGATTATAAAAGAATCGCTCAATGTGAACAAAACCTCGGAACTGAAAAACTCTCACACAAAGAAAGTGTATACTGTAAACGTCATGTTGGAAAAACTAAAACTGCTACATGAACTGTCATAACTGGTTTTTATATATCATGCAAAGAATATGAGTATTGTTAGCTTCTTCTCTTTGATAACGAGTGATTAATCTCTATATTTTGTTGTTTGATAATGTATGCTTTAGTCTAATAATTAACACTTACAATATAACATCAATTAGGAAGAACTTTGGAAGTTAATTATTGTGGCAATGGATGTCACATTCCTTCCCATGAAACCATTATCTTGTAATGGTGGGGAGGTTTGCGTGCTCCAATGATACAGTAGACTAGGAATGCGGTAACTTATGTTTCTGGCAGGGTCACCCAGACCGGATAGGTCACTAAGGAGTGGCCAGGTTAAATATGGCTTCCTAGTCCTCCAGGTTGAGGGTTTGGCTTGGCACTAACAATTCCATCCTGTAAAAAATCTTTACATTATGGAAGCAGCAACAAAAGCAGCAACAAAGGCACTACCTATTCACAGACTTGAAGGGCTACCAGAGTCATCAACTCATATGAGTGAAAGTTGTGAACGCCAAAAAGAAGGTAAGAAAATGACAGCTGGAACACAAGCCAGGAATAGAGAAGAACTATGTGCATTTGTTGCTACCCTAAGTGTCAAGGACGTCACAGGCTAGAGAGAGAGCGAGAGAGAGAGATGTAGCATTGTTAATAATACAACTTCTACAGGTCTTTAGTTACTTAGAACTATGTGCATTTGTTGCTACCCTAAGTGTCAGGGACGTCACAGGCTAGAGAGAGAGCGAGAGAGAGAGATGTAGCATTGTTAATAATACAACTTCCACAGGTCTTTAGTTACTTCCGTTGATAGAAAAGGATAGCAGATGGGGTCATAGCAGATGGGGTTAATCATGTTTGCTCTACGTCGTATGGTTATATGTTAAATCTTCTTCTTTGTTTCATTTCATTACGTACACCTCCACTATTATTTATTGTTTTGATGTCAGTGGCGGTAGCATACTGGTTAGTACACTGGGTTCAATCACCAAACATATTGAGGTTCAAATCCAACCCTCAATTCACACAACTATAAAATATATATGACTACTAAATATCTGTCTGTAAAACCACAATGACATGGCCTCCTGTGACCATTTCCTTTATTAAGTATTCATTATTCACTTCTATATGATAAGACTGACTATTCACACAACACCCCAAAACTATCTTCATTGACAAGGAAATGTTGCATATCTTCTTAAATCACATACAATCATCTTTGAAAGCATTAGACCTACAATACTGGCATACTTGATTCAAACAAGTTATATTTTTAGATTGTAGGGTAGGCTCATTCTAATGATTGTTAGTACACACTCATTCTCTCCTCAAGTTGTATATAGTATTCTCTGTCAATGCATACATATGATTTAAACTGTTACTGTACTAAATTTAACAAAGCACGTTTTAAACTCATGAATTCACATTTCTATAGCCAGAATAACTTGAGCTACATCAAGAAAAACCACAAGTTAATCTTTTTTTAACACAGGTGATTGAGCCACAACCATCTTTACAAAAGCTTCAGCAAGGTGATTTGCAACAATAAATCTCATTCACATGTGTCATTTTGTTGTGTTGCATATATTTCTTCAGTGTTTCTATCTTTGAATAATAAATGATATAAACAACAACAAAAAAGCACAAGAATGATGGGTCAAATCTTGATTACTATGTTTGAAACTATGAATTCCCACCTGTACTGTTAACGTGAGTCCTGGCCATATCAGCAGGTATACACGTTTCTGGTAACATTGTTGCCTGTTGACTACCTTCAGGATGTCCTATCTGGCTACTCCAGTTTTGTTTAGAATGATGACCTCTGGAGTGAGTTTTCAATTTGGTCTCAAGACCTGCATTTGAAAGTAGTTGTCGTGTGTCTTCTGAGCTGGTAACAGCTGCAGCTGCCGCAATGGCTGCTAGTTCTGAGGCAGAGGTCAATGATGAAGGATCAGAGGTCAATCCTGTGACCTGGCTGCGAGACATCAGCTCCCCGAGTGCATGCGCTTGCCAATATGCTGCCAGTGCTAGTCTCTGTTGGTGATCCAGAGATGCAGCACTTGATGTTGTCCCAGAAGAGTCTGGTGAGGTCAGACGGTGCAGCAATGGTGAATTTGAATCATTTTGTGCAACAACGTGCTGATGATGATGTTGGTACATGGATGATGGTGGCTGTGGTGAGGATGAGGTCTGGTGCCTAGCCAGCGCTGCATGTATCAGCTGTTGAGTAGCCACATCTTGTGATGATGACAGCAGCAGAGATGATGAATTGGATGATTGAAGAGATGAGGAAGCTGCCACAAGAGCACGATGCTGAGCTAGGACATCTTGCTGAAGAAAATGTGAAGTACCACCCATCTGTTCTGTCGAAGTTTGGTCCGCTGTGGTTAAATATTCTCCTTTCAGTTGTGTGTGCTCTTCAGACATATAACGAGTGGATGAACTACGATGCAGGTCTGAAGAAGACATAGCAGATGTTTCTCCAAGTCTGTGAAATGCCTATGAAAGGTATTTAAAAGAACATGTTAAAAGTGTGGGATGCAAGAGAACTACTGGACTAAAGTGAAGCTAACAGATGTTAGTATAGCTTGTCAGTGAATGAGGAGTCCACAGAGAAATAGAAAGAGTGGATATCAAGACACATATGGAAGAATTAAGTAATGGTTTAAATTTACATAAGCTGAGGATATCTATCTTTGTATATTTGTATAGATTACCAATACTTCATGAGTTAACTACATCTTCATCAGTGGTATTTTAATAGTTTATTTTATTTGGGAATTGTGCTGGCAGAACCACCTTCATTTTTAATGTAACCTGTTGTTACAATATGACCACAATCAATATTGCTTTAAATATAATTTTTTTAAAACTAACAAGACAGTTCTTTTTCAGACTATCTTTAGCTATCTCTTGCAGCTCTTCTGTATATTGTTAATCTCTAACTCCAAATCTCTTCTCCATAAATGTCTAGGCTTCCTCCTCTTTCACATTTCCTGCGGGTTCCAGAAAAGGGACATTCTTGTTATGTTCCCCTCTGGTTTTTTCAAGGTATCTGCAATCCAGCACCTTTTCTTCATCTCTTGGTTCACTAAGATCTCTCTTGTTCTCGCCATACGCCCTTCATTTGTGACCCAATCATACCATCTCAGTCCCTCTATTTTGCACAGACACCAGTTGATGTGTGTTTGCAATTTATATGTTATTGTTTTAGTTGTTCTCCATGTTTCTGATCCATACAGCAGAACTGCTTTAACAATAGAACCAAATATGTAGCTATCTTACTAAATTGTTATTTTTCACCTAATGTCTGCAAAATCTGACCTTGACCTGGTTTGTTGCTAACTATGTGTCCCAATGACTATGGTCCAAAGAACATTCTCAGAGAAAATGGATCGCTGTCATGGGAACACTGCTGCAATTTTACAAAGATAACTGCCAGATTTAGACCCTTCAAAAAGTAGGTGTGGGCAATGTCTGTTGTACATAATTCAAGTAATAGTGGTGAATCTACAACATTAACCAGACTGCAAGAGTTCCAAATCAAATGTAACCTGACAAGAACACTATGCTGGTAGCCAAAGAATAGTAAACCAACAAGGAACCGGTGTCATTAGTCGCCACACGCTGAGAGACATAATGAGGAGGAGATCGGAGCACTTATGGACTAAATGGTTTGAAGTGCAGTGATCATGATCCCATGACTAAACTACATGTCTGTTCTAATGACTGAAATAGTGATACAATAATCCTAAACACTTTCCAATAGACAGCGGCTGGGTGCCTGGGATACTGCAATAACTACCCATAAAAACCCATCTGAGTAAGAGAACTTTCACAACTCACTACAATGCATATCCCAACAAGAGCATAAGTGTTTCTTGAGTATGCAAAAAAAGTTATAGAAACACACACCCAGAGCTATGTAGGAAAAAGAGTGAAAACTTGTACTTCCTTTGTGTTCTCAACAACAATAGACCCATCTTCAGATAATTTACCTGTGCCTCCAAATGTCTTTGTCTTTGGACCTGAGCTTCCGCTAGTTCTCCCAGATTGACAGAAATTTTTGGAATCTCTCCTTCACCTCCACTTCCAACACCATTTGCTTGCTCTGCCTCCTCTTGGAGCTGCTGAGCAAAATTCTGGCAGTACTGAGCCAGCTTGGTCATCTGTAGCATCGTGGCTATCTTGTGTAGTGACCTCACTGAAGACGTGTCCACCTGGTTTTGATCAAACAATCAATAATTCACTGCATTATAATATAATATGGAGATTCTAACAAAATAAAAACTGTATCACGAAAAAGCAACAAAAAAATACAAAAATACATACTTATTTTAAGGGTTAATCAAATTAGAAAGTATAATGTGAAGAAAATGTTTTCATAGAAGTAGTTGGTAAACTCCAGTTTACTTTAACCCCTAAAAAATAATAATAAAATAATCCTTTGCAAGCTTAACAAAATTGCAGGGAACTGTGGTGTTTGATGGTTCCATATCTAAACTATTCAACATACGCAGTAGAGAAAAGCAAGCTACATCATTGCTACTACATTGATTGGTACTTTTTTCCCCTGCTGCTTTCCTCGGACAGGTTATTGGATCTCTCAAAGAGGGTATTTACTTCCATACAATATCAGATGGTAAACTTTTTATAATATCAAGACTGAGGACAAAGACTAATGAAAGAAAAATGCATAAGAGAACTCTTTTTTTTCTGATGATGTAGCATTGACAACACCTACCACAAAAGACCTACAATGGCTCATGGATTACTTTGTGACTGCTGAGACTTCTGGTTTATCAACAGCCTAAATAAAACATAGATGATGATGGCACAGGATGCTAGTGCACCTGCCACCAATCAGAATCTCCAACTATGAACTGAAGGTTGTCCAAGAGTTTTGTGTACTTGGGCTCAACCATCTCTGAAAAGTTGTCACTGAAGACTGAGATCAGAAGGAGCATTGGCCAGACAGTAACTACATTCTCCAGACTGGTAAAAGAAAGTCTCAGAAAATAACAAACTGAGTGTAAGAAATGACAGGCATATATGACTTTAGTTGTGAACTACTCAACAGGGTTCAAATTATGTACTCTAATCTCGACATGAAAGCTTTAGGCTTTATGTATGAGATACTTTAAACAAATTCTTGGCATATTGTGGAATGACCATTTAACCAGCAAACAGGTGCTTGAGAGAGTAGAAGTTTCCACCATATGCACCATGCTCAAGCAGAGATCTCTGGTGGCTGGACCTCCATCTTGTGCATGGGATATAGTTGAACTTTCAAGGAATTTCTTTATGAAAAATTTATCTCTGGAGTGAGACTAATTTGAAGACCCCAAATGCGTTATAAGGATGTCTAAGCAAGATTTGAAAGTTCCTGGACAGAAACACATGCGCATGGGAAAGTCATCAAAGACAGATGCACCTGAAGAAAGATGGTGAGGTGACTGTTGCATTTTAAGCACAGTCTGATCAAACAAGCAAAGGAAAAGAGGCTTTACTTCAAGATGTAATCAAATCTCAAGACCTATCTGATCGCTTGAGTGTGAGAATTGTGACAGAAACTGTCACTCACCCATCAGACTTTACAGTCACCAATGGTGATGCAAAGCCCTTACCCTGCGACACAGCACTATTGTCCCTCTGGACTGAAAGATGCCTACTCCTAAATTAATCATGTGAGATTCCTCTAGAGCACAGGTTCTCCAAACACTTTACTTCTATCTTTTGCTAATATGTCCGTGTCTCTCCATTCCCTTTAATATGTTTCTAGTTTTCTCTGTTAGTTTGTTGGTCTTTCTTTCTTTTTCTCTACCTGTTGATTGCAGTATCAGTACAAGATCTGTCTTACCATAACATTAGCTAGTCTTCTTCTTAATGCATGTCCTATCCAATGCCAACATCTTTTCTTATAACTCTCATTCCACTGCTGTTTGATTCTTTCTATGAGTTTCTCATTAACCTTATCATACCACTTAAACCCACCCATCACTTTGAAAGTATGAAAATCCTGCAGACTTTTTTATTAAGAATGCTTCAATGTATTTTCAGTGCATGAGCTATTTTGTTGTTTAGCAACAACAAAAATTTAGGTAGTTCTTAGTGAATCAAGAATTTTAGTTTTTAAATTTTAAATGAACTGGAATGATGTAGTGGAAAAATAAATGTAAACATTCTTGTTGTAATGATACAAACAACTCACCTCCAAAACACCTTCATAAATGTATTTCAGGAATGCTTTAGCTGTCTCATAGGTTGTGTCTGATGGCAGGTTGACTTCTAGTTGTGACCTGGGATCTGCATTCTTAAATGTTTCCTGCAAGTAAGGACTCATAGCCAGCAGGACTAACTTGTGAACCTGGTAAAGCAATGATTCAAAACATGTTAAGATATCACAGTCTTAATATGAAATTTTATCAAGAGAGGAGCATCTGGTCGAATGGATTAGAGTGCAGGCTCCTATTCAGAGATCCGAGTTCCATCCTGGTAGATTCAAATTGTTTTTTCTCTTGGAGCATAAAGAAAAAAGACAAACTTGTATGCGTGATATTCTACCCTAGATTACAGAATGAAGCCTATTAGAAACCCGGTCTGTTTTTTGGTTAAAATGCAAAGATTATCCGATGATTTCTGTAAGAGATAATTGGGATAAATGGTATTATAATGTTCATGAGTGCAACCGATATCAGAACAGTTGAAATATGCTGGAAACAGATCCAAGATTTCACAAATTAGTAATGAATGGAACCTAATTTTTATCTGATGTCTAACAGAAATTACTTCATTTTATCTATTGTCAACGCACTGTTACCGGGTTGTTGCCCAGTGTTGTGGTTTTCTGTTTTTGTCTTGCATTGCTCTAGTGACTTGGGTGATAGTTATTTTGGTTTTTTTGACAGGATTCCTCTATGCCTTCTATTCCTCATTTTCGTGGTCTTTCAGATTCTTTTCTGATGTTCTGCTGTAGAAGACTGTATACAGTGGAATTTGGTTGCATTCTTATTAAGTGGCCGAACCACTTCATTCTTTTGTTTCCCAATATAATGCAAACGAGGTTCTGCCCCAACTTTCTTTCTTATGCTAATGTTGGTGACTCTGTCTTTTATGGCACTTGTAACTTTATGTAGACAACGCACTTCACATGTAGTTTAACAATTATGACTAATAAGAACAAAAATTTTACTTACATGAAGTTTTTTGTTGGTAACCCCCAGAGAAGCATCAAAGAACTTTCCTTTTCTCCAAAGTGTGGAGAATCTTTCCTGAAGGTCATTGCCATGATCAGGGTCAGCATACACTTTCATAGAATTCGGTGATGGGTCTTGGGATTGGATGATTTTGTCTAGAAAAAAAAAATGGTGGGTGAATAGAGACTTTATATTAAATTTATTGGTGTGATGTTGACCACATCACCCATCGCGTGCCAACACATCACATATCGCGTGCCAACACATCACACATCGCGTGCCAACACATCACACATCGCGTGCCAACGGTCAATGAGAAATACTGTATTCTCCAATACACCCCAAGGTATTTCTTATATTAAATATAGAGAAATTATAAAAACCCATGATTAATTTTCTTAAGTTATCTAGATACTGTTGAAATAAGATTAAGGAAATTTAAGCATTTGGAGCTCATAGAGACATGAAGGTTTGAAAAGAATTATGGAGGGAGGCATTCCAGGAATGTGAAGAAGAGAAAGACCAAGTTGAAGATGGATACAAGATATGATAGATAACTTCAACAGCGGTAGGATGTCGACTATGATAGTGTAAAATTGTAAATGACTGTTTTAGTGGAAAGGTTTCGCACAGGACAAACAAGTGGATGGTGATGATTTATCTGGAAATATGACATATATGTACATCAAAATCAGCACAGTCTTTCTGTTTACAAAACACATGAGTATTTTTGTTAGGTTAAGTTGCAGTTCACAGCTACAATGGATTATATGCAATTATCAATCAACATACACAATTGTTTTAAGTATAACATTTTACAGTTTGCATATATATATGTGTGTGTTACGCGATCTATGTCAATGCACATTCCCATGCATTCTCTGTCCTCCGCTGCAGCAGCCATCCCAAAGTTCATTTTCTCACCGTATCCATGAGAAGTTGATTAGTACACCTCCTCTCTCTACCACGAAGACTAAACTGTCTGACATGTACAAACTTAACTCCTAATTCTCGCACCCGTTCCAGTGTCTGGGTTGCTTCAAAATCACGGGTGACTGCCTAGAGTAGTTGATAGTAGCTCGGCCTGCTAGCTGTGAGACGCCCATAGCTCGGGTTCGAACCTACTGTCCGGCATTTGTTCGAGTCCCCTGGTCTTACTCAGGACGATACGTGAGTACCTCTGAAGTCGGAGACAATCTGCCTTTATGGCGAGGGAATACTAATTACGAGTACATTGAGCACACGCTGCCAGTGTAAAGTAATTTACAATGTGCACCTGCTGCCATTGTAAGAAATTGGAAAAACAGATTTTCACGCAAAAATCAGTTTCAGAGATGAAACTTCGTCTGAGTTGAAAGCGGACGAAAGAAAGAAAGAAAGAAGAGAAAGAGCTTCAAAATCACATAAATCAGAGCTGACCACATTGAAGATATCGACTCTGTCCATACTTCTGCTCGCTTGAGTCTGGGCATTGTTTACAAGAAAGTCAGAATGTTCGTTACTCTGCACTCCAGCATATCCACATATGTATATATATATATATATATATATATATATATATATATATATATATAAAATGCTGTATTTCATATAACGGCATTGTTATGCCTCTGAATGGATCTTGCATTTTTGGCTTGATAGACTTATCTTTTGTAACTATTTCCAGCTATTATAATCAAATTAATGTCTTATTTAGTCTGCATCTTCTTCTTAGTTCTTTGTCATCACACTGCTACTGGGTTGTTGCCCAGTGTGGTGGGTTTTTGTCTTGTGCTGCTCTAGTGACTTGAGTGATAGTTATTGTTTTTGACAGGGTTCTGCTATGCCATTTAACCATCTTTATCGCGGTCTTCCTCTCACTTAGTCTGTATACTCCTTAATAATCCATTGTTCTGATACAATCTGTCCATAATACTAAAATAAGTAAAAGTATATAGTTACCATGATCATCCTTGTTCATTACAGATACATCCAAGCCCCTTATATGACCATGACTTGGTTTACTGAGAGATGATTGACTTCCATCAACTGTGGGTGAGGTTGTCCTCTGCATTGGTGCTACAACACTAGACTTGCCACCTAATTCAGAAAATGTACAATTATATCGGGGTTTTATTTAATGAAACAAGGACATTTAGTAAATTTAAGAAAATGTTTAGTTTAGTTTAGTTTAGTCGTCGGATCACCATTACTGCACGTCGAACAAATTAGTCCATAAGTGCTCCGATCTCTCCCTCAGTATGTCCATCAGCGTGTGGCGACTAACGACACCGGTTCTTTGTTGGTTTACAATTCTTCTTTGTCTGCCAGCATAGCGTTCTTGTCGAACTACACCACACCTAACTTTGAGTTCTTGCAGTCTGATTAGTGTTGTAGATTCACCGCTATTACGTGAATCGTGTACACGTCCTCTCTCCCTTAAGGAATTTATAATATCAGCCTGGGCCATTGCTAACCGCTTTGTACAGCAGCCATACCTGCAAGCCTATCCGCACGTTCATTCCCCTTACACCTGCATGCCCTGGAACAAAAATAAAACTGATCTTTGTCAGTTTAGACCTCCCCAGCGATTCTATCCAATGTCTCCTAGTCCATCCTGTTTCAATCTTCCTGAGCATATTCATTGAGTCACTGAGAAAACATGCATGGATAAAAGTCTGTGATTCTAGTCAAATCATCGCTTTGGTAACCGCCATGATTTCCAGTGAGACCGCTCGTTGTCACAGCAAAACCACCAATGTCTTCCTTCACAACATCTCCTCTGACCTGAGCAGTGAAAGCCCATGAGCTCCGCACATGTCGATAAATGTATTCACAATTAACCAAATTATGGAAAATTAACACACAATTAGAAGATCAGATTTCACCTTGGAAATGTGGATACATAAAGAAATCAACTGTGTATTTCTTGGTAATAAAATCAAATAAATCCTTGAAACATTATGAAATATTGAGAGAAATCAAAAATACATATATGAAATATGTCACCAGTATAATGAACAAGGTTTGTTATTTTCATATCTGTACTGTTATATATACTGCACAGGTCTTTTGTTGTTCAATTTTTAAACAAGATACACACTAACAGCAAAAGAAGACTAAATTATGACATGATCATGTCATTTCTTTCACTTAATTGTTCTCCTTCTATCTAGTGGCGTAGAGATCCTTCAGAGACAGCGGCATGCACACACATCGTCTGGCTCTCTTCTGACATGGTGTTATTTTTGTACCTTTAATTTTTTTTGTCTTCCAAGATGTCCAAGCTTGAAATGGCAATCTGTCTTCAGTTCTGTTCTGTAAAGAGGATTGAACCATCATAATTTGGACTGCTCCATTATGACCTGTAGGGAGTGTTTTTCAAGACGATGTATTATCTGGTTCCAAACCTTGTTTCTTCTTGGTACTGGGTAAAGAAATATCTCATTTTCAAAGTTTGGAGCTGACCATTCTGAGCTGTTGTCATATCCCATGATTTACACTCATAAGCCAAGACTGGTAAATATGTGATTGGTAAATAGCTATCTCACATTCTATTGATAATGTAAAATAAACACACTTCTGATTTTGGATTTTAAAACAAGTTCAGACTGGCTCAAAAGGGTAAATAGTGAATGTCTCAATTATAAAACAGCACACTCTGGTCAAATATATTTTTGCATAACTAAGTTTCCATATTGCAAGAGCTGGGATTGAAGATTGGAGTGGCCAGAAAAGAACAGCATGACAGGTATATGAGCAGGCTCATCAATCAAAATCGAACTGGTAAGGTCAGTCGCTGGAAGCTGTTGGAGAGATTGCGAAGGAGATCGGAGCACCTATGGACATGTCCGGAGTGCAATGAAGATATCCCAAACTGAAACTAAGTTTCTATTTTTTCATCTCCAGTGGTTAGCAATGCATGCTTGGTTCTCTGCGTGTGTTTGGTTTCTTCTTAACCCCTTTGCTCTTCTAATTCAAAATTGCTGACTCACAGTATTTATTTTAAGATAAGACAAAGTCAATATACATTGAAATATAAGTGAGCAGAGAGATATTAAAAAAAACTAACTATATAGAGAAAGGATTAATTTTTGGTGTGTCTAGTGATTCAGGTGGCGTCTGTGGCTTAGGGAATAGTGACTCGGTCTATTAACCCTGACGTTCTGAGTTTGAATCACGCTGTGGACAGTTTGGTGGCAAATTGTTTCGCGTGGATTTTTACAAATGGGCGATGGCACAACCCATTCAGAAAGCAATGGCAAACTACTGAACGTAATCACAAACAGCGTTAAGAAGCTGGGGTTGATTCGCAAAGTAGTGTAAAGGATATGCAATTAACTTTTTAACTAGGGATTCAATAGATGCCTCCGCAGGATACTCCATCTATGATGGTATGACACGATTACAAACAAAGAACTGTTGAATAGAATGGGACAACAACCAAACAATAACTGAATGATAGCACAATATTACAGAAATTACTATTTTATGAACAATGTCTGATTGGTTATTGGTTACTGAACTGACGTCACAGCACTCCAGGCAGACCCATAGGTTCTCAGTCTCCCTCAACTGATGTGAAAGGGTATACATACTGATGGTTCCTGTGGCTCGCTGGTTAAACATACTCCTCTCTTTTCCGTCAAGCATCCAGTTCTACTTATACAATGTGCAATTCCAAACTTCTTAAACCATTGGATTGATTTAACGTCAATGTTAGTGTCTCCATCCAACAGTAGGTTGGTTGTCAAGATACTAAAGAACACTCCATTTATCCATCCTAAACTCCCAACAATCGATGCTTTAAAAGCAAGCCTGTGAGCTCTCTTTTTTATCCCGAACACCCACAAGCCCAGGGTAGTAGATCCACGTGAGTATCTGGTGGTTGGAAACCTCTATAGACTACATATGCTCATACCTGTCTGAAAGATGAACATCTAGTCATGTCTTAAAGTCAGTTAAATTATTTTTAATAAAGTAAACAATAACGGAATGATAGCACAATATTGCAGAAATTATTATTTTTTTTTACAATGAAAGATTGATTAAACCTGAAAAACTTGAATGCAATTAAAATCTGAAAGTCTCTTATTATGTCTAGTCGACAACTCACTTTACTAAAGTAGATAAATGAATTACAGATGAAGTTGTAAAGATTGTTTATAAATATCTACCAACCTGTAAAAGAATGCTCCACTGTATCGTGAATACTAGATTCTTCTTTCACATGTCTCTTTGTATTATGTGCTTCTTCCATACTGTGACCTTCCTGATGCTGCTGCTGATGTTGTTGTTGTTGTTGCTGATGCAACAATACAGAACTGATCTGAGACTGATTGTACAAAATTTCAACAATCACTAATTATTAATAACATTTTGATTATTTTACATGCATTTTAATTTCGATGACATTTGTTTAACCATTTCCAGAATTATTTCCATGAGACAGAAATATATATTTTTAATTTGGGATTTAATTTCCAAGAAACTTGTAAAACTATTTTAAGAGTTATTACCATAAGACAGGAAAATAGAATGGTTGTGTTTTGAATTTAAATGTATGTATTTAATTTTTATTTATATAAAACTAATATATAATTTTGCATATAATTTTTTCAAGATTTTTTCCATGAAGAAGTAGAGTGTTATAAAGTTCACAATATTCTAACTCCTGAAACATAGATTGAGATAGTCAACTGTTTTGACTCTTGGGAGACATGGATTGAGGTCAGAAACAATGCCACTGTTTAACACAGTTTCAGATAGCCAAAGCAGAGTTTATCATCTCAATCCTCATGTTGAATTTTTTTTAAAAGCATTAGCCAAGTTTTGCGCAAGTGTTTGTCTAGCGACTCGGACTCAAGATGGTTGTAGGTTTGATCCCACACTCAATGTTCCACACGTGATGAAAGGAATTGGCCCTCCTACCTCCTCACACTAGGGTATAGAAATATGAAGTGACAGTCACTTCATACCCTAAGGTCTGAAAAAACTACGGAATTTTTATACATTTTTTTTATTAGCTAAGGGTTTATTGCAAAGAAAGTGAATCAAGTTGCTAAAGAAAAAGCATACCTGCATCTGCTGTTCATGAAGAGCTGGGTGAGTGTGTAGAGATGGCAGTAGGTGGGAGGATGGAAGAAGATGAGCACTTGGGTGGTATGATGAGGCAGATGATGACTGCATAAACTGCTGCTGTAACAGTGCGGCTGCTGCTGTCATATCCTCCGAGACTCCTGCTGGTGCTGCTTCTGATACTACTGCCGTAGCAACTTCTTGCTTGAGTTTCTTAGTCTTGGAAGATGGAACAGATGATCGTTTATGCCTTTTCTCCAGACTTGAAGAATATATAGATGTTTTTAGTACTTTATTATGTTTCTTTGATGTTCGAGGGGTCTCAGGTACATCTAAAAGTGTATTTGAATGATCAGTTGTGAGATCTCGCATTTTTCTGGGTTTTTACTTCTCGTAGATTTCTGGCACACATGGACAAGTCCCTCTGAATGCGACGCTGTAGACAAAAATTCATCAAGATTTTCAAATATAGGGTGTACTGATTACACAAAATGTCATGGACTAGTTTTATTTTTATTTTTGTGTGTGTCCCTTGCTTGACCAATGCCTTTCTGATCCAAACATCAATGGTCTTGTTATCCTTTAGAAAAACTGTCATATTTCATGTTGTGTTTACGTTTCATAATAAAGATTATGACCACTTCATAACTGTTAAAAGCTGATGTCAATTTTGATGTAATTACCTTCTAAATAAAATCATTTTTTGTGCCATCTTTATTCTAACAACTTACAAAACTGATTCCTATCTGCATATAATTATATAATAGCAAAACAAATGCTACACAGGTATGTGAAGATCTCTGAGATGAAAAAGAAAAATAGTTGGTGATATCGCCATTCAGAAATGTCAAGTGGTTCAATTCTGGGTTGCCTATTTCTGACTTCTCTAATCTGTTGTTTGATGTATGTGTTTCTTGAGTTTCACTAGGCTTTCTAGAATTTGTTTCTATTATATAATTTTAAAAAACCATCTTGAAGATATTAAAAGGAGTCATAGACAAACGGTTGAATAAAGAATGTGCTATTTCAGAAAGATTAGGAGCAACACCACTTTGGAAAAATATTGGTACAACACAACTTGGGAAAAATATTGGTACAACACCATTTGAGAAAAATATGGCACAACACTGCTTGAGAAAAATATGGCACAACACCACTTGGGAAAAAGATGGGTACAACATCACTAAGGAAAAATATTGGTACAACACCACTTGGGAAAAAGATGGGTACAACACCACTTGGGAAAAATATTGGTACAACACCACTTGGGAAAAAGATCTTTTGTAAAATGTTGCTCTCATCAAAGACTCGATCTCAAGCCAGTTCAACCGCTTCTTTCCTAGAAGTATTCAAGGTTTTCTTAACAATTAAACTAGCATACCAGATGATAACAGGCCAACATTAGTGGATATTTGACCATCGTTTCATAAGATAATAGGCCAGTATACCAGATGATATTAGACCATCAAGATCCCTGATGCTGTGTTCATTCAAATAGCTGGCCTGTCCAGCATTCATACCATTTTGATACAGTTCCCGATCCCCTAGGCATATTTATGTAGTCTACATACCAACCACTGGTTACCCAAAAGACATCTATGGTGAGATCAAAATAGGAAAAAGCTCACAAAGAAAGCAAAAGAAAAATGTTTCAAAGACAATCTCAAAAGCTCATTAAAAGCATTTGGCATAAATTCACCTTGGGAAATCTCAAGCGTTCAGGGAGGCCCTCGACTTTCATAGATGAGCAGTGACATGCAAGTCAATCAGAACTGACCCATCAGAAAAACAAAGATAAGCCAGGACAAACCTTGAATTAAACCCACAGATGATGCGACCAAAATATCATGCCCAAGAATATTATGAGCCCAAATTAGCCTCATCAGTCATCTACGGACACACAAATCCCACTTTTAGCACCTACAATGGATGAAATCACCTGTGATGTACACACAACACACCATCATAAACGATACTAGAACATCATACCAGATATTAGACCACCATACAGGTGATAATAATTAGTGGGAGCATCTACTTACATAACTAGTCATTCCATCAGGAGATGTGTCATCCTTGAGATCAGGAAACTGCTGAACAACCAGCTCAGAGATCCGTGTGTAGTCAGCACTTGACCACCAGTATTTGTGGCCCAAGAAGAAACGGGCAGTTTCCCTGATGATTTCAGATCTATGTCTCATGGATGATCCCTCCTCTCTGGCACTCTGGATCTTCTGTGAGTAGCTGGGAATGGGTAGGGGATCTGGAAGGCAAACTACTTCCTGGTTTTCTTTCTTGAAGCCAGCACCATGAGGGAACCAGACCTGAACACAATTATGAATTTCTAGCTATATGAAAAAAAAAAAAGAAAGCTAAAAATCACATAACACATAACCACACAAGACATACAATCTTCAACAGAAATTACTACATGGTGAATATAGTGTCAATGAATGAATGAAAAATTGTGGCATATCCTTGACAGGATGTCACCATCAACAACAGTAAACGGGTTGATTTTTTCTAGGCACCACTTATAAGTTCAGTAGTTTGTCATTGCTATAGGGTCAATACATTAATCATATATCAGTGAACACTGCTTAAATATTTACTCATTCACACCAAAGGACTATTTCCACCAGACTGTATTACGTTACTGAAGAAAGTTACAAATCTTACCTGATCTCTGGAGCTAAGAGATTGATCTCCTTGATATGAGGATCGTGGGGATGAAGATGCGCGCCTTCGAGGACTATGAGATTTAACTGAAGATGTTGTTACTTCTACTTGGGCAGCTAAACCGGCTGTGTCTGGAAGAGAGTCTGGGAGTGGGGAATCTGCATTCAGTCTTTGAGATACATGCTTGTCTGACTCGTGATATGTTAAGTTCATTGGGGCATCTGTTGAGGCTGGGTGGGCTGAAGGATCATGACCAGGTAAGTGTTGTATCTGTGCCTGTGAGTGTGCTTGTGTGGCTGTTTGCTGAGGTCCAGGGTGAGTCATACTTGTAAGAGCTATATTTGTGGTATTCTGAGCCTCCCAGTATGTTGGGTCATGTACTGAACCACCACTAGTTGATGGAAAAACTGATATGGGGACTGACAGCTGCTGATGCTGCGGTTTACTGGATGTCTTTACACCTTCACTGGGGGACATGGGCTCTCTCTTGACTAAATGCGTGTCAGACACACCAACTGAAAGTCCATGAGATTTGTCTTCATGATGTTCATGATGTGAATTACCATGGTTAAGCTCGGCTTCTCGTAGTCGTTTTTCAACTTCTGCTTGTGAAATTCTTCTCTGTCGTTTACTGGGAACATCTGCCTCTCCAGCGGTGAATGATGATGTGTCATGGCTTGAAGCTGCATTATAATCCGAGGGCCCAAGACCTCTCTTGGACCCTGTAATGTCCATACCCAATCCATAAAATGCACTGAGAGCAGCCATAGCAGCAGTATCATTACCAAAAGCCCCAGATGCCATCAAGGCCTGCCTCTGCTCCTCACTAGAGCACTGGGCAAGGTACTGTCTTTCCAAATCAGTTACTTCTTGTGGATACTGCTCAATCCGTTGCTTGATACCTGCTAACAATGCCAGCTCTCCAAGATTTCGTTGAGTCATACCAAGTTCTGTTAAGTTCATATTTTGCGCTGCCATAAAAGCTTTCATGTATTCAGCAGTCCCTGGCATAATTGAAGTGCTTGCACTTGCAGTATCTGAAATCTGTGTCTCCACCCCAGGTTGTGAGTTATTCCACGACTTTTGTGATGAAGGAGATGGTTTGTATTTAGCACTCGCAACCGTCGCTCATGTTTCTTGCACACGTTCCCAAATCTTTCTTGATGGCTTGCTGTATGAAACAAAATGTAAACATACATACATCATTTTGGAGGTCCTTTAAACAGTTTTAACTACATGAGAAAATAAAAACATGTACACATGCATGCTGTTTGTGGTGTTGGGTGTTTGTTAAAGTTTTTCCAAATGTATGTAGTCTCTACATTATTTGTTACATTGAATGAAATACACTACATTCGGAGCAATAAAGAGCTGACAGAATTCAGTCTAGCAAGTGAGGTACTCTTGTCGTATACATAAGATAACACGCAAGTAAATTTTGACCAACCTGCATGCACAAACATCTATCATTTTTTACTAGAATTATGTACACACACAAACACACATCAGTCATTTTAGGTTAGGATGTATGTACACACACAGATGCCCAAGTAATTTTCCACTTTAAAACATATGCACACAGACACCCCAATAATGTTCCACTATGAAGAACATACATACAAACACACATCAAGTAATCTTTTAATGAAATTAAACATGCCCTCACCTCAGTAATTTTTTTATATGAAACAAGCCCACACACCAATTCATTTTCTATGAAGCATGCACACACCAGTAATGGTTTTACTATGAAGCACACACACACATATATACAAACTACATTGCATGCACACATTAGTAACTGATGTCTGATATAATCTCTCCTAATAATTCTCATTGTCTGTTTTTATTCCTCTAGAATATGTTAGGCCTTCTAACAACAAAATGTGAAGTACAATTTGAGACTGAGTGTCATATTTATAGTTGCATGATAAATGTAATTGAGACATGTTTTAACAGAAGATTGCAGAGCTTATACAAAAAACAGAGACTAGATGCTAGACAGTAACATACTGATACTATTACAGAAGCACTTGATTATCAGTGTGCAGTTTAAAGACTTCAATATTAAATATTTCAGACACATCAAGTGACACAAGTACCTAGAGAAGATCGTTTTGGAAGGCATGATGCCAGGAAGAAGAATGAGGGGAAGACCTAGAAGATGATGGGCAAGATGTCATTGACAATCTGAGAATGACTGCTGCTGATGCCAGTCAACTTGCACAGAATAGATAATTTTTAAGGACTGCTGTCATAGAAGCCAAGTTCTGGATAAGACAAGCTACTTGATGATGAGTTTAAAACAGATTATATATAGCATGTTCATATTAGCATTCTTACTACAAATATCAGAGATGTACTCTATATGAAGCATAAGAAAGAAATATTACAGTGTGTTGGAGATGAGATAGTTGAGAAAAGTCATAAACTTTACACCCAAGAAAATAGAATGAGAAGCACAGACATCAGGAACATTGTAAGAACCACATCTACTATAAAATATGTGTAGAGACAGAAGATAAAATTTTCCGACCATTCTTATAATAATAAAACCAGTCGACACCAACTATGCCTACAACAGTAGATCTGGTCTCAGAGCACAAGGAAAGCCAAATGGATACATAACAAAGGAGATGAATCAAACGTGTAATGTGCATGGAGACTAGCTCGATACTGAAAATTGCACTGAGATGGACACAAGAGCATAAACAAAAACATGGCAGACCCAAAATGATTTGGAGGAGAACAGTAGAACAAGAACTGACAAAAATAATCTAATCTGGAACACAATAAAGAGGACGACCAAGAACAGAGAAGACTGGTGTGCACTTGCAGCTACACAAACATCAAGGGTTTCACAAGCTAGAGAAACTATGAAATCATGGCGGTTACCAAAGCGATGATTTGGCTAGAATCACAGGCTTTTATCCATGCATGTTTTCTCAGTGACTCAATGAGTATGCTCAGGAAGATTGAAACAGGATGGGCTAGGAGACATTGGATAGAATCGCTGGGAGGTCTAAGCTGACAAAGATCAGTTTATTTTTGTGCCAGGGCATGCAGGTGTAAGGGGGAATGAACGTGGGGATAGGCTTGCAGGTATGGCTGCTGTCCAAAGCGGACGAGCAATGGACCAGGCTGATTTTATAAATTCCTTAAGGGAGAGAGGGTGTGTACATGATTCACGTAATAGCGGTGAATCCACAACACTAACCAGACTGCAAGAACTCAAAGTTAAGTGTGGTGTAGCTTGACAAGAACGCTATGCTGGCAGACAAAGAAGAATTGTAAACCAACAAAGAACCGGTGTCGTTAGTCGCCACACGCTGATGGACATACTGAGGGAGAGATAGGAGCACTTATGGACTAATTTGTTTGACATGCAGTGATGGTGATCCGACGACTAAACTAAACTAAACAAGCTAGAGATCTAATGGAACATAATGCTGAAATAGTTTCAAACACTATGTCAAATTTTTAGTGAAACTTTTGTAACAAAGTCAGTTTTATTCCTAATCTAACGTGTTACCAAGGGGAATATAGTATAATAGAACACATAAAACCCCACTTTATAATAACACATCTATTGAGTTATACTGTAGTATGTTGTCAATCTGATTGGTCATAAGCGCAGCCTACTTGTGCCCAGTACAGTAATGCACTCATCATTGGCCACTTTGTCTCAGGAGACCATAGATTTTGTGTCACATAGTTTGTTCCGTGCTGAATCGTAGTGTCTGTTGTGAATAGTAATGCACTATTTGTAAACATAATCCCTTCCTGTAAAGGACCAGTGTTATCTGTCCCTTGTATTCACAATGATGCATCTAGTTCCCTTCCCTAAGTATAAACCCCCACTCCTGTCTAAAGTATAACCTGGAAGATTTTTCTTTAGAACTTGGGGCTTCTGTGGCTAAGCCCCTGCCTTGACTCCCGAAGGTTGTGGGTCGGAATCCGGACCATGCCGTTCTTTTCCAGAGTGCATTTTTTCCAGTGACCTGTAGGAATGTTGGCAGAGCTATGGAGTTTGTGCTTTGTGCAATACAATTGACAGATGACGTGACATTTCTGCGGAGAGGGACCGAGCCATATGGGGTAAAACCTGGTGCAGTGAAGTCAATCCTTCGGCTTTACACTTTTTTTTTAGACTTGACTTTCTAGCTGCCCTTGCAGTTTCACAATCCATCTCCTTATTTATACATTTTTGAGGACCTATCTATTATCTTTATTTATGTGGTCTTGTTTATTTTGCTGATCTATTACATTAAATTAGAAAACAATGACAGTGATTTTCTGTTTAGAAATTGAACTTGCAGTCAAATTGGCAACAAACATATCCATTATTTGATACACCCACAACTGGTGAGTTCAGAATAATGCATTACTTCATATACAAGCTTTGACTATATAGCAACAACAGAACAAGTCATGTATTCACAACATCACATGCAAACAGTAGAATTATAGCAACATACCAATATAATGTTATAATTAATTATTCAACAAATAATACTTATTATAATCTGAGCAACAAACACTACTTGCAGTAATTTTTTTTTATTATCATCATCAAGGTGCGTATCCTTTATAGAACGTTGTTCTCTTTGCAGCAAATCTGAAATTCACTCTGTCTCTAGCCAGTTCATCCACCTCGCGATGGTCATGTTCATGGTTTCTTTAATATCTTGTAGCCATCTTCTTCTTGGTCTGCCTCTACGTCCTGGGACCCTGCCCTCTAGTATTGTTCTTTCCTGGCCATCATGACGCTTGGTGTGGCCAAAGTATGTTATCATACTATATCAAAGTTTATTATCATACTATAGCTAAATTTTTATTATTAACATCAGCAGTAGCTTTTAAAATAAAAACCAACACAGTGAAGTTAAATTTAGCAGATCTTTACCAACAAGATAGTTGGATGCATGAAATGATAGTTGATTTTTTTTTCAAAGCGGTGTAGACATTATAAATAAGAATAAAAAATCAAGAAGGTACCAAAAAATACTTACCTATGTAAATAAATTATCTCTAATTTTCAAACATCGCTATGTTTACTACAGTAAGTGATGCTGTTTGTAAACATTCAGTCAGCAAGTATTCACAACATTTCACAACAAATTTACCAGGCAATTTACTGTTAAAGTATATAGAAATTTTTGATTTATGTCTAGCATAAGATAGTCACTCAATCAAACTATTCAATTGAACACCAAATATTAGCTCCATTCTTTAAGCATAATATTATCTTGTACGTGACATACTTTTCGATCAACTGAAAACTAATATGTTGTAGGCTAATGTATGACAGCTAAACAAAGACAAAAACGTTCTGGATATTCTGGATACACAAGATCTGTTATTTACACAAGTGTAAGAATGGATACAAAAGATCCTGTCACAACAATGGATGCAGAAGATAGTGATGGTTGAACCGTGAAAGAAAAATATGATCAAGAGCTAACCAGACATCAATACTCTATAATGACATAACTCTGGCTTGAATCACAGAAATATACTAATGCAAGCAGTCTGAGTGATTCATTGAGTATGAGCCAGAAGGTGGAGGCTATGTGCAGGCAATGGACTGAATCCTCTACAAGAGTCAACAATTAACTGACAATTCATATTCGTTCCAGGACACATGAGTACCAATGACAATGAGAGAGCGGACAGGCTCTGTCACCATATCAAGGGGACAGTAAATGGATAGAATTGACTGCAAAGAGGACATTCATCTAAACCAATTCACGTCAACAGCTAAATCGCAAATATCAACTGACCCGACATGAAACTTTACAGCAATTTTATGGAAGGTGGACCGCTAACACTATTTCTCATTCCGTCAACAAGAAGCTTCAGAATTTAACGCAATTAAATTACACGAAATTGTCTTCAATGAACCACAAGTAATTAGACATGATTGGAGAAATAATTACATCTGCCAATTTTTGCGATGGCAAGAAGTTGTAAAGGAGCATCCTGTGAAAAATAATTCAGCAACTGCTGTGACAAAAGGAAAAGTCAAGCGGTCATGGCAATTTGATCATGATGGAAATCAGTTAAGTATCTAAAATGTCTTCGTCCAATGCTTTTGGATGTAGGTAATTGTAACTACAATAACTTTCATCAGGCAACAGTTCTATGGCGTTCGATTTAATTAGTACAAAGATTGCTTTAGCACCAGTTAAAATACTATACATCTTTAAAGTTCTCAGATGCCCGCCTGCCCAGCGTGTTCGTAGTGCGTTGGACTGCGGGTGACTAGCCCTCTGTGAGCGCGGGTTCAATTCCGCATGCTAGCAGAAAAGCCACAGGTTCCCCAGATTCACGGCGTTCATGGCACCGAACCGAAGGGCTACGATGTCAATGGCACTGAGCAAGAGCTGAATGCTCAAGTGCTTCTGGATTTAAAAAAAGTTCTCAGATATATCTATCTTCGGACGTTACATCTCAATCTATGAGATGTAGAGCTCAGAAATTTGGCACAATTGTATGTAATGGACAACATGATACAAGTGGTCAGCAAATGGATGAAAATGTCAGAGAATGAAGCCTGCACATCTGCAATAATTGATCAAATGGATCATTTCTTCTGTGCCAACAATCAATTCACTGTTTCATACCATCTAAATGAAAAATCATAAATATTAAGAGCATGTACGAGCAGATAAAGAAGGAAGAAAGATAAACAGTTCCTGTGGCCAGTGCAGTCATGTGGAAATATCGTCAGTCCAATCTAACATTATAATGTTACGTCAAATACAATTTTAATGGTGTTCATCAATGATGACTAAGCCCTCTTTTGAGCAACCATCCACATCTAACTTCACAATTTCAACAACAGCGCAGAATAATTAATTAACATCAGTATTTATTGCCTGAATATTGATCCAATGACATATACAGTTTTGTTTCTATATAGAGAACCTGGATGTCATTCTAATTGGCAGTGTGAATCATATGACAGTACATGACAGCAAACACAAAACCATGTGTACATGCTTAATACAAAGTGGCAAAAACTGCTGTTCAATGTGAATTCAATACAATCTGGAAAATTAACCAAATATGTCAACTCCTAACTGCAGATCAAAGCAAACAACTTGAGCTTTGTGAATTTCCTAGAGAACCAATTATGAGCTGAACTGTAGCAAAAACTAGCAGATCATATTGCAAATGTTGCTGAATTTCAAGAAGTGCATGTACTTTTGCCAACATGGAAACATTACTGAGAATCATGTGGGAATGACTGCAAGATGCAGTTTCGATCTATGATAAATTTGATCCGACTGTCCACCCGACTACATAACATTTACGCCAAATCCCAAGTGAAATGAGATCACTTCAAATTATAAGCAAGTAAAGGGACATTGGATTGCTCAGATTTGGTAATAACAGTCTGCAAGCTTAAATAAATGCTTTTCAGGGGAACTTGACAGTAAAGGTGGTCTCTATAGTGATGGGCTTATTCAGCACAGCGAAACAGTCGCACACTTCATGAGGACTGTGGCGATTTTGAGACAATGACATTGAGCATGACTATGGAGACCACTGCTGCCTCCAAGACTCTGTCATGGGTGGCTGAGCAACAGGTAACCCATACGATTGTCATATCAGACTCGATGAATATGCTTCAAATGATTGAATTTGGAAGTATGCGTGTAGAATGGGTGGACAGCATTCGGAGATCACATCTCAAGAAAATGACTTGGCACACATGCTGGAGTGCAGGGTAATGAGCGTGCTGACTTTCTTGCAAACAATGCCCCGACTCAAGTATGGACAGAGCTGATATTATCAATGCGGTACGCTCTCAATCATGTGACATGGGCAAGTCTTAGACACTGGAACGAGTTCGAGAATTAGGCGTTAAGTTTGGACATGCCAGACAGTGTCGTCTTCGTGGTAGAGAGAAAAGATATAGTAATCAACTTCTCATGGGTACGGTGAGCAAATGGACTTTGGGATGGCTGCTGCAGCGGAGGACAGGGCATGAATGGGAATGCCCAATGTGCCATGACATCGATTGCATAACATAACATGATGATGGGGGAACTGTGCTTGCAAAATCATGAAGAACAGCCCTTTTGTGGATAAAACGATCATCATTAGCAGTGACCAGAAACAAACTTTACCAGTTGAGATCCACCTGTGTAAGAAATAGATCGGAGTACACATCGTTATTCATCAAAGTGCAATAATGATGGTCCTATCAATCAATCAATTTATCAACTGTTGCAAAGCATTGGTGTACTGGTGTTGTCAAGAAATGATATTTTCACACCACACATTAACGTCACTTCAAGTGATAGTAATCTGCCATATGTAATGAAATGTCGCTAGTTCCCTATAATTCGAGTTTTTACAGCAACTATCAACAAGCCACAAGAATATACATAACAACTACTTTTAAAATTATTTTAAAGGAACCATTATTTTGACACAACCAATTATATATTCCTCTGTCATAATACAGAAATTATGACAAAATCAATATTCTTCATCAAACAAATAAATGTACACGTTCAATTACTCAAAAAGGACGAGTAGTTCGCTAAAAATCTTGCTGTCCATGAAAATTTACAGAAATAGGTAGGTAAATTGAGAATGAATGATCTCAAAAAATGAGTCGCTTTGTAACTACATTTCTATGTTAGAATCCACCGTATGATGGGTTATCTTACTAGTAAAGTTATAAAATATATCTTTAGCCACTAAAAAGCAAAGCAAGCATGTGAAGCAATCTAGCATTTACTGTGAACATAAAATAAAATTGCAATGAAGTAAAATTCTCTGGCCTTCAAAATAACTCTACATCACATTCAAATGTCCTAGTTTCCGTTGCAATCTATAACAGTAATTGTGTCACCTAATTTTTTTAATAAAACAAAGTGGAGCACAGTGAAGCAACATATAGGGAACAAAGTACAGACAATGATAGGATCAATGCAAAAGCTGTTTAAAAAATAAACGGCTCATTGTAGCTGCTTAATTTGATCAATATTTATGTTCCAAGTATCTACTTTAGTCTTTTACAGCCAATTTTTGACTTTTCAATTATCACCTTTTGTCTTTAATTCATTTTATACTTTTCAAATTATCTACTGCAATCATTTTCCAAATTTTTGCCTGCTCACAGATCTTATTTTATTCTTTATTTTAAAATCAATTTTCTCCTTTTCTAAAGATCGTTTTTAGACTTGGTCAGATTTTTTGCCTTTTCATGTACATACTACAGTCAAATGTTAATCACATGTTTGCAGATTTATTATTTACAATTTTCTTCTTTTAATTATAATTATTGCAAAAGAAATTATAGTAAGCTATCAAATGATGATTCTAATTTTTGTTTCAGGAAGATATTGATGACACAAGTCTTGGAACAGTCTATTTAATGTACTTTTTACTGTATTAAAAATTTTCGGTTCATACAAATATTATTATTTTTCAAATGAAACTGCAAGAATACTTGACTGGGCAACACACAGCTTACATTTTGCAACATGGTAACATCAACTGTGGACACACATATTAGAGGATTGTGCACATATAGGACAGTTTCCTAAACATCAAGGCTTACAAGACTAACGAGCGCTGGAAAATTCTGAAGGACAAGCTCAGCAATGCGCTCATAGTCGGGAGCTGTCCACCATAGTTTAAGTGCCAGGAAAAATTGAGTTGTCTCACGGATGACCTTAGGCCTTGCAGACATCGTGTTGCCTGACTCTCTAGCACGAATGACACTGTCTGAGTAGGGAGGGGCTGGAAGGGGATCAGGGAGAGCAGTGGACCGCCACATGGCCATAGCAGACAGACGATCAGTGCTGGACTGGGCAGTGGTCACCTCCTGAAATGGACGAGCCCACCATGTCATCCTCCACCACAGGCCAGTTAGTGTGGCATACAACGTCTTGTGTTTATTCTGCTATAGTTTATTATTATCATTATAGTCAGTGATTCAAACATCTCTTACTGTCATGAATGACTTAAATGAAAAAGCAGCAAAGCTGATCATTTTGAAAAGAAAAACTGATATCTCTACTATAGCTTTATTAAGTCTGATTATATAAATTATAAAGTAGAACAGCTACCCCAAAAAAAACCCACATAAATTACACACTGAACTTCTAAACAACTGTTAACAAAAATGAATGTGAAAAGTTGAAAATTGCAGATTTTGCAACCTCTCTGTACACTGCAACACAACGTAACAAATTTATTTTCCAGGATGAGTGAAGCAGCAGGTAAATGTCACATGACAGTATGTAATACCATAGATGTATCTTACAGTTCAATGTCATAGATTTGAAGGTGACACGTTCTCTTCCTCTCTAACTTCTCTCAGTCCTGACAGTGTGCAAAGCACTCATTTTTCAGTTGAATGTGTTGGAGTATGTACGAACCAAAAAAATTATCCCAGTCCATATTGTGTTCTATCACATCGGGGGTGAGTTATTTTGATACCACCTAGTGCAGACTTTCTGGTACTACAGTACATCCGGAATGATGTGGTGCACAAGGTCATGACTGATCTTCAATTCTTCAACCATCCTATCAACTGTTACCTATGGTTTTTCTATGTTATTCGTTCCCCAGCAAACTATCAGTCTTGGTTGACATCTCACTATAAAACTTCCTGTTCCATTCATAAACCTGCTAAAGAAAAACAAGCATACGCATATGTCTTTTCAATCTCTGATAAATTTCTGGTTCCTCACTCTCACTATACAAATAAACAGATAACTGCAGACTGATCCTAATGATATATGCTTTCAAGAGACAGGCATCTTGGTTATGGTTTGCTGACGTCCTAATGCCAATCATAAAAACAGACCTGGACACACTGGTACACCAAACGGGAGAGCATAATATGTCTGTAGTACAATCATTTATGTGATTTTGACTTTTCATTGCCATATTAAAGTTATTTTTAGACTGCCCATTTTTTTAAATTCAGACACTTTTCTGGTTGTTGTTTATCTGCTTTTCATTGACAGTACTATCTGTGGCGAGATACGAGTTTAGCAATAGATTTCCGCATAAAGCTTTATGTTGCTAAATACCAAAAGACAAAAGTAAGGTAGTTTTACAAAGTACAATTTAAAAAAACTGGCTATTGTGACGCTTTGACCAAAATGTCTGTACACACAAAGGATACATGACAACACAGGATATAAAATGATTCTCCTATATGGAACACAGCATAAAAACAATGACACAACTGGTGGTTGGATGGTACCTTGCAGCAGCTGGACTCAACACACTACAATCCTTAGGCTTCTTGTTACAGTCCTTTTCCCCAAATATATATATCTATTACATATTTTCATTAGCTAGGGCTGATAGACGTCCAAACACCAACTGTGTACTTGTTTTATGCTACGTCCCATATGAGACAATAATTTTGTATCATGTGTTGTCCTGTCTTCTGCGCCTGAAAAAGGCCTTTTGGTAGGAACGTCTAGCTATATCTTGTTTTAACACTTTACAAAACTACCTTACTTCGTGTTCCATTATTTCACTTTTGGTACATAGCTGAAATGCAGTCTTCCTGATTATCGCTATCAATATTGTCAAATGCTAGTTTACACCCATTTACTTCCAGTAACAAAAATCTTATAGGTGTCTTACTGAACAGTACCTTGTCTACTTCCCTGTTCCAACCAGTGAGCTTGTCTTATATAACATAAAGTGCTTTTGAATTTCAAGATTTCCAAACTCTTAGACTACATCCAATAATTGCTTCACATTCCATTAAAGGAGCACTAGCAGTTCTCTGAGGCCCACAGCATTATTCAATTTTGACAAAATTTCAGCTGAGATGATCATAAAATTCTGAAATTTAATTATTTACAAGATACCAGTCATCATTAACGACTTCATTGCATGCCAAGCAAGTGCCATAGGTGATCAGATAGTGATAGAATACCTTCTCTCTCACTCTTTTCCGTTTCCAGTGGAGCACAGGACTGCAACTTGTCACTAACATTTATATTAGTTTTTAACTCTTCTTAATAGAAAAAAGAGTTCTTAATAGAAAAAATCTGGCCAGCAATGGCGGAATGCGGGAGGGCCATTCAGAGTCAGATCTGTTTGATTCTGAACATGACTTTGCTAGCCCATTTCCGCCATGTTTGGTCGGGTATTTTCCGGTTTCGTGTGCCGAGCTACTGAGATAGTGCTTGAGCAACGCTGTGAGCTATGACTGTTACATGGAATGCTTTTGCTGTGTCAACCGTGCGTTTGTTGTGTGTATTCAGAAAATGGCGGACAGCAGGTATGACGAACAAGCTCAATCTGCGTATGCAGTTATATTGCGAGTGCAGAAAGCTGGATTTTGTCGTGATTGATGTTCCTTCGACAAGAATTGCAGTTCAAGTGATGAACAGTTTTGTTTTGCTACATTAGCGACGGCCATATGCATTTTATGCGGAGCAGGTATCTTTTTGTGGCGTTACGCGGCTGTTTCATTCTGGAATTAGTTCACACAGGAAACGTTTCACAGTTGTTAGCATTTCGTGTGATATTCATTGGCACAGGAACGGAGCAATTATGGGGTGACCCGTTGCAGTGAAGTTGGGACCGTACTTATGAACTATGAACTATCTTAATAGAACATAGCGCTGAAATTGTTCTTAACAATATGTTATTTTTTGCAAAGTAGGTTCTATAAGTCAATTTTATAGATTTGAGTTGTTAGCCCTCACCTAAAGTTTATAAACAAGATATGAATGCTGATAGTTTCTGACCCTCTATCATCAATTTAGTTAGCAAGTTACATTATTATGTTCTGGGCAGACCCATAGGTGCTGAGTCTCTTTCAGCATATGACAAAGATATTGTTACCAACAAAACTATGAAAATATATTCTGTGCAAAAATATAAAAGTTATTTTAAAAACTAAGATACCACTAACTGCTGCAGGTGAGGTTAATATGTTGGCTGGGTTATGGCAATTATTTGTGGAATAAAATCAAACTCAGGCAAGCAAAAAAATTAATTTAATAAAATAAAAGGGTTAGTGCAAGTTTATAGAAGCAAAATGCATTAAACAATTTCCATTTTTTTTAAAATGTTTACTAAATTATTCTAATTAAAATTATAATATAACAGAGGATTTGTAACATCTTAAAACTTATTCATTATCTACAATGAGATCCATGTGTGCCAATTTGCTTTTTATCACATCTGTTCTTTACTTAAGTTAATTATGTAGACTGTGACTTACAAAGATTATATGAATAAAGTGCCCAAATGTAACCAATATATTCTTACAACAGAATGAACTTGATATTTAAATTACCATATCATATGTGGGACTTTGAATTATGTCTATATACGAATGAAAGCGTGTGATTAAAAAAATTAACCAATTAATAGGAAAAACAAGGGATTTACTTACCTCTGTAACCCCATAATCTAAACCTGAGCTCCCAGCTGCCATTGCATGTGCCATTTGCTCAGAGTACATCTAGGAACAAGTTGAGATAAAAGGTGCAAATAGATAAATAGTATATCTTAAGTGAGATGAAAGTGCAGCAATGATAATCTATTTCAATACATTTTCTTAACAATGACAAGTGAATGTGTATATAATTTCAAATTGATGGTAAGATTTTCTCTACAATGATATAGTATGAAAGTGTATATAAATTCAAGTTTATGGTAACATTAAAGGTGTATCATTTCTTACAATGTAAACACAGTTTTAAAATAAACATGAATATGCCTGAAGCAAAAAAAATAAAGGAGGCATTATGTACTAAAGAAGTTAAATGTTTTCATTCACACAGTGTTCTCATTTTATTGGCAATAGATAAGTGCAATACATATCATGGACGTTTTTGAAAGAACAGCCACCTAAAATTGATTTGTTAACAAAATTTCCTTTAAGCCTTTATTTATTGTCATATTAATTCATTCTCATTACATTTGTGTAAATGAGGTATAAAGGGATTGTAAAGCTGAAGGATTTACTTCATTGCATAGGCTTTAACACCATATGGCTTAGTCCCTCTCGCATGAAATGGCACACACCCTGCTTAGAGTATTGCACGCTGTCAACAATCGTAGGTGTCTCTGGGAAAAAATGCACTTGTGAACAGATCTTCTTCTTCTTCAGCGATCTCTGGTCATGCGCTTAATTTACTGTGGACCAAAAACTGGGCAGACAGCTTCAGGTCTGTCAGGTTTCCCCAAAGCTTAGTTTTCAGGTCGACTGGGTGTGGCCACATGTTGCTTCTCAGCTCACACAGAAGAGGACAGTCTTGCAGGATATGCTCTGGTGTCTGTTCTGCCTGCTGACACTGGCAGAGAGCTGTTTGACTTATTCCTAGTCTGTATAAGTGTTTGTTGAGTCTGCAGTGTGGGTGCGTAGTCGAAATATAATGACCTGGTCTGTTCTGCTTAGGTCTTTGAGGGAGTCTTTTCCATAATCATATCCAGTGTTTGTCTTCCAGTCTACTGCAGATTTTCTCTGTATGAGGGTTTTGACCTCTTGAAAAGACAAGGGTTGGTAAATTTGCTCTTTGGCACTGCCCTCCTTAGCTAAGACATCAGCACTCTCATTGCCTGCAATGCCACAGTGAGATGGAATCCACTGCAAGTGAATTTCTGCCTTTTCTGAAAGCTGAGCAAGTTCTCTTTGTAGTTTTGTACTGTGCTGTCAGTGGATTTAGCCTCCAGGGCTTGTATAGCTGACAATGAGTCTGTAAGAAATACCATCTTGCTTGCAGCTGCTTGCAGCTTATTCATGTGCTGTGCTGCCATCAGAAGGGCTATGAGTTCTGCTTTGTAGTTGGAACATATTCTTCCAGTAGGAGCCGCTAGAGACACAGTGGTAGCATCTGGGTGCCTAATGTACACTCTTGCTCCACCATTCATGGTTGCCTCATTGCCGATCCATCTGTGTAAATTCTTATCCAGCTGTCTTCTGGAAACATGTAATGGAGATGTTCCATTGTAATTGCTTTTTCACTAGATTAGGCTCCGCATCTTTGCTTAATAATTTAGGGATGGAGGTTGAGAAGTTTAGTGGTACTGAGTCTGGTTCCCAGTGATCAAAAGCAATTCTTCAGGTATGGAATTATGATTTAGTAGTTCCAAGTATGACTTTCCTATTTATTTTGCTTTGCGGTTTAGACTTGTGCGCTTTAGTCTGTTCTTTGTTCTAGCCACCATTTTTTCATGCAGTGGATGGTGAGGCATTCTTTGATCCTTTCAGTCTGTAGAATCACTTTTCTCCTTCTTCTGTCTTCCAAGGGCTGGATGTTGGCTGCCTTTTCCATTTCTACAATTGTGTAGATTTCATGGCTCCCAAAATAGTACGCAGACACCTGTTTTGTGTTTTTTCCAGTATCGATTTGTTTGAATGGGCTGCTGATATCCATGTCGATGATGCATATTCGAAGGTCGGTCTAACTGCACCAGTGTACACCTGACTCAGGATTCGAATATCAGCTCCCCAGGTAGTTCCAGCCAGCTTCCGCATCACACTTTGTTTCCTCATAGCCTTTCTGTTTGTTTCCATTATGTGATGTTTCCATGTCAGACGACTGTCAAGCTTAACTCCCAAAAAGGTTGGAGTATGGGAACGATATCATCGTTAAATTTCAGTCTGAAGTGTTCTTCCTTTGTTGACAATGAGAAAAGCCTTGCTATAGTTTTGCTCCGGTTTATTTCTAGACCCCATTTACTTGCCCACATTATGACGCTGTTCAGGCTGGCCTGGAGTTTAAAGATGGCAGGACCCAGAAACTCGGAGGTGTACCACACAGCTAGATCATCAGCATGGAGAGAGTGTGATACATGTCTGGGCAGAGTTTGTGGCAGATCATTAATATATACCAGGAAAAGCAATGGGGACAGTACGCTGCCCTGTGGGACTCCTGCTCTTAATTTGAATCTGGGACTGTGCACTCCATCCAATTTACAGATGCTTGTCTATGGGTAAGAAAGTCTTTATCCAATAGTACATTCTACCCCGTATTCCACTGCGTAAGAGCTTGAGTAGCAAACCATCTTTCCAGACTTTGTCGAAGGCCTTAGACATGTCGAAGAACACTGTGAGGGTTTTCTTTTCTTGGAAGCCATTTTCTATGTCCTGTGTGAGGTATGCCACTTGGTCATCAGTGCTTCTATGCTGCCTGTAGCCTGTCTGGGCTGGATCCAGTTTATGGTTGGATTCTAAAACCACTGGAGTCTAGTGGTTATCTCTCTCTCCAGCAGTTTTGCAGTGCAACTTAGCAAACTTATAGGTCTGTAGCTCTGCGGATCCTTTTGTCTTTTCCACTTTTGAAAATTGGGTGGATTGTGGCATTTTCCAGATGTCTGGGACTCTTCCCTGTCTCCAACTATTGTTAAAAATCTGGAGTAGAAGACTCTGTGCTATTGGGCCTATTTGTTTGAGCATGTCGTTTGATACTCCATCTGGTCCCGGGGCCTTTTACGATTGAGCTTTTTCAGTGCTCTCTGCAGCTCAGTCAGTGTGATGTCTACCTTCATACAGGGTTCACTTGTTGCTTTTTTGAATGTAGCATTTATCTCACTTCTGACTTCTTTCCCTTGCTCCTGACTTATTGAGCATGAGCTTTCTTGCTTGTAACACTGGGCCATCAGGTGGCTGCTCGCTTTCCTGTGAGTTGTTCTCCTTGCTGGAGAACTGTTTTCCCTCTAGATGGGTAGTCATCGTTCAGGGCTTTTGTAGGTCTCCACAACTTTTGAGTATCTTTTTCCATGTTCAAAGAGGCTGTCTTTTCTTTCCAGGATTTTCTACACTGCTGGTTTCTTTCTCTAACATAAAGGGCCCTTGCTCTATTGTGTTGCATTACATTTTGGTCCGTTGGTGCGAGTTCCATTGTATTTCTGGCACTGCAAAGCTAGCTATGGAGAACTTCCATCTCTGGTGTCCAATATGGCTTGTAGTTTTTCTCCTCCCTCTGGGTATAGCCTTTTGCAGCATCTAAAATGGCTTTATTGAATGAACGTGCATCTCTGTCCACTTTTCCTGATTGATTAATTTCTTTACAGTACTTGTCTGCTAGTTCTTGGAATAGCTTCCAGTCTGCCTTTTTGTAATTCCAACTAGGGGCAGAGTTTGTAAGTTCCTCCTTGTTAATGTTATTTATGAGGAGTTTCACTGGTCTATGGTCACTACCTCCAATCTGGTCGCAGACTTGCCTTCGGTTATCCTGTGAATGTCGTCTGTAGCAAAAGCCAGATCTGGGGTGCTTGTTGTGTGCCACCGTCGTGAGTAACATGTGTGAGGATCATCTGGGTGGTTGAGAATGGTGAGACTGTTGGTGATCAGCCATTCTTCAAGGCTTTCACCTCGAGGATTTAGCGTGTCATAGCCCCAGCTTGGTGAGTGGCTGTTGAAGTCTCCTACTATAAGCAAGTTGTCATCTTGAACTTTGATAGCTTCCAGCTCAGTTTGAATGGAGGGTGGTGAGTATATATTGCATAGTGTCATCTTAGTGTTGTTGATAAGGAGTTGAACAGCTATGAATTCTGTGCTCATCTGATTGGACCTGTGAAGTTCAACTGCCGGTATGGAATTACGAACTAGTGTTACTACTCCACCCTTATGTCTATTTTCTCTATCCTGACGGAAGGTTTCAAATCCTCTAATGCTGAATCTATTTCCCGGATTAAGGTCGTCCTCTTGGATACAGCAGATGTCAATCTTTTCTGCTCGCAGACGTTCCTCTAGCTCTCGTTTTTGTTGGTTACCCCTTCTGCATTCCATTGCATAATTGTGAGGGTGAAAGTTTGTCCTTGCTGCCAGTAGTTTTTTTTTTTTTCTTTTTCTTTTTTATTTTTTTATTCTCTTTTTCTTTCGTCCGCTTTCAACTCAGACGAAGTTTCATCTCTGAAACTGATTTTGCGTGAAAATCCGTTTTTCCAATTTCTTACAATGGCAGCAACGCGTACATTGTAAATTACTTTACACTGGCAGCCGTGTGCTCAATGTACTCGTAATTAGTATTCCCTCGCCATACAGGCAGATTTTCTCCGACTTCAGAGGTACTCACGTTATCGTCCTGAGTAAGACCAGGGACTCGAACAAATGCCGGACAGTAGGTTCGAACCCGAGCTATGAGGCGTCTCACAGCTAGCAGGCCGAGCTACTATCAACTACTCTAGGCAGTCCCCCGCTGCCAGTAGTAATACCCTGTCCTCCCTGGCTTTGCAAGAATCAACAGGGCCGCCAGTAGCTAAGGGTGGACCCTTCGAGGTAGGGGTCGGTCCCACCACCACCTGGCTGTTTCCCATGGTGGTGGCACCACAGTTATATAAATATTTGCGCATGGCCATTTGAGTTGTTCGTATGTGTCGATTCCTCCCGCCAATAATGGCTGACACATTCCGTTTCTGAGGACATCTTTTTTGAGGTTGTTCTCTAGACAGTTGCAGTCCCTGCTGACGAGATCTGTCTTCCCGGGTTTGTCTGGAGTCGTCCTACTCTAGATGACTTCAGCCTTCTGTTGCCGGGCTCACCAACCCAGGCTTTTTGCAGGGTGTGCTCCCTGGACACTGTAGTTTAATCCTTATGCTTAAGGGAAAGTGTCATAGAAGTAGAAGACAAGACAAGAAAAGGATGTCCTCCTCAAGAGAGAGAGGACAAGTGCTATTTGTCCCATAGCTGGGGATGGGTTGGTTGCAGCCAGAGCATTTACCACTCGCCGGTGGGTTCTGCACTGTCACCTTATGAGGCCCCATCCTGCTCCCGCCTTTTGGTCTGGCCTTTCACCTTCAATCTGTTCGCTTGTTAGACCTGCCAGGAGTTAGACTCCGCCGACATAGCCTGAAGGATCCTAAAGGCACACAAACCCTCCAACCACGATAAGGTAGGCTAATATGGAGGGAAACAGATCAACGTGGACTGGATTCGAACCCATGACCTTTGGATCGCAAGGCAGAGGCTTAACCACAGAGACCCTCAAATGAGGTATGTTACTGTAAAGCTATGTGCCAGGAACAATAGATTAAAAAACACAAAGTAGAATAGCTTTACAAATTACAACAGACAAAATAGATCATTCTACTAAAAGTCTTTTTATCAAAGAGAACACAAACAAGGAAAGATTATTTGCACCTTTTCCAGAGATTGGGTTATGCCCATTGACTAATTTTCCTGTGTTTGGCAATGGTCCTTCAACTTAAATATTGATTTTGTAAAATAATCTATCTTTTAACTCTTTTATTGTTTTTAAATTCTGTTAATATTTTACCACAGCTATTTCCTATGATTATATTTTTTCATATTCCACATCCATGGAATTGAACCTGGATTACACGCCTAAGAAGCGCATTTGATGCCACTCATTAACTATAGGTATGACTCAATGAATACAAATGTTATAACATTCTATTTACCTGCCATGCACTGTTGGCATCCCGTGATGCAGTGGCCGCCATTGTGTCCTTATCATAAACAAAATGTATCGGTGTGTCATCATCTTCATCATCTAAAGTCTCGCTGCGAGCTTTGTGAGGACCACCACTTGTGTCCCTACGGGAATCATCCTCTTCAACTGCCTCCTGCTTTTGAATGACCACTCCTTGACTGTGTGACCCTGGTTCAGCAATCCTGACTTTGTGATGATTGTGAGAGATCTGATTATTGACTGAAATAAAAGAAGTAGTGGTAAATGAAACATTTATCTGTGGAAATTAATTAGTTGACAACAAAACTCTGTGATTCAAACATCCTACACAAGATAGAGATATTTCAAAATAAATGTTTAAGAAGAATCCTGCGAATATTCTGGCCAAATACAATAGCAAATGAAATGAAAATCGTGGCATATCCTAAAGGACGTGGCCATCAACCACAGTAAATGAGTCGTTGATTTTCTAGGCACCACTTATACGTTCAGTAGTTTACCATTGCTTTCTGTAACGGTGAGTCTATTTTTACCTTCGTAAAATCCACGGAAACGAATTTGCTTCCAAACTTGCCCACCGTGGGGTTTGAACCAGGTACGCTTGGGTTTGTGATCGAGCTCACTACCGCTTGAGCTACAGACGCAAGAGCTTTTAAAATAAACAAACTGTGCATCACTGAGACAATAATTAAAAGGCGATAATGTAGGTGGATTGGTCATGTATGTCGTATGTCAGTAGGGATATTGGCTAGAACAGCTCAATGATGGACAGTGAGTGGGAATAGAACGCCTGACGTCCAAAGGAAACAGAGAAGAACTCGTGAAAGAGAGTTGAAAGATTGTGGCCTGACATGGGAAACAATTGGTAGAAAGTGGGCAGAACTGTAGCAATGGAAATCTCTTGTGGAAAACTTATGTGTCAAATGGGACACAAAAAGGATATAGATAGATAGAATCTCTGCGATGGTGACAATGAATCTCTTATAAGTTGACATGTCCCAATCTCCTGGTGAAACCCCACTTCAAGAGGTAGAATCATACACATACTTGGTCAGCAATGTAGATAAAGAGGGAAGAATAGAAAGAGATGTCAGAATAAGAATACAGAAAACAAGAGGAGCATTCATCGTACTAGAAAATTTGTGAAGGTCTAAAGAAATCAAAACTAGAACCAAAATTAAAATATTTAACTCCAATGTTAAAGCAGTTCTGCTGCAAGAGTCAGAAATAGGAAGAATGACTAAAATAATAACTAATAAATTGCAAATATTCAACAGATGATATCTGCACAGAATAGAGTAACTGAGATGGTACAATGGGGTCACAAATGAGGAGCTCAGGATGAGAACGAGACGGATCCCACTAAACACAAAGATTTTCATTGATGAGTGTACTCATATACCTGTTGCTAAGCGTATGATCAGAGATCACTGCAGAAGAAGAATATACCTGTTGTGCTGTTCTTTTCTGGCCACTCCAATATACAACCCCAGCTCTTGCAATCTAGCTTTTGACGCAAATTGGTTTAAATGAAAATCCTTTTTGCTGCCACACTCTGAGAGCATTCAGAATGCAATTGTGGTTATATCAACTGAAACCAAATTTCAACCCAAATGAAGACAGAGAACTGTGTTTACTGTAACTGATAAATAGAACATGAAATGTAAACACTCACTTTCCCTATTTCTGTCTGCACTTGCAGTGTTCTGACTTTCAATAATGCTAGCAGCAGTTAGAAGCTCATTGCAAAAATCTGAAGGGTTGTTAGTAGTACTTGAAGCTGTGGGTCCACCACTGCTGTTTGATGGTGATGAGGGACTCAGAAAAGATCTCACGCCAGCTTCCTGACTACTAGCAGTGGTAGGCTCTGATCTTTGGTCCATGCTATTTGGAGTGAAACCAGTACCATCTTTCTTTCGCTGTGATACCTCTCAAGGCGGAAATTGGAGCATACATAGATAGATCTGTCCTAATCCGTTTCTGGAAAGAGCAGATGAAATCAAATAAATATATAAGTTGTATGCAACAAACAGAAATTGTAAGCCTACATGTCTAACGTCTTGAAAACTTTTCTATAAAATATCATGACTATGAAAATATCTCAAACAATATAAAAATGTCATTGTTCCTCTTTGCCACTTTCATATTTCAAAGTTAATCAACGACAAAGATTGAAGTCCATCGGATCAAGGGGTCCCAATATGGAGGTATAAATTATTAAATTAAACAGGGTCAATGAAGATGATCCTCAAATGAACAAAGTTATTGTGAGTGAATTAACAGTATATAAATAAAACATTTTTGTTGTCAAGTTCACACAAGGACACTCACATTGGCTGGAACGCCTGGTGTGTCACTATTATCCTTAAATTCTGGAAATAGTTCAATCACTAGATTGGATATTCGATCATAATCATGACTGCTCCAATAGTGCTTGAACTGCAGGAAAAACTGAACAGTTTCACGTAGAACTGTTGGCCGATCAAAGGCAACTGTTCCAAGTTGCTTGGCTCTGATAACCTGAAAAGCAGCACAATAAAAAAAAGTATTTTAAAAACTTGAAAAAATCTTAAATAAGACAACAGGCTATGAATCACCATCATCTTCTTTTGAAGGTGGCAGGTGAACGGTGACTTAAGGATACAGCTTTAAATTTTTAAATATCTTGACAATGACTTCATGGAAGGTCATTTTTAATTCTGTGTTTATGTATCCTACATTTTCCAGATATTTAAAAAATAAAAAAGAAGAATTAATAATTACATTTTATTTTCTTATTTTTTAGTTATAATCTATAATATTGCCTTGTCATGCTATCCTAAAAACTGCTTCTACGGTCAGTTTCCTATGCACAGAAGTCTGAACAGTGAGATTAGTTACCTCCGTGAATCCAGAAAGAGTTGGAAAAGTGTTCCCTGCAAATGTTAACAGGCACTCTATAAATCAATAAAAACAACATAAACTACTTCAAACAAGGCTCACTTTTTCAGAGTACTGTGGTATGGGTAGAGGATCTGGAAGCTCTTCTGATGCAGCCAAACTGAGTCGGAGTCCAGCTGGCGTCACTGGCTTGCGGTTGTTCTTTGATTTGGAAGATGACAGAGGAGTACTTGCTGCTACATGGGATCCTACTGATGTCTGATAATGACCACTTAAGTGACCGGAATCTAATGGGGGAAATAAAATCCACAGCTTACAAAAAATATATATTTAGGAAAAATATAGACATACAAGATCTAAATATAGGGGAGCATTGGCATATAAACAACAACATGTCTTGAAAACAAATATTACCATTTGTATCACTTGAAGCTGAAGTTAAGGAAGTTCCATAGACCTCAGCATTGGACTGACGTGAAGTGTAGGCTGTGGGTGGGGACTTTGCTGGACCTAAAAAATGAGCCACTGATGGCAACACTGTCGTTGGAGAGCTACTGATTTTTGCATGAGATGCTATGTGATGTATGCCAGGAAGCTGAGAAATAAATGTTTTTAACATTCAAAGATTTAATTTACCCACTAAACAGAAACACAAAAAAGGAGGTAAATGATAGCTAAATAATAAGGCATCTTAATGATATAATTGTTGCAACCCTTTTCTGTTCAGTGCATTTTTGTATTTGTAAATTATAAACCCCTCCCACTGTGCTATGGCAGTTAGAGTTGAGTACTAAAATTACTCTGAACTATGTTTGCGGAGCCGTCTGCTCCTGGCAGGTTTAACTCTTTCCACGCTTTAAGCCGCACACTGCGCCATTGCGAAAGTCCATTGCACGCTATTAGCCACATACTGCGCCATAGAGTTGTTTCCCTTATAAGAAGTCTTTCTAGTTTTACTTCTACTACTTTTCAACCTTGTTATTCTATTGGGTTGTCCAGTTTTCTTCAATTTAGTATATAATAATATATATATGTTTATTTACTGACGAGTAGTTGGGATCATATTTTTTACCTCCCTTGAATTAACTGCTTAAAAATTGAGGAAATAATTCCGCGTGGAAAGAGTTAACCAAGTTGGATAAGTCTTGAAGAAAAGAGACATACTAAAATAGCACCCAGTTGAAGCACAGAGTTAACAAACCTGTCTATGTACAAAAATGAACCGCTACAGAAACAACAGGCTATTACAATTTGCCACGGGTGGACATTCAAAGCTTGGAGATATTTAGGGAGTATAGTAACAACAGATTGGAATGTTGGCAGGGATATGAACAAATGAATAAATATAAACAGAATTCCATTAGATAATCTAAACAACATTTAGAGTTCTTCCCAGTATAAAACAGCAAAAACTAAATTAGGGATATATGAGAGTTGTGTGCTTTAGTACTTTTGTACCGCCCTGAATACTGGAGAACAACAGAAAAGGAAACATTTGGACATTCCATACAATCTGCTTGAAAAAAATACTCAGAGCATATTAGTCTATCAAAATCAGCAACCAAGAACCACTCAAAAAGTGCAATCAGGAGGAAACGCACAGTGATAAAATGCAGATGCTGGATCTGGACACAACATGTATGCAGAAGTGACATAGAACACAGAGACTGTCACGGAAACTGCCATGCAGTAGATACCAGAAGGAAGATGAAGGAGGGGCAGACCTGACGTAGAACACTGGATGAGGAGATGCACAGTGTTTGGAGTCATGGGGGCACTATTGAAAGGATGCCCACTCTTTTTTCTGTTTGTATGATTAAGAGATTTTGTTGTTGCCCTCCAGGACGACACAAGACTTGTCAGCCACTGAATGCTTTGTCGGTACATGTCCGTAGAAGAAAATTAGAAAAATATTAAGGTCATCATTATGTGCTGACAACAAAAGACAATTAAGGATCTTCACAAACTCATATTTCTAGTGCTGTCTAATTCAATGTGGTCACTTTTCCCTGTCATGAAGTCTAGATCTTCTCTTACACCTATGTATTCTATAAATTTTTCGATCACAATGTTTCGACCCTCCTCTTCTCACAGTATGTCAAACAAACAATGACCATATCTTTCAAATCTTGATAATGAACTGAATATGTGCGTTGGATTTGTTGTTAGTGTACTTGTTTCCAAGACAGGAGGTTTGGTGTGATCCCCAGTTCGGAGAAGATTTTTATAACAGCAAGTGGCTCTCAGGTTGACCCAGCCTAAGTTGGATACCAGAAAAATAATGGGAAGCAAAGGCACAAGCTTGATGATGACCACATCACACATTATGTGCTGTTAATCAAAGAAAAATATGGACACTATAGCCCCCACACACCAATTTACAGCATGGTATGAAACAGGTTTTTTTTAAACTCCATGTCCATTGGTTATTCTCCTCCCAACAACATTTAGTTTATATTTAGCTTGGTATTTTAAATAGTCTACTGTAACACCGTATTTCTCTTGTCTGCAATGATCGTGTGTTAGATAAATGCAAACGCAAATGCTGATATGCAACTATTCATAATACAAAATATACAGCGTTGTATATGCAACTATGCACATCTGCTAATTCCTAACTTCAAAACAGCACAAAGTAATGTAGTTTTACAAAGTAAAATACTATTAAATTTATGTTTCTCTTGTACTTTATAAAAATATCAGTATGTCCGGTTTTTATATGTCACCAGTGTATATATATATATATATATATATATATATATATAGATATGATTATCATTTCAATGAGAGCTACAATAGCATAGTGGTTAACGCACATGTACTAATGCAAGATCCCAGGATCAAATTCACTAACTCGAGTGGGACTTCAACTGTAACAGCTCTCTGGTCAACCCAGCGTCAACTGGGCACAAGAGAAACACTGGGAAGTAAAGGCAGTCAGCATGATGTTAACATCACTCATCTTGTGAAGTTAAACATAGAAAAATATTGGAGTTAACATCCTATTCCCCAATATACCTCATGATTTAAAAACAAGCTCTTTACTTACTTACTTATATGGTGTAACTGCAATTTCCCTTATTATCAATAACTTTCTAACTTACAGTTGTGTGTGAGGCAGAACTTGATGGAGCCAATAATGAACTGATAACTGGTAATCTCGCACTAGCAGACATATTTTTATCATTCTTGATCATTCCTGCAAAGAAAGGGAAAATATGTATCACTACAAGAAAACAAATTCAAATCATAAGAACGACTCTAACAAAAAATGTTGTATCAAACACAAACACACACAAAAAACAGTACAGAAGTCACAATTGATCAGAGAAGAAGCGGTAAACAAAATATCATACATGGACCATTTTTTCATAGACTAACTTTGACATGCAAATTTTCTTTTTTTAACAATCCTGATCATTTTTTGAAAAATAAAAAAACCATCATTTTATCTGTTGCTGTACTATGTATAACTACCTTTCTTTTTGTTTCATTCTTTTGACTTTATTATGTAGTTTTGATGCAGTACTACTGGTGAACAACAGAAGGAATGTGCAACACATCTTTCTCAAGTTCATTCTACCTCTGTGTTCACTATAGAATAACCACTTATAAACCACTCTTTACGATTTAAACTAAAGAGCATATGATCCTTGTGTTGCTATTTTGTAGCAAAGCTATGATATTTGCACCATCCAGCACATTCAATTTCAAAACACATTTTGTTCATGTTTGTTCTCCCTAGCCATCAAAATTCTTCACACTGACTACATGGCAGTGCTTGTTTCTCCTCTGGAGAAACAGTCTATAGCTCCTTTTAGGGCAATGAGCGTGTTATATTCTTCTTCTTCTGCGATCTCTTCCCATGCATTTAATCCACTGTGGACCACAAACTGAGCAGTCAGCTTAAAGTCTGTCAAATTTCCCCAAAGTTTATTTTTCAGGCTGACTCAGACAGTCTTGCAAGACATGCACCAGTGTCTGTTCCGCCTGTCTACACTGGCAGAGACCTGTTTGATTAATTTCTATCTATGTAAGTGTATATTGAGGCTGTAGTGTCCAGTACATAGTCTAAATCTAATGACCTGGCCTGTTCTGCTGAAGTCTTTGAGAAAGTTATTTCCACAGTCATAGAGCATGTTTATAAGAATCAGCACTAGTTATTTAGCTCATCTTCTCAAGTTAATGAAATGACAACCAACAAATCACAACGACAACCATTTGATCAGGTTTACATCATCATTATTGGCGAATTTGTAAATAGTTATTTTAAAAACTGCTAAAGCACCAGACCAAACACACAAAAATGACATTTATCTGTCTCTTTTTTTGGTTAAATACAAGGTTATTTGACAACCACTAAGAAAATCACTCACTGTGTTTACTTGCAGAAGACTGATTATGCAGAAATGTTGAATGATCCTCTCGATGTCGATCAGTGGGATTTCTTGTTGGAAACTCAGGTGGACCTCCTTCTCCTGCTGCCACACTAGCTATTGTCATTGACACTGCATCAAGAATTCTTTCAGATTTGTTTACACCACTAGAGTTGGACATGTCCAAGCTCTCACTAGCAGAAAGCATTTTTTCATGTCTTGATGACAGTTTGTACATACTATTTTCATTTGTTGAAGAAACACCTGCACTTTTGGGGATGCCTGTTCCATTTTTACCACTTATGGCTTGAAGATCACTTGAGTTCACATTTAGAAATGACTCAACAACTTGTTTTTCTATATACTGTGCATCTGACATTTCACTATCTTCATCATGTTCATCTCGGTCATGGTCAGCACCACTGGATACAACCTCAACATTTGAGACTCCCTCGTCAGGTTCAATATCCTTCATATTATTGACCGGAGTGTTCTGCTCTTCAGTCTCAACATCCACATTGCTATCTTCACTCATAGCAGGGTTAGGATTGTTAATAGGGGGTAAGGTTTGAGGAACTTGGGGAATTTCACACAGGGATTCTGAGTTTTCAACAGCATTACTATTATCACCATCTGTACTGTTATCCAAATTTGTATTAGTTAGATCAGGGTCACTCATAGCATTTGAAATACCATTATTTTGAGAGGATTGGTCTTCACTGTTGTTCTCTGATGACATGTTCTCTTGAAGATAATTATGTCCACCAGCAGATTTTACTTCCTCAACCTCTGTGCCTGGAAAAGGGGTTGAAGCTGAATGGCACCAGCTTGCTGGGATAGGCGGATGAACACTAGGTTTTCCATCACCGTTTGTGGCGATAAGACCTGTGCTAATTTTCTGTCTCATCCTGAAATATAAATATAAGCTTTATTATACATTTCTGCTGAACTTGGCAAATGCATACTGAACTAGTCATAAGACATCTAACAACAATAATTGATTAAAAATATTATCCAACAATGTTTTTTGTACAATAAAAGCAACTCTCCATTTACAAGTAAAATTCACAATACAAACATTACATGCAGTAATACATTACTTGATCAAACATAAATACAACTAAAGTTATAGTTTAAAACTTTAAAAAATACAATGATAAGCATATTTTTCAACAAAGCAATGCATAATAAGAGATTATTTTTTACTTCAGTTGTGCTCATTCCTTTTTTTTGTAGTTAAGCAAACAGCATGTATTACATATTACATAAACAGATGTCTGCGAAAAATAATGAATATAAAATGGAACGAATTCAGGAGAAGTGATGAAATCAGAGAATTGTCTGGTCAACCACTAGTGACAACTGTTATAAGAAAGAGAAGATGGAGATATGTTGGACACACCATGAGGAGAAATGATCAACGAATATCAAAGCAGGAATTGAAGTGGGATGCAAAGGGTTCTAGAAAGAGAGGTCGACCTAAGGAGAACCTGAAACGCACTTTGCTGAGAGAGGCAGGAAATATTGGTCTCAGTTCCATGGAGGAGATTGAGCGAGTTGCCCAGGATAGAGCGGTATGGAGAAATTACTTGCAAGCCCTATGTAACGTGTAACGGTACGAGAGGAATTATTATTATTATGTATTACATATGATCTTCTTCAGTTAATTCTCGAATTTATTTACTTCTCCAAATGACATCCTCACCTATTGGGTACAAGTCCATATGTGCTCATTCTCGAATGTAGTAACCACTTCAGTGGTCCCGTACTCACAGTATCCCAGTGATGGTTGGCATGTCTTCTCTCTCTACCCTGCAGGCAGCACAGGCATGTTTCTCCCAGCTTTGCCCTCATTTCAGTCATGTAGTTCAATGTCTATGATTGTTTTCACATACATGGATAAGAGGGAATTTATGGATGTCCATACTTCTCCCACTTTTAATGGTGCATGTTAAACACAGAGGACCGCCCGAGTGGTTACAGAAGCAAAGATCAAACATATCACAAAGAGTGATTGAAATTGGTTGTAAAGAACGAACGCAAAGAAGAAGAGAAGAAACACAGAGAACACCAGTCTGTATTACAGTAAGAACAGCCTTTTTCAATATAAACAGCTGCCATCACTCTAAAGCGCTCCAAAACCCTTTATAAAAATTGACGAGATTTTTAGATTTGCTATGTTTTCAATATCCTGTCCGCACATGCTGACAATAGGTGTGTGTTAATGATTCGGTTATTTAACAAGAACCATGTCACAGATGCATTGGATTGACTTTCACACCTGATCTGTCACACCTCCAGTTGAAGAGGATCTAGTGAAGTAGAGCTTCAACCTCCAAGGTTCAGTATAGTCTTCGTGCAATTATATTTTCAAAACGTTTTTCAACAGTGCTCTGCATGATGATTCTATACTCAATAATTTGTATGTGATCCGTACCAGGTGTTGGGAAAGGTTGTAGGCAGCAATGGAGTTGGTCTGTAAATACCAAATCATTATGAATTATGTCATTTACATACTACACACCTGTCAACCAGCCTTTTATTATCACTGTATCTTACCCCATCAGGTCCAAATACTGTGCATGCCAAGAGGTTCAGAACAGATGCTATGTCTTTGACTTTTATTCAAGTAATCATTCCATCACCATTAGTTGCAACTACATGACTATCTTACGTGTTTACTCATGTTCTTTTGATCTACGTATTTTTCAGAAAGACTTCCATTTTCCTTGTCGGTTTGTAGTGTCTCCTCACTTTCAGAATGCAACTTATGAATACCACCATACCATTCGCTTTCATTCTTGCTCCTGTCTAGTCATCAGAACCTCTGAAGCAACACTTAATAATAATAAAATATGATATTCTTACCAAATGTTATTTAATGGTTTATTCCATAGTTGATCACTTTTCTAATGATGTGTTACATATTGCACATGTTTATATATTTTGTTTGCTCATAATTCTATGCGTTTAGTATTTCTTGTATAGAAATTTAATCAGAACTGAAGATCATATTGCTGCTTGCTTTGTTAGACAAGTCTGTTTCCAAGATTCATACAGGAAGGTAAGTATGGTCTTTGCAAAGTATGTTTTATCTGGCACTGATGCCTTGTGCAAAGCTCGAGACAACCGTATATCCCTAAACAGTGAGGCCTGGGTACATTGTTGAATATACCCCGTGAGGGGTATGAGGAACACTGAGGGTTTTCTTCTTTTCTTGGAAACCATTTTCTATGTCCTGTGTGAGGTATTCCACTTGGTCATCAGTGCTTCTATGCTGCCTGTAGCCTGTCTGGGCTGGATCCAGTTTATGGTTGGATTCTAAAACCACTGGAGTCTAGTGGTTATCACTCTCCAGCAGTTTTGCAGTGCAACTTAGCAGACTTAGAGGTCTGTAGCTCTGTGGATCCTTTCTGTCTTTTCCACTTTTGAAAATTGGGTGGATTGTGGCATTTTTCCAGATGTCTGAACTCTCCCTGTCTCCAACTACTGTTAAATATCTGGAGTAGAAGACTGTGCTATTGGGCCTATTTGTTTGAGCATGTCGTTGATACTCCATCTGGTCCCGGGGCCTTTTTACGATTGAGCTTTTCAGTGCTCTCTGCAGCTCAGTCAGTGTGATGTCTACCTCCATACAGGGTTCACTTGTTGCTTTTTTGAATGTAGCATTTATCTCACTTCTGACTTCTTTCTCTTGCTCCTGACTTATTGAGCATGAGCTTTCTTGCTTGTAACACTGGGTCAGCCTGTGTGCTGCCGGGCCCGCAAGGGAGCAAAGAGTAGCAGCACTGCGACCTACAAGGCATGTCGTAAGAGGCGTCTAAGGTAGGGTTTGACGTAGGGCTGGCTACCCTATCCAGTAGAAAATTTTAGCCACAAAATCCAACCAACCATGAACCTGGTGAAGCTACCAAAGAAAGGGGACCTTCAGAAGTGTGAAAACTATAGGGAATAATGCTGTTGTCAGTACCTGGGAAAATACTAAGCAGAATCATCCGGGAGAGACTGAGAGATGCCATCGATATAAAGCTAAGAGATGAACAGGCAGGCTTCCGACGAAATAGATCCTGTGCTGACCAGATAGCCACATTACGTATAATAATAGAGCAAAGTATTGAATGGAAATCCCCACTTTATATCGGATTTGTTGATTATGAGAAGGCTTTTGACAGTATTGATAGGGAAACCCTTTGGAAATTAATGAGGCATTATGGAATCCACAGAAAATTATTAACCTAATAAAAGCAACATATACAGATATGAAATGTAGAGTTCTTCATGGAGGTAAACTAACAGATACTTTCGGAATAGAAACAGGAGTGCGCAGGATGTCTTCTATCACCTTTGTTGTTCTTACTGACAATAGACTGGATTATGAAGACCACAGTAACTAACACCAGAAATGGAATCCAATGGACTCTGACAGAGCAACTAGATGATCTGGACTTCGCTGATGATATAGCCCTTCTGTCACACACGAAATCAGATGCAGGATAAGCTTAACACATTGAATCAAAGGTCCCAGCAACTAGGGCTGAACATTCATAAGGAAAGACAAAGATATTGAGAATTAACCAAGCAAACGACAACTCGATCTCCCTGTGGGAAATCCCACTTCAAGAGGTAGAATCATACACATATTTGGGCAGCAACGTAGACAAAGAGGGTGGAACAGATAGAGATGTTAAATAAGAATACAGAAGGCAAGAGGAGCTTTCATTGCACTGGGAAACATTTGGAAGTCCAAAGAAATCAAATCTAGAACAAAATTCGGATATTTAACTCTAATGCTAAAGCAGTTCTACTGTATGGGTCAGAAACATGGAGAACAACTAAAACAATAGCCCATAAATTGCAAACATTCATCAACTGGTGTCTGCGCAGAATAGAGGGAATAAGATGGTATGATAGGGTCACAAATGAGGAACTTATGGAGAGAACAAGACAGATTCCAGTGAACGAACAGGTTAAAAAGACGCTGGCGCTGGATAGGACACACTTTGCAAAAAACCGGAGGGGAATATAACAAGAAGGGTCCTTGCCTGAACCCGAGGGACAGTGAAAGAAGGAGGCCGAGAAATACATGGAGCGAGATTTGGAGGCGGAGATCAACAATATAAAGAAGAGCTGGAGGAGCTGCAGGAGATAGCTAGAGATAGGAAGACTTGGCATGAGTTGGTTGAGGGCCTATGCCCCAACCCGGTGTAAAAAGGCAAAGAGAGAGAGAGAACACTGGGTCATCAGGGTGGCTGCTCGCTTTCCTGTGAGAAGTTGTTCTCCTTGCTGGAGAACTGTTTTCCCTCTAGATGGGTTGTCATCGTTCAGGGCTTTTGAGTATCTTTTTCCATGTTCAAAGATGCTGTCTTTTCTTTCCAGGATTTTCTACACTGCTGGTTTCTTTCTCAAACATAAAGGGCCCTTGCTCTATTGTGTTGCATTACATTTTGGTTCGTTGGTGCGAGTTCCATTGTATTTCTGGCACTGCAAAGTGAGCTATGGAGAACTTCCATCTCTGGTGTCCAATATGGCTTGTAGTTTTTCTCCTCCCTCTGGGTATAGCCTTTTTCGCAGCATCTAAAATGGCTTTATTGAATGCATGTGAATCTCTGTCCACTTTTCCTGATTAATTTCTTTACAGTACTTGTCTGCTAGTTCTTGGAATAGCTTCCATTCTGCATTTTTGTAATTCCAACTAGGTGCAGAGTTTGTAAGTTCCTCCTTGTCAATATTATTTATGAGGAGTTTCACCGGTCTATGGTCACTACCTCCAATCTGGTCGCAGACTTGCCTTCGGTTATCCTGTGAATGTCGTCTGTAGCAAATGCCAAATCTGGGGTGCTTGTTGTGCGCCACCGTCGTGAGTAACGTGTGAGGATCATCTGGGTGGTTGAGAATGGTGAGACTGTTGGTGATCAGCAATTCTTCAAGGCTTTCACCCCGAGGATCTAGCGTGTCATACCCCAGCTTGGTGAGTGGCTGTTGAAGTCTCCTACTATAAGCAAGTTGTCATCTTGAACTTTGATAGCTTCCAGCTCAGTTTGAATGGAGGGTGGTGAGTATATATTGCATAGTGTCATCTTAGTGTTGTTGATAAGGAGTTGAACAGCTATGAATTCTGTGCTCATCTGATTGGACCTGTGTAGTTCAACTACCGGTATGGAATTGCGAACTAGTGTTACTACTCCACCCTTATGTCTATTTTCTCTATCCTGACGGAAGGTTTCAAATCCTCTAATGCTGAATCTATTTCCCGGATTAAGGTGCGTCTCTTGGATACAGCAGATGTCAATCTTTTTTGCTCGCAGACGTTCCTCTAGTTCTTGTTTTTTGTTGGTTACCCCTTCTGCATTTCATTGCATAATTGTGAGGGGTGAAAGTTTGTCCTTGCTGCTAGTAGTAATACCCTGTCCTCTCCTGGCTTTGCAAGAATCAACATGGCCGCCAGTAGCTAAGGGTGGACCCCTTCAAGGCAGGGTCGGTCCCACCACCACCTGGCTGTTTCCCATGGTGGTGGCACCACAGTTATATAAATATTTGCGCATGGCCATTGAATTGTTTGTATGTGATTCTCCCGCCAATAATGGCTGACACATTCGCTTCTGAGGACATCTTTTTTTTTGAGGGTGTTCTCTAGACAGTTGCAGTCCCCTGCTGACGAAATCTGTTTGTCTGGAGTCGCCTACTTAGATGACTTCAGCCTTCTGTTGCCGGCTCACAACCCAGGCTTTTATGAGGGTGTGCTCCTGGACACTATAGTTTAATCCCATATACTTAAGGAAAGTGTCATAGAAGTAGAAGACAAAACAAGAAAAGGATGTCCTCCTCAAGAGAGAGAGAACGGTGCTATTTGTCCCATAGCTGGGGATGGGTTGTTGCAGCCAGAGCATTTACCACTGCGGTGGTCACCTTATGAGGCCCCATCCTGCTCCCGCCTTTTGGTCTGGCCTTTCATCTTCAATCTGTTCGGCTTGGTTAGACCTGCCAGGAGTTAGACTCCCGCTGACATAGCCTGAAGGATCCTAAAGGCACACAAACCCTCCAACCACGATAAGGTAGGCTAATATGGAGGGTCACATGGTATGAAAACAGGTTCTCTACTTTTTTTTTCAAAGCCGCCACTGACACTCAAGTTAACCATGATGTCATCAAATGAAACACATAACTTGACTATCATATGTTGGACCCTCCATATTAGCCTACCTTATCGTGGTTGGAGGGTTTGTGTGCTTTAGGATCCTTCAGGCTATGTCGGGGGGAGTCTAACTCCTGGCAGGTCTAACCAAGCCGAACAGACTGAAGGTGAAAGGCCAGACCAAAAGGCGGGAGCAGGATGGGGCCTCATAAGGTGACAGTGCAGAACCCACCGGCGAGTGGTAAATGCTCTGGCTGCAACCAACCCATCCCCAGCTATGGGACAAATAGCACTTGTCCTCTCTCTCTTGAGGAGGACATCCTTTTCTTGTCTTGTCTTCTACTTCTATGACACTTTCCCTTAGCATAAGGGATTAAACTACAGTGTCCAGGGAGCACACCCTGCACAAAAGCCTGGGTTGGTGAGCCCGGCAACAGAAGGCTGAAGTCACCTAGAGTAGGACGACTCCAGACAAACCCGGAAGACAGATCTCGTCAGCAGGGGACTGCAACTGTCTAGAGAACAACCTCAAAAAAGATGTCCTCAGAAACGGAATGTGTCAGCCATTATTGGCGGGAGGAATCGACACATACTTAACAACTCAAATGGCCATGGCCATATGTTGGACAAAAGTACTTTTTGTATCATCACTGCTTTTAATTTCTTTTATTAATGATGTCATCTTCAGAGAATACATAATTCAATGCCATATTCCTCACAACCTACCATGACTATGTTCATGAAGGTAAACAATTGCATACAGTTTTGAAACAAACTTCACAACTAAAGTACAAAACACTACATCCTGTAATGGGAAGTAAAGATTTATCAAGATTATATTTACGCACAGCACATTCATATGAAACCATAATAAAAATTATTCCTCTCGTACCTCTACACGTTACACGGGGCCTGAAAGCAATTTCTCCATACCGCTCTATATAGGCAACTCGCTCAAGCTCCTCCATGGAACTGAGACCAATATTTCTTGCCTCTCTCAGAAAAGTTTGTTTCATGGTCTCCTTAGGTTGTCCTCTCTTTCTTGAACCCTTTGCATCCCACTTCAATGCCTGCTTTGATATTCATTGATCATTTCTTCTCAAGGTGTGTCCAACATATCTCCATCTTTCTTTCTTATAACAGTTGTCACTAGTGGTTGACCAAACATTTCTCTGATTTCATCACTTTTCCTGAATTCGTCTCATTTTATGTTCATTATTTTTCGCAGACATCTATTTTCAAATGCATTCAACTTGCTTGCTATATCTTTAGTCATTTTCCAACTCTCGCTGGCATATGTAAGAATTGATACACTATTTGAATTGAAAATTCATAATTTAGTTTTTAATACTATATAACTTGCAGTTCCATATTTTATTTAGACTTAAAAGCTGATGTTGCTTTGTCAATTCGTATCATAATTTCTTTTTTACATATTTCCTTGCAATCAAAATTGCTACCTAAATAGGTGAACTGCTATTATTTTTATTATTTTAGATTCCAGTGTGATATCTGCATTACTTGCTTTAGGTGTCTTCGTTATATTTGGTTTTTTTCATAGCTTATCTGCAGTTCAACTTTTGATGCTATAGATGACAAGTTGTCTGAATATGAAACCATGCTAAAATAAAATTATATTTCATGCAAAGTAAACTAGTATTCAATATTCAAGAAACAATTACTTTTGATAATAATATGCTGTGTATTACATCTGAACAAATATGATTTGTAATCTACAAACTTTCTAAATTAAATTACAAAAATGGACAAAACATTTTTAGTATTTTGCACCAACTGGCATGAATTATAGGAAAAGTGGCAGCCAATGTGAAATATTATATTCCTCTCATACCATTATAAATTACACAGGGCCTGCAAACAATTTATCCTTACTGCGCTACCCTGTGTAACTGTTCAATCTCTTATGGAATTGAGTGGTATATTTTTCGCCCCTCTCAGCAAAGTTTGTTTCAGGGTGTCACTAGGACATCATTTCTTTCTTGTACCATTCATCTTCCACTGCATGACAGCTTTGTGATTCTTTGATCGCTCCTTTTTAGAGTATGCCTCATATATCACCATCATCTCTTTCTTATAACAGTTGTTACTAGTGGTTGACCAGACATTTCTCTGAATCCATCCCATTTTATGTTCATTATTTTTTGCAGACTTATTTTTTGCAGACAACAATTTTCAAACTCATTCACTTACTTTATATATCTTATGTCATTTTCCAACACTTGCTGGCATATGTTAGGATTAAAACATTAAAATTAAAAATTCGTAATTTCGTTTTACAACTAAATAACTTGCACTTCCATATTTTATTTAGACTTTTAAAAGCTGATGTCGCTTCGGTATTTCATAGCACAACTTCTTTTTTAATATTTCTGTGCAGTCAAAAATGTTAAATATACTGCATATAAAACACTTTTTAGCAAAGCAATAAGCAGTAGGATAGTATCATGTATGGTTGTGAGTAACCTGCTGAAGAAAGTTGATGGAGGAACTTAAATCATTTCATTTAATTAATAAATAAAGAGGATGGATGGAGACAAAAGATACATTTAATATTTTTTAATTATAAATATTATATTAGTAGTAGCCGCAGAAAATTTTCCATGAATTGGTTGAGGGTCTATGTAGCAACCAGGGTTTTAAAGACACAAGAAAGTAGTAGTAGGTCTTTTTTAAATCATGAAGGACCATATTAATATAACTGTGCCGTTGGATTGGTAGTTTGGAGAATGGACTCACAGTTTCATTGGTGACTGTAAAGTCATATAAGGGAGTGACAGTTTTTGTCCCAATTGTCACACATAAATGATTAGGTCTTTCAGGATATGATTGCATCCTGAGTAAAGTCTTTTTCCTCTGCTTGTTTGATCAGAGTGTGCTCAAAATGCAACAGTACAGTCTACTCCATACCTCCTTAGTCCAGGTACATCTGTCTTTGTTCACTCTTTCCCATCACCCAAGTATTTATGTCAAGAGCCTTCAAATCTTGATTACAGACATTCCTTTATCCCATTTGATGGACTTTCATTTGGTCTCTTCCCATAGATCAGCGCCCCATAAATGTTACAAATATTCATATTATGTGTGAGTGTTTGTTTATCTATTACATGCTAAGAATGTTAGTTTTAAATTGACTTATCAAATCAATCACTAATCACTCTTAACGTTTATGGTAATCGCATGTGACAATGTGATCACAGTGATGTGTGAGAAAATGTTAATTACTTTAAATTGTATATATTTAAAATATTTATTTAAATAATATCATATATGTATAAGACTGTTACTACGCTACTATACTGACCTCCTATGAGAAATTGATCAGTAACTTAAACTATGGTTAGCTAGTAACTCGTCTACTTTTAAACACAGTACAGTACTGGTACACGGTGTTGCCGTTCACACTTACACTACAATGCACCTGCTTATTAACTGTTATCCGTGTTGTTTACTGTGTGTATTTACCGGTGGGGTGATCGTGACACCAATTCATTTCATACATAAATAACATAATTAAATAAGAATATAAATCCAGTCTACAATAAAACATTATGCATAATTTATAACCTTGAGCCTCTACCCTTCGCAAGCTGCATTCAGTAGCAGGGCCGCTGCCCCACGATTCTTTGTGTGCTTATTACAAAGTAGGGCACTGCCACACACAACAAACCGTAATGAACATCTCATATAATTCCCGTGTCCCTACGTCATGAAATTCTTGAAAGCATGATTAAATTGACCACTTTTGTGAATCTAAGAAACGGGCAATCTCATAAATAGATATATACTACAATATCATTTTATCCAACAATAATACATAACGGTATTTTTAACAAAAAATTCAAATTGTCCCCTCGGTTCTACGCGCACAACTCTCGCTAGAGATAAACCCAAGCCTCAACACTTCGTCGAATGCGTGTGCTAGATTGAACAGTTACGTGCAATGGATGTAAACATAGAGCAACAACAAACATACCAGAGATGAAATTTGTTGATAAATGAAAGGCAAATATATCCTCCTTTCACAAGAACAGCATAATTTCATGAATAAATAGTCATAACTATGATAATTTCAATTTCGAAGACGACAACATGTAGAAGTTAATCGTAAGCACAATGGCGACACACCGCGTTGTAGTTGGATCGCCGCTAGCACAGCTGTGTATGGCGATTGGCGTGTCGATCAACTCGCGAGGATTTCATTGGTCAATCAAACTTTAACTAATTACATATGTCGGCCAATCATAGTTACCCATTGATAAAGCATTTACACGCAGGCTCTATGAAGTTAAATTTACCAAATAAAACGTTTTTTTAAAGCCCGTAGATAAGTTAAGTTTGAGCACAATTCATATAATTTGTTAAATATTCTTCTAATACAAGAATATAATGATGGAGTAAATATCCCAATCCATTTTAATGACATTTAAAAGTGTGTGTACACGCAGCAGGTACACACAACAAACACACTACATATTCATTGAATCATTACAAGTGATAGGAAGTCGACTTCACATATTGGGCTGGATTTGTTAAACTGTATTTTGACTTGATAGTGTAATTCTACACACTATCATCTGTTCCTTTCTTGTTATTGATTGTATGGGCAAAAATGAAACCTTCTTGTAGTCTAGCATGCAGTTTCAACCTTATCCTTTCCCCGCCTAACTTCAACATGGTTTTTAAAATGCAAATTGTTTGCCTAATTATCTCATCAGTCATTCCTTCCGTGACCTACAATAGCCCAACCCTATCTGTTTCTAATATTAACTAGAGATAAAGTTTTTCACTCACATTTATATTATATTTTTTTTCATTGCAGCAGTACTAATGGAACATATTGTTGAAATCGCACTGTCAGAAATGAAGACTTAGGAAACAATTGGGTACATCATTACTGATCTTCATCAAGAAACAACAAATTAAATGGTTCGGTCACATAAGCAGCCTCAAAGAGCAATGCTACTCCGATACAATTAATACAAAGTAAAAGGCTGTCCGTGCAAAAGGTGGAACTCAGAAATAACAGAGGCAGTGAAAAACACTATTTATGAAGCGCACACAAAAACCCGTTCTATAAATCTTTTCTTATCATGATGCTCTGAAGCAAAACAGGATTAGAGCAAATAAAGACGTTTGTCATTGCAGTTTCTGTAACAGAGCCATATCTATAGATTTTGGTAAAGCAGCCGAAGTGGCTAAGAAGGGATCAAGACAGAAGCACAAATTTAGAGCAACATCTCTTCATACAGAAAAACAAATCCTGAAACAGCAGCAAACATTGGCTGAACAGATGAGCCATGTGAGTCACTGGAAGTCAGGTCTGCAGACGTATGGTCAACCCTAACAACAACGATCTTATAATGAGAGATCAGATGACCATTTTTATGCTCCGAACCCAACACTTATCATTTAGTAAATCCATGAACCGAATTCAAACACAACACACTTCAGAGTGACAACTGTGTACGCATCATCACGAAACTGTTTGCCACCACACCACCTCTTCGGGCGCCACACTTTGAAGAATGTCAGAAACCTCTTCCTCCTAAATGGAACATATATGAAACAACGCAAAAACTTACTAACACACTCAGATTTCGTTACATGGCACTGGGTCGACGGGAAAAGGCACATGGAAGTTGGATCATTTAAGAAGGAAGAAGATAGATTTGGGTTGTTGGCTCTAACCCATCTCTTTGATCACCTGGTGCAGTTTTTCAATAAGACAGCGATTTGGAAGTTGAGCTCTAATATTACACTACTAACACCTTGCATTTTGTTCAATAAGCAGCGATCATGATCAGATTGAGCTGCTGAATAGTTATTTGACATAACTCTTCAATATGATAAAATGGAAGAATGTATCAATCTACTTTCATATTCTGTTATAAATTAATATTGTATTCATTGCCAAAAGTTCAATCAATCACAAATGCCATGCATGCGGATGTAGACGATCATGCCTATCTATAACTCTCTCTCTCTCTCTCTCTCTCTCTCTCTCTCCTTGATGCAGTTTATCAGTTCTGGCGACAATCTCTTGTCGAACCGAAATGTCAGACATCTTCCTCTGCCATCCTCGATCTTTCCGCCTCTACAGGGTGGGCCATAAAAAATGAGAACATCGCGTAACATACGCGTTATTTAGAAATGTTATTTAATTTAATTATATTGTTTCTTGTAATTTTGTTTGCCAAGTATTATGCTAATCATAAATCTTGTTCAATTTTTCTAAGCATCGACTCCACTCGTTTAATCAGAATATGGTCTTCCGTAGTAATTTTTGTCATTCTTGGTAACAAATTTAAACCTGCAGATGTAAACAATTGGCATATTAAAAATCAAAGATTGTGCCCAGAAATTGTCGAAATAAAAACATCATATAGCTAAATAAGTAAGTTAGTAAATGAGTAAACAACTTAAGCTATTATGGATACAGTTTAAAAAAATGTGATGTAATTATTTTACTTTTTACGCGATGTTCTCATTTTTTTGGGCCCACCCTGTATATTTAAACGTTTCACCCGAGTGGTTACCGGGGCCCAAATTTGGGGTGTAAAGAATAGAACCACTGTTACCTGCCACGCATGTCGTAAGAGGCGACTAAGGAGGTTTGGCTGAAATCGGATGCACGTGTCCTAGATGTGTAGAAGTCTATGCATTTAGGGTCTACCAAACCAATGTGCAACGTATACACGTTCTTGGCAAATATCAAACATATCACAAAGAGTGATTAAAATTGTTCGGAAAGAACGAACGCAAAGAAGAAGAAGATTTAAACGTTTGTTCAATTTGTCCCAAAATGTTCCTCACCTGTTCTACGCATCATGTCTGAAGAACTTATATTATCTACTTATTATTCTTTTTATCAGGTGTTGTTGGGTGTAATCCTTTTTTGAAACCTCATCATGTGGAGTTTTTCGCTATCCATGGAATATTCAGCTTTCTTTTGTAAAACCATATCTCTGTGGCTTTCAGTAATCTTATTGATTGTTTGTTGATTGTCCATAGTGCAATATGCAGATGATGTCATGCAACGGGTTTGTGCCACCCAGAACATATATCATGGAGAAGAGTGGATACTCAACACAAACAATCAATTTTGGTAATCACCACGGTAAATAGTCAAAATCTCGATTCGCTGCCTACAATAGTCAACGCAGAAGTTGAAGTATTGAGACATGACTACAAATCGAAGGAAGATGTTGTTTACACTGATGGTTCCATGATTCGGAACAGTCGGAGTGCATAGCGCTTTACGCATATAACTAATGGAAATGTCATCAAAGAGGCGAGTAGCGCATATGCGGCAATTAACCGGTAGTAAGAATGAATATGAAGGTCATGGCTGTGACAAAATCCCTAGAGTGGCGGCTAAAAGCGCAAAGAGTCACTTATATATGCATGCTCGGTGACTCTATAATCATGAAACAGAAGATCAAGGCCGGTAATGCACGAATGCAGTAGATGCAATTAATATAAAATTCGACAATCCAGACACACTTCAGCTTTGTCCCAGGTCATTCCCAGGTCATTCTGGGGTGAAGGGAAATGCGAGAGCGGATGCAATGTCGAGCAATGCTGCGATCGAGAGTGGGTCTTCTATGGACAAAAAGCGACATCATCGACGCTAGAAGATAAAAACATACGCTCTGAAGATTTCAACGAAGATAAAGAGTATTCTTCTCGGTTGTGCAAGTGATGTTTTTTTTTTTTCGTCCGCTTTCAACTCAGACGAAGTTTCATCTCTGAAACTGATTTTTGCATAAAATCTGTTTCAATATCTTACAATGGCAGCACGTGACATTGTAAATTACTTACACTGGCAGCCGTGTGCCAATGACTGAATTTATTCCTCGCCATACAGGCAGATTTTCTCCGACTTCAGAGGTACTCACGTTATCGTCCTGAGTAAGACCAGCAGGGACTTGAACAAATGCCGGACAGTAGGATCGAACCCGAGCTATGAGGCGTCTCACAGCTAGCAGGCCGAGCTACTATCAACTACTCTAGGCAGTCCCCCTCGCAAGTGATGTGTAACGATAGGTGTCGCAAGAGGGAAAACCATGAGAAAAATCACAATAGATACATAAACCAGCACAAAAAGGGGAGTTATTAGTCTAAAAACACTGAAATACATGCTTGTGGGAAAATCGGAGCAATTACTGACATGTGTGATAAATATTATCCTCAAATGAACAATGTCTACAGAGCATGATCAGATATACAAGAAATGGTTGAAGACAAGGAACATTGCATACAATCTTGCGTTCCTCTTCTTCTTCTTTTGTCGTCACACTGCTACCGGGTTGTTGCCCAGTGTCGTGGTTTTCTGTTTTTGTCTTGCGCTGTTCTGGTAGATTGTGTGATTGTTATCTTTGCTCTTTCACATGATTCTGCTACGCCATCTAACCATCTTTTCCGTGGTCTTCCTCTTGCCTTCTTTCCCGATGTTCTGTTGTAGAAGACTCTGTATACTGTGGAGTTTCTATGCATTCTTATTAAGTGGTCAAACCACTTCATTCTTTGTTTATCTTTGTAATTCAAGCACGGTTTTGTGCCAACTTTCTTTCTTATGCTGATGTTGGTGATTCTGTCTTTTCTTGTGTTGTTGGTAACTTTTCGAAGGCAACGCATTTCACATGTAGTTATTTTTGTGACTGTGCTTTGCTCAATGTCCATGTTTGGCTCTGGTAACACAAAGTAGGTATACAAATGCTGTTGATCATCTGTTGCTTAGCTGCCTGTGAAATTTGTGGGTGCCTTAACAATGGGGCTAGCTGGTAGGTTACAGCATTTGCTTTTTGTACTCTGGCCTCTATCTCTCTATCCAGTTTTCCGTCTTCTATGAATATGCTTCCTAAGTATTTGAAATCTTGCGTTGGTTTAGGAAATCTCGCTCTCGGGTCAATCCTAAGAAAACGTGTATGTTGTGCTGGCGATCTTTGAATAAGTCCATAGTCAGAGCTGACCTGCGCGGGGTCACTTTTGGTGGACAGGCTATCGAGTGTTGTGAAAAATTGCCACACGCTGAGAGACATTCTGAGGAGGAGATCGGAGCACTTAGGACTAATTGGTGTGATGCGCAGTGATGATGATCTGTTGACTAAACTACTTCTTCTCTTCCACCATTTACTTCTTTATAGAAGTGTTGGGAGTGAAACGTAGTGATCTTGTGTGTGCTTGTTTTAAGGCACGTTGTAAGCTGAAATTAATGTTCGTAAGGTTGTTCTTGATGTTCTCGCTTCATCTTGTGCGTGATCTTCCTCTTGCTTTGTACTCATTATACTTCTTTTGTGTGGCTCTCTTTGATAGGCGATACCAGGGCATTCTGGTCAGGTGTCCAAACCATTTAATCTGTTGTTCTTTTACGAATTGCATGACTGGTTTCACATCCAGTCTCCTTCTGAATTTTTAATTTTGTCTCTTATTGTCACACCTGCAGCTCTTCTAAGACACCTCATCTCTGTCGTTATGATTTCCCGCTCATTAGCTGCTGTTATTGGCCATGTTTGACACTGGTAACATAGTGTTGGCCAGAAAATCGTTCTTATGAGATTTGCTTTAGTTGTTAGCGGTATCTCTTTATGTGACAACAGTGGTGTTAACTGTCCCAGTACTTGGTTAGCTTTTGTGCAACGATTGCTGGTTTCGCTATCGATATTTCCATCTGCTGTGAAAATTGCTCCTAAGTATTTGACCTCAGTCTACGTTCTGGAGTTTTATTGTAAGACTAAACTACAATCTATATAATGTGCAAGTTGCCCAGTATTTGAAGAACCCACTAATCCACTCGTCTATCACTTATTGTACCTATCTGTTCCTTGGTCTTTATTTCCTTTCATGGTATATACTATTCCATGACTGTCTTCACCAAGCCATCGTGACGTTTTACAGAACCATACTACTTAATCGTTGTCCTTTCTTTTTCAGTAGCCAACTATCTTCCACTATTAATTTTTCTTTCTTTTTTGTATATGACACTGGATGCTTCTATAACATCTACATGATGTGATTCTCATATTATTTGCTGAATATGACATGATCATGAAAAGTGAATGAATTTACACACACATATATATATATATATATATATATATATATATATATATATATATATATATATATATTTAATTTGTAAATAAGCGATTGAAACTATGTCCGGAGATGACATTACAATCATAATAGCACAAGGGAAGCAACGCAAACATAACACGAACAACATTCAATTGCAGGAAGGTTAAGGAGTTTTTGATGGCTTCACTTTTGTCATCAACGTTTAGGACATTGAGAAAATTCCCACAGTTTCAGGTAATGCAAAAAAAACCCGGTAAGTTTGTGTCTTTAGCAGTTAAACCATAACATTTCAGTATTTGCGACAGTAGATGACTTCACAGTAACTTGAGTTCAGTAACGATTACTACCGCTTGCTTTGGATAGTAAACATTTTTTATTCCAGTAGTCAGTAGCCTTTTTTCAGAGTTAGGGTACGAAGTGCCAGTCACTTCACACAGGCGAACGTTTAGTACGAATTGGATAGTAACATTTTAGATGACTTCACAGTAACTTGAGTTCAGTAACGATTACTACCGCTTGCTTTGGATAGTAAACATTTTTTATTCCAGTAGTCAGTAGCCTTTTTTCAGAGTTAGGGTACGAAGTGCCAGTCACTTCACACAGGCGAACGTTTAGTATGAATTGGATAGTAAAATTACTAAAATAATCAAAATCAATGCAATTTCACGAATCTTCAATAATGATTAATTTAGATTATCATGTCGAGTGTCTCGGGTATACAGTATACGACACTGACACACTGTCATTTTAATTAATATACTACTTATGACTAAGTTATGACTTAAACTATACACTACAGGTAACTATACAAACTATACACTACAGGTAACTATACACTATACTCATTAACATCATTAACCAGTACGATTTATTTTTCGGCCAGGGCATGCACGTGTAAGAAAAAAGAAACGTGCCAACATGCTTGCAGGCATTACAGCTGGAAAAAGTGAGTGAGCAATGGACCAGGCTGATAGTCTGCATTACCTAAGGGAGAGGGGATGTTTAAATGATAAGCAATAGTGGTGAATTTTCAACTCTAACCAGACTGCAAGAATACCAAGTCAAATGTGATGTAGCTAGTCAAGAACACTATGCTGGTAGCCAAAGAAGAATAGTAAACCAACAAAGAACCAAGGTCGTTAGTTGCCACACGCTGAGAGACATACTGAGGAGATTGGATCACTTATGGACTAATTGGTTCGATGTGCAGTAATGATGATCATATGACTAAACTATTAATAACATAACTGGTTTCTGTTCATTCGAACACAGGCTACATGGGATGATGATGGAATCCTGTTAGTAGTGTTACTCTCCATAGACAATGGATTTAGCGCCCATGGTGAATTTTATTTCTGCTTTATCCTGCATGCTTTATGTCAGTAAGTTGTCTTAGCCTGGCTTCACCAGTTCTCAGACCTATTTTCAAAGTCTGCCTCCAGCTAGATCTGTATCTGGCGAGCTTCTCCCTGTATTGTGCATTGTTGGTGTCAAGCACTTTAAAGTCACGCTTACAATGTTACATAGTGCTCAATCCAGTGTAGCTCTTTCAATCTCGTATGGAATTGAGTATGATATATCTCTTCTGTCTCAGTAAAGTTTGTTTCAGGGTTTCATTAGGGGTCCTTTTTTTGTTCTTGAGTTCTTTGCATCCCATTTCAATGCCTGCTTTATGATGCTGTGTTCATTTCCTTTCAGGGTATGCCCAACATATCTCCATCTTCTCTTTCTTATAACATTCTCACAATAGCAATGTCCAAATCTGATGTGCATGATAAGGAAACGCACAGCATAAATTACAACAATTGTCATACTGTCACCTTACCTTGGTTTATAAATTCTGTATTTCTGTACATGTGTATTATTTTTATTGCTCTTTCTGGCTTCATAGACATGCTGCATTTTTTTCAATTATTAACCTAAGCAAAATTTCTTTTATTCGAAGAATAGAAAGAAACTCAAATTAAGATATCTTCAACGCAACGATGGATTTGCATTATGTTGACACTAAATGCTAAGAATGCACTGACATAATAGGAAGATGTATCACCAATAATTATAATAGAAATATTTGAGTAAAGTAGATGTGAAAGTTGTGATTAAGTTGAAACATTTTACTAGTTTCCCAGTTATTTCTGCTTCTCCAAGCTGAAATGTGTAATAAATGTCCACAGATTTATTACAAAGCTGGACGGTGTTTATTTTCCAATGAATCCGATGTTGGTAATATTTACACTCCACCTGATGCCATCTTGCCAATTCCAGCATATGTAGAAAAACAAGGAGAAGTAAATGAGATCAAACGTGCCAGATTGTTATACCAAAGTCGTAAGAGAGGCATGTTGGAGAATGGTTTACTGCTCAGGTTTGGTATTTATATTGCACTCTATCTATTCTCTAATCGTGTTTGTCTTTCAGCGTAAGGTCGAAGAAGGAGACACCTGAAGCATGCCTCTCTATGCTCCTTGTCTTTATTTTTCTTCTCCAATCCTGATTTACCTCGCAGCTTCAGGGTAAGAAGAGTTTTCTAGCACAGGTTTTTATGTGTGCTTCATAAATAGTGTCTTTGTCGCCTCTATTATCTCTGAGGTCCACTTTTGTGTTGCGGCCTTTTGCTTTGTAGCCACTGTATCAGAGCAACATTGCTCTCTGTGGTGCACTGCCTGTTGGTAATCTGCTTATGTGGTCGAACCTTTTAATTTGTTGTTTCTTGATGAAGTTCAGTACCAATGTTGTACTCACTTTTTTCCTGATGTCTTCTTTTCGAAACCTCTCTTCTTGTTACTTCTATCATTCTGTGTAGACACTTCGTCTGTCGTGACTAGTTTTCTTCTATCATTTGATATCAGTGTCAACACTATATAACCACATAACAATGCAGATTCCTTTCAGAATTGGGGTAAATGTCAGTTACAGCTCTGTGTTTCATGGGAATTTGTCATTGTTTAGTATCATATTGACAGATAAAGGCAGACATGACAGCAGAGCACATACTGCAAGACTGCCAGTTGTTAGCAGGCATGAGAAACGAAATCTGACCCGATAACACAGAGTTTCGTGAGAAGCAGTACGGAAGGACAGAGTCCCTAAAAACAACAGCAAAATTCATGAGAAAATTTGGTACATCTGTCTAGGTGGGGATCGAGAGAGAGAGATATTGACAGACAAATTACTGTAACATGCAGTTATATTCTATTCTTCAATAACGCAATTTTGTTTATTCTCATCATAGAATGTAGTGACTGTGTAGTAACAGATGATTTATTTTGGTGGAGAAAACAAAATTTGAAGTACTTACTGCTTGCCACAGTTTGTGTCAACAAACTTTAAATCCTCAGCACAAAAAGCCTTTAGTGACCCTATCTAAAAATGTGCTTAACTCTTAGTGGACCAGGCAAAAGCCATGTTTTTACAAGCCATTTGTTTTTAGAATAAAATACACCCTTTATGGTGGCTCCTGGTAAAAAGGCATCCAACCCAAAGCCATGTTGTGAGGCATTTGGTCCACAAAGAGTTATGAAATTATTTTTGTGGATTAATTCTTTAACTGTTATTGTTCTTAAAGAAAGTGTTCTCTGCATGTTATATTTTTGTGACTAGTTATTTAAAGTTCTTCAATATTTTGTTTCGCACCTTGACTGAAAAATAAATTATGGACACAACTGTTGTTTAACTTTCAGCACTTTTGCTAGCAAGTACTTAGACACATTTACAGACGGTCAACTCTCATCTTATGACAAGCTCATCAACCAACCAAGTAATGATTGGGATATCTACTACTGGGTTACAGGTATTTTTGCTTTTAAACTTGGTATAGTGTAAACCTTGTTAGTGATTTTAGCAAATTATGTTAGTTAATAATACTGGGTCTCAAATATACATTTTGAGTCTTATTTTGTATACATAAATTGTGAGATGGGTTGCCCTTCTTTCTAGTAAATTCATCAGGTAGCAGACCTTGGAGTGGCCTGTAGATTAAAAATCGCAGTTAATATTTAGTATTTTGAATAAGTAGAGTAAGTGTGAACAAAATGAAGTACTTGCGAGTTGTGTTTTTGTCTGTGGATGTGAAGGGACAGCTAGCAGTTTACTGTTCTATAGGTAAGCGAATGGCTAGTAAATTAACTATACATAAAACACTACAAAATGTTGGTACCCATTTTCAGCTCTAGTTCTTCCAGCTGAAAATGGGTACAAATATTTTTTAGTTCATTCATATCAAGATTTGAACCACACTATCTCCCATACAAAAAATGAAGACAAAGTTAGAGAAATACCTCTGATCAGGCCATATTTGTAGAAAAACCCAAATAAGAACAAACTCAAGGCATTAGATGGGAAGAAAGTATGAGCATAGTCATTTGAACTAATGGGCACTGCAAGTGAATATCTCTCTCTCAATCGTTCTTTTCCTGCCATTTTTATCATTCTTATTGGGATATGTAAACAGCCTTTGCCAAGAATGTTTGTTTTACTTCACATCTTCAGTACCATATGGAGCTCTAGTGCTTGTCCTTCGGTGACGTGTCCGATTTCAACCAGCGTTTACTGGGTTCGCTCTCCATCAGCGTATGATTGTCCCAGCCAACCTGCAAGGCAGCAGGCTGCTATTTTCTTTTAGGGTAGCAACCCTTAGACGACCTACCCTCCCTGACTATTGAGCGTCATCTGCCCAGGTTGCCGGTCTTATTATGGACTACTTGGTTTTCCTTCCGTCCAGTTGTGTGTGCGGTTTGCTCCGCTAGCCTTTGATTATCCCCAATCTAACTATAAGGCAGTAGTAGTTCCTCGACAGAAACGCGCACTGGATTCAAGCCTCTGCTGAGCGTTCCAGTTTTTCTGCACATTTGGGTGGTCCGCTCACCCCTACGCTTGCTTTGGTGCCTGCCCACTGTGTCTATCAGTTCTCAACGTGCTCACATTCACCATGTCTCTAGGCTGTCCGGATATGGAGCTCAACTCGGCTCCCACCTCGTGGCTCCAAATTTCACCAATGTGGGTCCACGTGCAACTCAACTCCGGGCCCCACCTACGGGCTCCGTGTTTCACCTCATATTGGCCCACGTCTCTTCTCTGGATGCACCCCTCATCCTATATGTTTATTGCTTCAGGCCCCCGCCTCAGGGTTCCGAGTTTTGTCCATGTGGGCCCACGTGCAACTCGTAGGTGGCGGTTCCCCATCTCCGGGCCCAAATTTTGCCCCACGTGGGCCCACATCTCCTCTGAATGCACCTCTCATCCCTTTTTGTTTATCCGTTCAGCTTTTCCCAATCAACCGGGAGAGATGTGCATTAATAGTCATTCTGGGATTCCGCTCGTCTGTGTTGCTGGCGGATCTCATCCAACAGGACTACGTCTGCATCACTACCTATGCCAGAGTAGCACTCCCTGGACCCCTACCCGCTTAGCCAGACAGGAACCAATGTCTGTTACCAGGGTCACACGTGGAGGTGGGGTAGGATCTTGATTAGTACCAGCTCACTAATCCTGGCGTGGCATTGTCCCTATGTGTCTTTGACCCTCAAATGAATATGATGGATATGTAGGAACATGATCTATGTATAAATCTTACACACAGTAATTGTACTTGCATATAAATATGTTTTTGTTTATTATATTTTTAATGTGTCATTAACACTTGAAAATACTACTAAAGATAATTGTCTATTGTCATTTAATAGGAGTAACAGCTACACCTGAAGAGTTTCAGTCTGATGTCATGGATTTGTTAAAGAAACATGCTCGTAATGAGGAAAAGAATTTCAGAATTTGTCAGCCAGACTTGTAGCATGTCAAACTGTGCTTCTACAAAGGTGTCATGGATATTGGTTACAGTTGCATCAGTTATTTCCACTGCATTGTAAGAAAATATACAGGTGTTTAAGGAAGAGGCAGAGATTAATATACCAACAATTTTAACATTTCGAGTGTATTTATTCATCTGTATTTGTCTATATCTTCTTCTTGTCATATTTGACAGATAAGTCATTCACAAATGATCCCTATTCTACAGTCTGGCACTTTTCTACCAGTGGTATTTCATGTCTGTCCACATTCTAATTTCGTTTTCTGCTGTTCTTCTCTAGGTTTTCTATGACTAATCCTGTCAATTTTTTCCATTTACTTTAAATCTAAGGGGCTGTTTTTGCCAATGACAGTATTCTGCACACATGTCTAAGCCATCTTCATTTTATTCTTTTGATATTTGCTGGTGATGTGCAATTTGTTATCTTCCATAGTTCTTAATTTGGGATCTCAAGAGGCCAAAATATTTGCAGGATTATCCTTAGAAATGTGTTTTGAGTTCTCATATATAGTATTTATCAATTGCAATTTGATTAGACAATACAGCTTACAATAGATAGATAGATATGACATTTATTACCAGTGTACAGACTGGCTTATCTGATAATTATGAAATTGCATGGCTATACAAATGGCTCAGCTACAAATACCATTAGTAATGGAGTCCCCAGTATCAATTGTGGGGAATATAAACTCATGACTTATGCCACAGAAAAGTTCTCAAGTCAGCAGAAGAATTGACCCTAATAATTTCTGTGTGTGGTGGCAAGCTGGCCTCGTACTTAGTAATTTCCATGGCATGTGGTAACTGACGCAGACTGTAATCAAATTCACTCCCAACGACTCCATCAAATAGATAATGTACAAAGGTAATTCTAGAAATATCTATGCCATAAGGGTTCTTCTTCTTCTCTTCCACCATTTACTTCTTATAGAAGTGTTGGGGGTGAAACGTAGTGATCTTGTGTGTGCTTGTTTTAAGGCACTTTGTAAGCTGATATTCATGTTCGTATGGCTGTTCTTGATGCAGGCGCACCATCTTTTGCGTGGTCTTCCTCTTGCCTTGTACTCATTATACTTTTTCTGTGTGGTAGGCGATACCAGGGCATTCTGGTCAGGTGTCCAAACCATTTAATCTGTTGTTCTTTTATGAATTGCATGACTGGTTTCACATCCAGTCTCCTGATTTCTTCATTTTTAATTTTGTCTCTTATTGTTACACCCTGCCATAAGGGTTGTCTTGCCAAAAAGAACATTTGTAGCTAGTTTATTTTTCTTGAATTACAAAGCACAACTCCTACTAGTCTTTTGAGTGTCAGATAACTTTAAGTTGTATTATTTTATGATAATGATATAACATATTAACAATCTGTAACCATGATTACTGGAATAACTTCTGATTAAGTTATATAGCCAGTAAAGAATCATACACTAAATACGCCTTTGTTTAAAAAACCTTACATAAATTAGATACAACAGTGCATTGCAAAAATACTGGAAATACTGTAGGTTACAAAAACCCAAACATGCTATGAAAAACAAACAGGTTGACAACCATACGATTGTTCAAATCACAACTTAAATCCAGTACTATAAAAGTTAGACCTGCAATAAGTATAATTTATCCTGCAAGACAGGTCAAGAGTATTACCACGGAAACCCCATTTTTCATAGAATTCTCATTTTAACTACTAAAAATAGTAATATGAACTTCAAAGATAAAAGCTTAAACGAAATGTTCACTGAAATCCATAAAATTTAGGAAAATGTTACCAGTTGACAGGTATGCAAAAATAAAACTAGTAAGAATTTTTTTTTGGATCAAGAAAAATAAAGATAGCTAAATCTCTATTCCTCAAGGATTAAAATAATTAATATTTATTTCAGAGTCTACTTGGTTTGAATTTGTATGAAAAGTAAAATTAAAAATTATGTAATTGTAATGTAATGCTCGTTTGTCATTTTATTGTTAATGTTCTTAATTTTAAAAATATTTGGGTTCTGTGATAAATAAATCCATGTAACTTTGTAATGCAGGAACTTTGTGTTTTTATATATTCATATCATTTATTTGAAATGTTTGTTTCTCATTTTACTCATATCCTAAATATTTACCAAGATGACACATCACTCACTCTCTCTACAGAAGTGATGTGAAGATGCTAAAGATAATTTTATGTGACTTGTAAACAATCAGGAATAATTGCCTCACCAGTCATCAAATTGCAAGTGTTTATGAAATAATCGTATGCAATTATACCTTTTCTAACACTGATTCATAATAACATGGTGAATGCAACATGGACTATCATCATAGATACACAGGATTGATTGATTGAACCATCATCATTGCACGTTGGTAACCATGTGTTCTATCTCTTTCTTACACAGGAAGATCTCAGTGGCAGAGCACAAACTCTGTAGTTAATATCTCTACAACCGCTCAACCGTAATTGTTGTAACTTTGCATATGATCTAATGATCGTAATGTCCCGAGGTTGATATCACAGATTCCCAAATTTACGGTGTTCGTGCACCAAACCAAGGTTACGATGTCCATGGCACGAGCTGAAGCAAGTGCTTCTGGATCGGGAAAAAAAACAAAGTATTAGACAAAGAATTCTGATGCAGAGCAATTTGTGACAACCGTATAACAAAATATGTTTTTGGTCAACACAGAGGTCAGTCATGGATATATACAATCACCCTTACTATTCAATCTGGTAATTGAATGACTTATGAGGAAGTTACACAGAAGAAATACAGGCATTAGATGGACAATCAGATCCACAGTATACAGAGTCTTCTACAACAGAACATCGGAAAGAAGGCAAGAGGAAGACCACGGAAAAGATGGTTAGATGGCGTAGCAGAATCCTGTGAAAGAGCAAAGATAACAATCACAAAGCCACCAGAACAGCGCAAGACAAAACAGCAAACACACACTGGGCAACAACCCGGTAGCAGTGTGACGACAAAAGAAGAGGATGGACACTTTCTTCTATCCTGGAGGATTTGGATTATACAGATGACATGAGTCTTTTAGTCGGTTGTTATGTTGATACGCAGGAGAGACTATCAAAAACAGCTCAAAGGATAGGAAATAGACTAAAACCAGAAAAAATGTTAACCAATGAGAAATGATCAGGAAAAATAAAAACGGGCTTTTAATGCTGCCGATAAGATGAACTTGGTCACAAATGTGTTATCACTATAGTCTTCTTCTTTTTTGTGTTCGTTCTTTACGACCAATTTTAATCACTCTTTGTGATGTTTAATATTTGCCAAGAATGTGTATAAGTTGCACATTGGTTTAGTAGGCCCCTAAACACATAGACTTCTACACGTTTAGGACATGTGCATCCGATTTTAGCCAAACCTCTTTAGTCGCCTCTTACGACATGCGTGGCAGATAACCGTGGTTCTATTCTTTACACCCCAAATTTGGGCACCTGTAACCACTCGGGGAATCACTATAGTCAAAAATAATATCCCCAGTACATAAATCACATGGAAGGAGTCTAGAAGACTCAAAGCATCACACAATAAAACTGCACACAACACTAGAACTGCTGTTCATTACACATTTCTACTGCCTAAATACTAAACTTTTGGAAAATTCATGACAGAAATATGCACATGTCTAAAACACCACTTGCACAATAAAATAGATTTAAGAGATATGAAAGAAAATTATGATCGTCAACAAAGATGTAACCACAAAATACCCAGAGGAATGGAAGCAGCTTGTGAAATACTCCAATAACACACACAATGACACACTGTCCCAACAATCCCAGACATCGGGACAACAGCTGAGTAAATTCCAATAATTCTGAAAACTAAAATACTGGATCACTCAACAACCAATATTCAACCTCACAGGAGATTCATTCCTACACACATGGATCTTCAGAGGAAGCAGTAAGGAAAGTATGAGCTGGTAAACACATACATATGGCAAACGCCCCCTAAAATAGAATGTTTAGTTGTTATTGAAGAACTCTTTAACAACCAACGGGGAGCAACTACATTCAATCATAGAGGCCATAAAAATACTGTAAGAACAAAGAATTGATGGATAAAATATAGTCTTCCTTTTGACTATGTTAGCTCTCCAGGCTTTTCCACACAAAAAAAGAACATGGAGACCTCTTAACAAGAACTGCTAACGAACACTTAAATCAGCTGTCCGCCAACAACAAAGTATCACTGCAATAGATTTCAGCAAAATGAGGTATCGCAGGTGATGAGGCTGCTGACAGACTTGCGAAAACATGCACCATAATGTAACAAGGTCACCACAGAATCTTACTGAGGGAAGAAAAAACACTTATCAAAGGGAAACACAAATATTAATGAAATCATATAACAGGCAACAAGTACTCACAAGACCCCATCATAAAGTTAGACAGAAGCCAACAAACCATCATCTTTACGCTCTGCAAAGAACACTGCAGAAAACCAAGTCAATTTTCACAAATTAAAAGCTGTCCAAATTGACCAATGCACATGCGAAAAAGCCACGAAATTCCTGAACACGTCCTTCAAACTGGTCCCTCATCAATGATTTTTGGTCGCAAATATGGCATGTGTGTCTTATCTAACATCTTTCCCCTTAGATGTCTTCGCAAGATTATGAACATCAGGTGGTACAACAAGATAACCAACTCTGAAGTACTGCAACGTGCAAACTTGCCTTCCATCATGGGCATGCTCAGCAGTAGAAGACTTAGGTAGGGCATGTGCGAGGAATGGACTATGGCCGCATTCCAAAACAAATGTTGTTCTGTGAGCTTTCGAAGGAGAAGAGGCACCAAGGCAAACCACTGCTCAGATATAAAGATGTCTGCAAGGCTTCAATGAATAACTTTTCTATCGGTTCCAGCAAATGGGAACAACTGGCTGATGATTGAGATATATGAATAATTACATTGCGCCAAGGTGCAGAATATTTTGAAGAGAGACTTAGGGATGAGCTGAGAGACAAGCGAAAACTCAGAAGTTGTCACAGTGAAACATTTGCCAATTGACCGCCTGTAAAGACGAAAAAGTCCATATTCATACACAGGAAACTGATCGTAGAAAATGAAAAAATAGCTATACAATACCGAATTCTGAACGCAGGCATTCACTGCACATAAATAAGAGACCTTTCAAAATAAATGTCATAGGAGCATCCGGCGAATATTTTGGCCGAAAAAGATCATAAAAGAGGAGCTGCGAAAAAAACATAATTGTTCATCATTAGCAACCATGATCAAAGGAATAAATGGAGATGGTTTGGACATGTAAATATAATGTAATCGAGATCTTTGACAAATGCATTACTTCGAATGACAGAAGACGGAAGGTTTAGAAGTGGCACACCAAACGAAATCTTGAGGATGACTTTAGAAAGGAAAATTAACGAGTGTGCGCTAACATGGTATACCATGGGTAGAGAAAGGCAGCAGACTGGCAGCATTGTGGTTCACTTGTGAATGCCTTATATGTCAACTATATATGACACGAAGATGATGTACTCGTATATAGATAAATCTACGCAGAGCCACTAGCATCTGAAGTATAAATTGTTTCCATACCATCTACTGATATGACAGTTAATATGATGAAGCATGTTGCATTATTGGCAAATGATATTACAAGCCGCCCGAGTGGTTACATGGGCCCAAATTAGGGTGTAAAAATAGAACCACTGTTACCTGCCACGCATGTCGTAAGAGGCGACTAAGGAGGTTTGACTGAAATCGGATGCACGTGTCCTAAATTTGTAGTAGTCAACCTGCTGCCTTGCAGGACGGCTGGGGACAACCAAAGGCTAACGGAGAGCGAACCAAGTAAACGCTGGCTGAATCCGGACACATCGCAGAAGGATAAGCACCAGAGCTCCAAATGGCGCTGAAGATGTAACGAAACCCACCCATGCTAAGGCTGCATGAATCAGATTTTCACATGAATGAATTTATGGAGAGATCTGGTAGATCGGTCTTTTAGGTGATCACGAGAGAGATATCACAAGCTAGACATTGACAACTTTTTTAAAAAAATAGTTAAAATCGATACTAATATTACAGAACAAGGAATAGACTATGCATAGATGCCTTCCAACGATCATTAAGAGAAATGTATATCTTCCACTCATGTATCTAAAACTGTAATCATGGCTAATGTATTCTAAAAGTGTGAGTGAAGGATTGTGTGAAGTATGTGTTTACTTTCTTGCGAAGTAGGAATCTATCTATTTTTATATCGGGCACCTTTTGATACATAATGCTTATACAAGAGATTTCCATTGTTGCCATTCTGCCGCTTTTCTATTAATTGTTTCACACGACAGACTACAAGCTTTCCATAGTTCTTCTTTCTCTTAACTTTCTTTCTGAAGTTCTTCTCCATGTTTTCCTTGAAGGACACACGGAAAGTGTCCCTAAAATGCTTCGATAAAAACACCAAGAACTGGCAATCCCTTGCGCAAGGTAACAAAATGATGCGCTGCAACAACACAAGAGGAACTGGCATATCTGAGAATCGACGCACTGCTGACGCGTAGAATAAACGAGCCGCACTAAAATCCAGAAAACACAACACTAACAGGTCGAAACCTAATCATGTATGTCCCACATGTGGTAGATGACTGTTTCAGAATTTGACTCTAGTCACCTTCGTTGGCGTCAGAGTGGTGCAACAACACACTTCCGAGACCTCAGCCAGTTGTCATCATCGCTTGTGATGAACATTTCATCATCATCATCAAATATCCTGTCCTGAGCAGAACTTTGCCACCCCAACAGTCCTCCGGAATTTCTCTCTCTCATAGGCCAGATGTCCTGCCTCTGCAGCCGTCATGTTCAAACAGTTACATCTTGAATCCATCTTCTCATGGTCTTCCTCTTCTTCTCTTGCCGGTATGCCTCCTTCCATGATGGTCTTCTCCAGCCCTTCATGTCTTTTTATATGTCCAAAATATCTCAATTTTCTCTTTCTTATTTGTAGCATCAGCCAGTTTTCTTTGATTTTGAGTTCATTCTGGATCTATTTGTTCTCTTCTCTGTCCAAGAGATACGAAGGACTCTTCTGTAACACTTATATTCAAAAGCACATATATGTTTTCCCCTGCTTTATTAAATGTCCATGCTTCACACCCATACGTTGCCACTGGGAATATGCATGCTCTTAGTATTCTGATCTTTGTTTTCTTATCAGTTCCGTTCCATACTGTTTTGAGTTGTTTAATTTTTGTAAAGCCATGTTTGTTCTTTTAATTTCCTTCATCCCATTTCCATCTGCTGTTAGCAGTGAACCAAGATATTCAAAACTGTTCACATTTTCTTTCTCTCTATTGATAAAAATATAATTTGTCATGTTCGTTTTATCTGTTGTCATTATTTTTGTTTTTGCCACATTTACTATTATTAATATACTATACAATTTAATTTCAGTTTGGAATATCTTCAGTGCACTCCGGACATGTCCATATGTGCTCCTTTCTCCTTCGCAATATCTCCAAATAGCGTCCAGCGACTGACCGTACCAGTTAGATTTTGATTGATGAACCTACTCATATATCTGTTATGCTGTTTATTCTGGGCACCCCAATCTTCAATAAAAGCTCTTGCAATCTAGCAGATGACGTGCATTGGTTTAAAGGAAAATCCTCTTTGCAGCCACTCTATGAGAGCGTTCAGAATGCCAGCTCTATTCATTGGCTGCCCCCTGATATGATGGCAGCCAGCCATCATGTCTCCTCACTCACTGCCAACGATAACCATGTGCCCAGGAACGAAGCTAAATGTAATTCTGCAAATTGCTGACGCTTGTAGTTATTCAGTCCATTGCCTGCGCACCGAATCAGCCTTCCCCTTTCAAATCATACTAAGTGAATCACTCGGAATGCTCGCACGAGTATAATTTTGTGACTATCCAGAGTAATGCCTTAGTCACCGACAGTAGGGTACTTCCATTGTCACGCTTCTTGTTGTCATACAAATTTCACCACTGGCTTCCTTGACCATTCTACCCTATAGGCATGCGGAGAAGGCCCATGCGGACTTTTCGTGGCGAACTACCGATCAATCCGTGTAAATACATGTCACCTTCTTTGCAGTTTTCATTAATGGTTGCCATTAGCGACTGCATCCGCTCCACCGTATTCCACTCTGCATCCTTTGTCGAATTTAATGGTGGTCGAACTACAATAATGCGTTTAAAGAAATTTAGGAGCAATCGTTGTATGTGTAAAATAGCAGAATGAGAAGTGCATGTAACCGGCGAACCACAGGAATTACCAGCATGCCACTGTACCTGGAAAAACGTAACAAGAAAATGGGATGAATGGTGTGAACAAGATCAAAATAAAATAAGGCTCAATCTTATCATTTTTATGTAATCGTAATTTTTGATCAACCGGAAGTAGGAAGTAAAATGGTGCCTGCATAAATAGGTTATGAGTTACAGAATAACTATTGGTGTTTAGATCTGTTTGTGGAATTAAATTGTAGATACAATCATTAAAAATGGCTCGAACAGTGATGCCAGCACAACAGAAGTTGGCAGAAAGACTCACTATTCTTAATGATAGAGGTGTCGGCATGCTAACTAGGATCTATAACATTAAAAAGGTAACGTATTTTAATATTTTAATCACCTTTTTGCAGAAATAAAATAATGTCAACAAGTAGTACTACTTACTAAAGTTACTACTAGTACAAGCCGGGCGTAAGAAGAAAAGAAATCAATATTTTACTTCTGCAAAACGGAGGGGTTAATAAAATAATTACTACTTAAATCAAGTAAAACGTAGCTGATGAAAGAAGAAATGTATATTTATAATATAAAATATAGAGTTGCTAAACCAGCCAAACCAGTAAATTAATTTAAAGAGAGAAAACTGACACAGAAGTGAACAGATTATTTAATTACTTACAAAACTAGTTTACTTGTTAGTATGATAAGTTTGGAATGGCTATGGAACTTGACTTGAACTTTCAGCTGAGAATTGAAAAACAAACTTAGCTGAAACAACTTCTACAGCAGCCCAGAATAATAGTGGCTATTGAATGAATCTGAATGATTATCATTTGCAACATCAAACATATTATTAATATTGTATCAGATCACAATCACACCTATGAAAGAGGAAGAAGATTAGCTGTCCAAGAATAGGTTGATATGAAATATATTCCGAAAACTTAACAGATTACAGTTGAGTTGGCTCAGTGAACAATAAAATAAAAAAATCCAGAAGTGTGTAAAGTCAGTGAAGAAGGTACTAATAATAATAAAATAAAGCTCCGCCTCATGACCCTGCAGGGCTGTTCCAGTGAAGTCAACAACACACTTACAGTAACTGTAGTACTTCTAAATGTCTCTTTCCTCTGTGAGTCATACAAGTGTGGAAAAGTCCTATCCTGACCAATCCTTGATGTTATCAGCCCATGCTTTTCTTTGCCTTCTAAGCAACTTCTGTTGCTTACTTGCTTTTAGTTCTTATATTTTTTGCTCATTGTCAGCTATTATCATTGTATCATCCGCATTAAAAAATAGTATCAAAATTTATTTGCTTGTCTTTACTTTGTGTCCTCGAACTGTGTTAAATTAGAGCCATTGAAGGACCTTATGAATTGTGCTCAGCCAAAATTAGAAGAGTTAAAGGATGTGATTGTTGTGAATGATGGTAATACAGAAAATCATGGCAAGCTATAGAGTTATAGAGTCTGTCATCCACAATGCACAAATAATTTGTGATTGCTGAATTCTGTTTCCAGTTTGCTATCATGCAAATATCAATTTCTTTTAGATTCTTGCTGTAAAATATGCCATATATATATATATGCACACACATATATACACATATATTCTTATACTTTACTTAAAGCAATTTCTTCATAGCACTCTATCCTAGACAATTCACTCAATCTTTCTATGGAATTTAGTTATGGTTTTCCTAAAGCTCTCGTCTTTATTGAACTATTTATCTCGAACATCAGTGTCTGCTTTGTGATTCTTTCACAAGGAGGTTTGGCTGAAATCGATGCATGTGTCCTAACGCAGAAATCTATGCGTTTAGGGCCAAATCTAATGTGCAACGATAACGTTTTGGCAAGATCAAACATATCACAAAGAGTGATTAAAATTGGTCGTAAAGAATGAACGCAAGAAGAAGAAAAAGACTCGTGGGTTGACCAGACATTTCTTTGATTTCATCACCTATCCTGAATTAGTCCTATTTTATATTCATTATTTTTGAATCTTTTTAAAATACATTCAATTTGCTTTCTATATCTGTAGTCATTTTCCAACACTCTCTGGCATATTATAGTATCATCATCAAATAGCTTGTCCTGAACTGAACTTTGCCACCCCAACAGTCCTCCGAATTTCTCTCTCTCATAGGCCAGATGTCCTGCCCCTGCAGCCGTCATGTTCAAACTATCAGTTACATCCTAAATCCATCTTCTCCATGGTCTTCCTCTTCTTCTCTTTGCTGGTATGCCTCCTTCCATGATGGTCTTCTTTAGCCCTTCATGTCTTTTTATATGTCCAAAATATCTCAGTTTTCTCTTTCTTACTTGTAGCATCAGCCAGTTTTCTTTGATTTTGAGTTCTTTCTGGATAGATCTATTTGTTCTCTTCTTTGTCAAAGATATACAGGGTGGGCCCAAAAAAATGGGAACATTGTGTAACATACGCGTTATTTAGAAATGTTATTTAATTTAATTATATCGAAAAGAGCAAATTATTTACCTAAGTATTTACCTAATCAGAAATCATGTTCAATTTTTCTAAGCATCGCGCCACTCGTTTAATCAGAGTACGGTCTTCACAGTAATTTTTGTCATTTTTGGTAACAAATTTAAACCTGCAGATGTAAACAATTGGCATATTAAAAATCAAAGACTGTGCCCATAAGTGTCGAAATAAAAACATCATATAGCTAAATAGGTAAGAAAGTAAATGAGTAAACAATTTAAGCTATTATGGATACAGGTAAAACAATTTTGATGTAATTATATTACTTTAGCGATGTTCTCATTTTTTGGGGCCCACCCTGTATGTAGGACTCTTATGTAACTCTTATATTCAAAAGCACATATGTGTTTTTCCATATTTTAGTATGCATTTTAAAAACATTGGAACTGAAAATTCGTTGTTTAGCTTTAAAACAATATAACTTGAAGTTCCATATTTACTTTGTACTTTTAAAAGCTGATGTAGCTTTGACAATTCATAGCTTAGTTTCTTTTTTTTAGTTATCTCTTGGGAAGTCAAAATTGCTACCCAAATAGATTAACTGCTCTTATTTTTGTCATTTTCGATTCCAGCATGATATCTGTATTACTTGCCATAGGTGTCTTTATTATATTTGTCTTTTCATAGCTTATCTGCAGTCCAACTTGTGATGCTATGGATAATAGGTTGTTTGTTTCTCTTTGCATATCATGTTTGCTTGTTTGTTCTTAACAAGACATTATCATCTGCAAAATTCAAATCTTCCAGTTGTTTGTATTCTACCCAATAGATGCTAGTTTTACCCCTGCAACTTCTTCTCATCACCCAGTCAATGTCCACTCCAAACAATAGCAGAGATAAAATTCAACCTTGCTTTACTCCAGTTTCAATTATAAACCAGTTGCTTTGGTCATTGTCAGTGCAAACTGTACACAGTTAACCATCATACACGCTTTCGATAGTGTTTGTTGTTTTGGCTGATATTCCATAGCATCCCAGAATATTTCACAGGGAGTTTCTGTGTCAATCAATCAAGTGCCATGCCTGCCAGCGTCGGTGATCATGTCTCTCCACAACTCTTTTTGCTTGTAGCATACAATCAGTTCTGACCTCAATCTTTTGTCAGGCCATCCAACATCTTCTCCCTCTGACTTCCATGATCTCTCCTTCCCTGAATTTTACCTGTAGTTACCAAATGTTCTAATCCTTCTCTTGGCGTTACATGCTGAAGAACCTTGATTGTCTGATTCTTATTCTTTTGATAAAGTTTCTTTGTGTGCAGGCCTGGATTTAAAACCTCCACTTTTGTTTTCTTCACTGTCCATGGAATTTTCAGCATTCTTCTGTAAACCACATCTCTGTGGCTTCCAAATGATCTCATTGATTGTTTGTTCATTGTCCATGATTGCTGCCATACATAAGTATTGGTTCAATATAGCACTGGAGTATTTGTTTTTGCAATGTCATTGGTAGTGAGTTCACGCACAGTGTGTTCTTCATTTTCATAAAAGCTGCTTTCACTTGAGCTATTCTACTCCTAATCTCTGTTGGACATCTTCCATCTGATGTTAGGAATGTTCCCAGATACTTGAATCGATGAACTTGTTTCAGTGTTGTGTTATTTATTTTGATATTACATTGTAGTGTTGCCTGTTTCTTGGAGACAACCATAACCGCTGTTTTCTTTATATTCATGCTTAATCCTTTCTTTTCACTTTCTCTCACTAGTATGTTTATCAATTCTTGTAGACCTTGTTCATTTGTAGCCATGATAATTGTGTCCTCAGCGTATCTTAGATTGTTCATATTTTGTCAGCCGACTGTTATATCTGCGTTTTCTTCTATATGTTGCATGATGTTTTCACTGTATAGATTGAACAGTGTCTGGTGAGAGTACGCTTCCTTGTCTTACTCCTAGTTGTATTTCCTGATAGATTCCAATCTGATTCTCTAGTCTTGTGACTGCGCTTTGTTGCCAGTACATATTCTTTATACGTCTAAGATCTGTTCCATCAATATTTATACTTTCTAACATTCAAATTATTTTGCTATGTTTTACTTTATCTAAAGTTTTTGAGTAGTCTATGAAACATAGGTAATAAGTCCAACTTCATTTCTATTGATCTTTCCATTATTGTTCTTATTATCTTCTTCTTCTTCTTTGTGTTAGTTCTTTACGACCAATTTTAATCACTCTTTGTGATATGTTTGATCTTTGCTAAGTACGTGTATACGTTACACATTGGTTTGGTAGGCCCCTAAACATATAGATTTCTACATGTTTAGGACATGTGCATCCGATTTCAGCCAAACCTCCTTAGTCCTCTTACGACATGCATGGCAGGTAACAGTGGTTCTATTCTTTACATCCCAAATTTGGGCCGGTAACCACTCGGGTGGTTCTTATTATATATATTGTTGTTTGTTCCCTCGTTCAACAAAGCCACATTGTTCTTCCTTAACTTCTGGTCTTATTTTGTTTCGTACTCTTCTCATGATAATGCTGAAAAGTAGTTTTGTTACGTGACTCATGATGCTGATTGTGCAGTTTTCTTCGCATTCTATCGTTCCTACTTTCTTTGGTAGTGCTATAAAAGTGGATTGTAGTAAATCTTTGGGTACATATCCGGTGTTGTAGATGTCATTAAATAATTTTGTTAAAACGCCTACACCCAATTCGCCTGTTGCTTCTATTTCTTCTGTTGTTATATTGTCTGGGCCTGGGGTTTTGCCTTTTTTCGTGTGTCTTATAGCGTTGATAACTTCTGATGGGAGTATTTGTGGTCCTTCATGGCTGTAATTAATGTTCATTTCTTGTCTGTTATCACTGTATAAGTCATGAATGTATTCTGTCCATCTCTCTATTTTCTTGTCTGTTTCCATCAGGATATCTGTGTAGACTATCAAAACCTTTTGAAATCGATGAAATTTAGGATAAGCAGTTGTTGCTTCTCAATATGTTCCTCCCAGATGTCTTCGAGTAATTATTTGGTCTAAACAGTTTCTCCCAGCTTTTAAACCAGTTTGTTCTTCTCTAAGAGTTGCATCCACTGCTCCTTTGATTCTATTTAAAATGAATAATGGGCTACACAATTTATATATATACACAATGGCACAAATCCCAGACTAGCTTGATAGCAAAGCCGTTGTTTACATAACTTAAAACATGTTAATTTCAGATATTTTGTTTAAGACTCTAGGAGTGATCTACAATACTAAAGCTTTAGGTGAATTTCTGACTCATCATTATTCTTCATTTATAAACTATAATTGACAAAAAAACAATTGTTTTGCATCTTTTCACCTTTCAACCCTCCAACGGAGCACAGGTCTTCAACAAACTTCTTCCAGCTCTTCCTCTCTATTGCCATCCCTTCCAATTCTTTCCAAGTTTTTCCTATCCTTTTAATATCAGTCTCCAGTTCTCTTCTCCAGGTATGTCTAGACCTTCCCCTACTCCTCTTTACCGGTGGATTCTAAAACAGTGCCTGTCTTTCAATGCTTCCAGCCTGTCTTCTCAATGTGTGTCCTATCCATTGCCAGCATCTCTTCCTTCTTTGTTTTGTTTTTAGCATGTCATAAATTTTACATTTTCGTCAGTGCAGTTGTGCATGAATCTCAGAAAATTGTGTGTATTCATTTATAATATTTCTTTCAGATTAGTACAATTCTTTTCCTTGTCATTTTAAAAAAATGTTTATATTTCTTGCTTGTTTTGTAATAGATGTTGGGCAGTGCAGAAAACAAACCACCTTTTCTTAATGACAAGAACTTGCAACCAGCGATAGAAAAAGTTCTACTGAAGAAGTTCCCTCTGTATGACAGCAAAGCAAACCAGGTGTGTTCACAGACTGTGTGCTTCGACATCTTAAATTGTTTTTGTGAATTTTTGTTTTATTCACATACAATTTTTTGAATACTCTTATTTTAATACTTTTCTTTTACTGTTTTGTTAATGTTTTGAAATTACTTTTTTTCCCTGATTCTTGTGTCTTAATGATAGAACATAGTGCATGAGAGAGTACATATGTTACGGGGATTCGGTAGTGTGGGGATCAAGAAGCTATTTTCGTTGTTTTCATATTAATGTAAAATTTGTATATCCATTTTGAAAGATTATGACTTAGAAGAGTAGAAAAGTTAGTTTAAATAAAATGTCATTTAAATAAGCGTTGACATGGAAACAATACAAAATGGCAGCCAAAAACAAAATTTCAAATCCTAAGGCTCTGAATCTAATGAATGTAAATGAATTCTGTTTTCACTCTAAGGTGCGCTATTGTAATATCTAAAATATTACATATTCTTTTTAGGATATATTAAATATTACATTTAAAATAACTTTTGGGTAAAAATGCGCTCAAGAATCAGTAAAAAAGCTGTTTTTGGGGTGTGTTTACCCAAAATTCTTAAAAATGTAATATTTAATGTATTTCTAAAAGCATGTGAAATATTTTAGTATTACAATTGCTCACCTTAGAGTGAAAACAGAATTCATTTATATTCCATGGCAATGCGTTGACATATTTTTGAAAACTAAACTTTTCTACTCTTTTAAGTCATAATATCTCAAAATTGTAATACAAATTCTACATTAATATGAACGAAGTGAAAAAAATTTCAAGACCCCCTTTAAACAATCTCAGTGACTCAAAAGAAAGATGTACACAAAACGTGGAGGATAACTAATTGGGACGAACATGAACAGACATGAAGATAGACATTTCTGAACAATAAAATATTTAAAAATTTTCCTGCAAGAATGTATGTAGTCGTCTGAAACTGTGGCTTGTGCTGTATTTGGATTAAAGTGAGGAAAAGTTGCGCTATTGTCCAGGAGTAACATCTGAGTAGAGCCACCTGACTGTATTGCAATTTTTTCTGACAATTGAAGTCTTCTGTGTTTAAAAATATTCTCTAGAGACACTGTCCCAAAAGGAAAAAGAAGAAAGAGTGAAAATATATTTATTGAAAATCATAAGGTGTGTCTTTGCCAATATAGATAACCAATCATTATCCTTCCTTTTCGCCTGAGTGGTTACCGGGGCCCAAATGTGGGGTGTAAAGAATAGAACCACGGTTACCTGCCACGCATGTCGTAAGAGGTTGCTAAGGAGGTTTGGCTGAAATCGGATGCACTTGTCCTAAATGTGTACAAGTCTATGCGTTTAAAGGCCTACCAAACCAATGTGCAAAGTATACACGTTCTTGGCAAAGATCAAACATATCACAAAGAGTGATTAAGATGGGTCGTAAAGAACGAACGCAAAATAGAAGAGATCCTTCCTTTTCACACCATAGGAGCATGATCCCTATATTGCAGTTATCTTTCTTTGTAGAATGTGTGTGCCAAACAGTTTTAAGTTATTTCAGTAGTGGTTTGAAAAAATATTTGCTATACACTAACATCCATGCACACCTCATTAGTTACAATTTATAATATGTTTGACAAGATAGAGGGGTACTGTTCTTTCCTTTTAGAAATATTGAAACTTGGCACATGTATAGGAGTTCCATTCCTGATCATTTTTTGCACTGGCCACAAACTATTTTAAGTACTACTCACTTTTTAATGCTGTCAAAAACATCTTTTCACACCTGGAGCTTTCTATCTCTCTTTCCTTCCAATAACAAAATTCAAAATATAATGAATTTGAGTTTAGCTTGAGAACATGCTAAACATTTTGCTGAATCAACCTCAACTTTCTGTCACTCGTAATGTCAGCCAATACTTTCATTGACTTTCTTCCATGTCATGCAATTTTGTCCATGATTTTCCCTATCTATTATCCTCTATTTTCCGTTCATGTTGCTTTTGTAATTTATGTATGCAAACAAAATTATTCTCATTACACATTCACAGCTTTTCTATATTCTCATCTTTTATTGGTCTGGTGTCTCTAGTTTCATCTTTTTGCTGTGTGTTTGTATTCCTTACCTCTTGTTTCCCACAACTATTTAAAAATTTGTTTATTAACTTCATTTTTTTTCCAGCTGCAAGTGGTAAATCAGATGAAGAATGACATTCTTAAAGGACTGTCTCTATACTATCACACATTTGTGGACATTCTCATGTTGAAGGTAGTGTATCACTATGGTTGTAAATTTTAAGTATCCACACTCTGTTGCAGAAGATCCAGGGGAGATGACCGGTTGTGTTGCACAGATGCCTGATAAACGCATCCCAAAATTGCTGATGTATGGTGAACTTGATGGGCAAATGACCGGTTGACAGAAAAAGCTTCATAAACACTTCTAAATAGCTTTGATAGAGACACCATGTGTTGGAATCATTGCAAATTGCCATGTGCACTGCAACACTACAAAAGGAACTTGCATAGTAGAGAATCATCATAATGATGAGGCACAGAAACAAGCTGCGTGAGCAGAGCACACAACACCCACATATCCAACAGTGATCATGTAGCCCCACCTGTAGTAGGGATGGTTTTCCAGGATTGTCTATGCTGTCACCTGCACACACCAGAGAAGTGAAACAACACATGTCTGAGGCTGCTGTTTTAGTGCTGGACAACTATTATTATTAAAGCCTCAAAATTTACAGTAAAAATTAAAGCTCGGCAGTGAATTTGATCTTTTAGGGATAGTTCCAATCTACAAGACAGCAAACATGGAAGAAAGTGGGGTGGGAAATTGATATATAAAATACTATCAAAGGTAATGTCAGCCTTAGCATATAATAGTATGGATGGAAGTATTTGTTTGATCGAGTGATTAATAGGACCATTATCACTGACTTTGGATCGCCAGTGGTTAAGGAAATTGTTAAAGAATAGACATGTACCTGCCAGCATGTCTAAGACTTAAGGGGGTTTAGTAAAGATTCAATGTCCTAAGCGCTAGAAGATGCGTGGGGCCTATCAAACCAATATGCACGTATACAGTTCTGGCAAGATCAAACATATCACAAGAGTGATTAAAATTGGTCATAAGACGAGGCATAAAGACATAAGACTGCACTTTGTTGAATGACCGTGTGTGTGTGCTTTGATATTTTTTTTTACATAGGAACATATCAGTGACACTGTACAAACTCCATAGCAATGGTGAGATTCCCTGGTGTCATTTTGAGAATGTTGAAAGTGTGTACACATTAAACAAAATTTTTAATTAATTTTATCTAGTCTACTCATTGCCTTCACTAAATTAACGAATATCTGGCAATCTCAAGACCTTAGTATATGCACAAAAGTTAAATTATTTAGGTCATGTGTGATTCCTGTACTGACCTACGGTTGTGAAAGTTGGAAATCAACAAAGAAAATTGATAGAAACTGGACAGCTTTGAGAATAAATGTCTACGAAAATTATTAAAAGTAAAATGGAGTGATTTCGTTTCTAACAACACAGTGAGAGATAGAATACACCACAACCGTATCAAATATTATAAGGAAACGAAGGTGGAAATATTTAGGTCATGTTCTTAGATAGACGAAAAGAGACTAAAGCGACAAGTCCTTATGTGGTCACCAGTTGGGAAAAGAAAACGTGGAAGACCAAAGAGCACTCTTCGAAGAACCATCCAACAAGAAAGTAAACTACTGGGATGTAAAACCATACAAGATCTCCAACTGCTAGCAAAGAACCGTATCACATGGAGATCTAAAACCTCTGCCCTATCCTTTGAGAATGTGAAAGGAACAAACTAATAATAAAGTCTACTCATTTGCATTTTCAACTATCAAAGATTCTTTTACATGCTCAACCTGAACACAGGACCTACTGTTTATTACTTGTTGCTGATGGTACTAGGAACTTGATCTCACCTACTTTGATCAGGGATCACTGGAAAATAACCCTATTGCTTCACACAGGAAGCAAACCAAGTATATTTGGAGAGAGAGATGAGCACCATACCTTCACGCCACAAAGACATGTACCTTTATTGGAACATGATACCAGTCACTTTCAATTTTGAAATTAGCACTCTAACTACCTGCCTACATAAGCTATTCAAAATAAAACTGGTCTAAGTTTAGCAACAGTAATATTATATATTGTTGTGTCTACTGCAAACAATATATTTTTGTTATTCTCATTCTTGTCAAAGGATCATGTGGTTGATCTTCTGACCACTATTGATGCTTGCCAAGTTCAGATGGATATAGTAAGTACACTTTTTTGGCTTTCTTTCATTTAGAATATGATATAAAATTCTCCTTTCCCAGATTCATTTCTATCTTTGGCTCATTATTTCTCAATTTTTGTTTAACACATGCTATGAGTGCCTAGAGGAGATAATTTTGGAGGAAATGGTGCCTGGAAGAATAATGAGAGGAAGACCTAGAAGATGATGGGTGCAAGATGTCATTGACAATCTGAGAATGACTGCTGCTGACACAGGTCAACTTGCACAGAACAGTTTTCAGGACTGCTGTCATGGGAGCCAAATTCGGAAGGGACAAGCGACTTGATGATGATTTGTTCTAATCCCCATCATCACAAGGTGCATATCCTTTATAGGACGTTGCTCTCTTTGCAGCACATCTGAAATTCACTCTGTCTCTTGCCAGTTCACCCACTTCATCGATGGTCATGTTCATGGTTTCTTTAATATCTTGTAGCCATCTTCTTCTTGGTCTGCCTCTGCTTCCTGGGACCCTGCCCTCTAGTATTGTTCATTCCAGGCCATCATCACACTGTTCTAATCCTGGATGACACAAATTTACAAAACCTGTTAACATTCCATTCAAAGCAGTTGAAATAAAATATAATAAGATGTATAAGCAAGTATATTCCAATATTGCGTCAGCTTAGGTTCCAGATTTATGTTTGTATCTGTAGCATAAGAAATTGATAAGGGGGGATCCATTCTCCAGTTGCTAAGCAATGGTTTTTTGTATGAGGACATGTAAATTGATAAGACATCCATTCATTGTTTTTATGAATTTTGATTTATATGTTTCACAAGTAGACCTGGGTACATGAGGGCCAAATATGAGTTGCATTTAAGCAGTAACCCACCCGAGGCATATGGGGGATCCTGGTGCAATGAAGTCAATCCTTCACTTTCATATCCTTTATCACCCGAGTGGTTACCGGGGCCCAAATTTGGGGTGTAAAGAATAGAACCACTGTTACCTGCCATGCATGTTGTAAGAGGCGACTAAGGAGGTTTGGCTGAAATCGGATGCATGTGTCCTAAACGTGTAGAAGTCTATGCGTTTAGGGGCCTACCAAACCAATGTGCAACGTATACACGTTCTTGACAAAGATCAAACATACCACAAAGAGTGATCAAAATTAGTCTTAAAGAACGAACGCGAAGAAGAAGAAAGAAGCAGCAACCCACAGGAGCCGTCAACATGCACACATTTTGAAATCTGCTTTAGGGAGACTAATCACCTATAGTACCCAGAGTACTATGAGGTCTGTTCATAACTAATAACTTATAGCAAAGGTATGTTTAAGACATGCAATGTGAACTAAGGGTTGTTAAAGATCGCTTCTAAAATAAGAAATGTCTGCAGCCAAGCCAACTGTACCTTCTTAAGTAGTCGAGTTGTTGAATCTGGGGTTCCATGTTTTACACTAACACAACTGGTGAATGGCGAGCATCTTCTGGAAACTAAACAGTCAATCAGGGTTTTCTTAGGTTAACTTTCTTTTCAATGATTCAGCTGCACTTAAGGTCTTGCCCTTCGCCCAATGCTATGTAGTGGTATCTGCATGTGTTTGTAAGTTGTTCTTTTGTTCCGTATATTGTGTTCATTTATCTGGCCTTGCCGGAAGGAGGGTCTTCCTGATGTCATCTAGTGCTTGACACTTAAAGAGGTGATGGTGAACGGTTTCATGATGTGCACTGGTTAAACTTTAAATTAAGAATGAGGTAACCCTATAGAAATCTCTAATAGAGTATATCCTCCAATAGATGCAGCCTCTGTTGGACCCATATGCTATTGGACACATCCTGATCCTCATCAAGACTTACCTGGGGAATACACCCAGGCTGAAAGCTAAAACAAAGACTACTCTTAAAATCTCATATGTTTTGTCAGAAGTGTTAGGATGTTCAAGAATATTAGCTAGAATACTCCATAATTGTACCCATCCCCACTTCCTGCAAACTCCTACAGAAAGATAAAGCATGTCAGCCCCAACATGCTTGGGCACAAGGCAGTGGAGTCATCTTACACACATGGAGACATCTTACACAAAATGGGGCTACCTATGTAAATCATTCTGGATTCATGGAGGCAACTCATCTCATTGTTTGAACTTTTGAGCATAGGGAACTGATCGCAGAACAAGAGACATGCAACACTTTGTAGCCCAGTTCATCATTGCTTTTTCATGAACAGAATCATAACTTTTCTTCTAGACACAGCACATAATATAAACTTTTCTTTTGGACACAGCACATAATATTAACTTTTTTTGTGGACACAACACAGAATATTAACTTTTCTCATCCTTTATCCCCAGACTTTGAATTACGACCTTACCAAGAACTACCTTGACTTGATTGCAACATATGTGTCCATCATGATCCTAATGTCGAAAGTTGATGACCGCAAGATTGTGTTAGCTCTTTACAACTCAGCTCATGAGTTCCTGCATGGTAAAAGGTAATGATTTATGTTAGGGTATACAAAATTATCATTGTTTATCAATAAGATTTCAACCAGTACTCTTCAAATACTCATTGCACAGAACAATCTGTTTCATTTCTTTCCATATCTTCTTAGTCTTTTATATCCTACCATTAATTCTCATGTTTCTATGTCTTTCTATATTTAGAGGAACAGTCTACTCATATACCTTTTCATTGTCTTATCTGTCTATTGAGATAAATTTATTGCTGTAATTTTGCATGAAATTAGCAATTCTAAACTATTATCTTCTACCAGTGACCAGTCTTATCATCGTTTGGGACAAATGTTTTTGGAGTATGATCCACCAATGAAGAAATTAGCAGAAGAGTTTGTACCTCATTCAAGGGTGAGTCACAGAGATTCCAAAATTAGATTCAATTATGCGTCTTATTTTGTGAATTTCAAGAATATTCTTTAGCATATGTAGTTCTGTGACAGCATAGTAGTTAGTGTACTTGCTTTCTAGAGCGGTAGTCTCAGTTCAATCTCCAATTGGAGTTGGATTTTTTGTGACCTCATACAGCTCTCAGGTTGACCTAGCCTCATCTCAGTACCTGAAGAAAACTGGGAAGTAAAGATGGTTAGAATCATGTTGACGACAATATCCATATTGTGTCACTGGTTAACAAATTTGCTGATCTAACACCATATTCCTCAATAAACTGTGTAGTATAAAAGTTGGGATACTTAGTTGATATTTGTTTCACAGATAGATACATAGAGCATCTAACCAGGTGTAATGCAGTACCATCCTACCAGGTGTAATGAAGTACATGTATTTTTCATCATGATTGTTACGCTGAGGTTATGATTCCTAATGTTATATGGTTTTCATATCTCCCCTCTTATTTTTTTAGTATGTTTCAGAAAAATTTTACCTGCCTTCTTTTTACATTTGTTAGCAGGTGGTCTTATAATGTTTCAGTTTGGAATTTCTTAATTCCACTCCGGACATGTCCATAGGTGCCCTGATCTTCTTCACAATATCTCCAACAACATCCAGCGACTAACCGTATTATTTCGATGTTAATTGATGAGCCTACTCATATAACTTTTGTGCTGTTCTTTTCTGGACTCTTCAATCCAAGCTCTTGCAATCTAGCAGTTGACATGGATTGGTTTAAATGAAAATCCTCTTTTTTGCAGATTCACTCTGAGGAAGTTCAGAATGTCAGATCTATCCATTTGCTGACCCCCTCCCTCTCCCCAATATGGTGGCAGAACCAGTCTGCTACCTCATTGCCATCAGCACCCATGTGCCCAGGATCGAAGATGAATGTAATTCTGGGAATTGTTGGCGCTTGTAGTGACTCAGTCCATTGCCTGTGCACCGAAACAGCCTCCACCTTTCAGATTATACTCAATGAATCATTCAGAAATGCACGCATGAGTGTAGGTTTGTGACTCCAGCCAGAGTAGTGCCTTAGTCACCGCCAGTACTTCTATTTTCATGCTACTTGTTGTCATATTAAATGTACCACTGACTTCCTTGTCTTTTTGTCCTATGAGCTTGTAAGAAAGCACATGCATACTTTTCATTGTGATCGACGGTCCTTCCATTATAAATTACGCGTCACATTCATTACAGTTTTCATTAATGATGGCATTGATGTCTGCATCAAATGCCATGGGATTCCTCTCTGCAACCATTGTTGAATTTAATAATGGTCAAAAAGGTGTTCCCGTATAATGATGGCACCGATATAGATAATGTTGTTTATGTGTAATTTTTCTCTAATGATTCTTTCCTGTTCATTTTAAGTGGTCAACAAATTAAATAGTAATTCTGTTAATGGTTTCATATTCAAACGATTCCTCATCTGCTATCTTATCTGTTTATAGAATACATATAATTTTGTCAGAAACCATGTTTCTATCACAGCTAGTGATTTTTCAGTCCATTCTTTGTTCAATATTTACATCCTTACTGCAGTATTGATTCTGTATAAGGATGCAAGATGTCCAGTCTCCCTCCCATTACTTGGAATATGTTTGTTAGTATAGCAGAATGAAGATTATCAGAGTTTATAATTAATCAGAGGTCTCTGTGGCTAATTGGTTACGCCTTTGCCTTGCACTCTGAAGGTTGCAAGTTTGAATCCAGACTGGGTGTATGAAATTGTGGATGTTAACAGAACTGTCGATAAGAAATTGTGTATGTTCATGATTGCTTAGGTCAGCAGACATGAAATGCAGAAGAGACAGATAATTACATTTGTTGTCTATGTTTCACTTGTTTAAAAGTAGTATAAATGATTACAAGATTGCTTCTGAATATTCAATGTTTTTTTATAATGTGCTAAAGTTGTTTATATCTTTATATTATTTCAGCACTTGATGCCAGCTTTAATGTCGCTGCATAAAGTCTATCCCAGGCGCAATCTTCCTGCAGAAATGATGAGGAACATTCAAGTCCTCTCCATACTATCTGAGCCTGCCAAAATGGCTAGTGTTCCAGTCACTGATGTGGTGCGTAATTTCCCTCATTTTTCTACCAACTCTGAATTTTGTAAACTATGGTCATAATCAGGGAACAAGAGAAATGTGGATTTCCATAGAAAATATCTTACCCTTTTTGTACATATGATTACAACTTCAGATCTTAACTGACAAAATCATCTAATATGTGTAAAGTAAGTTTGCTTTATAGTCTGAATATCTTGCACACAAATGATTGTCCATGAGAACTGGATTTCAGAACCATGAACCCATACATTAGAACTGCCATACATACATTAACCTAAAGTGTCAAACCTGGTTATTGGTTACTATTACTGACATCACAGCACTCCTGGAAGACCCATATGTGCTCAGTCTCCACCAGCAGATGTCAAAGGTATGCATACTAGTGGTTCCTATGGCTTGCTGGTTAAACACACTCCTCTCTGCCCCTCAAGCATCCAGCTCTGCTTATAGAACATGTCTCCACCAACAGATTAAATCACTGGATTGATTCAACGTCGATTTTAGTGTTCTCATCCAACAGTAGGTCGCCAAGAGACTGAGGAACGTCTGCCTTATCCATTCTAAACTCTCAAACAATCGAAACAAGCCTGGCCACTCTCTCGTTGCCACAAACACTCGCATGCCCAGGACAGTCAACCTGGCTAAGGTTCACAGTGGTGTGTCATAAACTAAAAACACAACCAATGACTTAAAAGTAGAAGATGATTGTTTAACCCTTTAGCTGCTAAGGACGTATATATAAGTTTTCCCCATTCACTTCTAAAAACGCATTAACACGTCTGTTATTATCTCTCCTCTGTGGGTTAAAGACATGTTAACACGTTATACATTGCTACTGCCACTGCTATAGGTGTACATTCACGTTTGTGACCTAGAAACAAAGAGTAGCTATTTTTAGCTCAGCCTTCGGAAAGTATGTAGCAGTGAAAGGGTTAAGGAACCAGCTAAACACAAGATGACTGCAGTAATTAGGTAGAGTCTGTTGGTCAACATCTATTGTTAACACAAATATTCCCACATTGTTCATTTAACGATCATCTTTATCGTACATGTCCATATCTCCAATTTCTCCGATCATATCCTTAGCATGTATTTTAGTGTGTTTAGACTAACAACCCCCGTTCTGTGTTGGTTGATGTATCTACTGGGGTTTCTCTTATGGTTTTCCAATCATGCCGCACATACCGATATGCATAACTTGCGCAACTGAGAGAAATATGCCCACAATAAAGCTGAACTATGGTACATCATCTTCTTTGCCTACTGAACACAAGATAACTGTAATAATTAAGTATAGTTTATTCTAGACTATTGTTATGGTCATATATTGTTAATATATATATCTGCACAATAATGAAGTTATTATTCCCTTCTTCTTTGCTTATGGAATTTTCCTTCACGTATTTTATGTAGAACTCATTTATTGTAATAAAATTAGAACATTCTACATTTTACACCCTTTTCAGAAGCTGTATATTTGTGACAGTGTTTTCAAAAACCTGTTCATTTGATATTTTGCCCATATCACTATAATCTTCTTGCGTTTGCTTGCTATAAATTATGGAGCAGTCACAGCGACGGGTATGGCTCTTCTGACTGATTTTTGTATCAAGACCTGCTTTCCTTTTTATCAGTGTTTACCGCCGTACAGCCGTGCCTTCTCCAACTTCAGAAGTAATCACTATAATGTCTTGAGTTTAATATTTTGTATTTTAATAGACTGAATCCAATGTTCACACATAAGAACAGTTTTATTGCACATGTTCAATTCATTTATATTTAGTATGTTTAAAATATTCTTTCTTGTCACAGATCCAATGCGAGTACCTTTCTTTGGATACTGTTGAGAGGTGGATTATCTGTAAGTTTTTACAGTTTATTATTTTATAAATATTTAATTAATGATTTTTAATTAAATTTGACCTCAGTAAAGTTGTTTAGTTGGTTTAAATGTGATGTTTTGTTGTTGCAATATAGCCTTTATGTGTGTATGTACAAAGCTAACTTCAGTTTCAGTTTGGAATATCTTCATTGCCCTCCAGACATGGCCATATGTGCTCTGATCTCCTTCGCAATATCTCATACAGTGTCCAGTGACTGACCATACCAGTTTGATGTTGATTGATGAGCCTACTCATATACCTGTTGTGCTGTTCTTTTCTGGCCACTCCAATCTTCAATTGCTGCTATTGCAATCTAACAGTTGACATGGATTGGTTTAAAAGCTAACTCACTTCAAGTTAGCCAGTTGTTAAACTACAGTATTCATAGCATGCATACTCTTTGCAATCTGTTGACAGACACTGAGCACTTATGAGATTCCTGAGAATGCAGGTTCTATTTGTTCAGCTGGTTGGTCTGGTTGATTTATGATTCCAGAGGGAATATCAGTGTGCACTTTGTTCCATGTGCCAGACAGTGAAGCTTACGCTTTCAACTAATTGTAGATGCATCTTCTGACAACTCGTTTAGACGGTAGAATTCTGGAACTTTCATTCAACTCCCAGAGGGCTGCTTTAGTCAATGTGGGGGTGTGTGCAGTACCACAAGCAGGATAGTCTTCTACTCCAGAGGAGATATTTGTACAGAGGAGATATTTGTAGTAGCCCTCTTACAACATACTTAGCATTCAAGTATAGTTCTTCAGCACAATTCATGATAGCGGAGATAATTTTGCCAGCTCTTGCCAGACTAGTCTTTTAGCCTGATTCATTGCATGGTGGTGAACTAAGGTTTACTTCAATTTGTTTTCTGATGTTATTATTAAGAATTGATCACAGCAGAGATTATATCAATTCTTGCTTAGTTTGTCAGACTAGTCTGTTAGCATGATACCATGTGAGGGTTTGAAGTAAGTAAAGTCAAGTTCAGTGTGTTTCTTGAAGTTATCATTGCTTCATCCGTAAGAATTCATCATAATGGAGATCATATCAGTTCTTGTTTAGTTAGTCAGGCTAACCTGTTAGCATGATACCGTGTGAGTTGTTGAAGTAAAGGAAAGTTCAGTGTGTTACCTGAAGTTATCATCGCTTCATCAGTAATCTAACAACCAATAAAGCTGTGAGGACTGGAAACAAAATAATTAACATATAATCTTGTCTTACATTTCAGTTGGGTTAATGCTATGCTACCAGAATTTGGCTGATGCTCCAGCTTGGGACCTATGGAAACAAGCCTTACAGAGTAGCTACATCATCACGCTGTGTCGTAATGAGGTCCTACACATTCACAGATATATCATCAGCTTCTTTGAGATCAGAGGGTAGGTATATTTGTGTGATACTCAGATAAATGAAAAAGTTAACAATGGTATCTCTTTCCTTATTGATATGAAGCTTTCGAAGAAGATATGAATAGCTGCTTTACTTAATCAGATCAAGTACCATCTCACACTTAGGTCATCAGTAATGAATCTTCTACATTTTCTGTCTCTTGCTATGGTAGAATATTCTAGCAAATTGTTCTTTGATCGCCCAGTGGTTCGGGCACATTTGGGTGTAAGAATAGAACACTGTTACCTGCCAGCTGTCGTAAGCGACTAAGGAGGTTTTGGCTGAAATCAGATGCATGTGTTCTAAGTGTTGAAGTCTGGTATTCGTTTGGCCTACTAAACCAGTATTCAAGATATAATTCTTGGCAAAGATCAAACCCATCTCAAAGTGATTAAAATTTCTAATCTGCGCAGGTAAGAAGAAGAAAGTTCTTTGTCCCATCTCTTTCCTTTCTACTTATCTGATTGTCTAGTCTACAAGGTGTGTTCTGCACCTGCCAGAGTGTGGGTCAACTAGTTTCTTTTAAGAAGGGCTAAAGATAAAATTAGTATCTTGCTGATGATTCATAGAACACACAAACCAACCCTACCTTCCAGTGGTGTAGACTGATAAACTTTGATGACTGTGTGGTCCAAGGCTAACTGGGCTCTGGTTTACATAGGTGGGTAGATTCTCCTAGGTCAGATATTTTTTTAATATGGCACAAATATAATCTTTCTTGTAGCCTTTTCAGACCTTAGGGTATGAAGTCATGTCACATTTCTAGGCTTTGTTTGCATGGGTAGGAGGACAAATTCCTTTCCTCATGTGTGGAACATTGAATATGGGATTCAACCCACAACCCTCTTATGTCAGAGTCGATAGGCAAACGCATACGAATTATGCTAATCCGTCCCATGCAAATCAACTACAGATGACAAAAAGTGGTTTGATATGGAGCAAGAAAAGAAATAGATATGATCTGAGTTTAACTGAAATGTTGATGAATATTTGTCTCAAACTACAATTACAGTCCTTTATTATATTGTTTGTTCTTGTTTTTGTTTTTTTACATTCTAGCCAGCAAATTCAGCATCAGCACAAACGTGTGAGTGAGCTTAAAGAACTTCAAGTTCAGGCTTTGCAAAACTCGTAAGTTTTCTTCGGGTGTGGACAATTTTATTATTATTAAAATGTAATGTGATGGTATGATTTGATGCTAAAAATGGAGAAGTGAAGAACAGATTTGAAATACTTATGACAGTCCAGGTGGAGATGACGCTGGATAAGTTAGCCACACGTAAGAGATATTCCATTGTTGTCAGCCAAAGATATAGTGCCACAAAAAAAACCAGAAAGAATGAGTGGAATACATTTAATATAACATAATATGTCAGGAAATAAGAAAGGTTAAATTAATTAATATATTATGTTTATATTATGTTTAATGTAACATCAATGAAACATTGATTTAGCCTGCTTGTGTACTTTGTAGGACTACTTCATGTTTTGATTTTAACTTTAGTATTTAGTTTTTACTGCATTCTTCCCCATTGTTGCCACAGACCAGCTTTACATAGAGAAAGACGCAAATTTCTACGCAGCACACTCAGGGATTTGACACTTGTGTTCACAGAAGAACCAGGTTTACTTGGACCAAAGGTGACTATGTTTAACTCATCTCTAAATCTCTGAAGAATGTTAAATTATTATTTACTTCATGATATGAAATGAAAATCATGACATATTCTTTACAGGATGTAACTATCAACCAGCAGTCGTTGATTTTCTAGGCACCACTTATATGTTCAGTAGTTTGCCATTGCTTTCTGAACAGTAAGATCTATTGTTTTATTGTATGTAAAAATCCATGGGAACAAATTTACTACCAAACTACCCGCCAGAGAGCTTGAACCAGGTACTTTCGGGTTTTGATTGAGCTCACAACCTCTAAGCCACAGATGTTCACCTGTCTCACAGATAATAGACTGTCAGAATGTGTTATCATGTCAATAGGCAGAAAATGTTGAAGATTTGTTGTAACCAGCCTTTGATTTGGAAATGGCACTTGAACTTCTGTGTACACTCTAGTCACTCATCTCATCTGTCTCTTTGACTCAAGAGACAATAAGTTTTGAACCAAAGTTGACTACAAAGTGACCTATCCATGACACATAAGTAAAGTAAAGGAACCCTTTCATACCTCGTGGTATATAGGTCAATACAGTATTAGGCCTGTATTTTTCATTGACCGTCGGCCCACGATGGGTGATGTGGGCAGCATCACGCCGGCCGCCTTTACTTTCCCAGAGCATATCTGGTACCTAGTTGAGCTGGAGTTTGGAACCGAGCCTTGAGTCTGGAAAATGCACTGACTTCGGTGACACCAGACCACCAGCCTCTGAACCGAGATCAATAAGTTTTGAACCAAGCTGACTGCGGCTCTAATCCATGACACATACCTGGGAATATTTTATGAAGTAGCAGAGTTGCCCAAGCGTCAACTACCTCTTATCAGCTGTACTGATAGAGTCCAGAGTGGTGCATGCAGGACATCTAGTATCATTTTGTCTGCAGGAGCTGCCGGTAAGGCATCAGAGGATGCCTGTCCATCTTAGTGGCTCCACTCTGGATTTTCTGTTTGCATTTAATCTCATACCATTTGCCTCTCTTGAGTCACCCACAAGACAGTGTGCATATTGGCCCATAGCTGGGAGTCTGGTTCTTGGTTATTGGGCTATATCCTCTTATCTTTGGATTCCATATTACACATCTAGGGATCAGACCTGCTCTGAGATTTTCAGTCTTCATGTTTACTACCCTTCAAACAAAAAAAAAAAACAGACTTAAGTGAGTGCAACCCTCTTGGCTGTCAAAGTTTACCAGTGTTCGCCACTATGAGCCAGGTGCTTGACTTTTTAATATTTTAAAAACTAACTTTGTGTTTTAATATTTGTCATATTTTCTTAATTTGGGAACAAATATAAATCACTGCTGTGCAAGTGCTTTGGCATAGACTGAACACATGGATATTCTCTGAATGCATGGACCTTGAGTGGAACCAGTTTTCCTGTTGTATTATTTCAATTTGCCTGCATTGTTTTGTTTGATTGGTACAGGTGTTGTAATTTGGCTACCATTATTCACAGGCCATGTATGTGTTCCAAGGCTTGTCTCTAGCTAGGGATGAAGTTCTGTGGTTGTTGAGACATGTTGTAAACCCACCCTCAAAGCAGCACAATGTGAAGATATCTCCAGAGGACTTCTATGACAGGTGGGTCCAGCTTTAGTTGATTCAACATCTGTATTTATTGTAGTATGAGAAAATATTGACTGAGGCAGAATGGAGTGTTTATCCAGGAGATATGGAACCATCTGCATGCATACTTTATGACATGCTGGGAGACTGAGAACCTATGTGTCTATCTAAAGCACTAGAATAGTCTGTTGAATAGTAAATATAGGCTTATTTCATTTGACTGGTTAGAGGCTGCTCCTAAACTTCTATTGTTATGTAATTTATATCAATTTTCTTGTCTTGTCATAGTTTACACATGGGACAGGACATTCACAAATGATCTCCATTGCTGCCAGTCTGCCACCTTTCTATCCATGGTATACCTTGTCAGTCCACACTGTCATTTCCTTTTCCACCGTCCTCTAGATTGCCATTCGTTTGATCTGTCTCATCCTTCTATCTGTTGTTCATTGGTGGTTTGCTCTGTATTCTCCTTCCATCTGCTGTTCATCAATGGTTTGCCCTGTTTCTTCCTTCCATCTGCTGTCCAGCAGTGGTTTGTCTGTCTTCCTTTCACATGCTGTCCATTTGTGGTTGGTCCTGTCTCCTTCCATCTGCTGTCCATTGGTAGTTTTCACTGTCCCTCCTTCCACCTGCTGCCCATCAGTGGTTTGCCCTTTCTCCTCTTTCCACCTGCTGTCCATTGGTGGTTTACTCTGTCTCCTCTTTCCATCTGCTGTCCATCCGAGAAGTGTTTTGCCAAAGTCCTATGGGACATTCTACACATATCCAAGCCATCTTCTTTCTTCGATTGTGGTTGTCACTGACGTTAATTAGTTTTCTTCTGCAGTCTCTGTGATCTTTACTGGCCAAAATATTTACATTGATATGAAATACAGTTTCATAAAAGAGATGAAGTGAAAATAAGACACACCACTGAAGGATTAAACATAAAAAGCATTATTTTATTGCATACAATTTGATACATGATAAATTTTGTTTCTTTTCTCCCCTTTTATACAGAAAATATTGATTTTTGTCTTAAATCTATAAAAGTATTTCTGTACAACATTTGAATGTAATATGACAGTGTAATAATATTAAGATGGGATAGATAGAAATGTGGTAAATTGGTGCTAATATTAAGGAAATTTTGTGTGTGTTCGGGAGCCGAGAACAACTGCCACCCAATGCAGAGGTTGTAAGGCCACAAGCTGGCAGCCTTCTTCTCTGAAGGGGACTTTGTCATAATTCTCTAACAACGTTATACATGTTGAAGATTTTTTGTCATTCGCAACCAAGTTTAACCACTCTTTATGATCTGTGTGGTTTGCATAGAGAATGTGAATATGCTGCGCCTGGCTCATAGACACCTACGGTAGGACAGGGCATAAGAAAAATGTTAGTCTAATGTTGAAGATGAAAAGGTTGATTTCCTTCCAGCAGACAAGCATAGGTCTCCAACATGCTTCACTGATAAAGATCATGCAATCCTTGCTTCGCTAGTCGAAGTGTGTAACCAGAAACCTCAATGGGAGACATTAAAGTAAGGCTTTGGCAGTTGTGTTTCCTGACTCTTGGCATATCTGCATCAGAATAGTAAAATATCACTATATTTCACTTTTGTATATATCCATATCACAACAGGGAAAGATCACATTTCACATACTCACCTACCTTAATATTATTTGGTTGATTATAAAATAGCAGACATGTGTTGGTTGGTTGGTAATGTCAATAATTTTTGCTCTGATATATTTTTCAGACAGCTTCCAGAATTGCTTTTTTACATGGAGGAGTTAAGAGGTAAGAGGAGTTAATTACTTAGTGTGCCGACACATAAAAACTGCGCACTGTCTATTTATTGATCATATTCATTGGCTCCGGTGCTTCCCCATGAGGTTCTTAAAACTCCTTATTCTCTAGTTACAATAAACTTGAAGCTACCTATTAATAATGTGTGCATGTATGTTATATGTGTATACTTATGTGTACATATGATGTTGTTGCATCTCATATTTGTACAGATGGGTTACTGATAATATTTTAGAAACATAAAATTCATCTATATATCGCTACTGAACTTTATCAAGCAACAACAAATTAAATGGTTCAGCCACATATGCAGATTACCAACAGACAGTGCATCTCAAAGAGCAATGCTGTGGCCACATAAACAGATTACCAACAGACAGTGCACCTCAAAGAGCAATGCTGCTCTGATACAATGGAAACAAAGCAAAAAGTTGGCCACCCCCAAGGTGGACCAGAGATAACAGAGATGACGAAAGACACTATTTATGAAGCGCACACTAGGGCTTGTTCTAGAAATCTCTTCTTATCCTGACGCTGTGAGGCAAAACAGGATCGGAGAAAAGAAAGAAGATCTAATGAGTTATACTGTGGATGGTTGTCAAATCTGATTGGTCATCAGAGCTGACTTATGACCTTTAATTTTCTATAGGGGTCTCTGTGGTTAAGCCCTTTGCCTTGTGAGTCAAAGGTCGTGGGTTCGAGTCCGAACCGTGTCATTCTGTTCACGAGTGCAGTTTTTTCCAGAGGCCCCTAGGATTGTTGCTAGAGTTACGGAGTTCGTGCTTTGTGCAATACTCTCGGCAGGTGGTGTGCCAGTTCTGAGGAGAGGGACTGAGCCGTATGGGGTAAAACCCGGTACAATAAAGTCAATCCTTCGGCTTTAAAACCCTTTTTTTTATTTTCTATTAAATATATTATAGATTTAACATAAAAATTTATCTGATTTAAAAAAATGTTTTAGGGTCCTAATACAAGCCATGTTGTTTTGCAATTTCAGGTTTAGTGAAAAAGTACAGTGAGGTCATCCAGAGATACTATGTTCAATACTTGTCAGGATATGATGCTGTGTATCTGAACCAGCTTATTCAGGTAGGGGCTGCCTTGTTAGAAACTGTCAGCTTGATTGTTTGTAAAATGAAGAACATCATTTATGTATGCTTTTAGTCATGCTTGAGTAGTATTTGCATGGTTTATCTATACGCTGTATAAATCTTCTCTCCATCTTGATCTTTGCATGGGTCTTAGGATGGTGTAAGGGGGTTTCTGTGACTAAGTGGTTAAACCCTTGTCTTGTGCTCCGAAGGTCATGGGTTTGTATCCAGACCATGCCACTCTGTTCACAAGTGCATTTTTTCCATAGATCGCTACGGATTTTGTGCTTTGTGCAATACTCTTGGCGGGTGACGTGCCATTTCTGCAGAGATGGACTGAGCCATATGGGGTAAAACCCGGTGTAATGAAGTCAATCCTTCGGCTTTAGCCACTTCTTTTAAAGATGGTGTGAATGAAATACAGAAGTGAGTGAACCAAAGCTGACCAAGTCCTTACTACAGCTCCAAGTGGCCTCTGGTAACAGGCTACATCACTGCATTCTGTCTAAGCAAGTTGGAATTGATAGAAAGGGAAGGAAAACATAGTTCCGAATATTGCAATTGTCTGTACAGAACATTCTTGGTGCGTTTATCATGATGTGCAATGCAAAAGGAGTGTGTGATTGCAGACCTCTACATTTCCTGTCTAATATTATTAATCAGTTGTTGATAGTTCTTGTGTCATGATGTTTACCTGACTTGATTTATTCCTCTCTGCTTCTCGTGGAGCATAGGGTCTCAACAGTTGTCGCCACTTTTTCCGGTCTTTGGCTGTTTTTTTATGGTCTCCCAGGATAATCGAGCACCTTTCAGCTCCTGAAGAAGATTTCGTCTCCAGGTCTGTTTAGGACGTCATCTTTTCCATTTTCCTTGCAGGCCACACTCTAGTGCCTGTCCAGTGACAATCGACAGTGTCCCCGAGGTATGCCCAACCTATCGCCACTCTCTCCTCCCAACCTGGGTCACCATGGACCCCTGTCCTGTTCTTATCCACAGACCTGCGTCTGCAACTCTATCACACCATTTCAGTCTGAGAATCTGCGAAGATATCCGCCAACAAGGTCGAATCCCACTTGTATTCAACTTGGTGACTTGCCACACTTCCAAGCCATACATCAACACAGATTTCACATTTAAACAAAGTCAATATAACAGCACTGTAAGTGTTCCTACCCAGTTATAGTTGATAGGAGGGACACTATGACAATAAATCTGCTTGTCACATGCCCAAATTTCAATATATGTACATGTTCCATAATTTATCCAGTTCTCTGTGCCGTAGCTGGAATACTCCATCTTTTGCAAATTGGGTGGTGTTTTCTATCTGGATTGTTTCCAATGAACTTGTAGTTTCCTGATTGAAACTGATGCAAAACCGTAGGTTTGTTTGTTTGTTTACTGAGCTTTTTTCGTTCATGGCTAAAGTTTATAGCGACTCTTGATGTCCTCACGGCTGAGAATTACAATATTTAATTGAGAACATCAGCTTTACATGTGATCCAACTACATCTTGCTGAGAAAGCATCATTATTTGGTCGACATCTGCTTATTCAGTATAAAACTGATGTAAATCATAGCTGACACTCCATGTCTGAAGGTCATCCCACTATCCCCTACCAGTGGATGCGTATGGTTGATGTCGCACCCCTTGCTTCCGCAAGCTTCTAGTAGTTTCTGTAGCAAACATTCATACCTAATTGGGACTGAATTTATGGCATACTTTTCAGTATTCTATTTGCCCCTGTGTATTTAAGAGCTTGTTATATTGTAATTTCATTTGTCCAGAGTGCATATTAATTTTGTTACATTATTATATCTAAAAAACAGCTTCTGATATTCAAGTATTTTAAGGAAACTATAAAAATTATAGCAATTTTAGTCAATGTCTGACATTTTAAAAGTTTTAAAATTTAAAAAAATAATGTTAACTCATAAATTAACCTTATCACTGAGCTTTGCAACAGCAATTGGTTATACTTAGAACTGGAACAAGATTTAGTACTTTTGTACCTATGCAGTCCAGCAGGGTGATCACATGCAGTTTCTAATGCTGTAATTTGTAGATTTCATATCCAATACTGTTACAAATTTCACAAATATGAAAATTGTTGTATTTCTTTAGAATATCTCAATGTGTCCTGAAGATGAATCGATCATTCTATCTTCATTCTACAACAGTATTGCTGCACTCTCAGTCAAACAAGGTGATCGATATGTTTATGTTAGAGCAGGCTTGTGCAACCTTTATTTGTTCCAGGGCTGAATAAGAAATAAGTATTCACAGACCAGGTTAAAAAAAAAGAAACACTTGGATCTTGTTATATTTTAATACCCAATGAGGTCCTGATAAAATCATTTGGTCCTTAGGCATGGGGGTTGCACATGTCTGCTGTTGTTTGTTTGCATTTGTTTTTCTCAACCAGTTGAATCACTCACTGTGACTTGTTTGGTTTTTGCCAAGAATGACTAAACGTTGCGCCTCGGTTCATAGGCCCCTACATATGTAGGACCGGTGCATCCAAAATTTTCAGCTAAACACACATACCTGTGTTAAAGTATATGAAGTTGAGTGGGCAGTAATAATTGAAAGAGCCAACAGACTGAGTTTGAAAGTGTCTTTTTATTCTCTAGATATAAGTAAGAGGAACATGATGAGATTGCTGAACAAGTGCCTGTTGAATAATGGTACAAACATTTGATATAGAAGCTATACTTGTAGGATAGCCATTGGAAATCAAAGGTGACATGAGTAGTGTGGGACATTTTGTAAAGTCAGAGAAAAAATTCGCCTACTCTTATCTGCTCTGTTGGAAGAGACTTGGGTACCTAACAGTTTGCTTAACTTGCAATGAAGCTGGTTCTACAGGGTATTCAAGATAAAAGCAGCCTGTGATTGGAGCCAATCTGGCATATATTTATGAAAATGAGAAGGTTCAATTATGACGGAGTAAAGGTCAAGGTTGTGTGACGGTATGTAATTGTAGTGCGGGAAGGGGCGATAAACAAATGTGACGTAGGGCGAGCTAGTCAGAACCGGTTTAAATAGTAAATAGACACCATGCAATATGTAACTGGCAACTTTTGATTTGTCAATGGGGCTGCTTTAATCTTGAACACCCTGTATAACCAACGCTGAATTATTGTTACTTGTTATTGTTGGCTGTGTTAAGTGTGCCTTGTTTTTATAGAATAAACTTAAAAGGGACCAAAGTCTGCAAAAGGTTGAGAACAGCTGCCTGATATTGAACAAAGAATACTTCTTCTTCAAACTCTCCATATCGACCACTTGTTAACCACTCTGTGTGATTTTTATGTGATCCGAGCGTAAGAGCGATTGTACGTTATGCCAGTTATGCACCTAGAAGTAGGCCAGCACATCCGATTTCTGCTATGCATTTTGTTGACTAGGGTAGTTTTCCTAGGCCCCTACTGTAGTCGCCTCTTACAACATGCCTTGTAGGTCACAGTGTTACTATTCTTTGCTCCCCTTGAAAGCCTGGCAACACACTGGCAAAATAGAGAATACTATTTTGTTCATTATTATTAGTAAATATTACTATATGTGTTACTGACTGACATAATATTTTAGTGCCATGTTAAGATGAATATGTAAAGAGAACTGTCGTAAAAGGGAGAACTAGAAGTGAAGGATAAACAAAAATAGTTACAGGAGATTTTGTGTAGGTTCGTAACTTTTACTAATTTTTCCCCAGTTGAAAAAATGAACTATTTGACTTTCGTGGTTTCCGCCTGGACTGGTTTAGACTTCAGGTGAGCTAATTCATTTAATCTGTGTTGTCTGTTTATGTTCTTTCTGGTTTCATCCATTTGTCGTTTCATTATCATAGATTTTAAAGATTATAAGCACTTTAGTGGCCATTAATAGCACAGGTCATAACATGCTGTGCTAGTGACTACTTGCCATGGAAATTCTGTGTTTGAAGTCAGCTTCGCAAAAATTCACGGTATGCGCACATCACTAGGTTGGACTACAGGAGATTCAGATTCTTTACTTGGGGATTTAAATTACAAGAAACTCTGAAGTCAGAGTAAGGCTCTCCTGAATGGCAATGGACACCGGTGAGAAGGAAAGCAAGCCTTCATGCAAAATCAGTCAGATGTGCTATGAGTGTGCCAAATTAATAAAAAGAACAAGAAGAAAAGCACATTGAAAAACAAAACACATTAGACAGCAGAAAATAGGAAGAATTGTGAAGTTCTCCAATTTATTAACTGACCTGCAACCCTCAGCCTACTGACCTGCAAAGTTCCCTAACATCAACACCCTGTTGCAGAAGGCCCAAGTGAGATGGACCGGTCACATTGCTCGAATGCCTGATAAACGCATCCCAAAACAGTTGATGTATGGCGAACTTGAAAGGGGCAGACATTCAGCTGGTGGACAGAAAAAACGCTTTAAAGACACTTAAATTGTCTCTGAAATTCTTCGATAAAGACACCATGTGCTGGGAATCCCTTGCACAAACATGGTGCTGTAATAACACAAGAGGAACCCGCATAGCCGAGAATCATTGAGGCACAGAGAAAACGAGCTGAGTGAAAAGACAGAACACACAACACCCACATTTCTAACCTTGATCATGTATGCCCCACCTGTGGTAGGGGATTGTGTTCTAGGATTGGACTCTACAGTCACCTCACACACACCAGAGAGGTACAGCAGCATACAGTCTGAGACTTGTCATCTTCGCTTTGCGATGGATGGCTATTATTATTGTTAGTGTCCGTTATGTTAAGTGCCATTTGAAGTTGTGATAGTCTGTTTAGATTCCCAATTCATAGTCAACTTCTCTTTATACTAATTAATAAATTTTATATTTACTAATAATAAACCTTCTTGCTCCCAGTGCAACATTGAGCTCTTCACCATATTCAATTAAAGATTGTATTCTTCAGATTTACCCATGAAACTCTGACCTTCTCTTTTACTATTCTTTGTTAAGTATTCTTTGGTTTATCCAATCATCTCTTCCCATGTTGGTTTCAGTCAAGTGCATATGTTATGCAGTTTGTTTTTTAAGGTGTATCCAATTCATCACCACTTTCTCCCTTTAATCTTCAGCTGCATTGGTTTCTTTCTTGTTTTATTTCACGTCTTTATTTGTTAATATTTCTGATATCTTTTAAAAGCATGCAGTGGAAACATCTGTTGGCAAATGTCTGCTGTTTTGATGTAATATTCTTGGTTGCAGGCCATGTCCACATCTAAATTAGGGGACATTAAATTTCCTGATTATTATTCAAATACGTCACATTTTTTTTCATCTTCATTCCACACCATCCTTCATGACAATTATTTTCTGTTGCAAGAAACACGTCCTTTCCTAATTTTCCTAACTAGTTTTGTTTGTTGTAATTTTCCTCTATTCTGATTGACGGATATATTTATTTGTTATGCCACTTATTCATTATCTATCTCCTTTTTTCATTCTTCACTGTTACTAACATTTACTGCCCTCTACATAATTCTAAAGCAATAACTACTTCTTACATCATCAAATAGCTAGCCCTGAGCAGAACTTTGCCACCCTAACAGTCCTTCGAAATTTCTCTCTCTCATATGCCAGATGTTCCGCTTCTCCAGCCATCATGTTCAAACCATCAATTGCATCCTGAATCTATATTCTCTATGGTCTTCCTCTTCTCCTCTTTGCTGGGATACTTCCTTCCATGATGGTCTTCTCTAACCCTTCTTGTCCCTTTATATTTCTAAAATACTTCAATTTTATCATTCTTGTTTGTAGCATCAGCCAGTTTTCTTTGATTCTGAGTTCTTTCTGGACAGATCTATTTGTTTTCTTCTCTTTTCATGTTATACTAAGGACTCTTCTGTAACGCTTGTATTCAAAAGCACATATCTGCTTCACACCCATACATTGCAACTGGGGATATGCATGCTCTTAGTATTCTGATCTTTGTTTTCTTATCAATTTCATTCCATACTGTTTTTAGTTGTTAATATTTTTGTAAGGCTATGTTTGTTTTTATTTTAACTGTACTACTTACATCAATCAATCATGCCATGCCTGCCGGCGTAGGATCATGTCTCTCCACAACTCTTTGCTTGTGCATGTAATCAGTTCTGCGCGATATTTTGTCGAACCATGATGTCAGGCCATCAACATCTTCTCCTCTGTCTTCGATTCTCCTTCCTGAATTTTACCTGTAGTCACCAAATGTTCTAACTTCTCGCATTATATGCCGAAGACCTTGATTAACTACTCAACATGTTATAATAGACATCTAACATAGGGTTGGATAAAGAGCTGTCTTACCTAATTAAAATGTAGTTGTTTCTTGTTGATATTGCCCATTAATGTTGGTTAGTAGCATGTCTAGTTGAAAGTTGTCACATATTTCAAACCTCCACTGCCATGAATGATCATCCTGGATTGAACAATGAGAAAGAATTCAGCAGCTGGAGTCCCTAAGGCAGCCTAGTTTGGTTTTCACCACTATCCTGTCAAGCACTGTAACAACACTGATAACAAACCATATAAGCTGCTATTATCTCTCTAGAAATATCAGTAATGTGAAGCTGGGAGATATACTGCATTATCTGCTATTACATCTTATTTCCTTAATAAATAAATTACTCAAGTTTTCCCCTATTCGTCATAAAGGAAGCACCTTTCTGGACACGTTTGAAGTATACACATTGATAGTTCCTTCAAGGGCACATTATCATATAGGCAATCATGGCTACAAGCAGGTTTCAGAATAAGTAGAGGCACTAGAGACCATATTTGTAGCATGAGACTCATTATCGAAAAATGCAGAGAATACAACATAGACCTGCATGCATGTTTCATAGACTATAGCAAGGCTTTCAACCATATACAAAACCAGAAAAGGTGGAACATCTATACCACGAACAACAGGCAACCATTAAAATAGGAGGTGAAATAGCTGAATGGTTCGAGATTCAAAAAGGGGTACGACAGGGATGTATTTTGTCCCCATACTTATTCAACGTATATGCGGAGAACATCATGAGGAATGTAAAAGACGATGCCAACTATGTGAATTACAACCCTCTCACTATTGTCGACAAATTCATACCAGAACTTAGATACGCAAACGATACAGTATTATTATCCACCTGCAAAGAAGGTTTGGAAAACCTAATCATGATGACCAAGAAACATAGTGAAGACCAACATCTATATTTGAATACACAAAAACAAAAATCATGTCAACTGACAAAGCAAAGGCTCACCTAACATCCAAATAAACAATGAAAAACTTCAATGTGTAGAGAGCTACGAATATCTGGACTCAATAATTAACAATAACGGTGACTGCTCCAAAGAGATCTCAAGAAGATTGCAATAGCAATCAAGAAGTTAAATACAATGAAAAACATGTGGCAAAGCACCAGCAAAATATTAAAATTAAAAATATTGAGAGCATGCATTTTCCCAGTGGCTACTTATGGTTGTGAATCATGGACTATTACACAAAAATTAAGAACGAAAATCCAGTCCTTTGAAACTAAATGCTACAGAAAGGTCCTACGAATACAATGGACAGAAAAAGAAAGAACACTGATGTCCTGAAAGAACTAAACGTTACAGAGAATTTCACTGATAAACAACATACTATACAGAAAAATTACATACTTTGGTCACATCAAGCATCACGATGGTCTGGAGAGAGCAATACTAGAGGGCAGGGTCCCAGGACACAGAGGCAGAGCACAAGAAGAAGATGGCTACAAGATATTAAAGAAACCATGAATATGACCATCGACGAAGTTGGTGAACTGGAAAGAGACAGAGTGAATTTCAGATGTGCTGCAAAGAGAGCAACATCCTATAAAGGATACGCACCTTGATGATGAATCATGGCTGAAGAAGTTTAACATACTACTCCTATATATATATAGTGAAAAAAAAAAAAGTATAGCTTCATTCCATGTATCTAGTACATTTGATTTTCTACTTTGTCATTTATTTGAGATTGTTTATTCATATCTAACCTCAGGCATACTCTAGTGTGAGTAAAGCTGCCCTAGAACTGAAAAACCACCAGGACCTTGCCAAACACATGAACACAGTTGTTTTCCACACAAAAATGGTTGATTTTCTGGATGAAATGATTAATGAGACTGGAGATTTATCCATTTACTGGTAAGATTGCTTCTTGAATTTTGTTTTGTACAGACAAGATGACTGCAGTATATATGTTATTTAGGTGGTCAACATAGAGTAACAGTGGAGATGTGACTTTCCCTGATATCATATCAGGGTAATCTTAAAATTGCTAACAGACTCTCTCTCTCTCCCTCTCTCTCTCTCTCTCTCTCTCTTGTCTTATTCTTTTAGTTCCCAATGAAACAAATGACTGCACCTTGTTACTAAATCATGTTAGTTTTGATATTCAGTGTTATAAATGAAACAGTGTTGAAATTGTTTATAACACTACATCAGTTTTCGGTTGCAATTTATGTGACAAAGACACTTTCTATACATCGGGGATTGTTAGTTATAACGCAACTTCCCAATAGCCTGAAACAATATTGTCTATCAGGCACAGATTTATACAGGTTGGCTGCTGATAAGATTTTAGGAGTATAAAACCCAACTTTATAGTACCACATCTACCAAGTTATACTGTAACATGGTCTCAGATGTGTCCTCCTGTGCATAGTCATCATCATCATCAGGCCACATCACGCCAAGGATGAATATGGCAGAAAGGAAAGATAACCATTTAGTTCGATCTTGTGCTTTTCTCTCTACCTCAAACCTAATATTATGCATGACTTTGAACTCATCATTGTTCCATCTCTTACCACAATGTTTATTTGCATTCGGGACCTCGCTGGTGCTGCGGAATCCATGTACTGCCGTTGAGATCTTCCTGTGTAAGAAAGAGATTGTGCACACATGGTTACTAATAGAAGTGCAATGATGATGGTCCAATGTGCATTTTACGCTTGAAATATTAGTTGATTAATATATGCTGTTTTATATTCCTGACTACTATGCGGAGCTGCCCTATGTATATAGCCTTGAGGAATCAAATATGACCATCACGTGGCTCAAAAGGACCTAAACTTTGCTTTACAGCGGTAAACATGTGCCACACCACAGCCTTCATGTGGGTCTCAGGTCTTCTAATGTGACAATCACTGACATGAAAGACAAAGAAAAGAAGTATAAAACTGCAATATATCCATTTGTTCCATTGTCAATCAAAAGATGTATTAACCAGCTAATTATCAACAGTCGATTAACCATCAACAGATCTACCCAGAAATATATATAAAAAATGCAATAATTGACGGCTACCTTTCTTTTTGCAATCACATTTGTAGAGAGGTTAAGTTACAGGGGTTTAGATATCTCAAGAAGATCTAATACCATATGGGGATCGAGAGAGAGAGATCAAACATGGGAAGCAGAGTCAGGGAGTTAGAGCACCAAGAAAATCCAGAATTTGCTGGGAGGACAATATAAGACAGTCACTGAAAGACTGCAGGTAAGACTTGAACTAGATTAAAATAAAACGGCTGATAATTGTGTGACATACTTTCCTCTGATCAATTTCTATACTTTTGAGTATACTGTAAGCTACTAAATAAGTAAGTAAGGTTAAGTAATATTACAATTTTGCTTGTGACATGCATATAATTCTCGTTTACAGTTTCTGTATTACCATTTCTGGGTATTCATTTCTCTAACATATAGCTTCTATACAACTTTGTTTGAGCATCAGTTCAAACAGTGTATGGAGTTCCTTGCACAGCATCGCTACAGCATTATCTTCCCCATGATCTGTGGTCACTTTATGAATGCAACACACAGCCTGTGCCCTGAAGAGGTAGGTCCTGTTAAACTGTTCAAGCAGGGATACATAGACAAGATTTGAGAATGGACAATTGGTGAATAATAAAGAATAGAATATAGATCATCTTAGAATTAAAGACACAACAGCCTAGTTCACCTAGAGCCTTCTAACTTAAGTGGCTCGATTGGTGACCTGGAGCAAATCATACTGTTTATTGAAGCTACAGGTAGTGTAGTCTGATGACTGATAGAAGAATTTACAAAAAAGATTTATGAAGTGAATATTGGAACAAATATGTGATCAGAATATATGTATACACTAGAACAGTGGTTCGCAAACTTAGCATTACCCCGGACCTCCTTTTAAATACATTTTGCTGCCGTGGACCCCCAAAAGTTCCTATATATAAAAATCTGCTAGCGATGGAGTTATTATTACACCACACCAAGTCAAGTTGGCTCCAATTTCTCAGACTGCAGTAAACTTCAAATGATCTTTCATTTTGTCTTGTCAGACATTTAGACTCGGGTCTGGTCCACGTCCTTTGATTTGAGCAGAACTAGTTTACCACTGTTTTTACATGTTTTTAAAAAATTCTTTTGAAATGTCAAAGATCATAATATTTCTTCAAGTGCTTGGGGACCCCTGTGAGTACCTCATATACCCGGGGTCCCAGACCCAGTTTGGGAAACGCTGCACTAGAACAATCTTTCAATAATTATTTGAGATGGAAAAAATGGTCAGATGACAATTTTAAGAATACAAATTTGTTGGTATACAATAATACATATTGTTACCAGATTGTAAGAGTCTGACAGAATGTTAAATAGTAACAAAATATGCATGCAGAGAATTAAGGAATTGTTTAAAGACACTACAATTGTGAAATAAAATTGTGTGTGAAGAAAAATTTAAATAAAATTCATAATTGAGTGCAAAACTGAATATGAAGTAATAGAATGTTTGATGTTTAAAGAATGAATGAGAAGTGACACAGTTTCTTTTCCCCAATTATTTATATGTTTTATTACATTTTTTTGTTAGTGTTAGTGAGAATAAAATATAAGCTTTTGACAGATGTCGATCAGATCGTTGCTAAATCATCTGTGATCTCTACATCTGCCAAGAAAATACAACATAATTGAGATATCAAATCTAGTTTTCCAGTGTTCCAAAATATGCATAACTCTCATCTGAATACTGGAAAACTAGTTAGAGATGACATATTTGCTTCAGGACAAGCAATTATGAATTGTCATTGCAAATTATAAATTGTCCTGCAGACTGACTAAGAGCTTAGTTTGAGCAGAATTTGGCACGTGGTCCTTAGTTCGCCCGTGTGGTGCCGGGGCCTGCAAAGGAAGCAAAGAATAGTACCACTGTGACCTACAAAGCATGTTGAAAGAGGCGACTTATGTAGGACCTAGGGAAGCTACGCTATTAAATAAAAAACATCGGATGTGCTGGCCTACTAGTAGGCGCATAACTGGCACAACGCACAATCGCTCTTAGGCTCAGATCACATACAAATTACACATAGTGGTTAACAAGTGGTTGATATGGAGCATTTGAAGAAGAAAAAGTCCTTAGTTTGCTTACCACTTACGTACGTTAGATGCTACATTGTATGAGATTTAAAAAAAAACAATCTTGAGTTAGCAGTATTTGTTAATATGGAAATTGAAGTTTGCTGATGTGCATATCTTAATCCTTAGGATGAGTTGAACTTATTTTAGGAGGGTCTCAGAGATTTATGATTTCTGTTAGTTGTTAGATAATATAGGAATATTAATTATGTAACATGTTAGAGGTGGCGTTGTGGCTTAGGGATAGTGACTCTGTCTATTAACCCTGACGTTCTGAGTTCGAATCATGCTGCGGACAGTTTGGTTGCAAATTGTTTGTGTGGATTTTTACAAAAGGGCGATGGCACCACCCATTCAGAAAACAATGGCAAACTACTGAACGTAATAATGCCTAGAAAATCACAAACAGAGTTGAAAAGCTGGGGTTGATTCGCAAAGTCCTGTAAAGATAAGCAATTAACTTTTAACATGTCAGAAAATACAATTATTAAAATTCTTAGTCTTGAATAAGTTTTAACAACAAAATTTATCTTGTGGGGATAAACTCCGTCGCTATTCCCTGTACTGATTTTAGGGAATATAATGTACATTGTGCAATTATGTCTTGTAAACATTATCAATGTAACAAAGAGAGAAAAAATTGCTTGTTGCTATTAACAAATGCTTTTTTGTTTCTAAATTATTTTATAATTATTTATTATTATTATTACATTTAGCCCTCTTTGATTTCTATAGTAACTCAAGCTTTACTAGTGTAGATAGACAGATAAACATTTTATCAATACTTTTTGATGTAGTATAGTACTCATCTCTATTATACAGACACTGTAATATATGTCATTATTGAACTAACCTGTGACCTATGCTGAGAGCAAGTAGCAGTAATATGAAATGACAGTTTCCATTTGCTGTATATTTGCCTGTATGTTGCTGGAGCCCACAAAGTGAGCAAAGAATAGTAACGCTCGACCTACAAGGCATGTCATAAGAGGCGACTGAGGTAGGGGCATAGAAAAGCTACCCTAGTAAATCAAAAGCATTGCAGAAATTGGATGTACTGACCTACTTGTAGGTGCATAATTGGCACAATGCTACAACGCTCTTAGGCTCAGATCACATACAAATCGCAAAGAGTGGTTTAACAAGTGGTCGATATGGAGTGCTCAAGAAAGAAGATTTGCTGTATATCGATACAGTAAAGATTAGCACAATGTAGAACATTATCTTATTGAATTAGACACAAAAAGGATCCTGGCTAATTTTCTGCACCTGACATTCCACTTGTGAAAAAGGAATTGACCTTATACATCCTGCATACATGGGCCATGAAATGTAAGTAACAGAAATTTATACCCTACTGTCTGCAAAGGCTGCAGGTTACTTTTATTTAGTTTCTCATTAACATTTTTTTCTAAAAGAGGAGACCATATTAGAAATGAGTAAATTAGAACAGTCGAAACAACACCTGTTGTTAAATTCATTGAAAAACAGAGACTCAAGTGGTTTGGCCACTTTGCGAGAATGAATCTGCCTACACCAGTTGTAAGAGCATACAACCTGAAAATGGAATCATCAAGAGAAAGGGGCAGACCAAGAAATAGATGAATTGATGGAGTTACAGACATCTTAAAACTCACAATACACAGCATATCAAGCGACCGAGTATGCACTATCTCGGAAACCGATCATCAGTTAAACCTGCGACGCCTAGCGGCAAAAAAGCAGAGAAAGACAAAAGAAAGTAGAAAATTAACAAAACAAGAGCAGTAAGACAAGGATGTTTGTTTTCACTGTATTTTTAATATAACATATACACAGAAATAATTTCAAACAAACCTTTTCAAAATGTTTACAAAACTAAACATCAGTGAAAGAATCATAAATAGTCTCATATATACAGATGACAAAATATTGTAGACTGAAAGTGAGTATGAGTTGCAAGAATCTGTGAATCAAATACACCTGAAATAGTGATTATGGATTAGACATTAGTATTGAGGAAACAAATTGTGATAATTAAGAAAACATGTGATATGCAATAATAGATGATAGACGATGTGTAACAAAGCAGAAAGAGATTAGGAACCAAAACTATATTATACGCAATAATATTTAATTTAAAAACATTAAGGAATCAAAACTTGGTGTTATTATGTGTCTTATATATTCTTTGTTACTGTATGGTTCAGAAATTGGACAATTAGAAGGCAAAAAATAAGCAAACAAAATTAAAGCCTTTGAGATGGACATTTATAAGAAAAACAGGACTATTTCACATAAACAAATGAGGAAATTATGGGATAGTTATGACCATAAAAGATTATTATTTAAGGAGATTAAAAAAAGACCAATAAAATATTGTGACATTAGAAATACATACTGCTGTACTAAGAACCATATGGGAAGAAAAGATTGAGGGAAATCAGTCAGGGAAAAGATAGCATTGCTAATAGAAGGGGAACATTGAGAGATCTGTGAAGAACAGTTTGACAAAATGTACCACCAATTAAAAAACATGGAAAATATTGAAGATCCATTACAACCAGCCTTTAATGTGGAGGTGGCAGTTCTGAGAGAGAGAGAGTGTGTGTCGGCAGATGGGTGGATGAAAAAAGTGCATAAATACTTAGGTGCATAATTTTTATAACAATTTAAACAATTAGCCACAATTCATCGAATGTAAACAAGAACAGAACTTACATGTAGACTAGGCTTTTTCAAAAAACAAATCCTTATTGTGTTGTATTACTTTGCATTTCATTCACTGTGTACTATGGTACATACACAATATTTATCAGTTTTATTTTTTAAAAAAAATATATATATATATATAAATATATATGATAGCTCAGATTTTACTGTTATATTTGCACATAGAAAACATTGGCCATGTGACAATATATTGAATGTATTTGTAATCATTTTTCTTCTGTCAAATAATATATCACCACCTGTTACTTATGATATGAAGACAGTTATTATCATAGCTTCATTCTATACAACTACATCCAACCATCTTGCTTTCCTGTCACCACAATTATACTACATGTCTTGTGTTCATTAGTTATCACCATTGCATCATGCCGCTTGCATAAATTTCTGCTTTAATCATATTCATAATAACTCATCACTCTCATCTATATCACAATCACCATCATCACATTGCCATCAGCGACACTCCATTGGAACTACAAGCGTCCAGTATGCTCATTGGTTCTTGCGGGAGATGTCAGAGGAAGTGAACCAAGTCATAACTTCTATTTGTGAGGAGCAGTGCCTGCTTAACTATAAGGTACCAGTATCTATGGACACATTTCCAGGAAGTTTTCATTGTGTTTTGTTACATAAATGTGTTTAAAATTATTATTTAAAAGCAAGGATTTTTATGTTTGGATTTGCATTATATCACAATTTGGATCACAATTTATAGGTTTTGTCATTACCACCAGTGTCTGCCTGCAGCTCAGTAGGACAGATTTTTCTGACTTTCTCAGTTAATATTGTATTTAGTTGTTTTGCATGCTTATCCAATCAGTGATAATTAGTTTTACAATGTCAGATCTCGTAGCACTCAAATGAAATGTAGTCACACATATGGTTTTCTTAATTGTTTTATTTCACCATTTTTTTCAGATGTATTTTTGTTTGTTTGTTCTGACAGGTTGTTCCTTTTCATATTTGCATAATTTATTAATGTTGTGGGTGCTTTGCAAAACTTCAACAGTGACATGAATTTTAGCTTGTACAAAACAAATAATGTTATTTATAAACTTCCAGCTTCATGGGTTATAACTCGGTAAAGTAACCACATAAAGAGTTGAAATTGGATCGTTGACTTGCACATTTCAGCATGAATTTGTCCAAATTTCATGAGCCCAGCATTCACAAGCTTTTCTTCTTCTTGAACGCTCCATATCGACTCACTTGTTAACCATTCTGTGTGATTTGTATGTGATCTGAGCCTAGGAGCAATTGTACGTTGTGCCAGTTATGCGCCTACAAGTAGACCAGCACGTCCGATTTCTGCGATGCTTTTTATTTACTAGAATAGCTTTCCTAGGTCCTACTTCAGTCAACTCTTACAACATGCTTTGTAGGTTGCAGTGGTACTGTTCTTTGCTTCCCTTGCGGGCTCCGACACCACACGGGCGATCAGCTTTTCAAGCTTCAAACAAACATACATGTCCACACTCATTTTCTACCCTCACTAGTAAACATATTTTGTAACCTGCCTCCCAGTTGTACACACATTTTTATATGTCTCTCACTAGCACACACATTTTTCTGCTCTTCACTAATACCTACATATTCTTTCTCTATCAGTCACTAGTATACTTTTTTAAAATTCTAACTTTCACAGGACATATATTTTGTTCTATTTCCTTCTCACCTACACACAGTCCCTCTTACCTACACAGCGCTTCCACCTATCTCTCACTAGTACACAATGTTTGTCTAGCCCTCAAAGTATCAAGTTTTCTATACACCATCATTAGTAAAACCACAATATTTCTAGCTTTGTCTGTTTCATTTGCGTTTTGTTTCCTAGTTTTTACACCTGCTGTTGGTGCAGCTATGAGTCGGTCATAACATTCAACATACATTTATGTTATCTGTTTTATTGATTAGATTTCTTATTTTTTACCATTGTGACTCCATAGTAAACATTGCCCATACCTGTTTATACAACTGATACTGAAGCATGAACTTAGAGAGATGTTAACTGATCAACAAGCTGAAGAATAACTGCACTAGGGACATCGATAAAATAACAGCTCAATGCTTTCTGCAATAATGTGAAATATAGAATAAACAAATAAAACTATCACTTTGATCAGTATCATTTTAAAGATATGTGCTTTGAGGATTTCAACAGCCTTAGATTGACCACTGGGTGTGAGTTAATTCTTCCTATGATGAATAGGATCTGACATCATGCTACAGTATAACTCAAAAATTTAAAGTGGAGTTTTATGTTTGAAAAATGTTATCAGTAGCCCATCAATACAAATTTGTGTTCTATTGGAGCATACTTCACCAGATTGTTGGTGGTTAGGTAAGGCTAACTACCCAAATCTACATAAGTGACTTTGTTACAGAAACAGCATTAAAAAACTGACAGTACTAGGAACAATGTCAAATATTATGTTCCATAAGAAACGCTGAATTGAAAAATAAATATAAATTATAGTGAAAAATTTCAGCTGTAACTGCAATTGTTGTGATTCTTCCAGAACTGCCGCAGCAGATAAACAAAGGCAATATAAAAATGAAGGCATTGCATTCATTAATTGATTATTGCACTTCTGTGAGTAGCCATGTGTGCTCTGATCTCTTTCTTACACAGGAAGATCTCAGCAGCAGTGCATGAACTCCATAGCACCGGCGAGGGTCCTTGATGCAATTTAGAAGATGGTGAAAATATTTTGTAGGAATTTTATATTTAATTTTTGTAATGATGAATTTTAGTCTGCATTAAGTCCTCCAACTTGTACGGCCAAAATTACTCTATGCCCAAGAACATTTCACGCCAAAGTTGGTCTCACCATTCGTTTACACACATACAAATCCAACTTCTAGCACCTACAATGGATGAAATGGGTGGTTATCATCACCCATGATGGACAAACAACAAAACATATTCCATTGGGAACCGAACAGAATGAGAGAGAGCGAGAGAGAGGCTGACCACTGCTTTCTTTGAAAAGTTTCAAGTTGACTTTAAAACAGTATACAGAGGAAATGTAGATAATTGGTTACATTTGGAAAACATTTGCAGTATTCTACTATAACTCAGTTTGTATCCATGGAACCATTGCAAACATGTATTTAAAGTCAAAGTAATAAGGGGGTTTGCATAAAGCTAGCATGCTATTCATATCAAACAAATTGCTACAGAAACTACCATTATAAGAATTCATAAATATTTAACATAGAGTTGGCTTGCTATGCAGAGGTCAACTACAACAGTTGTCCAATGCATCAATTTTAATGAAGTAGAAAAGTTTATTAATTATAAATATTAATAATATGACTGATAAATAGAATACCCTCACCAGTGCTGCGTGTTCGTACTGCCGCTGAGATCTTCCAGTGTAAGAAAAAGATCAGAGCACACACGTTTACTCACCGAAGATCAATGATGATGGTCCAATCAATTAATCAATCAATCGATAGATAGAATGTCTAGAGGGACTTTAGATGCAGTGAATGAGAATAAGTCAGTGTCAGCAAACCAGATCCGACCAGAACTGTGTTCAACCTCCAAATTGTGGTCTTGGTGCCGGCTGCTTCCCTGCAGTCCTGCTATGTGAGCAGGGTCAATAGAGAAAAGCAAACTCATTTCTCCAGAAATGTTGTGTTGAAAATGAATATGTTGGATCTAAAGATGCAAATATCACAGCCTCACTGTATAGATGGCAAGACAACATAACAAACAACCCCTTCTAGACAAAATAATAAGAATTTTGTGTCAAATAATAGGTATTACTTGAGGAATCATTATGTACTAGATATTGTTTAGAAATTCACCATCCCTATGTGAGCGAAGATTGAGATGACCGTAAATGTTTTAAATCTATACAACTTAAAATTATTGCATGGTTTTTGGATTAAACCAAAGCAAAGTTTGGAGTAATTAACGGTCTGCAAAGGTAGGTTTCCTGTATAGTTTCATGTACATTTTGCATGGTGCATCAATTTAATCAATTTTTCTATATATTCAATGCATTTGTAATATAAACAATGCCTTTTATATTTGCTTTTGCATGCTTGCTTCCTAAATCTTGCATGCACAATATTTTTTTATATTCAGCTTCTGTGTAATGAAACTAGCTTTATCTTGCAAATGGAGATTTGTTTATGTTTATGTACTATCATCACGTAACATCTGTATTTTCATAGTAGTCATTTCTTTTCTAACACCAAAACATTATCAAGCATAAAACATGCAAATTAACAATTTAGACTTGACATTCTGCACATTAATAACATGGGAAAATTTCTATAAAAATCTAGTCGTACAGGTCAAATATCTATATTTAAAAGTATATTCATAGGGATGGTTGAGATTGGGGTTTTATTTTATTGGAGTCATATAAATAATAAAGTAGATAAACTATTCAAGTATTCAGTGTCTTCATTAATATTTCTTGCTGTACTGGGTTTGAAGTGGGGCAGATTTGCATAATGCGTAAGCGTTCACCTATCAACTCGGATACACGAGGGTTGTGAGTTCAATCCCACACTTGATGTTCCACATGTCTGGAAAGGAATTGGCCCTCCTGCCTCCTACACATTAGGGCCTAAAAATATGAAGTGATAGACATTTCATTCCCTAAAGTCTGAAAAGGCTACAGGAAATGTTATATTATTTATAGAAAATAAGTTAGCATTTGTGTATGCATGTTTGTGTGTGTGATTTATTGCTTTTTATTTGGAATGAAGGTTTTACTTACTGACTGAGCATGCATATGCAGCTGAAACCAAACCTGGTTCAATGCAGTTGTTGATGTGGTCATCTTTGTTTTACTACTTTTATAATGTTCTTCCCACTCCTTTCCCATCCCCTTTGTACACGACCTTGACATGATGATGTGTGCATATGTGTGTGACAGCGTGCATCTCTGGGCAAGACAAGTGTCAAGTATGCACACTGGTTCCTGACAGAGATGTCAACTGAGATTAATCAGGTCATCACACATGTCTGTGAGGAAACTGTAATAATGGACCTTAAGGTAGGAGTGGTATGGACGCTGGAGAGGAAGATGTATTATGGGAGAAATTTGAAGTGAACTGTTAATTATAATATACACATTCTACGTTAAAACTCATCACTGATTGACGGTTGTCATGGATACTGTTATGCCTCAAATGTAAACTTACCATTGCAATCTTATTCCTTTCCTTCATGTCAAAAGGACATACTCAGTCAATGTCTATCTACATGGTGTTCAAGATAAAAGTAGCCCCATTGACAAATCAAAAGTTGCCACTTTCCTGTTGCGTTGTGTCTATTTACTATTTAAACCAGTTCTGACTAGCTCATCCTATGTCACATTTGTTCATCGCCCCTTCCCGCACTACAATTACACACCATCACACAACCTTGACATATCTACGTCATAACTGAACCTTTCAGTTTAATTTTCATAAATATATGCCAGATTAGCTCCATTGATAGGCTAATTTTTTCTTAAACACCCTGTATAACGTCCTGTCCCTTTGTTCTTTAGATCAATTTCTATTGGTAATTTTGTCGGTATTCCATAGCATTTTGTCGGTATTCCATAGCATTTTTTCAGATTTCATTGATGAGTAAATTCATGAAAAATCTTAACAGAATCTAGAAAACTAGTTAGAATTGATGTTATTGTAGTCAGGGCTGCACTATAGAAGCTAAATCATTGTTAATCTTTAATCACAGCCCTTACACAGTGATGGTGGTGACGGTCTAATTGTTTCCTAACTTAAAAAAATTCAGGTTCCTATTTTCAGCTGGGTAGACGGGAAAATCGACTGTACAAGAATCTGAACCTCATGAATGAGTCCTGTGCACCAACAATTGTTCTGCCATTAAACACCCTACTCTCTTGAAGTCTTGTCTCCAATATATTCCTTGAGAATTTGTGATTTTAAGCTTTCATTAATATACCTTATTATTTTAGTGTAATCCTAAATACTATTTAAATCCTTTGTATTATTAGCAAAATCTGGTCAAACTGAACTATAATATTGAAACAGTTCTCAAAGCTTTGCAAATCGTCCATCTTTTCTCTAATCCTGTTTTGTCTCACAGTGTCAGGATTAAAAAAGAGTTCTAGAACTGGCTTTTATGTGTGCATCATGAATAGTGATTTTTACCGCCTTTGTTATTTTGAGGTCCACCTTTTGCATGGACAACCTTTTACTTTGTATCCACTGTTTTTGGAGTAGCGTTGCTCTTTGAGGCGCAATATCTGTTGGTAGTCTGCTTATGTAGCTGAATCCTTTAATATATTGTTTCTTGATGGAGTACTGATGTTGTTGTAACCACTTTTTCCCTGATTTTGTAAATATCAGAAAAAATATGTAATCCAAAGATAATCGAAAAATGTGAATTAAATAATATAAACAGTATTTGGTAAAACTGCTTCACTTTTCCCTCCATTCTTATGTTTGCTATTGGTATTTAGTTTTACTGCAGTCCACCATGTAACTGTAGTTACCAAATAAGGAAACAAAACATGAGTTAGCTAAAGATGCCATTTGTAAGTATTCTAAGTTTTCTGTTCATGTGAACTAAACACTCAACATTTGTTAAACTTTTAAGTTGCAGTATTTGTGCTTTTGGTGTTGTGTCTCCGTACATCTATATGTACAAATTTGCCATCTCACTCTGTTACTTCTCTAGCAATCTGCACATTATTTTCCAGTATATGTTTTATTGGTAATTGGTAATATATGGGTGTGAAGCATGGCCATTTAACAAGGCAGTAGAGAAACATATATTTGCTTTTGAATATATGTTACAGAAGACTCCTCCATATATCATGGGCAGAGATGAGAACAAATCGATCTATTCAAAAAGAACTTAAAATCAAGTTGAACTGGCTGATGCTACAAATATGAATGAGAAAACTGAAGTATTTTGAACATATAAGGAGACAGAGGGTTGGAGAAGACCATCATGCAAGGAGACATTCCAGCAAACAGGAGAAGAGGAAGACCACAGAAAGATAGATTCTTCTTCGAACGCTCCATATCGACCACTTGTTAACCACTCTGCGTGATCTGTATGTGATCTGTTTTGATCTGAGCCTAAGAGCGATTGTATGTTGTGCCAGTTATGCACCTACAAGTAGGCCAGGTCATCCGATTTCTGCGACGTTTTTATTTACTAGGATAGCTTCCCTCAATGGACACCAGAGGAAGAAACGAGAAGACCAAGAGAGACTCTGGAGAACCATCACTAGGAAGGCTCATCGATGGGCTATAAACTTAAAGACTTAACAAATAGCAGAACGCGCAGACATGGAGAGCTATGCACCACAGGCCCAAGAGAAGACTAACTAACTACTAATAGCTTCCTAGGCCCACCTCAGTCGCTCTACGCATGCCTTGAGGTGATGGATTCAAGATGTAACTGATGGTTTGAGCATGACGGCTGCAGAGGCAAAGCTAATTGGCCTATGAGAGAAATTTCGAAGGACTGTTAATGACAAAGTTTACCAGGACAAGCTATGATGATGATGATTGGTAATCTTGTTGCATTAACAAACTTCTGTTGTGAAAATTTTCATGTCACCTACTTAAGAACAAAACAACACACGTGGTAATGTATTCTGAAAGTCCTACTGAGCTGCTTCAGCAATCGCTACTGGTCATGGTTAATAATGGTTCATGTTTTAAATTTAAAAATCATTTTCACATCATTTCTGTAAGAAACTACATTCTTAAAACGATAGACTTTAAACTTTGTTTTTATACCTTACAATACATTTTATTATTGTCTGTTTCTCAGTATTTTAGGGCTTGTTGTTAGGGTGTTTAAAAAAAATTATTTTTAAATTTCCCCATTTTTTACTCCTATCTCTCCACTTCATTGTCTTCTGCCTCCATGTCTCTGCTTCCACTTCTCAGCCATCACTTCTTTATCTTCACTCCTCTGTTTTCACCTCTCTCTTTCTCTCTTCCTCCTTCACTCCTCCATTGCTTCTGTATCCAATTCTCTATCTGCCTCTACTTTTCTGTATTTACTGCTCTGGCTCAACTGTCTCCTCTGCCTCCACTTCTCTCTGCTCCCTTTTTTACTTCTCTGACTCCTCTGTCTCTACTCCCCTGTCTCCACTTCTCTGTCTGCCTCTACTTCTCTTACTTCATGCCTCTCTTTTTACTTTTCTATCTCCTCTACCTCCACTTCTGTCTTTACTTTTCTCTCCCCACTTATTTATTTCCTCTTATCCACTTCTCTGTCTTCACTCTTCTGTTCCACCTCTCTGTCTCATGTTCCTCCACATCTCTGCCTTCACTGATTTCTCCTTTACCTCTACTTCTCAACTGGCTTGCTCCTTTTTCCACTTCTCACTGCCACCCGTTCTCCTGTCTCTACCCCCTCTGTGACTGTATCCAGTTGTATATATCATAAATCTTGTCATCTATTATGCTAGGCTTCTATCTTCCTCTAATATCTGTTAGGCATTAGGTCTTATATATTTTATATACACTTTATTTTTATTTGTTCTATTCCAATTCTGTCATCACAAGTCCTGAGTCAAGTCTATTTACAAATTTAAAGATGACTACTTTCTGTGAATCAATCAGTCAATATTCTATACTTCCTTGTTTCTATTCACTGCTGATTATACTCTTCTGCTGACCTTTTTTATATGTGAATTTTTAATCTATTCCTAGTTGAATTTTCTGTTCTACAACTGTCACATAGTCTATGCATTCAGCTTTTCATCTTTTGTCATAGAATTTAATAAAGTGCCTGATAATTAGTATATGGTGTTCTATTTTATTTTACAATTAAATTGTTTTGCATTGGTTATGATGTTCTTTGTTTTGACATTTTTCTTCTTTAATGTTATAAATTCATCGTCATCAGGTGCAGCGCCGACTGACATAGGCATTAATGGATCTCCACAAATCTCTGTCTCTAGTGTTTGCTATCATCTCAGATGTTGACGCTCTTCCGTGTCATGAAGTCAGACTATCCAAAATTCTCTCTCTTTTTTCATCTGTCCAATCCTGATTTTACCAGTTGTCACTCGATTTTACCAGTTGTCACAATGTGTTCTAAACCTCTTTTCCTCATCACATGTCTGAAAAATGATGACTACCTCTTTCTTATATTGATGATAAGATTTGTCTGTGTCTTGACCTTATTCAACAAATTGCGAGTTTATAAATTTGCGATATTTATGATTCTGCAAAATTTCATTTTGTGTTTGGTATTAAGTTTAGTTCGTAATGACTGTTAACGAGTTTTGTTTGTTTGAAATTTTCATCTTATACATTCTATTTTTCTCAATCACATAAAATCAGCTCTTACCTAAGCACAGTGCAGCGATCATCCTGTCACAGCGACAAAAGGTCAAGGACAAGCGAGACAAGAAGATTCAGGAACCTGAGAAACCTGGCCAGGAAAGTGTCCGGAAGAACAGGGAGAACTTCACCAGGTTATATTTTATATTATGGCTCTATCTTTTTCTTTGATTTGAAATAGTTTGATTCAGCATAGAATTTTATATTTTAGTATATAATATTATAACAGCATACAATAAAAATAGATCACGTACTAGAGCCAAGGGAAGACTAAGAAAAGCTGGAGAGACAATATCAAGACCACACTAAATAAACACAGATATAACACAACAAGGGTGACTCATCCGGCTCTGGAATGTAAATTAAAGATCCCACCCCTGCGCTTAATGGCAAGAGTGGAAAACCAATTCCATCACCCACCTGGGGAAAGACAATAGATAGTAAATAATATTTGAGCATTGGCTCATAAATAACATCATGTCCTGGAAGATGGAATATCTTGGCCATGTTAAACATCACAGTGGTTTGGAGAGATTGGTAATGGAAGCCATGGTTCCTGGATTATGAGGCAGGGGATGACCAAGACGAAGGTGACAGCAGGACATCAAAGAAACCTTGAACATTATGCTGGAGGTGAGAGAACTTACTAGAAACAGTTTTTAAGGCTGGCTGTGATGAAAGCGGGGGTCTACAAGGGACATACTACTACTTGACTTGATATAATATTTGGTTAAAATGTATTCAAATTTGTTAACGTTCTGTGCACAAAAATATTGTTTATAAATTGTAAAATTTGCACAAACTTTGTAGTTCCAGCAGCAATCCTAGGGATCTCATGAAAAATTTGCACATGTGACTCAGTCTGGATTCGAACCGACAATCTTCAGAATGACAGGCAAATGTCTCTACCACTTCCCCCAGTGAGACCCCAATATATATATATCAGATGCCAGTAATACTGAAATAGCGCTCTATTTTCGAATGAATTTTACTCACATTGTTATTATTAATTTGTTACTTTTTTATAATTAGAATGGACAAGCTTCATATGGCCCTAACTGACTTATGTTATGCCATCAACTACTGCACAGTCATCCAAGTCTGGGACCATGGTTTTGTTCCTAGAGAGTTTTTCTTGCAGCATCTTGAGACCAGATTCAACAAGTGAGTTCTCAGAAAAAGGAATGCAAGGTTTAGTTTAGTCTTCAGATCATCATCCCTGCACATCGAATCAATTAGTCCATATTTTTTTATCACTTCTTAGTCACTCAATGCAGCTTATTTATGATCTGAGCCAAAGAACATGTAAATGATTTGCAAATTTTCTGATGCTGTGAAGTTGTTCCGAATAAGGAACATTTTAAACCGCTTTGAGACTAGGTTTTTTTCATGGTAGCAAAAATGTTGAAAGCTAGACAGAACATGCGAAACCAAGGCAGTCAGCCCAAGAAGTACAAAAACAAGACTCTTGCTTCTGTGCCTAAGTACATAAGTAAGACCCCTGCTCCTGTACTTTGCCAAACTACCACAATCCGTTTTCATATGTTCCACTCCAGCACCCAGTTTCACTGCTTAATTTCCATTTCTAGGCAGAAACAAATCCTAGAAGGTTTTCAACTATCCATGACCTCAGGCTAGGTAAGATTAATCATCTAGCCCTATTCATCATCAAATAGCGTGTCCTGAGTAGAACTTTGCCATCCCAACAGTCCTCCGAAATTTCTCTTTCGCGTAGGCCAGATGTCCTGCCTCTGCAGCTGTCTTGTTCAACCCATAAGTTACATCCTGAATCCAACTTCTCCTGAGTGTTCCAGTCACCCTCACAGCTTTGTCAGTGGGAGCCTTCTGTTCCTTTTAGTTTTAACCAGGTCTAACAGATCTTGAGGAGATGAAACAAACTAAACGAATACTCTTGTCCTCCAGGCTGTGGTTGGACAAGGGACAGACAACCCATCCCTGTTATAAACATGTTGTTATGGAAATAAACACCAAACTTTGCACTAGTTTAAAGAAGGGAAACAAGCCAGATACACTTAGCTTTGTAATTAATTATACTGAGTAACCTAGAGTGGACCTTTAATGCTGGTATCATAACTCATCTTCTCATCCTCTACAGGGCTCTGGTTGGAATGATGATGTACAACCCAGAGACAAATGAAATCGCCAAACCATCAGAATTACTGAATGGTGTGAGGGCCTACATGAATGTGTTGCAGAGTATTGAAAATTATAGTGAGTAATTGTAAACTGTTTACATAGTTTAAATTGTAAGAATTCTGTGAGTGAGAGTTCTAAAATTGGTTAGCTTGACCATGTGCTTTGTCAGAGACTCTAGTAACATTTCTGTTGATGTAGCCTTTGTCAGGGAATTGAATGATTTGTTATATTGTGGCTGAGAAATGTGTGATTAAACTATGTGTTTCCATAGAAAGTAGTTAAGTGACTTTCTTTGGGTAATTCTGACCTGGAACAATTAAGAGATATGTTTTGTATTTGATCTGTTGAAAAAAACGCAATTGTTTTCTATATGTATGCCTGTGTCTTTTAAGTCCACATTGACATTGTGCGAGTGTTCAACAATGTACTACCCATGCAGACTCAACCTACAGATGCCAATGGTGAGAAGACTATCACACATAACTACACACACTGGTAAGCATCATGTATTCATCTAGCTTTATTCGTCACATGTACTTGCTATTACTTGTTATTGCAGTCTTATGAAGCTGAACTTTATTTGGTTAATACATCACAAGACATTAATTGTCCCTGATATATTTATAAGAAGGGTCAAGATTTGCAGGAATTTTTTTTAAATTGGTGTAAATTATTTTTGTGTTAGCAGCAGTATTCCTGCCAACTTTTATTGATTTATAGCTGTTCACTTCAGGAAAAAAATGAGTACAACATCAGTACTGAACTTCATAAAAAAACACACCAAAGCTCGTTCTAGAAATCTGTTCTTATCCTGACGATGTGACGAAAACAGGATTGAAGAAAAGTAATGAAAAAATAAGGGTTCACTTACATCCTTAACTTAAAATACAAGGCCATTTTATCATCCATCTCAGATAGAACTAGGCACTCAGTCTCACCTACACTGAGATTAAGAATCACTTAAAAATGGCCAGATTGCTCAACATGAGTCATGAAGTGAGTAGTCTTGAAGCATGCAATGAGCAACATAGCTAAACGCTACAAAGACTTATAAATTAATCATCAGATGTTAATTGTTAATGCATCTCTAAACATTTTAATACATCTCTAAACATTTTAATACATTTCTAAACATTTAAATACATCTTTGCCAGAATTTATATATTAATGCACGTCTAAGTGTTTTATTTTTATTACATCATATGTAATCATTTTTGTGAAAGTTCGAGTTATTTTGGATTTTTATTTTTTCCAATAAATAAGATTTTTTATCTATTTATTTGTTTGTTATGTAGAGGATTTAAGCAGATGCAAAATCCTTTCAACCTAAGGACTAACCTTGTTTTGGTTATATCAGAGCGTGTAGGCCAACAAACATAAAAATAAGAATAAACTCTTTTAGCGAATCCAAGTTAATTAGTAATTATTTTTTTATCCATTTGAAAAATCACATATTTTTATAATTACTAGCATCTGACAGTGCTGCAAGTTTGGAACACCTTTTGGAATATCCTTAATATTGTCACCGGGGCTTCAGTGCTCATGTTTTGTGTAATATTCTTGGCAGGTGGCTTTCCATTTCTACGGAGAGGGACCGAGCCGAATGGGGTAAAACCTGGTGCAATGAAGTCAATCCTTTGGTTTTAGATCCGTTTGTTTAGACACTTTACTGAAGTTGCTACATGTATGTAATACACCCACTTTTGTACTATAATATTAATTCTTTTTTATTTGGCTGGGTATATTAGATGCAATTTTGTCATGCCACAACCCCATAGCAGGTTCTGAGGCATAGTTGGGTTGAGAATAACTCAAGTATGCTGATATTCTTCAGGTATCTTGAGGTCCTGCTGATGCGTGTGGCATGTAATTCAGGTCAGATTGTGTTCTCACCGAGCAGGAAAGCTTTTGTCAGTGTGTCCCAGGGGGATGGTCCATTTGTTGCTGCAGAAGAGTATGCAGATCTGACAGGTCAGTTACAGAAAATGTTTTACTGAGGAATAATTCTGTATTTATATGTCTGTTTTTTTAACCCAACACATACCACAAAATAATATAATGGGCAGTTTATTAACAAATAATGGAATTACAGGTTGCAGTATGAATGGATGTCATCTATAGAGGTTTCCAACTTTCAGAGGCTCACATGGATCAACTATTCTCGGCATGAAGGTCTTCGTGATAAAGATCCTTATTGTTATGTTTGTACATCTTTATTGGAAAATTATTGTTGACTTCCCGAAAGCACTCCTAGAAAATGTTATAATTATCTTAATAAACAATAGGTACAACATGTGCCTTATTGGAGGTTATTGCTATAAAAATCCAGTCATCCCAACAAGGAATGAGGTATAGCACTTGTCACAGTTGGCCAGGTGACTACGGTTGCAACCTACCAAAAGGGAAGAATGGATCCCAACAGATGGTAGCATGACCAACTATCTCAACGTTATCATTACTCTTGGAAGAGAATGTAGAGATTGGGGCAACATGAAGGCTGATCTCGCAGTTAAGCAGCTGATAGAAGATAATGCAAGGAATGATGATGTTGTATATACTGATGAGTTGGTTCAACGTGGTGAGAAGTCCGGCTGGGGTTTCTTGGCTAATGCGCATGGTAGGGTTGTTGCAGAGCGAAGTGGGGCATACAGGACAACTACTTCTAGTATAAGGGTGGAGGTTGAGGCCGTTACTGCTGCCCTCCATTGGATCTCTGGGACTTCATTTACTGGGGCAGTTGTTGTATCTGACTCTCAGTCGATGCTTCACAAGATCCAGAAGGGCAGGTTTCGGTATGAGTGGATGTCGTCTATAGAAGTTTCTAACCTCCAGCGCTTACGTGGATATACTGTCCTGGGCATGCAGGTGTTTACGGTAATGAGAGAGCGGACAGGCTTGCATCAACAGCATCGATTGTTGGGGAGTTGAAGATGGATAAGGGGATATTCTTCAGTCTCTTCGTGACTGTCTGTTGGATGAGGACACTAAAATCGATGTTAAATCAATCAAGCGATTTAGGCAGTTTGGAGTTACCCGTTGTTCAAGTTGAACTGGATGCCTGAGAGGCAGAGTGAGAGGTGTGTTTAATCAGCGAGCCACAGGAACCATTAGTATGCATACTCTTTGATATCTGTTGGGGAGACTGAGCACCTATGGGTCTGCCCGGAGTGCAGTGACGTTAGTTTAGTAACCAATAACCACAGCTAAATTATATTTTGTCTACATTGCAAGTTTTGTATCAGGAAAGATGCAAAGAATATATCTATTGAATTGTCTCTTCCTTCCCTAAAAATAAATTTATAATAGTAGTTACTGCCAGTAATATCGCTTTTTAGAGTGGTGTAGGACAAGGGGGAACATGTGCCTGTGGAATTTAATGGCCACATAGCTAGTGCAGTCACAGTGAAACTTCAGCTTAGGATTTTTCTTTATGCTTCCATAAAAAACTCCTTGGCCGTACCACGGATTGAACCCAGGTCTCCCGCATGGGAGCATAAGCTCTTATCCATTCTGCCAGACGCTCCACACTCTTTTAAATAAATAATAATAATTCCTCTCGTACCGGTATATGTTACATAGGGCCTGCAAGTAATTTCTCCATACCGCTCTATCCTGGGCAGCTCGCTCAATCTCCTCCATGGAACTGAGACCGATATTTCCTACCTCTCTCAGCAAAGTTCGTTTCAGGGTCTCTTTAGGTCGACCTCTCTTTCTTAAACCCTTTGCATCCTACTTCAATGCCAGCTTTGATATTCGTTATCATTTCTCTTTACATTTAGGTGTGCCCAACATATCTCCATTTTCTCTTTCTTATAACAGTTGTCACTAGTGGTTGACCAGACATGTCTCTGATTTCATCACTTCTCCTGAATTCGTTCCATTTTATATTCATTATTTTTGCAGACATCTATTTTTTTCAAATGCATTCAACTTGCTTTCTATATCTTTAGTCATTTTCCAACTCTCGCTGGAATAAACCACCTTAATTAAGTCAAGAAGATAAACAACTGAAACATCTATTCAAATGAGATGGGAGGCCGCTTCTGATGACCAGATTAGTATAGTTTCCCATCATGATGTGATGACTAATCATATGAGATTTGTCTATCAGTGATGTCGTTAGCTATACTGTCTGAATGTCTGTGATCTGCTTTAAGTAGAAAATGTAACTTCTACTGTGGATTTTTGTGTGTTCTAGAACTGAGAGCCCTAGCAGAGTTAATTGGACCTTATGGTATGAAATACATGGGAGAGAGACTGATGCTGAACATTGCTAGTCAGGTGGATGAAATCAAGGTAAGTATGGGTGTATTTATGCGACTTTTAAAAAATACATGTTGATTTTTGAGTATAGTTATTAACTGTATGATGCATGGTGCCTCATTTCCACTGCTGGATATCACACTTGTTAGGGCTGACATGTTCTGTCTTTGTTGGTGAGAATTATGGAGTCCTCCTGTCCATGTTTGTGTACTTCCTAACACTGCTCACAGGATATCAACAGTTTATAGGGTAACTTTATGCTTTTTTGATCCAGTTGTACACCTTCAAATGGACATCAAGACACGTAAACACATCGATCTTATTGCAAAAAAAATATGTTGATGCTTGAAATATATACATCACAAACATCATTCAACAATGAGCACATAAATACATTGAAAATACATATTTATTTGCGTAAACACAGCACATGCGCTATAGAATAAGACATACACATGATTGAAAAGCTTTCAGAATTATAAAACAAAACATATCAGTTTCAGTTAGGAATATCTTCTTTGCACTCTGGGCATGTCCATAGGTGCTCTGATCTCCTTCGCAATATCTCCAACAGCGACTAACCGTACTAGTCCTATGTTGATTAATGAGCCTACTCATATACCTTTGTGCTGTTCTTTTCTGACCACTCCAATCTTCAATCCTAACTTTTGCAATCAAGCAGTTGACATGGATTAGTTTAGCTAAAAATATATTTTGCGACCTCACTTTATGAGGGCTTCAGAATGTCAGCTCTATCCATTGGCTGACCCCTTGATATGGTATAGCCAGCCAGCCTGTCTCCTCTCTGCCATTAATGATATTAGTAAAGTGACATTGATAAACTACTTGAAACTGTTTTATGAATGTCTGTTACAGATGTTTATAATAATTCTTGTCTATGATATCCTTTATGTGAGGTCATTTACATTTCTTCTGTCTCTAGGATAGTCATGTACAATGTGCTGCATTTGTTATTTCTGTATCAGATCATATCACATTCAAACTATTTGTTCCTCTTGTTATTTTATTTATATATCTATTTCTTTACTATCACAGAAACTGGTTGTTGCCAATAAAGAAACACTGATCCAACTGAGGAGTAACTTTGATAAACCAGATGTCATGAGAGAACTGACACGCAAATTGATGAGTAAGTTATATGACAATCAGTAGATTATATGTATGTATATATTCCTCTTGCACCGTTATAAGTTATATAGGGCCTGCAAGTAATTTCTATAAACCGCTCTGTCCTGGGCAACTCGTTCAATCTCTTCCATGAAATTAAGTCCGATATTTCTTGCCAATCAGTAAATTACTGCAAAGCAACAGTAAAGTGTGGTTGGATAAATGAAGTGAATAAAGAGTTCTAAGAATCCAAGATAAAACACTGGGATCAATTATAAAGGTAAATATAGAGACAGTAAATAGATATTTGGTCTCAGGGAAAAAACAATTCCTGAACACTGACATTGTTCTCCTTCGAACGCTCTACATCGACCACTTGTCAACCACTCTGGTTGATTTGTATGTGATGTGAGCCTAAGTGTGATTGTACGTTGTACCAGCTATGCGCCTACAAGTAGGCCAGCAGATCCGATTTCTGCACTGCTTTTTATTTACTACGGTAGCATCCCTAGAGCCTATAACACTCGCCTGCCCAACGTGTTTGTATCGCATTGGATGACAGATGGTAAGCCTCCTGTGAGTGCGGTTCGATTCGCGGGCTGATAGAAAAGCCACAGGTTCTCCAGATTTAGTGTTGGGCACCACAGGATGGTGTCATGGCATTGAGCCCAAAGATCTGAAAGCTCAAGTGCTACTGGATTTAAAAAAAAAGGACCTACATCAGTCACCTCTTAGAACATGCATTGTAGGTTGCAGTGGTATTATTCTTTGCTTCCTTGCGCCCCAGCACCACACGGGAGATATGGAGCGTTCAAGGCAGAAGAAAGAAGATAGATTCACAATTTATTTAATGTCTTTTTATTTAAAGATATTCAATAACAGCTGTAATGTAATAATAAGTGAAAATCACAAGATCTTTGCAGTTTAGGTAGTATAGTATTCCCTATTCGAATCATATTTGGAATGGCTGCCCATAAACTATTAAGTGAACTAGAGACTAACATAGCTATGTATATTTCTTAGTTGGTTCATCTTGTATTTTTTCAGATGCTTCCTATTGATATTTCATTCAATTACTTGAGATCACTTGTATATTTATTCTTGTTCTGCTAGTAGATATGTATTAATATAGTTAGTTTTGGGGACTATACTAACAAACAAGTGCTTGGGAAAAGAATGGTGACAATTTCTTGTAGCTTAATGTAGAACCAACACTGCTTTAGAAAGCAGTGGTAGCACAATGATTACTGCTCTTGCTTCCTGGACAGGTGGTGGTCATGATTCGATCTCCATTTGAAATTAGATGTTTTTCTACTGCAAATAGCTTTTGGGTTGACCCAGTCTCAGTTGGGTACCAGAACAGACATTAGTAATCTCTAATGACCATCTGTGACCAATCAGACCTGGCACCATGCTATAGTATAACTTAGTAGATGTAGTATTATAAAGTGGGATTTTATCTGTGTAAAGTCTTACTAGTAACCCAACGGTACAAATTTATGTCCTATTGAACAACATGCATGCACTCTGTATGGTTGAATTGAAGCCATAACGATACTGACTAGACCTGATGATAGAAAACTAATATGTGTAGCTTTCTGATGACTGACTTCCACTGTAAAGGCACAGTGACTCAGGGCTTCATGATATCCCTGCAGTTGGAGAAGTTATGTCTGTATGACAGGGAGGCACTGAGAAAATAGGAAAGCATACCTTCACACAAAAGTTAGTCAGAAGTGCCATGCAGGCACCATGATGATACATGATGATATAGCTGGGGAACGAAGAAGAAGAAGAAGACTCAACGATCCCTTTGTCTTGAACACTTAAACATATACCAAGATTATAGTAGAACTCGGCATGACCAACAGGTAATATGGTGATGGAAAATAAGCACAGTGAACTCTACTATAGCAGTTGTGTCGTTAAGAAGCAGAGAGACACCCATCATCTTCTAGTGTTAAGACTCAAATTCTGGTTCCGGTCTGGGATTTATAGAAAATTCACAGAAACTATAACTCTTCAATGCTACGTACAACATAGATGATATATTACCCATATTGTGCCATTGGTCAAGAATGTTATGAATCTAACACTATGTTCCCCAATCTACCGCATGGTATGAAAATAGGAATTTACAATACCGCTTTTATGGATGTAAAACTTATTAGAAGCTATGACTCTGCTCTCATAGTACCCCATTAGGTCTGAAAGTGTCAACAATAGCACTTGTGATGTAGCTCTGGCAAAGATAAAATATTTTCCCCCATTTCAAAATGTTGATGTACCTATTTTTAGATATGTAGACTAAGGAATTACCTGTATGGATAATTGCTCTGCTGCTGAGCTAGTTGATGGGGACTGAGCACCTATGGGGGCACCTTGAGTGTAGAGATGATGATTCTAGCCAGATGCCCAGTTTTATTTGCATACATCACAATAGGAAAATTACTGTTTGAATTGGGAATCAAACACTCCTCACGTAAATTGATCAACTGCAAGATCTGATAAGTAGTATGAAAAACAAGCTGACCTCAGCAATCATCAGTATACATACTCTTTACCATCTGCTGGAGTCAAACGAGTATCAAAGGGTCTAATATGAGACAGATATGAAACATCCAACCACAAAATTAATGAAATAAAAATGAGAATCACTAAGTGCTAAATAACTATTTTTTACTTTGATGATTAAAAAAACTGACTAAAATGTCACCAAAAAATTGATTGCAAATAAAAAATTTAATATAGCTTTAAAAATGAACTTAACTTGTACGTAACTTAAATGTACTTCAAATATTTTTTTTTTCATATCTCTTCATATGATGGGAGAAATAAACTAGTATATAATAGCAAATACAGGACACAGTAATGTTTCCTAGAATATGTTCACCAAACATATGTTCACCATCAGTTTATAAAGAGGACTGAGATGCTAACACAAAATATGAGTTGTCAGTCTCATGAAATAACATGGCAAAATAAATACATGATTCAAATATTGATTTTAATTAAACACTTTTGTGTTATCCCATATAATATTATTCAATTTTTTAATTCAGAATATATTATCAACATAAGGGAAGACTACAGTAAAACTACGAAGCAATGGAAATACGCGTAAAAAGTACTGTAGTTTACAAAGTACAACAAATCAATAGGCCGGTTCGTTGCGCAGGCAATGGACTGAATCACTACAGGCGTCAGCAATTTGCAGAATCACACTTGTCTTCGTTCCGGGGTACATGAGTGTTGTTGGCAGTGAGAGAGCAGACAGACTGGCTGGCTCTGCCGCCATATCAGAGGGCCAGCCAATGGACAGAGCTGACATCTTGAACGCCCTCATAGAGCGTGGTCGCAGAGAAGATTTTCATCCAAACCAATCCACGTCAACTACTAGATTGCGGGAGCTTGGTTTGAAGTTTAAGTAAAGGAAGTAAAGGAACCCTTTCATACCTCGTGGTATATAGGTCAATACAGTGTTAGGCCTGTATTTTTCATTGACCGTCGGCACACGATGGGTGATGTGGTCAGCATCACGCCGGCCGCCTTTACTTTCCCCAGAGCATGTCTGGTACCCAGTTGAGGCTGGGTCGACCTGAGAGCCGCCGTGGTCGGGAAAAATTCCACGCACATTGCGGAGCTGAACCCAGACCACCAGCCTTGCGAAGCGAGTTCACTAACAACTACGCTACAGCGGCTCTCGGTTTGAAGTTTGCTGGCAAGAAAAGAACAGTACGACAGGTATACGAGTAGGCTCATCAATCAAAATCGAACTGGTACGGTCAGTCGCTGGACGCTGTTGGAGATAATGCGAAGGAGATCGGAGCACCTATGGACATGTCCGGAGTGCAATGAAGAAGTGAAACAAATCAATATGGAATATATATAATTATATATATTTGAACATGGTCAGATACCAGTAAACAATGTTAAAATAATGAGAGAAACCTTACAGTTAAAAAAAAAAACCAGTTTGCATGTTTCATGTCAAGTACTTTTAAAATATAGCTGTGCACATTTATATACTGTTTAAAAAATTGTCATTCTTGCAAACATCTTTAAAATATGTTTATTTTTATATTCAGTGTTTTGCGGCCAATGATTGTTACTTTTCTATTTCACCTATATTAAAAAAATACATGTAAATTGCATCATATTATTAAGCGTTATATAGAAATCTTGTGCAGCAGGGAAGGATAAAACTATACCTTCCTTTGCTCTAACCATTATCCTTGTTTTTGTCAATTAAGCCCCCTACAAGAATGCTCCTTGTGGTAAGTTTAGCTTTGCAACCTGGCCAGGCTGTTGCACATGTTTAGTCTGCAGTTTGGTTCTGTTTAGCATTACTACCTGACCAAATTGTTGCACATTTGGTCTGCAGTTTGGTTTTACTGTAAAAATATTATTTATATCATTTCCTGTGCCTGCAATCTTTGCTAAACAGTTCTGTTGTGTGCTTAAATGCAGTTATTAAAGCAATGTGTTTGATCAAATAAGAATCAATATAATCTTGTAGGAGACATTCTTCTAGTGTATTTTGTATACATGGTTATTTGTGCAATATACATCACAAATTTGAACATGACAGCTGTAAAGGTGGGACATTCTAGCCTATGAGAGAGAAATTTCGGAGGACTGTTGGGGGGACAAAGTTCTGCTCAGGACTAGCTATTTGACAAGTGTTTATTAATATCACAAATACTATTTTTGTACGATTAACGCTCAAATAATTCATACTTTACTCTCTACAAGGCATTTTAAATTAAATGACATGTTCTCTCTGTAAGTACCATACGATGGTATGTAAGCTAGGTCACCAGATGCAAAGATCAATTTTATGGGGCTTCAAATCCCAGAATAGTTGACTCTCCAGTTAACCCAGCTGAAAATGGGTACCTGACTAAGTTAGAGGACACTCAGGAATAGTCTATGGAACTACTGTGAAAGGGCTCTGGCACTTACACTATCAGAAAATTGAAAGGAACAGCACCTATGGGGTGTTTTGATTTTAGATATTGAATCCAGTCAGTTATTTCCTCTCTTTAAAAGAGGGTAGCTGCAGCTCCTTAATGTTCTTTCTGTCGTGCCCAAAAATAAACTGACACGGTTATTGGGAAGTGTAGTAAATACAGTTTTACAAAGTAGTGTTAAGAGCCACATTAAAAATAAGAAAAGTCCAATGAGAGTGTTTTAAGGGTTGCTGGCATGCAAAATAATAATTCTAGTAATCAGAAGCAGCCTTGCACAATTTTGGATGTGACTTGAGTAAATGGAAGTAGAAACATGTTACAGAATATCTATGAAAATGATTGAGAAAGACAGAAGATTCTGGACAGCTGTGGCATAGTAAAAATTCAGCAACATAATTTATAGATAGTGTTTAAGACAGTAGTTTTACAGAGACATAATCAAATATGTCAGTAATGCATGGCCACCCAAATGCTGCTTATTCTGCTGAAATTCTTGCATAGTTCAATGGCATAAAGATAGAAACATGAAGTAAATTAGTTTTAGAAAGTACAACAGCTAAACTCCATTTTTGTGTATGTGACAATTTAAGAGATTGTATATGTTTCTTGTTGCTTAGCTTGGTAAAGGCTTTATTGATGAAACTTTGTGCTACACTGTTTCTCCTTGTTTTATAGTTTTGCTCTAGCCTGCCATATGTTCATATGACATATATTCACTTTTATGCTAAGGATTATCTTTTGTATGATATATGCAACATTTTGTCAGTTTCAGAAACTACAAAATTAAGATGCAGCTTTCATGCACATCTATTGTATTGTATTTTAGTTCTTCCGTAATGTTATATGTTATAAAGGGTGTTCAAGATTAAAGCAGCCCCATTGACAAATCGAAAGTTGCCAGATAATCTATCGCGCTATGTTTATGTACTATTTAAACCGGTTCTGACTAGCTCGTTTACGTCACATTTGTTCATCGCCCTTCCCGCACTACAATTACATACCGTCACATAACCTTGACCTATACTACGTCATAACTGAACCTTCCCATTTTCATACATATATGCCAGATTGACTCCATTCACAGGCTGCTATTATCTTGAACACCCTGTATAAGGCCTGCATGCAATTGCTCTATCCTGACAACTCGTCTAATATCTTCTATGGAGGGAGTTCGATATTTCTTGCCTCTCTCAATAAGTTTTTTTCAGGATTTCTGTAGGGCATCCTTTCTTTTTGAACCCACTTTGTCTCCCACTACAGTGCTTGTTTTACAATTCTGTGATAATTTCTTCTCAGAGTATTCCAAACATATCTCCATCTTCTCTGTCTTATAATAGTTGATACTTGTGTTTGACTAAACGTTTCTCTTATTTCATCACCTCCCAAATTTGTCCCATTTTATATCTTTTAATTTTCGCAGACATCTGTTTTCAAATGAAATCAACTTGCTTTATATATTTCTTCCTGTTTTCCAACTCTCGTTGGTATTTGTTAGGATTGCAACAACATTGGTATTGAATATTCATAATTTAGTTTTAAAACTATACAACTTGGAGTTTCATATTTAATTTCGGATTTTAAAAGCTGATGTTGCTTTGATACAAATCTGTACTGGTCATTAATGTTCTTTTTTTTGTTAAATGGTCTTAGTTAGTTAGTTTGTTCCTTTCGTGCCAAAGGCGGCACTAGGGCAAAGGTTTTAGATCTCCATGTGATGCGGTTCTTTGCTAGCAGTTGGAGATCTTGTATGGTTTTACATCCCAATAGTTTACTTTCTTGTTGGATGGTTCTTCGAAGAGTGGTCTTTGGTCTTCCATGTTTTCTTTTCCCAACTGGTGACCACATAAGGACTTGTCGATTTAGTCTCTTTCGTCTGATCTAAGAACATGACCTAAAGATTTCCACCTTCTTTTCCTTATAATATTTGATACGGGTTGTTGGCGTGTTTTATCTCTCACTGTGTTGTTAGAAACGAAATCACTCCATTTTACTTTTAATAATTTTCGTAGACATTTATTCTCAAAGCTGTCCAGTTTCTTATCAATTTTCTTTGTTGATTTCCAACTTTCACAACCGTAGGTCAGTACAGGAATCACACATGACCAAAATAATTTAACTTTTGTGCATATACTAAGGTCTTGAGATTGCCAGATATTCGTTAATTTAGTGAAGGCACTAGCTGCTATAGCAATACGAGAGTTTATTTCTTTCATCGTGTCTCCGTTGTTTGACACTTTACTACCCAAATATGTAAAATGTTCAACTTTCTCCAGTGTTTGGCCATTTATTACGATGTTGTCTGTCGAGTTTGTGAGGTCCATATAAATGGTCTTAGACCATAGTATATTTTATGAATGTAGACATAAGAACTATCAGCTATATTTCTAGTGAATTGTCATCACTGTGTTGTTTCTATGTCGCTTTTCTAGTTCTTGACAATTTGTTTTAAATGACTTTGTTGTACCTTTTTGTCTCTGGGACATTGAGATATGTTGCTTGCCCCATGATTCAAAAGTGTTTAGTTCATTTCCCATGTAGCATGATCAGATATTTTTCAATGATCCTTGATCTCAGGGTAGTTAACATTGAGTGCCTAGTCCTATCAGAGGCGCACATAAAACATAGGTACCTCTTTCAAGATGAGCACATAATAGTAATCATTGATAGTTGAAAATGGGGACAAAAAATTAGTCACTAAAGCTGCTCTCTGGGTAATATTTTAGATAGAAAATGTTAAATTGAATTTCTACATTCATGAGAAACCCTGAAGAGCAAACCAGAACAAAAAATGCATGATGAAATTGACTATGCTGGGCCAAAAGATAAATATACCACAGTTTTGCTGTAAACAAAGGGCAACATGCTTGGCACAAATGCTCATTTGACAAAAAAATCACTGAGTTGTTTTTAAAGTAGTTATACTAGGGTCAGGGAAGATGTACCCTGGTGAAGACCTATTGATTCACACATTGCTTTGTTGATTTTTCCTGTCTCTTTTCTTGACCAAGACTGCTATTGTTTCATTGTACTTATTTTCATACTTATTCTCATGTTGCTTGATACCACTTATTTGTGCATGTGGGTAGTTGTGAGATATATATATAAACACTTCTTATTAGTCTTAGTAAAATAGGTAATATCATAGCATATAATGTCATAGGGGTGTAGAGTGTTAAAGACTTCACAAGGTTGGTACTCAGGTGTCTCTGTGGCTGAGTGGTTAGAGCCTTTGTCTTGTATTCCAAATGTTGTGGGTTTGAATCTGGACCTCGCCCGAGTGGTTAATTGGAGTGTAAAAATAGAAACACTGTTATCTGCAACGCATGTCGTAGGAGGCGACTAAGGAGGTTGGACGTGAGGCTAGCTACCCCACACCGTAAAAATACTAGATGGCTACAGAACGGAGAGCAAACCAAGCAATTGCTGACTGAAACCGGACACATCGTCGAAGGATAAGCCCCAGAGCTCCAAATGATGCTGAAGATGTGATGTAAAGCACACCAATGATTTTTTTTTTTCCTTTCGTCGCTTTCAACTCAAACGAAGTTTCATCTCTGAAACTGATTTTTGCGTGAAAATCCGTTTTCCAATTTCTTACAATGGCAGCAGCGTGCACATTGTAAATTACTTTACACTGGCAGCCGTGTGCTCAATGTACTCGTAATTAGTATTCCCCTCGCCATACAGGCAGATTTTCTCCGACTTCAGAGGTACTCAAGTTATCGTCCTGAGTAAGACCAGGGGACTCGAACAAATGCCGGACAGTAGGTTCGAACCCGAGCTATGAGGCGTCTCACAGCTAGCAGGCAGAGCTACTATCAACTACTCTAGGCAATCCCCCATACCAATGATAAGGCTGCACGAATCAGATTTCCACATGAATAGAATTTATGGGGAAGTTTGGTACATCGGTCTGGGCGGTGATCGCAAGAGAGAGAGAGAGAGAATCTGGACCATGCCGTTCTGTTCCCAGGTGAATTTTGTTCTAGATACTCCTAAGATTGTTGCAGGAGCTACAGAGTTCATGCTTTGTGCAATACTCTCGGCAGGTGGCGTGCCATTTCTGCAGAGAGGACTGAACCATATGGGTAAAACCCGAGCAATGAAGTCACTCCTGCTTTAAAACCCCTTTTATTCTGCAATTACATTCTGATATCAATTCTTTTTAAAATATATACCACATATAACGTGTTAATTATTTCTGTAAAATACCAAACGAAACACCATTTTATAGATCAGATCTGATTTAATTCTTCTATCCCACTTACTTTAGTGATGCATTCTGTTACCAGAATCATCACTAGGTTATAAGGTTATTCTGTCAGTTCTGGTTCACTGACTTGTGTCCACACATTCACTGTGTCTTAGGCAGCCTACTGTGTTCCTAGTTGTTGGTTAACATAAATTATGTTTCAGCACTATGGGCAAACCTATAGATTTTTCTCTCAGTCCTCCACAGCAGATGACAAATGGCATGCATGCTGATGGTTTCCATGGCTCATTAGTTATGTATATTTCTGATCCATCCTTTCAGTTGACTTTTCCTTCTTGTGCCACATATGATTCCAAATTCCTGCAGTCTCAGGATAGCTGCTTTATCTTTAGTTGTATTATTGTCCAATAGAAGATCATTGAGTAACTTGAGTAAGTCACTCTTGTACATATCTAATGAGCTTATAAATGGGACTTTAAAAGAACATCAGGAAAGAAGGCGACAGGAAGACCACAAAAACAATGTTTAGATGGCATAGCTGAATCCTGTCAAAAAGCAAAAATAACTATCACCTAAGCCACCAGAACAGCACAAGACAAAACAGAAAACCATGACACTGGGCAACAACCCGGTAACAGTGTAATGGCAAAAGAAGACAATGAAGAAAGTCAGCTTCTTTGCTACTGCAAACTCCTATATGTCCAAAATAGTAAATTCACATAAGTACCTGAAAGTCTCTGAGCTCTGTATGCGATATCAACTCCTGCCATAGCAATCCAATTTTGATCTTATTTTTAAAACTTAGACTGAAAGTCTGATACAATAACTGCCCTAGTTAACGATGTCCCAGAAAGCATAGACTGAGAGTGGCACAATAACTGTCTTGGGCAATGATATCCCCATACTACTAAAGACATAGCTGTTGAAAATGGTGCTCTCTTTTTTTCATTGTTATGTATTTGTTTGGTAATGCAGTGTTAAATGAAATGCTTATGCTTTGGTATGGACTCTGCTTTCTTCAACATGCTCCTTCCAAAATGGCTAGCTTATTTTTTGATTGTTGTGATCTTGTGTACTGAACTATACTGCTTTATTCAACATTATATGCCATTATTTATTATTTTTGATAATAAATTTTAATTAGCAGGTTATTTTAATGTGTTGACCTTCCTATTTAAACATAGAGAATGTTCTAACAAAATGATATTGACCAAATTATAAATATTTTGTGATAAACTTACTGGCTATTTAGTTAATTTAATGTTATCAAGTAGTAAAGTGTCAAATAAAATTATTATTCATGTTGAGGTGGTAACAAATGGGGGAATTGACCATTGAGTCATTCGTATCTGTGTCAACTCCTCCTCCCTGCAAATAATGGCTGACACATTCCGATCTGGAATCTTTTTTGAGTTTGATCTCTAGACGTTTGCAATCCCCTGCTGACAAAATCTTGTCTTCCCGGGTTTGTCTGGAGCTGTTCTACTCTAGATGATTGCAGCATCCTGCTGCCGGGCTGACTAACCCTGACTATTTTTCAAGATGTGCTCCCTGGACACTATAGTTTAATCCCATATACTTGAAGAAAGTGTCATAGAAGTAAAAGACAAGACATGAAAAAAGAAGTTTTCCTCAAGGGAGAGAATGGCTGCTAATTGTCCCATAGTTGGGGGATGGATTGGTTGCAGCCAGAGCATTTACCACTCGTCGATGTGTTCTGTGTTGGTTGCAGCCAGAGCATTTACCAATCGCCGATGTGTTCTGTGTTGCAACCTTATGGAGCCCCAATCCTACTTCCCACCCTTTGGTCTGACTTTTCACCTTCAGTCTGTTCGACTTGGTTAGACCTGCCAGGAGTTAGACTCTCGCAGACATAGCCTGAAAGATCATCAAGACACACAAACCCTCCAGCCACGATAAGGTAGGATAATGTGAAGGGCTGGATTAAACGATATAACCTAAATAGCAGTATTAAATCATTCCTAAGAATATATATTTCTCATAGAAAACTTCAGCATTAAAATAATTTGGAAAAAACATCTGTCTATTTATAATATTTGTACACTAATATCAGATCAACTTGTCAGCTCAAAAAGGAAAAGAACAGAAAACTTTCAAAAATAATATTCCTAAAAATGAAAGTCTGCAGTAAATTTTGTCATTGCAAAAAACTCCTGAAAATAACAATTTTGTCTATTTACATTTATAATTATACAAAACAAACTGATCACTTATGTCATACGGAAGCAAATTGTTATAATTATATCGTTACAATATTTCTCTTTTAGTTTGTATAATGAAGTAACTACAATTATATTCTTTATTATTTTACATGAGAGAGATTACATAATCATATTATTCATAATTTGAAACATGCAGAAGTAAGTATAAATGTTATTTGTGAAAACTCAAGTAATATCAAATTAAAAATAACGCATAATTCCAATTAATTAGTTCTGCTCCAGAAAATTATAACATAGCAATGTCAATAGTTTTATTCCAGAGCTAGTAAATATGTTAATGTCTTCTATTAGTTTCATTTAGTTTTCTGCTGGTGTTTTCACAGAAAAGTGGTTGTGACTTGAGCATGTTTGACAAATGTGTTACTATGATGTGATACCTTGACAAGAATTTAAAACCACTTTTCTATATTATATCACATTCTAGATGCAGATGTGCTGTTGCTTAGAATGACTAGGATTGGTGTGTTGCTGGCTTTTCGCTCCTTAGCTCAGGAAGCTCTTAATGATGTAAGTAGACTTACTGGTTGAGTAGACGCCCATGTGTTTCCGGGCTGCAAGGAAAGCAAAGAATTGTAACACTGTACCCTACAAAGCATGTCGTAAGAGGCGACCAAGGTAGGGGTCCACCCATGTGCTGTCGGGGCCCAAAAGGGGGGAAAGAATATGCAGCAATTTCTGCCAGGCATGTCATAAAAGGTGATTTAGGAGGGTAGGTCGTGGGGCTGGCTACCTCACCCTGTAGAAAAAATAAGCCAACAAATCTCCAACGAACATGGAAAGAGACGGTTGCGATGGATAGGACACATATTGTTAAGACCAACTGGAGGCATTGCAAGACAGGCACTGTTTTGGAACCCGCAGGAAAGAGGGAAAAAGGAAGGCCTAGATATACCTGAAGAAGAGAGCTGGAGACTGATATGAAAAGGATAGGTAAAACATGGAAAGAATTGGAAGGGATGACTGGAGAGGAAAAACTGGAAGAAGTTTGTTGAGACCTGTGCTCTGTTAGGAGTTGAAAGGTGAAGAAGAAGACTGGAGATTTAGGTGATGAGATGAGGGTTGAATCCTTTATCTAAAGTGACAGTTCTGTATTTCTTGAATAAATTTTACTATGACAATCAGACACTCCTTTTTTTTTTAAAATAGACAACCTCTTAAATTCTTTGTTGATTACTCTGTTACAGTGGTAGCTTGTTGTCCATTGCCAATATCTTAGAAGTGGAGTTTTATTTACTAGTTTTTGCCACTAGTTATGTTTTGTGTTTGCTCCATTCCAGATCCTAGACCAGCGAATTCCTTTCTTGATTGGATCCATTCGAGACATTCATCATCATGTACCAAATACCAAGGACTCTATGGTTAGTATCCATGTTGTCATTCATGCACAGTCTTATCCTGTTTGATAATTATTGGGCTAACAAGTCCCTAGACACAAATTGTTCATGTATCAGCTGATATTCATTGGTAATACAATGTTAGTTGTTAATAGATTGCTCGCTCACTCTTGCCTTTCAAGCTCCAGTTGGGGGCATAGGCCATCAACTAAGTCAAGCTAATTCATGGTCAGCTGGATTTTGTAGCTAATGTTTTTTACCAGATGTGGTAGCCCGCCCTAAGGTATAACCTATGGTAACCCGATGACATTCGGGGTATGTTAATAGATCACTGGACATAAAAAATAAAACTGATTCAATTGTAAGTTTCAATCTTCCTCATACTCATATAGTATATATGAGTATACTCATTGAGTCACTGAGAAAACATGCATGGATAAAAGTCTGTGACTCCAGTTAGACCATCATTTTAGTTACTGCCATGATTTTCATAGTGGCATTGCTTGTAGTCATGGCAATACCACCGTCTTCACAACATCTTGTCTGACCTGGGCATTGAAAGCCCATGAGCTCCAAATGTAATGAATCACTGACCTATCTGTGTAAATTATTATATCGTCCTCAGACAAGTTCTCAGAAATTAGCACCTGAACTTCTGTTTCTACGGCCACATGGTTCTCAAAGGAGGAGTCAATACGAAGTGTATCAAGCATAAGAATGTAGTGTTTTGACAAAAGTTGCAAATAGAGGAATCCGTGGCGCTGGATGCAGGACGTTAAGGCTATCATTGATCAGTTATATGAGGACTATCATCATAGCACTCGGACATGTCCATAGGTGCTCCGATCTCTGCCTCAGCAAATCCAGCAGCGTCCAGCGACCCAACACGCCAGTTCGATGTTGATTAATTATGCTATCATTGATGAAAACTGCAATGAAGGTGCCGTTGTGATTTACACGGCTGGATCGGTAGTTCGTCACGAAAAGTCCGCATGGGCCTTCTCTGCAAGCTCATGTGGCAGAATGGTCCATGAGGCCAGTGGTGCATTTCGTATGACAACAAGCAACATGACAATGGAGGTACTGGCGGTGACTAATGCGTTACGTTGGCTAGAGTCACAAAACTACACTCATGCATGCATTCTGAGTGATTCATTCAGTAGGATCCGCAAGGTAGAGGCTGGTTCGGTGCGCAGGCAATGGACTGAATCACTACAAGTGTCAACAATTTGCAGAATCACACTTATCTTCATTCCAGGGCACATGGGTGTCGTTGACAATAAGAGAGCAGACAGGCTGGCTGGCTCTGCCATCATATCAGAGGGCCAGCCAATGGATAGAGCTGATATTTTGAACGCCCTCATAGAGTGTGGCCGCAAAGAAGATTTTCATTTAAACCAATCAACGTCAACTACTAGATTGAAGGAACTGGGTTTGAAGATTGGAGTAGCAAGAAAAGAACAGCATAACAGGTACATGAGTAGGCTCATCAATCAAAATCGAACTGGTACAGTCAGTCGCTGGACGCTGTTGGAGATATTGCGAAGGTGATCAGAGCACCTATGGACATGTCCGAGTGCAATGAAGATATTCCAAACTGAAACTGAAACTGAATGTAGTGTATTGAACCTGAAGGGCTCCAATGTACTACATTGAAATGTCCAATGATTTTCCTTGACACATGGACTCCTATCATCAGTTGTACAAGCAACTAAAGAATACAACTAAAATAACACACGTTAACAATTGTGTTATGTTTGTTTTTATTGTTTAATTTTACATTTAAAATCCTACTTGGCAATCTGTTTCTGTAACTACTTACCGATCTGCCTTGATGGTCCAATGTGTTTTGTTTTCTTTGCTGTTGTGATAGTAACATTAGAATCCAATATTTTCAAATTGTCCAATCTAACACTAATAATATTGTTGTTTTTACCAGCAATATGTAAGTTATTTTGTTGTTTTGTTTGCTTTAGTATTTCTTCATACAGCTTTCATACTTTTCATTCATTTAGCTTTTGTTTCATTTAATATGATAAGCTTTGGAACATTTCGTTGAAATTGTTTCACCACAATAGCATTTTTAACATTAAAAATCCATATAATGTCTTTCTATTAAATTAATGCTCAACTCATCATTAGGTTTAAAAAATAAGAAAACAAACAAATGCAGATGTGCTGAAGGAAACGTGGAAAATGGAAGATTATTAATAGTTAGTAAGCAGAGCTGATCCCTCCCAATGGTTTTCTCACCATATAGTTAGTGAGAGGGCTTGAGTATCCCAGCCGCTGGTATGGTGCCGGGGCCCCAAGGGAAGCAAAGAATAGTACCACTGCAACCTACAAGGCATGTCTTAAGAGGCGACTGATGTAGGTCCTAGGAAAGCTACCCTAGTAAATAAAAAGCGTTGCAGAATTTGAATGTAGTGGCCTACTTGTAGGTGCATAACTGGCACAATGTACGATCGCTCTTAGACTCAGATCACATACAAATCACACAGCGTGGTTAACAAGTAGTGGATATGGAGCGTTCAAAGAAGAAGTAGTATCCCAGTGACCCAGAGAGCTATGTTGGAGGTAGCATTGCTGCCGGTAGGTTTAACCATGTCGAACAGATCAAAGGATAGGGATCAGACTAAGAGGACACCCCTACGCTTCAGGCTGAACGGTTTTGTGTTGGGTTGGCAGCCCACCATAGAAAAAAAGCTAGCCACTGAAATTGTAACAGATTTTTGCAATCATATACTGGGAGAGCAGTTGAGGATTGAGGTGGAAACACTGTGTATGATGAGCCCGGGCCAAACTCACAAGGAAGCCCAGTTTCTGATAGGATCTTTGGCAGCCCCAAAAACATTTTTGAAATGAAATCCGGGAGGCAAAAGAAGTAGTAGATGACCTAGAGAGACATGAATACGAATTGTAGACAAAGAGAAGAGGCGGAAAAGACGTTGAGTGAACTAAGCTGGCTTGCTCAAGACATCTGGTTAGAGGAAATTTGTTGATGCCTTATGCTTCAAGGGGAGTTGAGAGAAGAAGAAGCAGAACTGATGTCTCTGCACACTGTCATAAGTGCTCAGTCTCTTTCAGCAGACAGGGAAATGTATGCATTAATCATCAGGGACCCAAATAAGGATGCATGAGATGGATGGCTATGAGCTAGCTCACTATGAAAACTAGTGAATAAAAATTATGAAAAAGCTTTGATGCTAGTGATAGTAGCTGTAAACACTGAAACAAACACTAGCTAAGTATGTGTTTTCCCGAGAGATCTACATACCTATCTAGTGTTTGTTTTGCTATTTATAACTATGAAAACAATCAGGTTATTGTAAACGGAAAGAAAAAATCTGCATCTTGTTTAGTGCATTTGATGAGCAGAGTGACATTGTGACAACAGGTAAAATTGATGGGGAAAAGACATAGACAACAAAGATAGCAATTATGTTATTGAGGATATTGAACATGAAGACACTGAAAAAAATCAACAACAGAATTGATAAGTAAAAGTTAAAAAGGAACCCTTTCATACCTTGTGGTATATAGGGCAATACAGTGTTAGGCCTGTATTATTCATTGACCGTCGGCACACGTTGGGTGATGTGGTCAGCATCACGCCGCCGCCTTTACTTTCCCAGAGCATGTCTGGTACCCAGTTGAGGCTGGGTCGACCTGAGAGCCGTTGTGGTCTGGAAAAATTTCACGCACACTGCTGGAGTTGAACCCGGACCACCAGCCTTGAGAAGCGAGTTCACTAACAACTACGCTACCGCGGCTCTCAATTGATAAGTAGTATTATGAAATAACCGGAGTGATGTTGACCCAATCACCCATCGTGTGTCTACTATGGTCAATGACAAATATGGGCCTAACACTGTATTACCCTCTATACTGCATGGTATAAAACGAGTTCCTTTTTTCCTACTATGAAATAACATTGTACGGAATGATGATTGCTGATACGTCAGAATTGTACATGAATGAGGATAAGAAACTAGCGTACATCTTAACTTCTTGTTACACTCATAATCATTTATTATTACCTTCTTAGCTAAACCATCAATGATTTTCATATATTCATTGCACAGCTTTTTTTTCTCATGTTCACTGTTCTATTAGTTAGATGTGTAACTCTAGCCCTTATTTAGAAATCTTATTAAACTGATGGATTTAAATCATATTTTATTTTCTATTTTATCTAACATGACAATACCATTCAGCTTTGTCTGTCATAAAATGTGTTAGTGCAACTTTTAACTACCAGTAAGCTATCAAAGTGTCTGATTGCTTCTCTGATGTTTGACTAAGTATGTCCTTCTTTAAGTACTGTAGTGTTTTCATTCTAAAGACTGGATATTTATTAATTAATTTAAACATAGGTTTGTATAAGTCTCTATAATGTTTTGTTCTGTTTTCTTATAATGTATTATTTCTCTGAAGTTTGTGCTGAAGACAAACTTTCTGTTAATTTTTTGTAACACACAAGGATAAAAATAAAACTGGCAGTTTAACTGGCAGGTGAGATGGACATAAGAAAATCAACTAAACTAACAAAAGGACCAAACTAACTTCATAGGACAAATAAGACAAGAGTTACAATTCAAATCTAAAAAAGTGAATGAAAATTGCAAAAAAAAAGTGTGAGGCTTCAGGTCCTCAGCATAGTCACACAAACAAAAGCCATGAAGGAATGAGATTTCTTCTTCTATGATGTTTATAATTATGTGGATTCACGTGGTAAGAGAGTTAATTTTGTGAGTTGGAAATAATTCTTTAGTCTTTATTTGCATCAGTTCTTAGTGTATTCAGCCATATATTGCAGCTATCCTATTATTATAAGTTTGTATACAATTATATAAGTATGCATTCTTTTTTCTTGTGTTTTTATTTATTTCTTTCCTCTAGGAATTTATCATTGGTTTTATTGTCATTTGTTTAGTTCTTTGTTCTATGTCAGTCTCAGTAGGTCTCTTTCATCATTTCCAAGGGACCATAGAGTTTGCCATACAGCTCAATTTGTAACTGTATAGTCTGATGCAGGAGTAACAGTCTCTATCAGATTTCACACCTAAAAGATGAGGTGGACTTCTCAACATGCTATTGCTTCCTAGAGTTAAGCTGTTCTTCTTCTGCTTGCTGGATCAACCTATGCTCAAAATTGAATAGCCTACTAATCACCTTATCTTCTTCAGACATTTCCGTCTTTATTAACTGTTTTCCCATGTGCCTGTCTATATATCAAACTCCTTCCTATCATACTTAACAGACATCCTTATACCACATTTGGGGTCTTCTAGTCCGTCTCTTTACAGAGACCAGTTCATAAAGGATATCCTTTGGAATACGGTTGTCTTCCAATCAGGAGATGAAGGCTCACCCACCAGAAACAGCTATGCTTGAAAAGAGTGAGAATTTCTGCTCTATAGCGCACAGGTTTATTGGCTATATGGTTGTTCCGTGATACATGTAGAATAAGACATATCATGGGAAAAGCTTTTCTGTTGAAAAGACATCACCATCGTTCAAAGTTCCCTAGGTGTTCTGTACTACTTATGTGTCCACATGTCTGGTGACGTAGCTAGTAACAGATGGTGACAGTCAAAACACAATGGGTAAGACTGCAGTAAAATTATGTAACAATAGTCTTTCTTTCTTTTCTCTAATCCTGTTTTACCTCACAATGTCAGAATAAAAAGAGATTTCTAGAAAGGGCTCTTGTGTGCTTCGTACATGGTGTCTCTGCTAATTCTGTGATACACCTTTTGCTTTGTATCCACTGTATCAGAGTAGCATAGCCCTTTAAGGTGCACTGTCTGTTGGTATTCTGTATATTATATGTCCAAACCATTTAATTTGTTGCTTCTTGATGAACTTTAGTACCGATGTTGTACTCACATTTTCCTGTCTTCATTTCTAAACCGGTCACTTCTTGATACTCCCAGCACTCTTCATATACACTTCATCTCGTTCATGACTATTATACCAAAATATCACAATACAGTAAAATGATTTAGTCTGTTGTTGTAATCTGTAAAACCACTTTACTTTGGGTTTTGATATTTCTCCTTTCATATTTATAAATAATATTGTTAGATTCCATGCATAAAAAAAATAAAATATGAAACTGCAGGAGTTGATGTAGTTCAGTAGTTTTAGCACACCAAGTTTATAATATTGTAATAATATTAATAGAGTCCATTACCCATTAGGATCGTAGGGGTGCAATAATGAAATTGCCAACACTAAAGTCCATTTAAATATCTTTTCCCTCTGTGAGGTGAACCAGTGTGGATACATTTTCTCTTGATCAATCCTTGATGTTATCAGAAAAAGATGTTTTGTAGAGAGTTTACATCAAGTAAACACCAAGTTCACAGAGGTGAATATCCTAGTACAAACGACTTCCCAGCTGAAACTGGGTGTGTGACAGCTGAAACTGTAGGCGACTGACCCAGTTGCGGTAAAAATCTTAATATCGACTGAGCTACTGTGTGATACCTGACTCGTGACACTCAGAAAGCTGAAAGGACCTTAGCACCTATGGGATCACCATAAGTGCAATTATTGTGTTTCTAACCCGTTGTACTTGTTTGTTTCGTTTGTGCGCGTACATGTTGTGTTTGTGTAATATATTTTCTCACAGAATCTCACATTTTCTATGAAGATTTGCATTTTGATGAGATCACTGAAGAAGAAGAAGATTTCCTTCAAACAAATCAGAGATATTTTTTGCAACCATAATTATGTCTTAACAATATTCGCCATGTCACTTACATACAGCATTCATATGTACACTCAGACCTAGATAACACATATAACTACGTTTTATCTTGCATGTATGTAAATATATATCATCCTCTTCAGGACACTGTTCAAATGGTGAGACAAAAATGCTGGTCTTCCCACTCATAACTACCATCATTGCATCTGCTACACTGTGCTTCACCATCATCATCATCATCACTACTGCTATCGCAATCATCATGTAACAACTCTTGACTTTATCTCAATTTTTGCTCTTATTTTTCCTTTCCTATCCCAGCCAATCTCCCTCAAACAGCAGGTGTGTACCCAACCAGCACACTCGTGAAATGTTTCTATTTCATGTTTTCTAGTTTTTAATTTACATTACAGAAAACCCCCATTTTCTTGTGTCAAGTTTATATTTCTAGATGGGATGTTTTGTATTCATGTGTTGTGAAAAAACTGTACAGAATCGTTTTACTCATTTTACCCCTTTACGTTATACAATCAATGTACTATAGTAGTCAAACTGATTAAATATTTATATTATGTATTAATTGGTTGTCATATGTCAATCATAGAAGTTAGTCGTATAGCGTATGATGCTGATATGTCAATCAAATAGCCAAAGAAGGGGAAAAGGCAGCTGATTGGAAACCGTAAACTGCTGTACAATTCATTAAAACAACTAACATAAAGGTTTATTTAATAGCGTGACCCAATCAAGAATAAAGAAATAAGTGCTCTTATCAGATACAGAGTAGATAAAAAGATATGCAAAGCATTAAAAAAAAATTCTAAATAGACCTGACTAAACAGTACTACTAAAGTTTGACAAAGAGGCAAGAAACAACTCTATACCAATTAACAAAGAATTGGTAAATGCCACTGAAATCAAGAAAGCAATCCATTTCCTTATAAAACAACAAGGCAGCAGGCTTTAGTGCAGAAATTCTAAAATCGGCAGATTTATGGTTTTGGTTAAAACTGGAGCCAAGAAAAGTTGTATTTTATCTTTACTATTGTTTGGAGTGGCTATTGACTGGGTGATAATCAAAAGTTGCAGGGGCGAAACTGGCATCAATTTGGTGGAAAAGTAGACCTACCAAGCTTGTCTCAGGCCTTACTAAATAAATTAACGCTAAATATGATGCCCACTTTTCATCATAACATGATTTTTGTGCAGATCTGAACGCTTAATTGCACATAATACAAACACATTATGTCAAGAAGATGATACTTAATCTGTTATAAACAGGAATAAAGCATCTGAAATTAGAAAAAATTACCTGCGTAGTTGGTATCAATGAGAAGATTATGCTTGTGTCTAATAAGGCTCTTGATATCAGGTACTATGTGTGATATTGATAGTTTTATGTAGGTCAACAAATGAGTAACTGTTATCCATGTTTATGCTTTCGACTTGACAAATTTATTGCTTGGAAAAAATTGTCTATAAGCATAAGCGCTTCTAAACAATGTTATGTGTTTTTAATTTACTAGTTTTAGGGTACTTGTCAGTCGGAAAATACCTTTGATAAAATGATTAGAGACATTAACCACATTGACATCAAATGGAGATGCAAATATGTTAGATTGATCTTCTGTGATACAAAATCTTCAAATCTTGCATTTAATTCGGCATACTGGTTAATGACATGTATCTGACGTACCTGGCTCTGACGGTCGATAAAGGAAAATTAATTGTGTTGCCCACTTGTAGCTGACTTATCCAAAGTCGTAGCTTATTTTCAAATGACTTTATATGCCCATATAGCTTGTGAACGAATGGAGCCTGTGTTTGTAAATTATCATGTATTTGTACTGCCATCAAATATTAAAAAGAGTAGGGCTCGTAATGTTTCTTGGGTATGCATGTATCTTGCCTCAAACAAAGTAAATTTGTTTAAGTTAAAAAGCTCTTTCAGAACTTTCGTTTCAAGTGCATTTTGTGTGGATGCAATCACATTTTTGTTTTCCATTTGGAATATATAGAAGGTAATGATAAAGGGCTGAGAAGACCATCATGGAAGGAGGCATACCGGCAAAGAGAAGAAGAGGAAGACCATGGAGAGGGTGGATTCAGAATGTAACTGATGGTTTGAACATGACGGCTGTAGGGGCGGGACATCTGGTCTATGAAAGAGACAAGTTCCGGAGGACTGTTGGTTGGCAAAGTTCTGCTCAGGACAAGCTATTTGATGATGAATGATAAAGTCTTTAATATGATAGAATGTGTTAAATTTTAAGTAGCTTTGGTGAGCTGGAAATAAACCTGTCACATGCCTGATCATGCCCAGCTGTTGTCCCCACTTGTGTATAATGAGACAAACAAAGACCAGTTAAAGGGGTTTGCATTTGTCAAACTTGAGCAGGACAACTATATGCATATTTTATATTTCAAATGTTGCTTGTTTTTCTTATCTAATGTTTATATTTCCTGTCTAATGTTTGTATCCCACATTGAGTTTTATGTTTGATGTTTTTTTGCAAATAGTGTAGATGTAATCTGTGTTTAAGTATATTTCACAGTTTTCAGTTCTTTATTTATAATTTATTCTTTGTTGAATATAGATATTGATTTATCTAATTTGAAATTCAGACTCAAGTGGTTCTATCATAAATTTAATAAGAAGCTGTATATAAATAATTATGTCTGCCTTTCACTCAAAATTTAGAAGCTGAGATTAGGGGTGTTCAAGTGACCCTAGTAGAATTGATTTTAATCTGTCCTAGTAATCTTTTACCAAACATGACCATTATATTTTCTTTTTGTCCTATCTGCATTGTCTCCTACTTTTTAAAAAAACCGCTAGATTATAATATAATCCTGCATAATGTAGGGGATAGCTAGTGTGTTACTCTAAGTTGAGAATTAAAGGCAGCTTGTAAATGGCTGTCACTATACGTTGTGGGTTTGTTTTTAATTTTTAAACAAAAGGAAGAAGTTATTAACAATAGTAGGGTTTGAATACATGCCCTCTTGACTGTGAAAACTATTCTGTCTTAACCACTTAGCCACCCATTCCTTATAGTCTCTTAGTACAGAAGATTAATTAAAAATAATTAAGATCCGGAACATTTTGAGTGTATATATGATATATATATAATAATAATAAGTCCTCTCGTACGTTATATGTTACATAGGGCCTGCAAGTAATTTCTCCATACCACTCTATTCTGGGAAACTTGCCCAATCTCCTCCATGGAACAGAGACTGATTTTTCTTGCCTCTCTCAGCAAAGTTCGTTTCAGGGTCTCCTTAGGTTGCCCTCTCTTTCTTGAACCCTTTGCATCCCTCTACACACACATATATATATATATATGTAGAGATAGAGAGGGCTACTTCTGAAGTTGGAGACAACACTCGTGTATGGCAGGCGGGGTACTGATAATAAGGAAAGCAAAGCTTCATGCAAAAATCAGTCAGAATCTCCCGTTCAAGGCGCCCTGACTGCACCTGAATTCATAGCGGGCTAGCACAGTAGAAAAAGAGATTGTTGCCTTTAGATTCTTCTTCTTGTGTAACTTTGTACACTGCGTCTCCACTGACCTCATCTGAGAGTTGGAGTTTTATGGGTATGAAAAAAGCGCTGGGGAACACTATCCAGAAATTATAGAGTGAAAACACATACTTCCTTAGGGATCCAAACAGTAGCACTTCATCTGTTGCATTAGTTATCATTGTAGCATCCATCTTACAGTTACATCTTTCATGCCACTATCATCAGCCCTAGCCAGTCTAATTTAATATTGATATTTCATTTCTTGTTATTCCACTCTTTACACTTCATTTGTTGTCAATCTTTGTGGGTTTTTTTTTTTTTGCACTTTGTTGTTCTCAGACATTACCAATATGTTTCATTTCATATTTTTATTACTATTGTATTCCACAAATTTTATATTATATCTTGTATTGCTTCAATAAGAGCTTTCTTTCATGAATTGTGTATTTTTTCATGGATGTATTGTGTCTTTATTTCTGTATACTTACTTCTATATTGAAATATAATGTTAATATTTTAACTTCTGCATTCACTTTAAAATGTAAACTTCAATATTTGTAAAGAAAACAATGGTTAGCCTAATACTACAAAAATCTCAAAGGAGATGTTAAATCAGTACATCCAAACAAATATATGTACAATTTGTGATATATTCCAAATAATTTAAGTGTGAAAATATAATAAAAAATATTCACATTTTCGAGATAGTCTTCAAGCAGTGCTGTTCAACGTGTTTATATATTGGGGCACATATGTCTAATGCCTATGGAGGTGCAGGCTTCTAATGGCAATTGCAATAATAATACTAATAATAAAGTAATATTAATAGTAACATTTATAAAATAATAACAGGTAGAAACTTAATCCTGATTACAAGTTTATTGTATTTTTATATTGTGCTTAAAAAAAACCAACTGAATCATACTGTTATACAGAAAGCAAATTTTTTCTTGAAATCCTGATTAACATCCAAACCGGAGAATTAAAATGAATGCAAGGTATGTATCGCATGGGCATCATCGTGCCCTCAGGTACCACGTTGGACAGTGCTGGTTTTAAAGTGTTTTCAGAGTGGTTCAAGTCTCATCCATATATTTATGAACATCTTAAAAATGTGTGAAAACAGCCTTTAAATTTCCTTTATAAAAGTATAATAATTAACTTGTCAAAACCCATATAAAAATTAGTGGTGATTATGAATATCAATTTATGCATTTAATATTTTCTTGTGAACTATGAAATATTCTGTATTTTAATAATATAATATGTAATGATATTTCAAGTAGTGTATGTTTTATTATCATGTCATGCTCTCTGAAATTGATTAGTAGTCTCTTCCTTTTGTTTTTACTTTATGTTCTTGCTTTGCACTAGATTGAGGTTGGTATGTCATCGATAGGTGACAGGTTATAGAACATAAATATATATTAAACAAGTTAGAGGATAATTTTTTTCCTATAATTTAAAATGTGTTTTGCCATAGATGCAGCAAGATTAAAGTGGCTTTGTTTGTGTTATGATCTGTTGATAACTTTTACAATGTAAGAGTGGAATGCTGGATACAGAAAATACTGAAATGCAAAATCTAGTGGAAGAAGTGATGGTGACGTGCAAAGAACACTTTAGCAAAACTTAGAAGTTTCAAAGTCAAGGCTCAGGAGGCAAATGATGAAGTCATGTAAAATATCAGAAGAGACAGAGGAAATATATGGATAAATTGACAAGGCAAAAGAGACTGCTGTCACATGGAGAAAATAGCTGGTAATGGATCATCATCAGTACTCATCCAAAGAGCGCATAAGGAAGAGAGAAAAAATTTCCACTCAAAAGAGCATTTTGTGATTTTTCTGTATGAGAATTGCCATTCTGGAAAGTCCCACATGATCCAACCTCTTTTTGTTTATTACTCTGTAACTACAAGACCCCAAGTATACGTCTCAGCCAGCACATGCGAATGTATATCTTTTTTTTCTTCTGTGATGCATTCAGAAATCTCTATGAAAAACACTATTTATAAAGTGCACACAAAAGACAATTCTACAAATCTCTTCTTATATTGACAGTGAGGGAAAACAAGATTAGAGAAGAGAAAAAAGAAGTAGAAAGATGCATTTAGAGTTCATGATTCATTGGCATAAAGTAGAGTGCTCAACATACAGATTTTATAAACAGAAAGCTTGGTGTTGATTGTTAACACTATATTCCTCTACACTCTCTGTGATAGCCTTAATATGGTTTCGGCTGTACTGATCTTCTTGCACATTTCCACTTCAAATTAATGGTTATCAATAATGCCAGAGCTGGAATAAATGAGTTGATTTACCACCCACAATTCCTTTTTTTTTTAATGATAGCTCTAATAATGAAATTGGTAATGCTTATAATTGGGGGAATAACTTGTGGATACTTTGAATATATCTATATTGCATTCATTAATTTCATTAATTTATTGAAATGTCTTAGGTAGTGAATGAGCTTGCCTCATCAGCCGGTGAAAAATGCAGTGTTGATCCAACTCTATGTAATGCTCTACGTACCCTAAAAAGTGGTCAGTTTTTATAGCTGTTTATTTGTTGTTCCTTATCTCTGTGCACATTGTATAGTTATCTCTCTCTCTTTTGTTTGTTATCTGTCTTGTAGGCTGGAATGTGTCATACATATTAAAGATTTACATGACAAGTTTGCTATTTTATGTCATAGAGAATAATATTCTACATTTGGTAGATAGATGTATCAAAATCTGGAAACAGTTTTGGCATTGCTATTTCTGTATATCATAAATCTTTGCCATATTGAACATTAGTTGAGCCAGGTCTGATTTACCGTATCATTTGATAATAAATTATTGTTTGAGACATTTGTATTTGTGATGTTGCTGGTTGTATTAGTGAAACACGTACAAACAAAGTACTATAGTTTTACAAAAACAGAAACAGTGACGATAAACAGCAACGTTTCGACCAATAAGGCCTTTATCAAGCAAACGAACAAACAGGAGTGACAAATTAAAATGAAACACAAATGGACGACCAAATACAAACGTATCTAAGGAAAAGCTGGAATAAAAACGAATAACGAAATAAATGTAACACAAAAACACACATAAAAACTAGAAATAGAACGGAAAAGAAACAATGAAACATCTAGTAAATATATAACTTGAATACATGCAACATATACCCATATAGAGTACAAAGCATAGGAAGAGAAAGTACTAAGAAGCATAAGAATGTAATACGTTGAGCCCGCGTGGTCGCAAGGTACCAAACAAAGAAATCAACCGATTCTCCAGAGCAAATCGACTACGATCATCAGAGGAACATGATCGGATGGCTGTGACCTGGACATCGCAAGCTCCTGAATGGCCAGTATCATTGAAATGGGTAGCTACAGGGGTCACAGAGCATTGGCGTATATCGCGCAAGTGTGGGCGAATCGGTCACTGAGTCTCCTGCCGGTTTCCCAATATAGGCCTTGTTGCACCGCTTGCAGATAATGGCATAGATAATATTACGGGACTCGCATGTGAAACTGTCTTCAACAACGAACGTGGCTTTTGGAAAAGACACCATGCGGGTCTGTATGACATAAGCACAAGTGTTGCAGCGCCGACGGCCACACTGGATGGTGCCAAAATGACTCTGGATATTAGGCTTGAGGCGACTGTGAACCAACATATCCTTAAGGCTTCTGTCCCGTCTGTACGCCACCAAAGGATAGTGTTGGAAGATTGAACGTGTCTCAGGATCAGACTGAAGAATGGAGAGATGACGGAATAAGACTTTCTTCACAAGGGAACTATGAGGGTGGAAAGTTAAGACAAGTTTCACCCTGTCAGAATTGGAAGTTCTATGCTGGTTAGAGAGAGCCTCCTGGCGAGAAATTTGTTGAACGCGCCGCATAGCAGAAGCAAGCACCTTATCCGGGTATAAGCGCTACGAAAGAAATCCAGCATCTCGTGAGCTCTATCGAGAAAATCGTCGTCCTCGCTACAGAGGCGGCGAAGGCGCAAGAGTTGAGAGAATGGTAAAGAATCACGACAAGCCTGGGAATGGGAAGAGGTATAAAGAAGAAAACTATGTGCATCAGTAGGCTTGTAGTAAACTGATGTAGTGATGGTGGATAGGCTGATAGTGATAGTGATGTCAAGAAAGTTGACACAAGAGGTAGAGATGTGTGATGTAAACCGAATAGCCGGATTGAAGACATTAATGAAATTAATGAAGCGTGACAAATCGGCTTCAGGCATATCGGTAATGCCAATACAATCATCAATGTATCTATGATACACAGACGGAAGAGGGCCATCATAGGAATTCCATACTAGGTGCTCAAGATGACCCATGAATAGACAAGCATAACTGGGTCCCATTTTAGTACCCATGGCGACCCCACTGATCTGCTCAAAGAACTGGTCATTGAACTGAAAGGAGTTGAGAGTTAGTACTAGTTCTGCAAGACGAAGGAGAGCCGAGGTGGTGACAAGTGGGTTAGTTCTCCTGTCGAGAAAGAACTGGAGAGCTTGAAGTCCGTCGGAATGAGGTATGGAGGTGTACAATGAGCACACATCAAGGAGGAAGAGACGGTAAGTCCTGCCAGGCAACAACTCAATAGACGAAAAAATAGACAAGGTGTGGTTCGTATCTTTCAAGAATGAAGGTAGTGTGGTTCGTATCTTTCAAGAATGAAGGTTGTATTAGCCTTGTCATTCTATTGGATTCATCAACTGCATGGAGAGAGACAAATTGCTACATTGACAATAGTGATTCTCTATATCATTATGACCAAAAGAGCATTCTATGATGAGTGCCACAGTTTTGCCTCAATCACTGATATAAATTATGTCACAAGAAAGAAGCAGCTTGTACACAATTTCCCATAAAGTACATAAGTTACAAAAGTACGTAAGTAGATAGAGTAAAACATGAGCTAAGTAAGTAGCTAGAGATGATTAGAAAATTGGTCTTTTTATACTAATGTTGAGTCTTTAGTTTTCATTTGTTGATGAGTTAATGAATACTGTACTCTATTCAGAACATGCTATTGACGAATACACGATTTCCTGCCTGCTATTTGTCTTTGTTGCTGTCTCCATCCCAAAACTAGCACGCATGGAGCTCTCAACATACAAAGCTGCTTTAGAAGGTAACAATTAAATAACAGCTGAATAAACAGTTTGTATGAGCATTTATCATCATACCACTATATAAATACATCAGAGTTGACATTTATCTTTTAATTAATATTGTTTTTTGTTTGTTTACATTTTCTCATTTCTTGTCTACTCTTCCATAGTCTGCAGAGAATTTTCCACAGGAGTAACATGTCTACTTAGATAGTATGAGAGATTTGGTGTAATGGCACATTTTTTACACTCTTTGATCAAAATCACACTGGCCACTTTTACTTCCCATTGATTTTATTGTACCAAATTGGGTCTGGGCCAACCTGAGAGCCACTATGGTCTAAAATAAATTCCACACCCACTGTGAAATTGAACCGGGACAACGCGCATAAGAAGTGAATGCACTAACCACTATGCCAAAGTGACTGTATATGAATAACTGTTCAGTATTGTGCTTGCACATAAAAAGTGATTGTATTCAGACTAGAGTGATATAATAGTTGTTCATAATTTAACTGATTATTTAACAAGTTAATACAGTAGATTCACTGGACTATCATCATCATCAGGTGCTGTGCCGACTGGCATAGGCGATCATGGATCTCCACAAATTTCTGTAGTTGGTGTTTGTTATCAACTCAGATGTTGACGCTCTACCGTGTCATGAAGTCGGGCTATCCAAAATTTTCTCTCCTGTCTTCCTCTGTCTCGTCTACCCTCGATTTTACCGGTTGTCACAATGTGTTCTAAACCTCCCCACCTCATCACATGCCCGAAAAATGATGACTGCCTCTTTCTTATATTGATGATAAGCTTTCTCTGTGTCTTGATCTCATTCAACACCTCAACATTAGTGATTTTAGTAATCTGGACTATAAGAGCATAATATTGAAGTGAGCATTACATTTGACTGGTCTCAAATTACTTCTTCAAGTTATAGCATGTCTATAAATGTTCTATCTCTATTCAGGTCATTTGAACAACAGCCATTGCCTAGCCAAGAGCATCAATGGACTAGCAGGAGCCATGTTTTCACTGTATAAACCAGGAGATACAGAACAAAGACTTCAAGAGTTCTTAGCTGTAAGAGCTAGTTTGTAATCTTTAAGTATTTTTGTTCGAAATATTAAGATTATAGTTTTCAAGTATTCTTGACTGAAAGATGAAAATTATAATCTTCAAGTATTTTTGACTGAAATAATGATAGTATAGACTTCAAGTGCTGCTTATAAACCTTCTGCCTTTTGCAAGTTGGTGGTCAATAAGTGAATTCCAGTACTATTATCTAGATCAAATAGCCACACTTATATTTAGTATAGAACAATCAAATTAAGGTAGATCTATCCTCACCAAATGACGAAAAATAATGCCATTTTTAGTTTATTGCATTTTTAGAAACTACATGCATTTGACTACAACTTCAAATTGTTTTTGAACATCTAAATGCCTTCGTGTTTTCATTACATGCATGTTTATGTGATCACCCTCCTCACAATTTTCCTTAGCAACCATTGTTTACACTTAGTTACTATGTTTCTACACTCCACCCCCTCACATAAAATGCGATTTAATTATGAAAATTGATTTATAACAAGAACGATGACATATCCACTAAGGGACACTACTCTAATAATGTTAGATTCCCGCCAAAGTTCTCATGGAGACTAAATGAAACCACTGGACATTTCTGAATGTAAAAATATTTTTTCAAACTTTTGAGGCATTGCTTTTGTCATTTGAAACGAACGTTGATTCATTATTTGGAAGGTAAATTATACTAGCTAGATATTCATATTTAATTAAAAGTAGAATGGGTAACAAACAGAAGTCTGGTAGATCAAATAAACGAAGATTCTGTGGCAACAAATATTCAAGGAAGAAACACGAGATTTTCTAAACTTGGGCTTCCCAGTGGATACTATTCTGTGGAAAGCTGTAAAATCAAGGACACTATTCGAATAAAGCAACACAGAAAAGAAGAAAAACACTGAGAGCCATCAGAAAAGGCTTCCTAGATACCACAGAAGCCAGAGAAGGAGATATGTACACAACAGGTGGTCATTAGTAGCACTCTGGTAAGTAAAATAGTGGAAAGTTTTCGTTTTTCAAGTTTCCTGTCAATTGTATTTTTGTGTTGTTGTCAAACTTTCAAACATGATATCTCAAACAATTTTTGTCTAATTGACTTGCAATTTGGCACATATATTCTTAGATATGCAATGCTTAATCTGAAGAAATATAATCTCAAACCAATAAAAATAGCTATATTTTCTTAAATTTAAGCAAGTTTGATCAATGGAAATTTTACCACTTTTGGGAGTGGTATATCATTTAAATTCATTTTAAAAAAAAGTTCTGTATGAAATTCAAATATTTTACTTCACATTAACCAACTGACTGTTGCGAACATGTATGCTAAAAATGAAGACTTTCAAACAATTGGCTCCTGAGTAATCTTGTTTGAAAAAAGTATATATTTTTAGTAAAGGCGGCCATATTGGAAGCCAATTTGCATATTAAAGAAACATTTTTTTTAATCAGATCATTTTTAAAACCCTATTAAGTGTAACTGTGTGGTTTAAATTAAGCTGGGAACTATATTAACGATTATAGCCTTCCTGAGGATAGATCTACCTTAATAGTAAACACTTTTATATATGAACCCATTGGGTGGACTTTGAAAAGACATTCAGTTCATTTCTCATTTACATTCTCTCATTTGACAAGTCCATACATGATCTGTCCTTCAATGCAGCAGCTTCTTCTTTCAACATTTTCAGGCATTGATTTGTATACTTCTAAAGTAATTAGCGGTCAACCGGAATCTGTGTACATTTCCATATATTTTGTCTTGGACTGACATGGTGATTGGCCATATGTTTTCTCTCTGTTCATTGTATGTTGGACATTCTTGCAGTATCTTTGTCTCTGTCATCTTGCTGGTGCCACATGTGCATGTGTCAGAAGGGTCTATTTAGTACTTGTTAAACAGATGGTCAATGCAGCAGCCAATTTAATGTTCCTACAATCACTAAGCCCAATTGATGTTAGTTATCATATATTCTCTCTCTTTATCCCACTCTATAGACAGCACTGGATTGCTTGTCTATGCTTGATTCCATTCTGATGATTCAATGCCCCTTCTTTTTTTTCCACAAATGTAGAATAGAGGACATTTATGGTGTTCCCCCTGTCCATTCTACTTCCACTTGCATTGGATGTTATTCCAGCTAATTTATATGCCCTTTTATTTTCTTTCACCTCCTGCATGCCCAGGAATGTAAAACCAAAACAGTGTCTTCAGACAGGATTGCTGAATGCTATTTTCTCATTCAGTGTGAAGCTACAGTCCATTACGATAGTAACATTGAAAAGACATTCAAGAACATCAACCGCACAATTGTATAGAAAACCGTGAGATATGAAATACCAGAGAAATAATTTCATCAAAAGGTCACTTGTAAAGTAGTCCCCAAAATTAAACTGTAAGAATCTTTCAAAATTTAAACTGTTCCAAAATATGATTGTACTTGTTTGTGAATAAAAATAATCAGTTTGAAACGTTGATGTTTGTAACTTGTATTGCTTTATTTACAATCTGAATCAGCTTGCGTCATCCAGTCTTCTCCGCCTGGGATTTGAGAATGAGAAAGAGGCAGTGAAGCATAGAGAGGCTGTATATCTTCTACTGGATCAGGTAATAAAGTTCTTTATATTGTATTCTTATGCATACTCTCTCAGATGTCAAATGGAATAAAATTATTTTAAAAAGCAGTTGTCAATCTGAGGTTGTAAGTTATCTCCAGACATACTGTCCAGAAATGATATTTTCTACCCTATCTACCAGAAATAGTATGTCTACCATAACTTTAGGAGTTATGAGACAACACTTGGAGCATTGTATCATTTGCTCAATGTTATGTATGTAAGAAAGACTGTGATCATAGGTTATTCCAAAATAGTTCAGCCTGTTTCAATGGTCAGTAACCTTTATACCAAAGGTGACTCCAAGTAGATTTTACTTGACAGAAGTTGTTCAAAGAGCACCACTACATGCATGCCTTTCAGGATTGACCTGAAAACATAACTTCTTACACCAGCACAGGATGGCATGTAATGTCCCTTGAATGTCTTGGATCATTTTTTGTTGATCTGATCCGATCCTATATGTTAGGACGTCATCAGCAAAAGGCAATGTCCGACCCTGCCTGGATAGTTGAATTGTAGTTACTTTTGCTGTTTAGATTGTGTACAACATTAGCAATAAATGGGAAGCCTGTAACAGCTCCAAGTATATGTGTGCAAGATCTAACATCAATTCTCTTAAATGTAGTGCAATGGTCCTTTCCATTGAAAAAAAATCAGCTGAGACGATGGAAGAATGAATTCTATATTTGGATTTAAAAAAGTATCATTGTTGAAAAGTCCACTTTGCTATACATATGTTGCAAATCAATAACCTAAGCGAGTCTTCTGCTTGGATTGGAAGCAATCATAAACATCATATGTAACTGTATCAGCATTATCCCAGATCGCTTTCATGCTGGTAGCTAGCTACCTTGTGTATCGGTAAGTATGTGGTCTACCTCTGTGGCACATTTTCTTTGGTGGCAGATAAAAATATGTAACTGTGTCAGCGTTATCCCAAATCCCTTTCATGCTGGTAGCTAGCTACCATGGGTATCAGTAAGGATGGGGTCTGCATCTATATGACACATTATCTTTGGTGACACTATCATCTCCAGTAATTTGTCAAATACATTTTGCAAGGTAAGAATATGGTAGCTACTGAATAGTGTACACTTTTTCCAAGTTCCTAGAGCGGTCATAAAAAGCCATGAAACCAGTCATCTGATGCTGCATTCCATATGCTGTTGTTGAAATCTTTCATGAAACCACATTAATATTGAGATGGTTGATGTGGTCCTTCTGGAATCCATCAGGCCTGGGATGCAGAACTGTTGCTGACTTCTGCAAAATTTGGAATTAGACATTGCACAAGTGGGACTGGGCATCTGAGGAGCAGAATGAGGAATGCTTAATCAGTAAAGGAAACCATGGGAACTATCAGCATTTGGCTAAAATCGGATGCATGTGTCCTAAATGTGTAGAAGTCTATGCGTTTAGGGGCCTACCAAACCAATGTGCAACGTATACACGTTCTTGGCAAAGATCAAACATATCACAAAGAGTGATTAAAATTGGTGAATTGACGAACGCAAAGAAGAAGAAGACTATGAGCATATATACTCCTTAACTTTGCTAGATAACTTTTACATTTATGGACCTGAATGATGGCTATGCCAGTTCAGTAACCAATAACAAAGAAGACTGATATTATAGTTGTGTTTACAGTGTAAGTTTTTACTAAAGATTCTGGAATTTGATCATTGTGACATTTTAAAAAAAAAATTATGTTTTGATCTTGTGGTATGTTTATGAAATATAATTTCACATATTTATCACATCTTTCTGAAATTGACAAAATGACTATCAATGAATCAGTTGGATAAATCATTTGGTTACATTTGCCCTGTCATTTTTTTTTTTTTCTTTCGTCCGCTTTCAACTCAGACGCAGTTTCATCTCTGAAACTGATTTTTGCGTGAAAATCTGTTTTCCAATTTCTTACAATGGCAGCAGCGTGCATATTGTAAATTACTTTACACTGGCAGCCGTGTGCTCAATGTACTCGTAATTAGTATTCCCTCGCCATAAAGGCAGATTTTCTCCGACTTCAGAGGTACTCACGTTATCGTCCTGAGTAAGACCAGGGACTCGAACAAATGCCGGACAGTAGGTTCGAACCCGAGCTATGAGGCGTCTCACAGCTAGCAGGCCGAGCTACTATCAACTACTCTAGGCAGTCCCCCTGCCCTGTCATTATTTATAGACTTTCATCTAGCTTTTATTAAAATAATAATGTAGACTGCATTAGATTACCGTATTTCATGGCTTCATATTTCACCTTTGTTAAGATTACGATTATCATCATCATGTTCCATGGCAACTAGCAATGGGGTTCACCGTTTTTGTGCTCAAGTTCCACATAATCTGTTACTTCACTTCATATTGTTCTTCAATGTCTAGGAAAGCTACCCAGTAAATAAAAGGTGCCTCGGATATCAGATGTGCTGCCCTACTTGTAGCTGCATAACTGGCACAATGTACAATCACTCTTAGGCTCAGATCACATACGAATCACAAAGAGTGGTTAAACAAGTGGTTTATATGGAGAGCTTGAAGAAGAGTTAAAAACATCATTCAAAATATTCTTGCAAAATATCAACGATGGTGCTGTATAACTGAAGATTAAAAAATAAGATAAGAGACAACAGTTTACAAGCCTTGTTGCTCCTTAAACAGGGATGCGTAATGTCCTCTCTTTTGTTTAGTATTACAATTGACTGGGTGCTAAAAATGCCATAAATCAACAAGCACCAAGAGGAATAAGATGGACCCCTTTCGATATGCTTGAGGATCTGGACTTTGCAGATGATATAGCCCTGGTGTCACACAAATATGAACATATACAAGAGAAAAGTACAATACTTCACAGCACGGCAAAGACAGTAGGCCTCAAAACAAACACAGGAAAAACAAAAATTATGACAAACAGTGAAATCCAACAACCAGTAATGTTAGAAAATGAAACACTGGAAAGGGTTGAGCAGTTTACATATCTTGGTAGCGTACTGACACTAAATGGTGGCACAGAGGAAGATCTAAAATCACGTCTAAGTAAGGCCAGAACCGCTTTGCCAGAATGAAACCAGTATGGAAGTCCAAAATCTACAATAGGACCACAAAGCTTAAACTCTATAAAAGCATTGTTTTGCCAGTTTTGCTCTACGGATCGGAATGTTGGAGGATGACCAAAGGAGATACTAGCAGGCTGTCAGTTTTCCACCACTCTTGTCTTCGCAGAATCTTGGGAATCTTTTGGCCAGTAAAAATATCCAATAACCAACTACTCCAAGATACAAGACAAGAGGCAATGAATGACATACTCAAAAGAGAAGATGGAAATGGCTCGGACATGTTATGAGAATGAGACAAGAAATGCCTGCAAGGATAGCCCTCACTTGGACACCAGAGGAAAGAGAAAGAAAGGCAGACCACGGACAACATGGAGGCGCATGATGGAAGAGGAACTGGACACCGCATCTCTGACGTGGGGCTCTGCGCTGAAGGTTGCACGGACAGGAGAGCATGGAAAGTCCTTTCTGAAGCCCCATGTGTCACTAGGCATGACGGGATTAAGTAAGTAAGTAAGTTGCTCCTTAAATGTATGTATCCCATCTTAATTTTAGAGTCTGTTCTTTATATTCCCGTATATGTAATGTCTTCTGTATGCACAGATGTGTTCATTAGTTACTTTTATTCCTGACAGATTGTACAAGAGTCTCCCTTTCTCACCATGGACTTGCTGGAGTCATGCTTTCCATATGCTCTGCTTAGAAATTCATACAACACTGTATATAAAGCATCTGCTGCAGATCTGTAAAAGATTACATCCACTGCCTAATTACATGAGAAATTCAGCCTACACATCAGAATATTCATGAACATTTTTCGCCCAGTGGACCCTACAATTTTACAGTTTAAGAAAAGATTTTAGTGTATTTTCCAGAGCACAGGAAGAAACAAATATCATTTTTATTATTATATATCTCTCTCTCTCTCTCTCTTGTGATCACCGCCAGACTGATGTACCAGATCTCCCCATAAATTCTATTCATGTGGAAATCTGATTCATGCAGCCTTAGCATTGATGTGTTTTTCGTCACATCTTCAGCACCATTTGGAGCTCTGGTGTTTATCCTTCGGCGATGTGGCCGGTTTCAGCCAGCGTTTACTCGGTTCGCTCTCCGTTCTGTAGCCATCTAGTGTTTTTACGGTGTGGGGTAGCTAGCCCCACGTTCAACCTCCTTAGTCATCTCTCATGACATGTGTTGTGGGTAACAGTGGTTCTATTCTTTACACCCCAATTTGGGCTGCGGTAACCACTCTGGTGTTATTGTTATCATAACCTTTATTGTAACTCAAATCTTATAGCAAAACTAGTATTTTTGTTCTTTGCTGGTAATAAATAATACTGTAGAAAATAAACACAGGGAGGACTGGAGGCTATCATTAGTGATTTAAGGAGTTTGGAAATATACAAGTAAAAGTAGAGCTGGATGCCTGTGGGGCAGAGAGAGGAGTATGTAAATTAAACACAGTTTTACTACTTTCTTAATGTTGTTGACTGATCCTGCAAAGTTTCTTTCCTTACATTTCTTGCAGGTTTATTTGAGTGTTGGTCACCCATTGTCTCTGTTCATATCTGTGTTAGTGTTGTATATCCATTGTCTCTGTTCAGTTTGTTATGCTAGTATTATTCACCCATTGTCCTTGTTCATTTCAGAGTTAGTGTTGTACATACATTGTCCCTGTTCAGTGTACTGTGTTAGTGTTATACATACATTGCCCATCATCATTGTACTATGTTATTGTTATTCACCTACTTTTCCCTGTTCATTTCAGTGTTGGTGATGTTCACTCATTTCACTTGTTCCTGTACTCAGATTCAACCCAAAAGTTGTAGCCATAAGTAACTTTCATTATTTTCATTAACTCGCTAATCAAAAATGGCAACAACAACAGTCCAGGAAGGGGCACCCACAAGTATTATTAACAATATTGAATATATAATAGACTGAAGTAAACAAAACAAAATGACAACATTATTGGTCTTTGTTTTAATAATAATAAATAGTTTTAGTCATACTTAATTACTTATTCATTAGGAAAATTAAAGTTTATGAAAAAGAACAATGTATCTTCTTCGTCTGCATTCTCACTAGATTGGGATTTCGGATTCTCTAATAAAGGCCGCCGTCTGCCTCAGATTAGCCACGCCATACAGTTTGTCTTGGACGCTGTTGTAAGTGGGCCACCTCTTTCTTCTCAGGTCTGCATACTGGGGGCAGTTCTGTAGGATATGTTCTGTTGTCATACTTGCCAAGCCACAGGTCGTTGGTGCCTATCTTGAATTTAGTGTACAGGTGGTGTCTCATTCTGTTGTGACCCGTTCGGAGGTGAAGTATAGCTGTCTGGTCCCTTCTGGACAGTTGGTAATATCCATCATTCTTGTTGTGTTTTGGGTGTTCTTTGAACAATGTATAATAACGATGTATAATGTGAGCCAAACATGGACAATGAGCAAAGCACAGCCACAAAAAATAACTACATGTGAAACGCGCTGCATGCGAAAAGTCAGAGTCACCAACATCAGCATAAAAAAGAAAGTTGGCACAGAACCTTGCTGGAATTACATTGAGAAACAAAGAATGAAGTGGTTTGGCGACTTAATAAGAATGTATCCAAACTCCACAGTATACAGTCTTCTATAACAGAACATCAGGGAAAAAGGCGAGAGGAAGACCATGAAAAAGATGGTTAGATGGCATTGCAGAATCTTGTCAAAGAGCAAAAATAACAATCACCCAAGCCACCAGAACAGAGCAAGACAAAAACAGAAAACCATGACACTGGGCAACAACCCAGTAGCAGTGTGATGACAAAAGAAGAAGAAGAAGAAGAATGTGATCGTCTGTAGCTTTAGCAGCAGTGAGCTCGATCACAATCCAAGCGTACCTGGTTCAAACTCCGCGGTGGGCAAGTTTGGAAGCAAATTTGTTTCCGTGGGATTTTTACGGAAGGTAAAATAGACCTCACCGTTCAGAAAGCAATGATAAACTACTGAACGTATAAGTGCTGCCTATAAAATCAACGACTCGTTTACTGTGCTTGATGGCTACGTCCTGTAAAGGATATGCCACAATTTTCATTCATAATAACATCACTTACCTAGCTCTCATCATGCCTTGTGGCACATGAGGCTTCTACAAGACTCTCCTACTCCTCTGTCTGTTTTCTATCCTCAGCGCAGTGTTCCATGTCTGTGATACTGGAGCAAGGTAATGGCTGCTAAGGACTGGGAGAAAGATATGCTAGCTTACTCTTATTAATTTTTTTCTGGTTTCACAAATGACAATTTTCAAATGAAAAGTGAGAGTTTATTATCTAGTTATTTTAGCATTGTTCTAGATCGCTATTTCATGAGTGCTAGTATGTGTGCTGTCAACCATTGTTTGTTAGATTGTTTTTCAGCTCATCTATTGAACTTATCCCAAAAATTTGAAAGACCAGTGTGACAAATTTAGGAATTTACTACAGCAAAGTGAGATTAGCATTAGTTGGTTTTGATCAAGCTGCTCTGAGTTGTGGAAATTGCTAAACATTGATAGCGGCTGTTAGCTGTCTGATTAATTTTAGCATGCTTTGTCAGAGCATTCCTCATTCACCTCAAACCCTAGTCCATTTATTATATCAATTATTTGTTTTTTAAATATTCAACCTGTTTACATGATCTGATAATTATTCTTATAAACCTCAGTCTTATAATTTCTACTGATGTGCTTAACTGATTAGCTACTGAATTGAAAAACAAGTTGTTGCTGAATTAAGTTAAGGTTCCATTTTCCCATCGCAGGTGTATGTACAAATTCAGCTGCAGTTTTCTTGATTATTAACAGATTGTTATGAGTAATATACCATTTTGTAGGTAAATGAATTTTCTTTAAAATCGATCTAAAACAATTGTTAATTTTTAATACGAAATTTAAAAAAAGGAAAATTATTATTTACAACAGAAAAACATTTTTAAAATATCAAAATGTCCTAACTTACCAACAAGTTTTGAATTTATAAAACATCTAATACCATTAACTTGGTGATTATCGTATAATATATTCAATAATAAGAAAAAATCAAAGAACACAAAAATTGAACAATATTTAGTAAAAAATGTACACTTCTTATCATATATGACTTATTGCTTGTTGCCATGGTAAACAATTTTGTACAGTTTGGTAACTGGCTTGAAAACACAATAAATATGACAAAGTACAATTTTTTTGTACCTTCAACCGCTAGTGTGGTTCGTGAATAAGCAAATTAATGTCTACAAATTAAAATTGTTCACATTCCTGGGGAGCATTTTTCAGCAAATGGAAGAATAACTAATGAAATTCAACACAGATGCAACAAAGCAAACCAATTGATAGGGCAAATGGCGCCAATTTTAAGATGCAAACACGTCACCATGAACACAAAAAGAGCAATGTTCAACACAATCTTTCTCCCCACATTATGTTACCAGTGCCAAACCTGGACGCTGACAACAAACGATAGAAGAAAACTAGTCACAACAGAGATGAAGTGTCTACGCAGAATGCTGGGTGTAACAAGAAGAGACCGGTTGAGAAATGAAGACATCAGGAAAAAAGTGGGTACAACATCAGTACTAGACTTCATCAAGAAACAACAAATTAAATGGTTCGGTCACGTAAACAGATTACCATCAGACAGTGCACCCAAAGAGCAATGCTGCTCCGATACAATGGGTACAAAGCAAAAGGCCGGCCACGCAAAAGATGGACCTCAGAGATAACAGAGGCGACGAAAGAGACTATCTACGAAGCGCATACTAGGGCCCGTTTAGAAATCTCTTCCTGACCTGACGCTGTGAGGCATACAGGATTCGAGAAAGAAAGAAAGAAAAGACTTGTAACTTCCTCTTCTTTCAGCTGTTTTTGTTGTTGCTATAAAATGTCAGTTAATTTATTATTAACTGTTTATCTTTTCTATCTGTGACTCTCCACATTGATTCTATACAATTTCAATTTATAGTGTCTATTCTCATTGTTTCTATTTCATTCAATTCTATCAAATTCAATTTTATAACTTTATCTGCTCACTTGTGACTTTATCTGCTCTACTTGTGACTTACCTAAGAATTTCTTTAAATATTAATGAGTTTATTTTAAACTGTTAACATGTGGCATAAGTTGTTTACATATGCAATAAATTATTATATGTACAGCGATATTTGAAGATGTTATTTAGATGTTTAATGTGTCCATATCTGAGCACTGCATGCATTTGTTTTATTCATTCATTTATTTTATTTTTTAAATCTTTTCTCAAGTCAGTTCAAGATTTTTCATGTTATTTTTGTGTCTATGTACTTTATTATGTTTTATAGCATGTTGATGACAATGACCAAATAAAAATGTCAAATGTCATTCTGTGTTTTGCTTCTTTTTGTCTTCACTGAGACGTAAAGGCTGCCATTGTGTGCTGCTGGCAAAGAAAAATATGCGCTTAACACTGTATTTCCTATATACGACACAATATGAAAATGGCTAGATCATCATTAAATTCGACATTGTCTGCAGAGTGGATGGCGAAACACGTAAAAACAAAATACTGTATTTTTACAAAATACAAAAACATTGACAATACTGTTATTGTCTGTGTATTGTCATTGTTTTTATTTTTTGTAAAACAACAGTACTATGTTATTACCTTTTTTACGCCATTCTACATAGTTTTACTGCAGCCTCCATCTACATGCAGAGTGGATGCAGAATTCAATGCCATCATTAACGAAAACTCGCCCGAGTGGTTACCGAGGCCCAAGTTTGGCGTGTACAGAATAGAACCACTGTTACCTGCCACGCATATCGTAAGAGGTGACTAAGGAAGTTTGGATGAAATCGGATGCACGTGTCCTAAGCATGTAGAAGTTTATGTGTTTAGGGGCCTACCAAACCAATGTGCAACGTATACACGTTCTTGGCAAAGATCAAACACATCACAAAGAGTGATTAAAATTGATCGTAAAGAACGTACGCAAAGAAGAAGAAGATTAACGAAAACTGTAGTGAGGATGACGTCGTGACCTAAACGGATAGATAGGTAGTTCGCCACAAAAGTTCGCTTGGGCTTTTTCTGCAAGCTCATATGGCAGAAAGGTCAAGAAAGCCAGTAGTGCATTTAGTATGACAAAAAGTAACATGGCACTGGCGGTGGCTAAAGCCAACTATGGCTTGAGTCACAGAACTATTCTCCTTCGTGCATTCTAAGTGATTCATTGAGTGCGATCTGGAAGGTGCAGGCTTGTTCAGTACACAGACAATTGACAAAATATATACAAAGGTCAAAAATTAATTAACATAATTCCATTCATCTTCGTTCCGTGGCACATGGGAAAGCGGACAGGCTGGGTGGCACTGCCATAATATCGGGGGATGGGGGGAGGGAGATTCCAGCAAATGGATATATCTGACATTCTGAACGCTCTCGTATAACCGCGAAGATGACTCACTTAAACCAATCCACGTCAATAGATAGATTTCAAGAGTTTGGATTAAAGATTGGGGAGGCCAGGAAAGAGCAGCACAACAATCGTACGAGTAGGCGTATCAATCAACATCGAACTGGTACGGTTAGTAGCTGGACGCTGTTTGAGATATTGTAAATGAGATCTGAGCATCTATGGACTTGTCAGGAATGCAATAAAGATATTCCAAACTACTGAACTGATGATAATGACAGCTGAAAACTGGAAACAAAGTCAGCTGTCTCTTATATCAGGGTCTGTGATTGAGCATGCTCTGGCGATCTTGACCCTCAACCATACGTAGATGGAAAGAATACGTAGCGCATCATATTTGGGTGCACTAAAGATATTCAGTTAAGAGCAATGAGTTAGCTTCTTGTTTTTCAACCATGGAAAACAGAACAATAATTTGCAGAGCACGCGCCTTCCTCCGAGTCAACGCCGATACACCACATCTACTTCACGGGAAAAATCAGAAGAGAGAGAGAGACAGCATGCTAAAAACGTGGAATTTCTTGGATGTGTCACACTGAAGACTATTTAACAAGCGTGTTCACTTAACGATATTGCACTCGGTGAAGAATGTATACGAGTGTCTGCAGAGAGCTATACGCCCCTTTCAGTATGTATCAGACTGGCTAGAAAATGCAGGCAAGAAAACCCGTTGATCGTGGAGGCATTAGATGATTTCGACGATGAAATTTTTGATAACATTTATCCATGTTGGACAGGTTTTCTGGCATGACTACCGTAGACAATTGGCGAGCGATTGACTGGTCTGATATTCTAAATGTTTTAAGAGAGATTTAGGCATGCACACGATTGAGGGTGAATCTGCAACCAGACTGCAAGAATAACAAATCAAACATGGTGTAGCCAGACAATAGCGCTATGCTGGAAGTAAAAGAAGAATAGTAAACCGACATAGAACTGGTGACGTTAGTCACCACGTCGATGAAATATATATTGAGGAAGAGATTAGAATACTTATGGACTAATACTAATTGGTTCGATATGCAGTGATGATGGTCTGTCAACTAGACTAAACTTCAATGATGTAAATAGTCTTTTTTGGACTAGTCCCAGAGCTTAAGATTAAACAAAGATAAAAGTCAACAGACTGTGATATAACCAAAAAGAGACACGGCTTGAGTTGAAAAAACGCATTACTCAATCTAAAGAAGCTTGAATCTCATAGCAAACAAACAAAACGTCTATTATTCTAGCTCGATGATTAGTAATTGATCGTGGCTGTTTCCAATGTTGGTTGCAGTGACTTTTACTTCTGCATATTTGCTGTGAGATCTTGTGTCTGTAATATGTGCTGTCCGTGCGTTCTGACAACATTTCTGGTGTGTGCTTTTTCACTTATATGGAGTAATTTTTCTCAGTGCTTAACTATAACGAAGTTAGTTCAAAGGTCGGGGTTAAAAGTTACAGTCGGTTATCTCAAGCGATTCCATAGATGTGGAAAATACGACTCTTACTCAAACATTGACAATATACTTTCTTTTAAAGACAATTTAATTGAAGATTTACAATATCAAAATCTTACTAAACTATTTGCAAATGATACTGCTTGCTGATAATCTGTTTTTCATGTAACTGTATTATATTCATAGTCCGCTGTGATTTCAGAATTTCCATTAGTACTTTTAGTAGTAGTACAAAGTTCGCTTCTGTTGTGTTGATAACCGTATTGTGTTAACCTTCACATCGACTCAGCCCATTTAAGTTAGCCTACTTCCTACGCCCAGGACTTCACTTCGGATCTCAGTAACGAGTCTTGTGTGGTGTCTACCGAAGTTTCTAAGAACTTGCATATTGTAGTCAGTTTTTTTCTGCAACCATGGGAAAAATACGAGGTTTGTTAGTTTGTAAGATGTTTCAAAAATTGTTATTGTCCACTAAAAGTTTAATTGATTGTTCTTTATTTAAAGAAAGATGTTCGGTCAAGTCTGAAAAAGTTCTCTTTCAGCGGCTTGGATCGCATATCACACCGCCTAACTGACGCTCATCTGCAATGAAGTGGTCAGGGGACAGACTAGATCGTCCACTATCATCCCTAACATAACATCATAACAACACAATGATACACGCAGACAGGCACACACACATTTAACATTAATCATATATATATATATATATATATATATATATATATATGCATAATGTATATATAATAATAATGTCATAGATGTCCTGATAATGGAATTACTTATGAGACTGACAAAATTACCAGTGCAGTTGTTTCGGGTTTCCTGATAAAGCCTAATAAAGGGTTATTTGTACAAAAAATAATAATAATAATTGGAGGTCTGTTTATTGAGCATGGAGAAGTCTTCCAATATTAATGATTAGATTAATCACCTATATAGTATATACTCCAATCCAATAAACTGCTACTATTTAGTCTATTACATTATTTAGTTACACTTGTTAGTAACATTAAAATAATACAATACGTACTATTTTAGGTTAGTTAGACAAGTTAACATAATTCACTGTAGTTTTCATGGGTCAAGTGTATTGAGTATTGAACATTAGTAAGTAGTCATGTACGTACATTATGAATCTCATTATAATATAGGCACTAGTGTGTATTTACCATTAGTCATTAGTTTTCCCATTTATTCCATTATTTTTTCATTAGCATGCATTAACTGATTTAGCAGAAAGTAATAGTTGTAATTTTAATTGATTTGTTTCTCCCCACATATTCCAGTACCTGTCATATTTCTGTATAAGGAGAACAGTAGGTAGTTGTAGCCTTCTTCAGCCTTCTTTAGGGGTCTCTGTGGCTGAGTGGTTAAGCCCTTTGCCTTGCGAGTCGAAGGTCGTGGGTTCGAATCCAGACCGCAGCCTTCTGTTCACGAGTGCAGTTTTTCCGGAGACCCTAGGATTGTTGCTGGAGCTACGGAGTTCCTGCTTTGTGCAATACTCTTGGCAGTTGGCGTGCCATTTCTGCGGAGAGGGACCGAGCCATATGGGGTAAAACCCGGTGCAATGAAGTCAATCCTTCGGCTTAAAACCCTTTAGCCTTCTTCAGCCATGATTGGCTATAATTTTGGATGTTCAGTCTTTTTCTTAGTCTCACCAGTCCAAAAGGTGTAGGCTGGTTCATGTGCAGGCTGTAGATTGAATAACTACAATAGTCAACAATTCACAGAATTACATTCTTCTTCGTTCCAGAGCACATGGGTGTTGATGGCAATGAGAGGGCAGGCTGGCTGGCTGTGGCACATCAGGGGGTTGGTTAATGGTTAGAGCTGTCATTGTTATTCTGAACGGCCTCATAGAATGTGGCTGCAAAGATGTTTTTCATTTAAACAAATCCACGTCAACTGCTAGATTGCAAGAGTTTAGAATGAAGTCACCAGAAAAGAACAGCATAACAGGTACATGAACAGGCACATCAATCGAACTAGTGCGGTTAGTCGCTGCTCCCTGTTGAAGATAATACTAAGGAGATCGGAGCACCTATGGACATGTCCAGAGTGCATGGACATGTCCAGAGTGAAATGAAGATATTCCAAATTAAAACTATGAACAAACTATGAGACACTTCCTCTTACGTTTCTGGGCATATGTCCAGTATCTTTATATCTTGTTTACACACATCATTGAACCAAGTTACATCTTCTCACCTTTCCTCCATGAGTTAAACGTAAATTTCCGTGGGGGAGAAACTTTATAAGTTTTTATTTGTACTGAGGGCACTAACATAAACAATTTTGTCATTGATTTACTCATTTTTCTTACCAGGAGGTCCAGTAGTAGAGATGCAAGGCGATGAGATGACACGGTAAGCGTAATTTAAAAATAAATTACAACACTGCTGCTTCTTGTTGATTGTGATCTTAACTTTGTTGGACAAATGCCTTTTTGAGATTGGAATAAAACTTGCGTATGAATACATAAACAATTAAAGTAATTGAAAACTATACAACTTTTACATCACTACAAGTCACCCGATAAACCCTTCAGGCAAGTACCAGTTTTCTCAACAAGCTACCTCACTAGCCAAAAAAGTGATTAAAAACATAATTATTCCCAAAATCTGTTTGACGCTATTTGTATATAATTCATTGTGGAATACATCCAAGGAATTTATAAAGTTGAACTTTTAACTGCACACATTAATATATATATGAAATATCAGTTATATGAGGACTATCATCATAGCACTCCGGACACATATATGAAATAGTACTCTAGTGGTGGCGTCTGTGGCCTAGGGCAGGGTCGGCAACCTGGAAGAGCCAAAAGTTAAAATTTACAAAATTTCTCAGTTTTTAAAGAGCCACTAAAATTGTTGTTTCAATATTATGGTATTTGATTAGGATTAGGTTATAAATTTGATTTTTGATTTAAAATAAATGGCTTTAAATACGAAATAATATTTATTCATATAAAAAATTTAAACCTTAAATAAATGATTTTAATAGATTGCTACGAGTTTTGAAAATAAAATAATATAATTATTATTTTTTACGCATGGAACTGGAAGGCACGAATTTGACATTGAAAGAGACACAACTCGACATCGAAAGAGCTGCATGCGGCTCACGAGCCGCAGGTTGCCGACCCCTGGCCTAGGGGATAGTGACTCGGTCTATTAACCCCGACGTTCTGAGTTCGAATCACGTCGCGGACAGTTCAGGTGGCAAATTGTTTCGCATGAATTTTTACGAAAGGACGATGGCACCACCCATTCAGAAAGCAATGACAAACTACTGAACGTAATAATGCCTAGAAAAATCACAAACAGTGTTTAAAAGCTGGGGTTGATTCGCAAAGTCCTGTAAAGGATATGCAATTCACTTTTTTTTTAGTACTTTAGTGCTTAATAGAAGTTTATAAGAGTTATAAGAAATGTTGTTAAAGCATTCCTCATTACAATAAAACTCTATACATAGAAATTCAACAAACCAATGAGGCCAAGTACTTTGGGACAATTTTCACAGCTGACAAAAGTATAAATAAGAAAATCAATCGATGCACAAAGGCTAACCAGGTAGTGGGAGACAGTTAATAGCACTGTTGTCACATAAAGAGATACAGCTAAAAACTAAAGCAAATCTTATAAGAATGATTTTCTGGCCAACACTATGTTACCAGTGTCAAACATGACCAATAACAGCAGATAATGAGCGGAAAATCATAACAATGGAGAGGTGCCTTAGAAGAAATGTGGGGGAGACAAGAGACAAAATTAGAAATGAAGAAAGAAGACTGGATGTAAAAGCAGTCATGCAATTCATAAAAGAACAACAGATTAAATTGTTTGGACACCTGACAAGAATGCCCTGGTATCAACTACCAAAAAGAGCCACACTGAAAAAGTATAACAAGTAAAGAGGAAGAGCATGCAAAAGATGTGGCGATGGCATCAAGAATAGCTTTAAGAAAATGAATAAAAGCTGACAAAGTGCCTTAGAACAAGCACACACAAGATCACTACATTTCCCACCTAACACTTCTATAAAGAAAGAAGTAAATGGTGGAAGATAAGAAGAAGAATCCTCATTAATAATTTTATTCTTAATAATAGTGATTGAGAAAACATTGGCTGATTAACAACATACTATACAGAAAAATTACATACTTTGGTCACATCAAGCGTCACGATGGCCTGGAAAGAACAATACTAGAGGGCAGGGTCCCAGGACGCAGAGGCAGAACAAGAATAAGATGGCTACAAGATATTAAAGAAACCATGAACATGACCATCGACGAAGTGGGTGAACTGGCAAGAGACAGAGTGAGTTTCAGATGTGCTGCAAAGAGAGCAACGTCCTATAAAGGATACGCACCTTGATGATGAAGAAAACATGGTTTCAAACTGTGTATACTAAGAGTTAATATTCAGTTTTACAAATTAAGAAAAACAATGCATTGTGCCAAACACTTTGTTTTGACTTATAATAGCAAGGCTTTACTGCAGTCTTCCCCTATATCGATAATGGCAAGGTAGTAGTGAAACACATACTGAAACTATAGCGTCTGTTCTACTATTTAGTTAGGTTATTAAAACATACATTTTCAGACTTGTCTTAAGGTCAAGCAAAGTTCAAGTATTTTTATTATAAGTTGTCATCATATAGTGCACACCTGTGACCTTACAATGTTACCTTGTCCTGCCCACTTATAGATTAATAAAAATTGAGGTTATCTAAGTGTCCTATCTAGTAAATGATTATAGTTTGTCACCACACATTTTCAAAATGTAAGGCAAATACGAACAAGTGAAAACCTGTGGTAGTCCCACATGGGCAGCTGATTACAAACATTGAAGTATATACCTCCTATTGTATTGTATAATACTGCAGAAATCCATTGTTCAACTGTAGTTAATAATAACACAATCTTTTAGTAGCTATTTTGACTCTTTATTTTATACTTTATATGAACTTTACATAGAATATAGGGAGAAAACATAATAAACTAAACATCCATGTCAATGGCACTACAATCAACCAAACAATCAGCAAGAATTCAAATATTTAGGAAGCATATTCATGGAAGACTAGGCAAATAGATAGAGGCTAGAATGCAAATGGCACCCACTGTAACCTACCAGCTAGCCCCCAGCTAAACAGACGATCAACAGCATTTTCATGCCTACTCTGTGTTACCAGAGCCAAACATGGACAAAGAGCAAAGCACAGTCTAAAAAGAATTACTGAATGTGAGGGGACTGCCTAGAGTAGTTGATAGTAGCTCAGCCTGCTAGCTGTGAGACGCCTCATAACTCGGGTTCGAACCTACTGTCCGGCATTTGTTCGAGTCCCCTGGTCTTACTCAGGACGATAACGTGAGTACCTCTGAAGTCGGAGAAAATCTGCCTGTATGGCGAGGGGAATACTAATTACGAGTACATTGAGCACACGGCTGCCAGTGTAAGTAATTTACAATGTGCACGCTGCTGCCATTGTAAGAAATTGGAAAACGGATTTTCTGCAAAATTAGTTTCAGAGATGAAACTTCATCTGAGTTGAAAGCGGACGAAAGAAAAAAGAAAGAAAAAAAAAAACTGAATGAATGCATGCCTCGAAATGTTACCTACCTTCTTACCTGCCAATTACCTTTACATTTGAATGTGAACGCCTTAAATTTTTTTTTTTTTTTCGATCCAGAAGCACTTGAGCTTTTCGGCTCTGTGCCATGGACATCGTAACCCTTCCGTTCGGTGCCACGAGCACCGTAAATCTGGGGAATCTGTGGCTTTTTCTGCCATCCCGCAAAATTGAACCCGCATACACAGAGGGATAGTCACCCGTAGTCCAACGCGCTACGAACATGCTGGGCAGACGGACGAACACCCTTAAATAAGGTGTATGCTTATAAAGTATGGTTTGCAAGTCAGCTAACTGTCCATAATAGTTCAAATGAAATGTTTACTATCATTTCATGTTTTACTTCTTTTATAATAATAATAATAGTAATATTCCTTTCAGACCCTTTCTAAAGGACTTGTGCTCAACATACACCCTAATATTCTGTATTGTGCTATCATTTACTTACCAGTCACCACAATATCAGTTTCAAGCTCTTCACTTTGTTTCTTTTTGTAGGCCTTCCTCTGTTTATCTATACATACATATTCCAGAACAAAGGTTCCTGTACTATAGTTAATAACTTTTCTCGTGTACATCTTGTATTTTCAGAATTATTTGGGATGACATCAAAAATAAACTAATTTTACCCTTTGTTGACCTTGACATTCATTTTTATGACCTGGGTATGGAGAACAGGGATGCTACTGATGACCAAGGTAAATACCAGGAATTGTTGATAGTGATTGATGATATGTGGTCATTTTGACATTGATATAATGCTGCTATTTACATGCATTTAATTCTAGTAAATTAGGAATTGAAGACTTCAGCAACTGCCCCAATTACCCGTAGCTTCATCAGTACATGTGGAGAAATGATTATAAAAGGGCAAAATAGTATTTCAGGGAGCAGCACTCTGAACACTGAGTGGGTGTCACACAATTGTCAAGAGTTTTGAAAAATCTGTAATTCCTAACGCTTAACATCAATCTTTCTGCTTCGTTCATTTTCAGATATTCTATCTATTCACATGGGATGGACCTTCTGATTTCTAGTTGCTGTATGGGGTTGCTTTTCTATTAAAGTACTGTGTGAAAGTGCTCTGTCCATCTATTTAGTTGATCTTCTTTCTTAGCAAGTGTACAGCCAATTTTATCTTTTATAACCATCGTACTATTGAAGTTTTTATTGTCCTGTTTTTTAAAAATATTTAAACAATGTACCGGAATCCTTTTGTCTGCAGCTTCTAGAGATTTTTGTGCTCTTCCTTGCATGTATTTTATTTTGTCATATTTGAAACTTATCTTTACAACTTCATTTTTATTTTTGTACTGCTTTTGCAATTGTTTTTCTTGTCTCTTGTTACACAGTGCGAGAGCTGTTGTTTGATCCCTCCTCTTTCTTCAATGTTTCTATGAGTCTTTGCTTTTCCATTTCTACCGGTGTCTTATACAGCCTGTGTCTTTGGAGCGAAAGGCAAGCACCTTACCTCTTTGCCACAGACACCCCACAATCTGTACCTAATCTACAGCAACCACCAGCTAAAACAGTCATAAATCTATAGCAACCACCAGCTAAGACAGTCATCTTCACTGACTTCAGATCTCTACTAGAACCAATACTGAACATCAGACACAAACATTTGGTGAATGAAATTAGACTGAAGCTTGATAATAAAAAAAAATCTCATGTTTAAATTTAGTGGGTACTTCCTCACTATGAAGTTACATGTATATATTTATATATATATGTTGTATATTTTTTAATAAATATGGAAATTGTTGTGACAGGTAGTTTTACCATTGTAAAGACATAACAAAACTTACATATCTAACTAACAAAGGGTCTTTCTAGGAAAACAATGAGGGAAACAAGACGTAGAGTGGGAATGGAAAAAAAAACATGCAGGCAAAATTTAAAAGTTAATCTAATTTCTTGATTTTTGTTAGAGGGAAGTAAAGGAAAGAGAAGTCTCTGGTTAGGTAGGTGGTTTCTCATCTCAAATGTACAGTGATTGTGTACACATTGCAAAGCCAGTGCACCAGGTAAACCAACAGTAAACGTTTTGAATTAAGTCATGAAGTAGTAAGCACTTTGGAATTGCAGAAAACAAAATGTTTTGTACACTTTTGGCAAAAATCTGCTTTGATGGTCTCAGTGTAGGTAGTTTGAGCATCAGTTGTCTGTGTAGGTTGTCTGAGCAAATGTGGTTTGAGTATCAATGATCTGAATATAGTAATGCTGATTCTAGTCACTTTTAATATATGATATTCTATTATATGTTATGTACCCACAAATATATAAATTATATATGCATGCTCTAGTGACCATTGATGCAGCAGAAGCCATCAAGAAATACAATGTTGGAATCAAGTGTGCGACCATCACCCCTGATGAAAAAAGAGTAGAAGGTATTTTATTTTCAGTCACTTTAAACTGTTTATCAGTCTCTTTCTTACTATATCGCTGTTTGCCAGTGATTTCTTACTGTTTGCGAGTCAGGTACTTATTGTTTGCCAGTTACTTTCTTACTGTTTGTGAGTCAGGTACTTATTGTTTGCCAGTGACTTTCTTACTGTTTGTGAGTCAGGTACTTATTGTTTGCCAGTGACTTTCTTACTGTTTGTGAGTCAGGTACTTATTGTTTGCCAGTGACTTTCTTACTGTTTGCGAGTCAGGTACTTATTGTTTGCCAGTTACTTTCTTACTGTTTGTGAGTCAGGTACTTACTGTTTGCCAGTGACTTTCTTACTGTTTGTGAGTCAGGTACTTACTGTTTGCCAGTGACTTTCTTACTGTTTGTGAGTCAGGTACTTATTGTTTGCCAGTGACTTTCTTACTGTTTGTGAGTCAGGTACTTATTGTTTGCCAGTGACCTTCTTACTGTTTGTGAGTCAAGTACTTACTGTTTGCCAGTGACTTTCTTACTGTTTGCCAATCAGGTACTTATTGTTTGCCAGTGACTTTCTTATTATTTGCCCATCACTTTATTATTTTTTACCTATCTGCCTTTGTTCTTCACTTGCGTCAAATATTATCAGCTTTCTGAAAAGACTGATATGACAAGAACATACCAGAATAAACATCTAATATAGATCCATTATAACATAAGATAGAGTAGTTTTTTCAAGATGGAAGGATTTTACAGTTGTATTTGAGACATTAAAATGTTGATGTTTTTTTTTCTCCTCCTTCACTTTTTAACTCCCAACGGAGCACAGGTCTTCAACAAACTTCTTCCAGCTCTTCCTCTCTCTTGCCATCCCTTCCAATTCTGTCCATGTTTTACCTATCCTTTTATTATTAGCTTCCAGCTCTCTTCTCCAGGTCTGTCTAGGCCTTCCCCATCTCCTCTTTCCCTGTGGGTTCCAAAACAGTAATGTTCTTTTGCTGTACTCTAATTGTATTTATTCAACAAATATACGAAACTGTGAAAGAAAAGAGTTATGATCATTCTTATTCATTACAGAGTGAAAACTCTTTCTTCTTCAAGGAATTCCATATTTTTACTTTGTAGAATTTTTTATTTCATTATAAACTTTTGTCTTTGTTAGGTTAAAAAAAATTCAGGCCATAGTTCATCACATTTTCTTTATTTCAGAGTTCAAGCTTAAGAAGATGTGGAAATCACCTAATGGTACAATTCGTAACATCCTTGGTGGTACAGTGTTCCGTGAAGCAATTATCTGTCAGAATATTCCACGTTTGGTGCCAGGTTGGATCAAGAGTATTGTTATTGGACGTCACGCTTATGGTGATCAGGTTTGTTTTCAGAATTAAAACTGCTGATTTTTTTAAAAAGATCATCTCACTTGTTGTCAGGAAAAAGTCTACTGTTGTCACCAGGTCTAGGAAACAGCTGTGTTCAGTTCCGACTGCGCCCCTTCATGGTTGTAACTAATAAAAGCAACAATGTAACAATATAGATCTGATTGTTGTGTACATATCTCTGTATTTGTATGTGTGCCTTGACTTATCTCGCTTTCTATGCAACAGCTGACAAGTTTCTCACTTCCCAGCTCTAGTTATTTAATAATGTAATTTTATAGATAATTTTCTCACCATTTTATTTGTACTTACCACTGCAGCAGTACTCTGTGCTTTGTAAGAGATGTAATTGCTACTGATGTTTGTATTTGTGGTTTTCTTCTCTTCTTCTTTGCGTTCGTTCCTTACGACCAATTTTAATCACTCTTTGTGATGTGTTTGATCTTTGCCAAGAACGTGTATACGTTGCACATTGGTTTGGAAGGCCCCTAAACGCATAGACTTCTACACGTTTAGGACACATGCATCTGATTTCAGTCAAACCTCCTTAATCGCCTCTTACGACATGCATGGCAGGTAACAGTGGTTCTATTCTTTACACCACAAATTTGGGCCCCGGTAACCACTCGGGCGGTTGTTTTTCCATAATCAGACATGTTATCACACTCTCTATATCTTTTCTCTCTTAATTCCCTTTCGTTCCCTTTGAAGTATTGGGTTGTAGCTGATCACTTACTTTTATATTAGTTTTTCAATTCAGCGTTTCTAATGGAATGTACTCAAATTATTCTGAACACTGTTAGTTTTTCATTGGAGTCTCCATAGCCAAGCCATTTTTATAGATTTATGTTGTTGGACCTAACTTAACCTCTGATGTCCCTGGACAATATTTTTCAATAGAACACACATTTGTACAGATGGGTTACTGATAAGATTTTATGAACATAAACCCTCACTTTATATTACATTTACTGAGTTATATTGTAGTATGGTGTTAGATATGATTGGTCATTGGGGAGGCTGTCAGAGGTGATTTATGCTCTATCACACTCTATGTGTATATATATATATATATATATATATATATATATATATATATATATATATATATATATATATATATATATATATATATATATATATATATATATATATATATATGTTAAGAGCAATTGGAAGAAGTATTTTACATCTTGGGCTGTACAATAAGAAATTATGGATGGCGTGCAAGAGAAATCAAGAGGAGAATAGGAATTGTAAAAAGTACATTAACAACAGGAGACATTTAACATTCAACCACATAACTAGAATACATTTTGCATGACAGTCAATAATTTCAATATCAGTTATGGTTACAATGGCTCATGAATTTTAAACTCTTTTTATATGTTTATCTTCCTCACATATGACTTTTCTTGCTTGTGGTATTTGGTTCAAAATTCCCACAGTCTCAGGATAGCAGCTTTATCAATTTATATTCATCTAATATATGGTGTTTGTTTACAGTCACTCTAGAAAACCAACTTATATACCGATTTATGATTTGAGCCAAATAGCATGGGTATGTTGTGCTGTGCTTTACATCAGTTAAACTAATATTTTGATCCTTTAGGACTAGCACACCCAATTGCAGCATGAAATATGTGGTATTTGAGTATGTCTCTCTTAGTTTGTTATCGAACATAAAATATATAATTTTATGTACAATAAGTTTACTATGCAATATAAACCAAGTTCGACCAAAGATGTTCTAACTATATTTTCAGTACAGAGCAACTGACTTTGTTGTACCAGGCCCAGGCCAGCTTACCATAAAGTTTACACCTAAAGACGGAGGTAAGCCACAGGAGTATACAGTTTTTGACTTTGAGGAGTCTGGAGGAGTAGCTATGGGCATGTATAACACAGACCAGGTAAGTTTCATAGTTGCATGCAATAAGAAGCAGATATAGGTGATATATATGTACAAGTGTTGTTCAAGCAAGTATGATCTCTCTCGATCGTTCTAAGGCCATTTTTATCATTTTATTGTGATATATAAACAGCCAAATATCAGAATGTAATGTACGTGCACCAACCTTCAGCACCTATTTGAGCACAGTTGCTTATCCTTCGGTGGGGTGTTCGATTTCAGCCAGCTATTGTGTGCGGTTCGCTCTCCGCTAGCCTTTGGCTGTCCCCAGCCGAAAACCCACAAGGCAGGTAGGGTTGCCATTTTCTTTCAGGGCAGCGACCCTTAGATGGCCTGCCCTTCCGGGCTTATGAACACCATCTGCCCAGCAAAACTGGTCGTTTTAATGAACACCTTGGTTTGCCGCCTGTTCAGGTTTGTTTGCGGTTTGCTCCGCTAGCCTTTGATTGTCCCCAATCAAAACTACAAGGCAGCAGTAGTTCCCTGAGCGAAACGCACACTGGGTTTACCTCTGCTGGGCTTTCCAGTTGTTCTGTGCATTTGGGTCGGATGCACACTCTGCTTGCCGCGCTTGCCGCTGTTGCGCTGGCATGGTTTTGCCTCTGCTGGGCTTTCCAGTTGTTCTGCTCATGTGAGTGGGATGCACACCCTCTTGCCTGCCATGCTTTGACGTTTCATAGTTGCATGCAATAAGAAGTAGATATAGGTGATATATATGTACAAGTGTTGTTCAAGTAAATATGATCTAAAGAGTCTAAAGACGAAGGATTGATTTAATTGCACAGGGTTTTACCCCATATGGCTCGTTTATTCTCTGCAGAAATCCCACACCACCTGCTAAGAGTATTGCACAAACTCCATAGCTCTGACAACAATCCTAGGGATCTCTGAATGTAATTATGCAAGTAGCACTATTTGAACTAAACTTAGTAGTGAAGTTTTATAATATTTGTGGAAAGCAATTGAGGGAGCATGTACAAATTGTTTTAATAAATGGAAATAATTCTACTAGAAGATAGCGTTATATCCTAATTTCTATGACATCTCAATGAAAAAGATTTGAAGATATTTATGGTTATATATTTAATCTATTTCAGAGTATTAAAGACTTTGCACACAGTTCACTCCAGTTTGCATTACAAAAAGAATGGCCATTATACCTTAGGTAACTGCAGCAAACTAAGTTGTATGTTTTAATGTTAACTTAATTCTTTGAGAGAAGATTGGTTACTAAACTGACGACATTGCACTCTGGACAGACACATAGGTGCTCAGTCTCCCCAACAGATATCGAAGAGTATGCATATTGATGGTTCCTGTGGCTCACTGATTAAACAAGATGAGAGGGACAGCAGCTTGTGAAGAACTAGCATGAATACTTTCTCCTTTTGCACACTTATGTCCATATACATAATTGCATCATATTGTTTCTTGTATTAGAGATTCAACTTTTGTATTTACTATATTGTTTTTTGTCCATTGTAGTTGTTTATTTAAATGATTTTTCTCCCTTTGTTTGCAGCACCAAGAATACGATCTTGAAAAAATATGATGGAAGGTTCAAGGACATTTTCCAGGAAATCTATGAGAAGTGAGTGAAAACTAGTTGTACTCTTTGTCTACTTTTAGAGCACAAGATACTTCCTAGAGTGGTAGAGAGTATCTTATTTGGATTTGTCTTGCATGACTTAATAAAGTTTTTTCAGGTCTTTCCTTCCACAGTTAGAACCCTCTTTAACTCTTTCCACGCTTTAAGCAGCACACTGCGCCACGGCAGAAGTCCGTTGCACGCTATTAACCGCACACGGCACCATAGAGTTGCTATCCTTATAAGAAGTCTTTCTAATTTTACTTCTACTGTTTTACTTATACTACTTTTCAACCTTGTTATTCTATTGGGTTGTCCAGTTTTCTTCAATTTAGAATATAATAATATATATATATATATATATATATATATATATATATATATATATATTTATTGACGAGTAGTTGGGATCTTTTTTATTTTTCCTCCCTTGAATTAACTGCTTAAAAATTGAGAAAATAACTCCGCGTGGAAAGAGTTAAAATTATTTTCAGTTGTGTCCCTATTTTGTTAAATATTGAAACACACAAAATTATTATTTGTAGGTTCTATCTCGAATTGTCAGAGAGTATTTTAATTAATTAATTTATAAATACATTTAACATTTACTATTTTATTTAGTAACTGCTTTTCTTTATGCTATCAGTGCCAAACCTGGATGCTGACGACAAACAATAGAAGAAAATTAGTCATGTCAGAGATGAACTGTCTACGCAGAATGCTGGGAGTATCAAGAAGAGACAGGTTTAGAAATGAAGACATCAGGAAAATAGTGGATGCAACCCGAGTACTGACCTTCATCAAGAAACAACAAATGAATTGATTTGGACACATAAGCAGATTACCAACAGACCTGATGATTATGAATCAGATTGAATGTAGTCTCATATTATGTTCCATATATTTCACTTATGTTAAGCCCTTGCTTAAGCATTATGAAATCTATTTTCTATGACCTTTAACCTTTCTGCCTGTATAAACAGAGACTATAGAAAGCAATATGAGGCTAAAGGAATCTGGTATGAGCATCGATTGATTGATGACATGGTAGCCTACTGCATGAAGTCTGAGGGAGGTTTTGTATGGGCCTGCAAAAACTATGATGGTGATGTACAGTCAGACTCTGTTGCTCAAGGTAGGTAGTCTCCATTATTAGCTCTAGTGTATGGTTGATGAGTTGTTTTATATTTTTTAAAATTGAAACTTTTACACATTATAAGAAGTGATGTAGTTGCTTCTACATATTCCCGTAACTTGGATGGGTGGGGGGGTGCATTGATGAGGATTACCTTCGCCCGAGTGGTTACCGGGGCCCAAATTTGGGGTGTAAAGAATAGAACCACTGTTACTTACCACGCATGTTGTAAGAGGCGACTAAGGAGGTTTGGCTGAAATCGAATGCACATGTCCTAAACGTGTAGAAGTCTATGCATTTAGGGGCCTACCAAACCAATGTGCAACGTATACACGTTCTTGGCAAATATCAAACATATTACAAAGAGTGATTAAAATTGGTCGTAAAGAACGCAAAGAAGAAGAAGAAGGATTACCTTCATGTCAACTTTTTTCAAGTATATCTGTTATGTTTTTATTCTTTCTTCATTTGCTCTAGTGTTAGTGTATGAGCAAAAGTAAGGCACCTGTTTTCATGCCATGTGATTATTGAAAAATACTGTGTTATGTTATGCCCAATACACAAATAAGACAAGAGACCAAGCAAGAAAATGTATCAAATTTTATAAGAAAGCGCCGCTGGAACTACATCGGCCACACACTTAGAATGGATGAGAGAAGACTCCTTACCAATCCCTCATATGGACACCAGAGGGAAAAAGAAAAGAGGAAGACCAAGAGAGACTCTGCGTAGAACCATCACCAGAGAAGGCTCAACGATGGGCCTAGTAAACATTAAAGACCTAAAACAGATAGCAACGAACCGCGAGACATGGAGAACTATGACCTCTGCCCTATGCGCCGCCCACAGGCCCAAGAGGAAAGACTAACTAATGTTATGCCACATTTTCATGTTGTCTTCGTGCCTGAAACTTGACTCATTTGAACATCAATAGATTTGCTTATGTTTTGTGAAACAATCGTTAACAATTTTGTGCAATGTGGAAACTCCAGTAATGGATTTGGCACAAGTATGTTGAAATGTTTTTTAAAGCATTCGAAGGTTCAAATCTCATTACAACAGTAGGCCTATTCTTAAGTGTTCATGCTCAGAAAGATTGAAACAGGCTGGGCTTGGAGACAATGGTTGGAGTCGCTGAGAAGGTCTAGGCTGACAAATATCAGTTTTATTTTTGTTCCAGGTCATGCAGGTATAACGGGAAATGAACGTGCCGATAGGCTTGCAGGTATGGCTGCTGTAAAAAGCGAGCAGGCAATGGACCCGGCTAATATTATAAATTCCTTAAGGGAGAGAGGACATGTAAATGATTCAAGTAATAGTGGTGAATCCACAACACTAACCAGACTGCAAGAATTCCAAGTCAAATGTGGTTTACTTAAACAAGAGATCTATGCTGGTAGCCAAAGAAGAATAGTAAACCAACAAAGAACCAGTGTCGTTAGTTGCCACACACTGATAGACATACTGAGAAGATTGGAGCACTTATCAACGAATTGGTTCGATATGCAGTGATGATGATCCAACGATTGAACTCTTTTAAGTGTTATATAGACAGACCTCAAACTTTCAGGATCTTGTGTGGATCAACTGCTCTGGATGTTCAAGCATTTGATAAGCAATTGATAAAGCTGCTACACTCAAATCACATAAATTTGAGAATGTATATTACTAGTAAGTCAAGGGAACGATCTGCAGACGGCACTCCCTTTTTGCCACCTATAAACAGATACTGAACACCAATGCGTTGTGTTTGCTCAGAATGTCATGACATCAGTTCTGTTAACTAAGCCAATCAAATAGAAAAATTAGATAAGAGATGAAGTTATGTAACATGTTTGTGTCCTACTTTGTGACAGGTTTTGGCTCGTTGGGTATGATGACTAGTGTGTTAGTGTGTCCTGATGGAAAAACTGTGGAAGCAGAGGCAGCACATGGTACAGTCACACGCCACTTCAGATTCTACCAGCAAGGAAAAGAGACATCAACAAATCCTATAGGTATAGTTAATTAATTAACGAGGATTCTGCTATGTTATATAATTGTTGTTGTTGTTGATAAACTGTTGTCTATGATAGTGAGATACTGATCTTGAGGATCGTTTGGTTGAAACATCAATTTAGCTTGTTGTACTTTGTAAAACTACCTATCTTCTTATTTTGATATTGAACAATTTGATAGCGAGATAAAAGTTTTGAAATATTGGCAGACAAAATGTTTGTAGACATGATTGTTGATATAATAGTAAACTTGTGAGAAACGTAGGGCCGAATGGATTAGAGCACAGACGCCCATTAGCGAGTCCCGGATTCAATCCCCAGTACGGCAAATAAGAAGTTTTTTCTGTTGATGACAGAAAGAAAAATCTTAGCCTGAACAGTTTCACTGCGGCTCCATAGCCATGCTGCCATTAAATTCCTTAGAGACATGTTTGCCCCCTGTCTTGCACTGCCCTAAAAAGTGATGGTACAAGCAGTAAAGACATTTTTTAAAATAGTAAATTTTTTAATATGACTGTCTTTGTTTTTGTAAGATCACTATTCTAAGCATGCTCTAATTAGCCCAGTTGTAATTGGTACCTGGTTTGTTGAGAGAAATCAAGATTTAACAAGAAGGTAGAACTTGCTTCATCTTTATATGCTAAGTTCTTGTACTGACTTTGGTTGCTTCCATATTTACATATGCTTATGAGACTTTCACGCTGAAGAAACTGAGAATTCAGTTTGATTAATATGTACATACTTGTGTGTTTAGAAGTGGATATTTAGTATCATAGATGTCGCAAACCTCTAGTATCACATGTGAATCTACTATTCTTGACACACAGTGATTCTCTATCTCTCGATCACCACCCAGACCGATGTACCAGATTTCCCCATAAATTCTATTCATGTGGAAATCTGATTCATGCAGCCTTAGCATTGGTGTGTTTTACGTCACATCTTCAGCACCATTTGGAGCTCTGGTGCTTATCTTTGGCGATGTGTCCGGTTTCAGCCAGCTTTCACTTGGTTCGCTCTCCATTCTGTAGCCATCTAGTGTTTTTACGGTGTGGGGTAGCTAACCCCACGGCCAACATCCTTAGTCACCTCTTACGACATGCGTAGCAGGTGACAGTGGTTCTATTCTTTACACCCCAATTTGGGCCTCGGTAACCACTCGGGTGACAAAGTGGTTCATGGTAACACAAGAGCTGACTTCAAAATTGCCTGTAGTAAGAGTTTTAGATATAAACGAAGAACATACTAAACTGATATTGAGTTGTTCAAGTCAGGGATAACATACTGACTTATACCTTGTTTCACATCCCTGTGGTGCATCCTGGAAACATATGTCTGACCAACAGAGTGAAGATTGACAGGATCTGCATCACTGTAAATAATTTTCTCAGAATCCAATATTGTCCACAAGAAGGAATTGACCCTCTCATTTAGACTTATTATGTTTCTGACATTGCAAGAGGTCCACAACAAAATTCTCCCTATAGTAGACGATTGTTTAGCTTGTGGTTTGCACATCCCAGCTACAACTAGTTGAAACAGCCATCTGAATCTTGGAACCCTGCCATACCCAAATAATTAGCCAGAAGAAACACCGCACAAAATACCAAAAGCACATACTTGTAATCCCTTGAAATTAAAAACCATCCATGTCAAAAATTGGTTGAAATTCAATCAATCAAGTGTCGTGCCTGCCGGTGTAGGCGATCATGTCTCTCCACAACTCTCTTTGCTTGGTGCATGTAATCAGTTCTGACGTCGATATTTTGTTGAACCATGATGTCAGGCCATCCAACATCTTCTCCCTCAGTCTTCCACGATCTCTCCTTCCCTGAATTTTACATGTAGTCACCAAATGTTCTAAACCATCTCTTCGCATTATATGCCCAAAGAACCTTGATTGTCGGATTGAACTTACTAAAGTCATTAATCAATTGCCTTCTCAATGATGACACTGCAGTCAGTGAAGTACTGATCCTGAGACTTAAAGAATTTGGATTGAAGTGCAGCCTGTGTTGGAATTGATATTTGAAACAGTGACATAAGTGATCATCATCATCGAATAAAAGAGACTTAGAACCCACATACTCCTCTTTGTGTATTGAAGTAATTTATGTTCAACTTAGAACAGAAGACAGAACAAGTATAGAAGTGTTGTGTCATAACTGTGAATTGGTCCAGCTTAAATGAATACTCATCCTATTTTTAAAATTAGAAATAAATAGTAGGTACGTACACACCACTAAATAATTAATTGTGTTAAACTTCCTGCATTTTTTCTCAGCCTCTATTTTTGCCTGGACCAGAGGTCTTGCCCACCGCGCCAAACTAGACAATAACCCAGAATTGGCCAAGTTTGCAGATAACTTAGAGGCTGTTTGCATTGAAACCATAGAGTCTGGAATAATGACCAAAGATTTGGCAATCTGTATTAAGGGAATGAATGGGTGAGTATATGTAGTTGCATAATTTTGTATACAAAGACTGCTTGCTTTTGACTTGTTTCATCCTTTGATTGTGTCATGCAGTAACTTAACTCACTGCAATGGAAAACTTTGGAATTTGTTAAATTTCTAATTTTCATATAGATAGTTCTGCAAAAGAGATGGTCTCAGGTGAAGGAGTGGGAATCTATTGTGATACCAGGTGGAGAAGAAATAAAGAATGTCATACCAACAGGCAAGCACTCACAAATTTTATAGCAGAAATTGACGCCATTACTGATCAAACCACAATGCTCATAAACATGCAACATCCAGGTAATATTCCCAATACAGGCAAAATGACAGTATTATATACCAAAAAAGATCGATTTTGTTGTTGCCATACAAGATGATGCAAGGCATGTCAGTTACTGACTACATTGTCTGAGACCAGGAAAAGATTCCAGTTTAAAATGTACAGTTTTTTTTCAAGATTTCCAACCTGACCTGTTGGCAATGAAGAGTGCATCACTTGAACAGATTTAAAATTACATTTTATATCATGAATAAAAAAGTATGGTTGAAACAGATGCATCTTAACCGCAGACCCAACAGGGAGGTCAAAGGGACAACACTATCCAAGGATTAGTGAGTTGGCACTAATCAAGATCCTACTCCACCTCCACATGGTGACCCTGGAAACAGACAATGGTTTCTGTCTGGCTAAGCGAGTAGGGATTGACGGAGAGATACTCTGGTATAAGTAGTGATGCAGACGTAGTCACATTGGATGGGATCCGCTCGCAACACAGATAAGTTGATTCCCAGAGTGACTATTAATGCACATCTCTCCTGGCCAATGGGAAAAACTGAAAGGATAAACAGAAGGGGATGAGGGGTTCATCCAGAGAGGAGACGTGGGCCCTTTCGGGGCGGAACTCAGGCCCCCAACTCCGGGCCCGAGTTGAATTACATGTGGGCCCACATAGGGCGAAACTAGTAGCCCTGAGGTCCGGGCCCGAGTTGAGCTCCGTGTCAGGACAGTCTAGAGGCATGGTGAATGTGTGCACAGTGATACCTAATAGACACGGTGGGCAGGAACTAGGGCAGAGTGCATGCGCATGCGAACGATGCATGGGTGGGCCCACAGGTGGGGCAGACATGCATGACGCTGATGGTGGAACGACGAGGGGACGTGGCAAGCGAGGTGTGAGCGGACCACCCAAATGTACAGAAAACTGGAAAGAGGCTTGAATCGAGTGCGCGTTTCGCTTGCAGGGAACTACTACTGTCTTGTAGTTAGATTGGGGACAATCAAAGGCTAGCGGAGCAAACCGTACACAAAACTGGACAGTAGGTAAACCAAGTAGTCCAAAAAAGACAGGTAACCTGGACAGATGACGCTCAACAACCCGGGAGAGTAGGTTGTCTAAGGGTCGCTACCCTAAAAGAAAATAGCAACCTGCTGCCTTGCAGGTAGGCTGGAGACAGTCAAAGGCTGACGGAGAGCGAACCCAGTAAACGCTGGCTGAAACCGGACACGTCGCTGAAGGATAAGTACCAGAGCCCCAAATGGCGCTGAATGATGTGATGTAAAAAATGTTCTTGATGTAGGCCGTTTATATATCACAATAAGAATGATTAAAATGGCCAAAAAGAACAATCGGGAGAGGGAGACCCAACATATCTTTTATCACCTAATGTCACCCAAAGAACAGACCGTTATCTTCACTTCAAACAAGTCACAATTGACTGAATGGTTATATGTACAGAAAGTTAAATGTACAGAAAGCTTAAAATTATCAAAACAGACTTGTACATTAGTGGACTATGCCTAGAAGCTGCTGAAAACACGTAATTCTTGCATGTCAGTTTTAATTGCGAACATGAGATGCTCTATGAATGACCTGAAATAAATCATACAGTTTATTTATACTGTGATCTGATGATTGACACAAGAATGACAAAGAAGAGTGTCTGTAAAATCATCCCTGACTTGTTTGTTATGGCCTTTTTTTTTTTTTTTTTTCAGTGTCACCCGCAGTGACTATCAGGAAACATTTGAATTTCTGGAAAGTTTGGCACAAAACCTGAAAAAAAAAATTGCTTCCAGTTGACTACCAAACACTTTAACTGGTAGATTTCAAGAAGGCAGCAAGTTGTAAGCAGCCAGATTTTGCTTCTCAAGCTAGAAGTGATGGGAGTTTGCTACTGTGCTGTGTGCTTCACAACAGAATATTAATTTTTTATTTTTACAAAGGCATTTAATTAAATACACTACTCATATTATTCAGTTACAGGTATGCATGATAATTTTCTATCGAGGCTCTGCCTGTATGGTTTTTAAAAAAAAAACATTGCCAGTTACGTTTGTGACACTTTTTCACAAATTGCTGCTGTTTTGTGTTACAGCAAAGAAGAACATGCTTGCAGAAAATGGATGCACCAGGCCGTAAGGACTTAAACGGTGTTGATAAATATATATACATGATATGTTAAACTGGTGGTTTCTTTGTATGGTTATATAGATTTCACACTTGGTTGTATGATTTTTTAAATGGATTATTTCGTGCTACTATTTCACTCTTTAGCTTGTTTCATTATGAGAAACAACAAGACTACTGAATCAATCTTTGCTAGCGGTTTATATTTTCTCAGTTTGGTTTACATGTGCCAGAATAACTTGTTCCATGTCAGCCCAGGGGCAAGTGTTTAATTTTGTTACTGAAGCCCTCCTTAGTGTGAACACTACTAAAAGGTGGAATTGGTGAACCTTTTGTATAATAAAGAACTTTTAAGAAATTAGTCAAACATGAATAGCTTAGTCCCGGTTAAGAGATCGCTAAGTTTATTCTAGCACTGGCTGACACCATGCAGTGTACAGGTTGGGTTTCTAATAAGGAAGAAATTCTACAGCATAAAATAAAAAGAGATCGGGTACTAGAGCTAAGGGAAGACCAAGAAAAGATGGATAGGCAATATCAAGACCACACTACATAAACACGAATACAACACAACATGGGCAACTCATCTGGCCCTATAACACAAATTAAAGCTCCCATCCTTACGCTTAATGGCAAGAGTGGACAGCCAACTACATCTTCCACCTGGGAATAGACAATAGAAATTCTACAAATTTATAGAATTTTTGAGTAAAGAAAATAATGTATTTTAATAATATTAAGCGGAAGGAGATAAAAATGACATCTAATATGGTCATATCTTAACCGGACCGAAAATGTAGGGTCAAGATGCATGAGCATGCATTTGTTTATTTTGTAAATAGTTAGAGAATAACCTGTAGGTTCAAGAATGAAGTGCTATGCTTCACTTGACTGCACACTGTGTGTGTAAATTATAGTGCAATTGCTAGTACCAAAGTATCGCTTAATTTGTTACTTAATTTACTACTTACCTTTTCTGTCCACTTGCTCCCAGGGTTGTCAAGGGAAGCTAGAGAATTTTGCTCTGAACCAAGTGTGTTGATTGCATAATTTCTACAACACTGTTTATCCATGTGCCTCTCAGTTTTACAAGAAGTACTTTGGAAGTAAAGTACCAACAGAGAGAGATTTGGAAAAAGATGCAGCAGCAAGAATAAGCAAAATAAATTAATCTTTTTCCAACTTAAAAACATGATCAACAGGACCAAACTCAGAATATTTTTTATACAATAGATAAGGTTGTAAAGTGACTGTAGACATTACACATAAATTAGAGACTTTTCACAATGTATGTCTTTGGAGAATCTTCCAAGTATGTTGAGCAGAAAATTCCATCATTGAGAAGTTGCAGAAGAAAACTAATTGTACATCACTAATAACCATGATCTATGAAAGATGACTTGGATATGTGTGTAGAATACAATAGGACTATTTAACAAAGGAGAAATGACGGACTAAATGAAACTGAAAATGTGGACTGGCGTGAGATACCATTGGTAGAAAGGCAACAGACTGATAGAACTGAAGATCACTTGTTCTAAAAAGCATATAGACAGATTGTAGACACACAACAGCCACTGACTGAAATCCATTCTGCACATTTCCGAAGTACTTATTTTGCTCCTCTATATATTTACTGCATGGTGTAGTTCCAACTATTTATCTGATGTTCTCATTTCTAACTATCTTGCTGCTGATACTTCTCTCAAGCATCTTATTTCACATGCTATCACTTTGAACAGGAAGTATGTTTGACATTGATAACACATGATTTGTACAACTATACTATTCATCAGTTGTTACTTGGTTCTCATTGTCACCTTCATCTCAATATCTTGTTTCACATTTTTTTTTCAAGTCTTCCATCCTTTAATAATTTAATGTTGATCTTTATGTTATACTTTGCACAGATGAATGAATAAGAGTACATATGTTATTGTTTTATAACTTGTGTTTACACATTATGCTTTTGTCATCTTTACACAGCAACTACATGTTCTGGCACTGTTTAAATTTCACAATGTGTTTATTTTTTTGGTTTGTCTCTGCTGTTACTCTAACCATACATATGTTAAACAGTTATTGTGACAGCACACAACCTTCATCACATTTCTGTAAATATCTCAGATTTATTGGTGAGTCTATTATTTTAACTGTTCTTTTGCAGGTTTCCATACCAGTCCCTAGCATTGTCGAATAATGCTCCTGTTATCAGCAATCTTCTGATATTATCTGAGCTTGTTTCTATCCACTGTGTTGTAGGCTTTCTTCCAATCTATAAATAATGAAATATTATCAGTTGAAAATTCCAAACAAATGACAGTTGCATTTTATTAAGATGGTATTCTGCACCATTATTATATATATTCCCCTCATACCATTATACATACACAGGACCTGCAAGCAATTTCTCCATACCACTCTATCCTGGGCACCATGTTCAATCTTCAGTGGAATTGAGTCTAATATTTCTTACTTTTTTCAATAAAGTTCATTTCAGGGGTTTCTCTACAATATCAGTTCTTTTTTGAACCTTTTGCCTCACACTATTCTGCACCATGTATATTCTTTATTAATATTGTTTGAAGATGTGACTTACAAAAAGTATTCCCAGCTTTGCCAAAGAAAACTTTGTTTTGTTCTGCTGCATTCATGTTTGTGTAATAGTCAAATAGTTCTTAAGAGGGATGTTAAGGCCACTGGTTGCTACAAGACTTCTGTTCCTTCCCCATTTTTATGTTTATAATAATGTTTAACAGCCTTTTCTTTATATAAAACAAAAAACTCTCAGTAAGAATTGTGACAGTCTAGCTACATTCTGAATTTTTTATTATTTATTAGTGAGGAAAAACCCCTCAAATTTGGAGATCCTACTATACCACCTCAGAAAAACCACCAACTAATTTTTCTGTAATATATATGTGAAAATATTTAGAAAACATTGTAACAATAGATACAGGTTCCTGTGAAGATATCAACAAAATGATGAATAAAGCTAGAATTGCTTCTGCTGATCTCAACAACATTTAGAGATCTTCCCAGTATAACACAAAAACTAAATTAAGAATATAAGAAAACCACATACTTCAGCACTTGTGTATCTATCTGAATGCTTCAAAATAACAGAAAAAGAAACACATAAGACTGTCAGTACTCTGCAGCTTGTTTGCATACAACCTGTGTGCAAAAAATTATCTGAATATTTTGGCTAGCAAAATCATCAACCAAAAAAAGGCTCAACACATGCCACTAGTAGGAAATATACAGTGATAAAAGTCTAGAGCTGGATAGTACACATACTCAAAAGTGATCCATAGACCATCATAAGAACTGTCATGCAGTGGATCCTATAGAAAAGACCACAGACAACCTGGCGGAGGAGGAGATACACATTTTAAGTCGGTCATGGGGCTCCCTGCTAAGGACGGCCATTGGCCGAGCTCAACGGAGAGATTTTGTTGTTACCCTACAAGACGCTGCAAGGTGTGCTGGTCACTGACTACATTGTCTTTAACCATGGAAAGAGATTTTTTTGACATTCCAATCTAAAATGTACAGCTTTTTTTTAAAATACCAACCCTAAGAGTTCTCAGATTTTATATCATCAAACATTTGTTATACTGAGAATAAGATACCAAGAAGAGTTTTTAAAATGCATGCAATATACATTCTTTCAACATATTCTTTAATGTACATTTGATATATTACATCAAACATTTGGAATAAGATTGTATTGAAAAACATTTTTATATCTAATTTGATTTTAATAAAGATGTGAACCACAAACATTCATGTATTATTCATTTGCATGTTGCAATAAAAATATGTGTACACTTCATTGCGTGTTGCAATACCTGAACTGTTATTTCACTTCTATAGGTCCCAGCACATGGGAAAAACTAGCTGATGACAGAGTTGTGGGGAAAGCAATATTGCGCAAGGATGCAGAGTCTTTTGAGAAGAGACCTATGTATGAGCTGAAAGACGAGAGAGAAAAGCGAAAACTCAGAAATTGTTACAGTAAAAACAGGAAAACACTTGCCAATTGACCGTCTGTAAAGACAAAAAGAGCCATATGTATATTTCACTTCACATGTTCCATTAATTTTGTTGAAATATATGTCTGAATGAAGACATCTGAATACTCCTCGGTTTCTTCTGCATTCACTCTAGTATCATCATCATCTTCTTTCATCACACCATCTGTCACCACACTGTTACTGGATTTTTGCCCAGTGTAGTGGTTTTCTGTTTTTGTTTTGCACTGCTCTAGTGGCCTGGGTGATGATTATTTTTGCTTTTTGACAGGATTCTGCTGTATCATCTTTTTGGGGGTTTTCCTCTCACCTTCTTTTCTGATGTTCTGTTGTTGAAGACTCCGTATTCAGTGAAGTTTGTCATATTCTTATTAAGTGGCTGAACCACTTCATTCTTTGTTTCTCAATGTAATTCAAGGCAGTGTCTTCTTCTCTCTAATCCTGTTTTGGCTCACAGCATCAGGATAATAAGATATTTCTAGAACAGGTTTTTGTGTGCACTTCATAAACAGTGTTTTTCTTCCTCTATATTAGTTGTGAGTCCAATTTTTGTATACACTGTGAATTCCATATCACTGGTCTAATATCTCTGGTGTAATTTTGTTGGTAAGTTTGTAGGAATTTTAATTAGTATTAGCAGTTGAAAATCAATAAGAATATGCTGAAAAGCTGTTAAAATTGAATCAGCTGTTGCACTTTCATGTAACAGCTGATGAGTTCTGCTGGCAGTTGTATCATAATATATAACCATTAGTCATCTTGCTTATCTTAACAACTATATGTAGGTAACAGAACCAACATAAATGCACTTTGGAAAAATTAAGAAGTGTTCATGCATTCTGATAGGTCTTGAAGATATCAATGCATTTTAAAACCAAATGTAATGTCTTAATGCTACTTGAATGATTTGATCCCAAAATTAAGCTGATGGTCCAATCCATCGATCAAGGTGTCAGTTTTTTTTCAATGAAATATTATGAGTCTCATGTAATTTTAAAGTTTATTACAAGTTAAGAGAATGCCAAAGAATGAATAAAGAACTGTTAATTATCAGAATGCAGCACATGACCAAAGGGACAGATAAATGCCGTACTTAGTAGTTAGCGTGTTAATATCTTTTAAAAAGTAAATAAATGATGGAACACAGTTTATACAATGGTGCATAGTTATCACGTTAGAAAAATTAAGCAGTTCTCAAGGATAAACCAACTCACAGACAACTGTATATAAGTATTCCAACGGAATAAGAACTTTTGAAGCTGGTATCAACAGGTGCCATTGTGCACAGATAAATATCCAGGTCCACATTAATCAAAGTGCACTAGGTATAAAAATTGCCGATATCAAAAAATGGTGGTAAATATTTGTATTCATTATGTGTATCATCAACAGGCAGAAAAAACGAGACCGCATTTCCCCAACCTCAAAGGTGTAAACCAAAGACTACATATGATGGCTACCCATCTATGAGCGTGGATTAAGCAAAGTATAGCAATTGGCGAAATCAAAAATAATACAATCAATGTTATGCGTGGTGTGATATTAGTATTCTTGAGTCTCTGCACATAAGCTTTGGTCAGGGGTCTCTGTGGGCGTAGAGGTTAGGTGCTCATCTCTCGTGCCAAAGATACCAGGTTTGCTTCCTCGTGGAGCTATCTGAATATTTTTCCAGAGATCCCTGATCTTAGTGTAGGTGAGATCTAATTCCTAGTCTTATCGGAGATGCACGATAAAACACCAATTTAAATTTGAGCACGTAAAAGAACCATTAGCAGTTCAAAATCGAGAAGAGCAGGCTGCAAAGCCGCTGCCCGGTCAAAATTCATTAGAAAAAATGCCATCTTCAAAATTACACCAGAGACCCTCGCCGGTGCTACAGAGTTCGTGCACTGTAGCTGAGATCTTCCATGTAAGAAAGAAATTGGAGCACTTGGTTACTCACCGAAGTGCAATGATGATGGTCCAATCAATCAATATTTGATTTGGTCGATATCATCGCGGATTGTAGTGACAGAATACCAAGCATAGGTCTATATATCATTTTTCACGATGAGAACATCTCTAGTGCAGCTGAGGACTATATACAAGCTTTCATTCTGAATTCGCTCACTATGTGGTCATGATATCTTGAGGATGCCAAGTCCGTAGTCTACAACGAAAATAAACAATTGGTGTTTGAGACTGTGCTTGTAATAATTTATCACTTGTTTGACATTATGTTTTTAAAGACAGATTGTGATCAAAGGTTATCTCAAGATAACACAGCCTTTACCGATAATCCATAGTATGCCCATTAAATGTGACTCCATGTAAATCAGTCTTGACTTTGGAATTATTCAAAGAGCAGCATGCATGCCTTCTCAGGATTGACATGAGAGCGAGACTCCCAACACCAGCGTGAGATGGTATGCAATGTCCCTTGAATGTCTTGGATCATTTTTTGTCTATCTGTTCCAGTTCTATATATTAAAATGTCATCTACAAAGGTCAGTCTTTGGTCCATTTCAGGGGACTGAATTTTGGTTACATTTGCTTGTGCAGATGGTGACAGAGGGGAACCTCTTGTAATCCTGGACCTATGCGTGTGGGCCTGTAGTCCATATTTGTAAATGTAGTTTAACAGTCCTCTGTATCATTCTTCTTCTTCTGCATTCTCACTAGATTGGGATTTCGGATTCTCTAATAAAGGCACCAGTCTGCCTCAGATTATCAGCCACGCCTTACAGTTTGTCTTGGACGCTAGTCTTCTTCTTTGCGTTCGTTCTTTATGACCAATTTTAATCACTCTTTGTGATATGCCTGATCTTTACCAAGAACGTGTATACGTTGCACATTGGTTTGGTATTGGAGCTAGTGTAAGTGCCTCTTTCTTCTCAAGTCTGCATACTGAGGGCAGTTCTGTAGGATATAATTCCTATGATTTCTGCTTCCCCATTTGTGCTGAACTCCTCCAGCAGTAAGTTTTGGCCACCTCGTGATGGTAGGTCTGACATTCTTACTGCTTGGCTAAATCTCCGAGGCAGATTAGCGACCGTAGAATCCGTTATCCAATTCCTCATTGTGAGGGTCGTTGCACCATGTTATGCGCCTTACGGCCTGGTGCATCCATTTTCTGCAAGCATTTGTTTGGATTAGCACTCCCTAGCAGACGTGCATCCGATTTCAGCCAAACCTCCTTAGTCGCCTCTTACGGCATGCGTGGCAGATAACAGTGGTTCTATTCTTTACACCCCAAATTTGGGCCCTGGTAACCACTCGGGCGGTCCTCTGTATCAAAGATCATCTATTTCTTTGAGGAGCCAAGGACTGACCCCACATTTTAACAAAGTGAGTATTATGATTGAAAAATTTACTCTGTTGTGCAGGCAATCACCACAGCAACGGTATCCTGCTTGGTTAGGACCCTGCTTATAAACGTCGTAAACAAATGCGCCAGCATCATACGAAATGGCTTTAGTTGGCAGGTAGCTACCCAGGATATCAGGAAGAATAGTTTGTCACCAGGATATACAATACCTTTCTGGCCACCCCCTTCTAGTAATTGCCATATATCTTTAACAAAATGAGCATGCAGTAGCAGCCGAGCATCCTTCTCATGTTTATGAGATGTCGTAACCAGCTATGGAGTAAACTCCCAGATATCGAAGCATTCCGTATACTATTGTTGAAATCCGTCACAACCGCGTTATACCTATCTCATAGAGCTGATTGATGATGTGTCAATACTGGACACCATCAGCCATTTAGCAGTGTTGGGGTTGTTTGTTAGTGCATTATCTACATACTCCTTTGTTATAAAATCAGTATAACGTTTCCCATTGTTAGTAATATCACAAATGTAATAAAAAAATCTCACGGTGGTCATTCTTATCACCCTTTCTGTCTGACCACAGACGTTGAAGAAAACACCTGCCCCATTTCTGTCTGTGCTGTCAAATGAATGCATGAAGAACGTAGCGTAGTAGGAAACGACTGACTCATTCTTCGTAAGTCATTCTTCGAAAAAACTGTCAGAATTGGGTTTTTTTTTACTCTTACCCGACAGTGTCGCAGCGGGTGGACCCAGTTACGGTTGAAGGTGTTAAAAAAAAAACGGAGCGTAATCATTCTTTTGAATGAGAGCTGCGCGGAATTTCTTTAATTGTATTAAGTTGTTTATTTAATGGTTTCTATGAAGGCTCCCACCCTTTGGCCACGAACACGTTGATCTTAGTCAAAAGGCCGAGAAGCGGTCTAGCTCTAGCATTATATGCTGAGAATTGATGTAGTCACTTTATCTCTACCTCTAAAATTTTTTTATTTTTTGTTTGGAATTTATAAATGAACGCCCCCATAACTTACAAATGGTAATGCACTATACTGCACTCCCCTTACCGAGAGTGCTGACATCCGGTTTCTTCTTTTGGAAGATTTAATGATGTAGGAGGATCTTACAAAGTTACGATTCCTGCAAATGAAATATGTAATAAAGGAATTCTAAAATGTTACACGAACCTGAACACAGAAGGGCAGTGTGGAAATAAATACCTCTAAGATATGGCGTTTAAGCAAAAACTGAAGTCTCTCATGGGGGGCAGACAAGTAAGGTTGAAATGGAGCGTAGAGAAAATAAAATAAATAAAAAGATAAACAACAAAAACAAACAAACACATTTTCAAAACATCGTAAATAATTGTGCACGAATCATAAGTTACACAGTAGCACGATAATGTTCTGACTCGTACTCGGTATCGTTAATTTTGTTTTGAGGAATAATAGTGTATCATGTTGATGGGCATAAGTAAATAGTTCTGTTTTTTATTGTGTTTGATCAGTTCAACTGACAGTTGTCGTTGTGACTTGTTTGCTGTGAGTGTGTCGTGTGTTCAATGAATCAATGATACGTCGAATGAATGAATTAACCGAATTAACTCATTCAAGTCACCAAGTGAAGCGCATATCAGCAAAGTGGAGCCAGAAAATAATTAAAATTGGCTCAAGATTATGTCTTACCGATTAAAATTAAAACATTGTTCTGTTTTATTCAGTAGAGTAGACTTATAAAGTACATCTCATCTGTAACTATAATTAATAATAATAATTAATAACTATACTTGGCAGTGGCACAAATAAGTTTAAGGATCAGTTATTGTTATTGCAATTCAGTAGAGTACTATTGGTTACTCTTCATGATCGTCTCTCAAGTAGTAGAATAGATGTATGTATCATTGCCTCATTGCTGATGGTAACACACTCCACATTCTTCAGTTAGTTGCCCAGATGAACATGGAGAGTGTTTGATTTCCCCTTCGTAGTCATAGAATACTCACTTTATCAATAATTGTAATTAAATTTAACACAAATAAACAAATTACGTTGTTCACAAGGTCGGATTTTGACCATTATCTTTATACTGGGAAACAAACACAAAAAATAAAAACAAAAGCTTGACTGTGCTATATCATTAATGGAAAGAAAAAAAATTGAACATGAGTTGTTTACACGAGAAACAACTACCACATTTAACCATTCAGTCCCTTGCTCTCCCAAAGATGATCTATGTCCAGAAAATTGCTCAAAACATACAGACAAAATCTTTAAAAGTATTGATAGTATAAAATATTAGTTTTATATTATTTAACAGAACATGTTTGTTGTTGAGCTCACCAGTTATTTTAAAATTTCACCAAAGAAATATTTAATGTAGCTTATAGAAAGAAAATACAACACTACTTTTCATTTTGTTATTGTTTGATAAATTGTCTATGAATTAAAATTATGATATCTACAGAGTTTCCGTGGTTTTTTATATACTGTAACTAATCAATAACATTTTTCATGATAATTTCAATACTTCATAATTGTTTTAAAACTATCTTTGGCACAAAAGTTTCATTTTTTTATTCATAAAGTTAATTTTGACTTAGTCACAACATAAGACACAAAGGTTTAATACAGATACTACTGGAAAGAAAAAAAAGAAGAGAAGGGGAGGTCAAAGGGACATTTTGATTGCACTGACATACATAATCACTTTTTTTTATCTAACGTTGATCTAAAGAGAACCAGAGTGAACTGACTTCAGACTATCTAGTCTGATGATGATGATCTTTCAATTGAAACTCCATAAATTTCTGTATTCTTTTGTCTGCTTCTTCCAACATTTTCAGACATCGGCTTGCATACTTCTAAAATAGTTAGTGGTCAGCCATGTACATCTCCATATAACTTGTCTTATCCTGACATGGGGCTTGGCCATGCATGTTTTCTCTGTTCATTGTATGTTGGTGACTCTTGCAGTCACCCATGTGGTGCCGGGCCCAAGGAAAGCAAAGAATAGTACCCCTGCAACTTACAAGGCATGTTGTAAGAGGTGACTGATGCCAAGGAAGCTACCCTAGTAAATAAAAAGCATCACAGAAATTGGATGTGCTTGTAGATGCATAACTGACACAACATACAATCGCTCTAGGCTCAGATCACATACAAATAACACAGAGTGGTTAACAAGGGGTCGATATGGAGCGTTTGAAGAAGAAAGACTCTCGAAGTGTGCACTCTTTTGTAATGACTGACATTTATTTCCATCTTTTTTTTTGGCAGGAAAGTCTGCAATCTCCCATAGAGGAAACTGCATCAGACATTCTTACAGTTGGGGCAGCAGTTATGAAAAGCAAGGTTAGGCTATTATCTTATTGTGTTGGCCATTACATTCTGTCGTAACATTCTAATTGATTCATCATGAACATTAATTTAAAGTAGTTATTTAAGACTGTCGTTTTGAATGCTGGAGGGCAATAGAAATAATAAAAAACAAAAAACATCAGCAACTAAGAACTCTCTCTGAGCAAATTAAAAAGTAAAGAACTCGCTTTCATGGTATTTTAGAAATATAGAGTTAGGCCCCTTATTTCTCTTTGACCAGTGGTATACAGTGGATGAATTCTTTATTTCACAGTAATTCTCTCATACACAGTTGGGACTGGGTAGATATGAAAACCACTTGTGATCTGAAATATCCCACTCCCAACTAGAGATTGAATCAAGACAACTAATCTAGTAAGTCACCCTTGTTTTTCTGGGACTTACAAATGGAAGCAAAGAATAGTAACACTGCGACCCACAAGGCATGTCATTAGAGGCAACTGAGGTAGGGACCTAGGAAAGCTACCCAAGTAAATAAAAAGCGTTGCAGAAATCAGATGTGCTGGCCTACTTGTTGGCGCATAACTGACACAACGTACAGTCACTCTTAGGCTCAGATCACATACAAATCACAAAGAGGGTTTAACAAGTGGTCGATATGAGCGTTCAAGAAAAATCTAGTAAGTAAGTGCATTAATCCCAGATCTTTTAAAATATTTATTACAAAAAATGTAAATAATCCATGTTCCAAGAAGAAATCTTCAGCAGAACTGTCACACTGTGTTTGCACATGAGGAAGGAGGAGATAGCAAGACCAAAAACAGCTTGGTAGAGAACCATGATTGTAATGAAAACCATGCACCAGTCCTAGGGCATACTACATTAGATAGTCACAGATTGAGCACAGTGAAGAGAGAGAGTTTGTTGCCTCCTTACAAGATGCCACAAATTGTGATGGTTACTGCCCATTATTGGTTGAATAAATAAGAATTATTGTATCTTATTGTTATCTGATTAGCTACTGAATTGAAAAACGGGTTGTGGCTGAATTAAATTTAGTTCTTATTATCCCATTGCAGGTGTATGTACAAATTCAGCTGTAGTTTTAATTATTAACATATTTTTATGAGTAATATACCATTTTGTAGGTAAATGAATTTTTTTCAAGACCGTTCCAAAACAAATAAATAGCGGCGCTCTCAACGGCTTATAGGAGCCAATCAGTTAACATGTCTACATTTGCAGTTGTCAGTGGTTGGATGCGCGTGATGGTAGTAGTTCTGGTTTCATTCTGTTATTATGTATGTGTATATAATGTATGATAATTTTTAGTGTAATTGATAGCAATTGATGACTAATTAAACAAATAAATTAAATGAGAAATATCAGTTTACAGTGTATTTATGGGTGTCCATATTGTATATATGTTATGGAGGGAAAGTGGATAACAAAACAATACTTTAAATAATGATTTGTATTGTATTGTATATAATTTTGCAAGCAATTTTTCCACATCACTCTATCCTGGGCTTATCCAATATTTCTCTTCTCTAGGATGCCTTATCTTTCTTGAACCACTGGCCTCCCACTTCAGTGCATGCCTTGCAATTTCTTGATCATTTCTTCTCTGAGTATGCCCAACATATCTCCACCTCTTTCTTATAACATTTTAGATAATAATAGTTGTCCAATATTTCTCTGATTTCATCATCTCTCCTGAATTTGTTCTATTTTATGTTCATTGAAATAATGATTACTGATATATTAGTTTCATAATACGACTGGCTAATGTATTATTTTTCTTATTAGATTGAAAAAGTACCAGTAAATCCACATGAGGAACAGGAAATTATTGATGGAATAGAGGATCAATACTACAATAATGAAATCTTTGATACAAGCCTCTTTGAACTTCAGGTAAGAAATGTACTATATTTGTTATGTTACAGGTTAATGGTTTATAGAATCAACTTCACTGCACTCTGGGTAGATACAAGAGTGCTCAGTCTCTTTCAGCAGATGATAAATTGTACGCATGCTCATGGTTCCTGCTGATCACTGGTGGTGTCATATTTTTTTTCATCAGCTCATAAAACATATTCTTTTAATCATCAGATCACATTAACAATAGCCTCAACGAGCTGTATGATTTGTTTCAGATCTTCCATAGAACTACTCAAGTTTGAAAGTAGTGCTGTTCATGTAGCCATATTTTCTCCCTGTCATTCAGCTAGAGCCGACAATATGAAGGATGTATGCTACAGTCTCTGGGCTCATTGCACAAGTCTATCTCACAAATTGTGTAGTTTTCTCTACATATGACTTTTCAGTCTTATGTCCAGGTCAAAGTCTGAGTATAATAGTATGTTCTTTGCATCATTTTTGGTGTCATCAGGTTCTGCAGTCGAGTACATTCAATTCTACTTTTGTTTATGAGATTTAATTTTCAATCTCTTCAAGTGATCCAGCTACTGAATCCAAGACGTCAGTCTTTTCATTTCCTAATAATAGGACACTAGAATTGACATTGAATCAATCCATCAATTTAAGGAGTTTGGAATTCACATTGTACAAATAGAGTTGGATACTTCAGGAGCAGAGAGTGGAGCGTGTTTAACTAGGAAGCCACAGGAACCATCAGTGTCATACCTTCGACATCTGTTGGGGAGACTGAACACCTATGGGTCTACCCGGAGTGCTGTCACGTCAGTTCAGTAACCAATAACCAATTTCCTTATATGCCACATTGGCATGGAATCCATTGCAGTATTGTTTCTTTGGTGATGGTGCTTAGCTGCGTTATCGGGAAAGTGAGTTCATTCAATAGTGTTTTTGTAAGCTTTAAGCACATGTAACAATAATTTTGTGTCAGTGATGAGAATCATACAGCTTTTGCATGTGTAGTTGCGATTTATTATAATTTTGGTTGCCTCTGTAATGACTTCTGTTTCTGCTTTAAAATTTGTGGAGTGTTTGCTTATGGGTAGGAAATTTTCTACTCCACCTGGTATCACAATATAGATTTCCACTTCTCTATGATGAAGTGAATAAGATGTTTGTCTGTTGTTCTGAAGGGTTTGGGTTCTCATCCGGTTTGAGTCACATGTGTGGTGTTGGGTGAGAAGTAGGGTTAGTACCTCACGGAAAATGATAGCCGTATCCTGGTTGTGTCCACGGATAGTCATGATCCTATTTGGTCCCCACTTCTCACCTAGCTCATGTTTGGCTCCACGTGCCACACCCGGGCAACAGTCTCGGCTGACTGGCTAAACAACATGAGTGGGCGGGAGTAATCCTGCTTAACCCTCCCACGTCCCCCCCATTTTCCCCTCCCCATTTTCCCCTTACGTCCCTTTCCACTTCTTCCCAGTTGCGACAAGAGGTGATAAGACACTGGCATTGCACTGAGCCAGATAGGGTCACACTGCTTGCGGGGACCCATGGTGAAGACGGACTCTGTGTGTTGGAAGGGAATAGCTGGATGGGTGGAGATGCACAAACACCTATGCACATGATGGACAGCATAGTGAATAGCCCAGAACCAGAGCTAATGATAAAAAGGCCTGCAAGCATGGTGCACCTATGACTAGCGGGGATTGTACAGCGGTGAACTGTGCTCCCAAGTTCGATCCAGTGACACCCTGATACCACATATCTGCCCGAAACTACCAGGGCCCCAGATCAGTTAGAGATCTATGTCTGACAACCTCTTTGGGATGAAATTGTCGTAACAAAACTCCAGACATAATGCCAATACAACACAAATATAAATTAGATACGAGCTCGGACGTCGCCTCGTCAACAAGGTCCGCGACGCGAAGTGAAGCCTCGCTCGTGTGAAAAATATGTAAAGGGGTCCATTAATATACTACAGATAAACATATCAGGACTACAGAATAAAAAGATGGAGCTCGAAAGAACTCTACAACAGAGTAATGTCCACATTGTCCTTATACAAGAAACCATCTTACTCAAAGAGGAGTTAACATCACAGGTTACACCAATACAAATGCGAGTGCAACAGATGTCAAGGACTCATGACACTGATAAGAAATGATGTGCAGGCAGAAGTCCACAACAGACCACACAACAACATAGACACCCAGACCATCCAAGTGTGGTTTGATGGAGTGAGATATACTGTACATAACATCTATTGTCCACCAACCTGCACCTCTGACCAGCCGTTCAAGGAACCCATGTACACCAGAACAATTATTGCAGGAGACTTTAATGCAACACACCAGCCTAGGTTACAAAGATTACAACAAAAGAGGGAGAGACATTGAAGACCTGTGTAACTCATCCAACCTCACGGTAATGCAGAGCTCAGAAACCAAATCAACACTTCTACACAGAGCCCATGGTACGAATAGCAGACCAGATCTTACCATAGTATCAGCTTGGTTATTGGTTATTGGTTATTGGTTACTAAACTGACGTCATTGCACTCGGGCAAACCCATAGGTGCTCAGTCTCCCCAACAGATATCGAAGAGTATGCATACTGATGGTTCCTGTGGCTCGCTGATTAAACACACCTCTCACTCTGCCTCTCAGGCATCCAGTTCGACTTGAACAAAGGGTAATTCCAAACTGCTTAAATCGCTTGATCGATTCAACATCGATTTTAGTGTCCTCATCCAACAAAGAGTCTCGAAGAGACCGAAGAATATCCCCTTATCCATCTTCAACTCCCCAACAATCGATGCTGTTGATGCAAGCCTGTCCGCTCTCTCATTACCGTAAACACCGCATGCCCAGGACAGTATATCCACGTAAGCCGCTGGAGGTTAGAAACTTCTATAGACGACATCCACTCATACCGAAACCTGCCCTTCTGGATCTTGTGAAGCATCGACTGAGAGTCAGATACAACAACTGCCCCAGTAAATGAAGTCCCAGAAATCCAATGGAGGGCAGCAGTAACGGCCTCAACCTCCATCCTCATACTAGAAGTAGTTGTCCTGTATGCCCCACTTCGCTCTGCAACAACCCTACCATGCGCATTAGCCAAGAAACCCCAGCGGATTTCTCACCACGTTGAACTGACCCATCGGTATATACAACAACATCATCATCCCTTGCATTATCTTCTATCAGCTGCTTAACTGCGAGATCAGCCTTCATGTTGCCCCAATCTCTACATTCTCTTCCAAGAGTAATGATAACGTTGAGATAGTTCATCATGCTTCCATCTGTTGGGATCCATTCTTCCCCTTTTGGTAGAGTCGCAACCGTAGTCACCTGGCCAATCGTTCTCTCAGCCTGGGCCATCCACGACATGCCACGCTTGATTCTCGTGTCCTTAACATCATTAGTGTTCCTGTGAAGTGGATGTCTCTTATCCGAAGTAACCCGCATATATGCCTTGGTTTGGGCGATTGCATGACGGGAGCGTAGTGACAGAAGGCCAAGCATATATCTCATCTTCACAATGGGGGTATCTCTAGTGCAGCCCAGAACTATACCGATACCTTCATTCTGAACCCGTTCGAGTCGTTCACATTGTGATCTTGATATCGTAAAAATTCCGAGTCCGTAATCTACCACTGACATTACCAGTCGATCGAACAAAAGGGCAAGTAGTCTCTGCTCAAGATGTGCGGCCACCATAACTTTGAGAGCGCAAGACCACGCTTGCACCGTTGTATCGTCTGTTCAATATGGTGTTTGAAAGATAGACTACGATCAAAGGTTATTCCAAGATAGCGAAGCCTGTCTCTGCGCTCGATGGTATGTTCATCAAAGATTATACAGGGTAGGTCAGCCTTGACGATGTGATTATTCAACGAGCACCATAACATACACGCTTTTTCAGGATTGACCTGAGAGCGAGACTCTCTACACCAACCCGAGATGGTATGCAATGTTTTCTGAATGTCGCCAACCATCTCTCGTCTATCTGACCCAGTCCTATATATTAAGATATCATCTGCAAATGTCAATGTCCGACCCAACCCGGTTGGCTGAATTTTAGCTACATTTGCTGTGTAAATATTAAACAACACGGGTGATAGAGGAGAACCCTGGGGCAATCCCGGGCATATACGAGCAGGATCCGATGTCCATGTTCCTAAACGGAGTGCAACTGTTCTCTCCATTAAAGAAGCAGCTATCCAGTTTACCAGCCAAGGATTAACTTTACATTTAATCAAGAGCGCACCATTATTGAATAATTCACCTTGTTATAAGCATCCTCCAAGTCGATGGCCACAGCAACAGTCTCTTGCTTGGATTGGAAGCCTTCATAAACATCATATGCAAACGTGCCAGCATTGTACCATGTCCCTTTCATTGGCCGGTAGCTACCCAAAGTGTCAGGGAGAATGTGGTCATTCTCCAAGTGACACATTACCTTTCTGGCCACTATCTTCTCTAGTAATTTGCCATATACATTTTGCAAGGTGAGTTTGCGGTAGCTGCTGAGCAGTTTAGGATCCTTCCCATGTTTGTGGAGCGGTCGTAAATAACTATGAAGCCAATCTTCGGGTACCACAGCATTCTGTACACTTTTATTAAAATCCACCACAACTGCATTAATAACAGTCTCGTCCAGCTGTTTGATGTGATGATATTGGACACCATCAGGCCCTGGAGCGGTGCTGTGGCTTGCCTTGAGTGCATTAACAACATCCTCCTTTGTTATTAAGTCAATGTAAGGTTCTCCAGAGCTAGTAATATCACGAAGAGCACTTATGATATTATGGCGGTCAGTTTTATCACCTTTTCTGTCTGTTCCACGAAACGATGAAGGAACCCCTGCCCCTTCTCTGCATCTGTTGTCAAGACGGATCCTGACGAGTCACGTAAAGTAGGAAAAGACTGGCTGGTATTCCTCCTGTTCATTTTGCTATGAAACTGCCAGAATTGATATAGAGACTTGTCGCCACAGACTTGCGTTATGAAAGTCTCCCATAACCCACTCTTTGCCTCACTAGCCAATTCTTTGAAATCCCCAGTGGCTTTGTGGCGAATAGCAGACTTTTCAGCCACATCACACATATTTCTAGGTCGCTTCTTTCGTGCTCTCTGCCATGACTTTGTAGCAGCCTCTTTTTCCAGCCATGCTTTTCAACATTTTCATTCCACCAAGGTGGTTGCAGGAAAGGAGTCCTAGCAGTCTTCTTTCTGGCAGTCTGTCTGATATACGTAATGGGTTTTCGTGATCAGAGTGGCATGGCGTGTACTGAAAGACAGATTTGGGTCTTCTGTGTCGCAAATTATTGGCCTTATTAAGAAGAACAACGCACGGGAGATGATCACTATCTTGAGCCCCAAGAACATTCCATCGAGCAAAAGTAGCATCAGTTGTGGAGATCAGTGCCAGATCAATGACACCATCAGTGTCCTCAGGTCTAGAAGCTAACCGAGTTTGGCGGCCGTCATTCAATATCGTCAAGTCAGAGTTTAGTAGAGCAGAACTCAAGCGATGCCCTGTCTATTCTCGGTAGCGTTGCCCCACTCCTTTGATCGTGCATTGAAATCCCTGCATGAGAAACTTTGTCGTGGTACATCTGAGAGTTTCTCAAGGAAATCCCAGTTATCTTCAATATGGAGTTTGTCCACATGGGCGTATACATTATAGATTCGCCATACCTGATCACGAATTGTTAATTGAATTCCTTGTAATTCCACACCCTCTGGTAAGAAGTCAGGCGTGTCAAGGCAGTTGTGGGAAGGCCATGTTTCACATAGATAGCCTGACCTCGTCCTACTCCGGGTTCACTGGGAGTGAAATAACATTTGAAGCCTGGACACGCAAGGGCTTTATCCTGCTGCAAGTTGGTTTCCTGAATCATGAATATGTCAAAGTCATAGACTAGCTTCTGTAGAATTGGTCCTCTCTGTTTTGCACTTTGACAATTCCAGTAGCCAATGCGTAGATATTTCAGAGCAAGTCGGTCTGTCTTTCTTCTAAACCGTCTCTGTTCAGCTCGTCTCTTACGTCCATTTCTCTTCTCTCCTCTACCTCTTCTTTTGTATGCATATTTTCTTGTCTGATCTGCTGGAGGACCAGTCAACGGTGCACGAACCCCGTAGCACCGGCTGGAGCTCATTACATATAATACAAATTAGACAGCAATGTAAACCTGAAAACAAAGAGCATGTAACATTATAATTGGTGAAACGTATAAATCACAAAATAATAAAAGCGCCGTATTTTGTTCAGTTTCTTGCCGATGATGTAGGAGAACAAACTAAATGGTAAAAAATAACCAACTGTAAAAATTACGAACGTTCCTATGAATAAAAGTAACTATAAAGAACATGAAATGATAAATTAAAATATAACTCAAACAGAATATTGAAAATTGAATCTTTTTGAACTCAGCTGTCGTAGTATCAGCTGACATTATAGATGCAACAACTATCACTGTCTTGGATGATATAGGGAGCGACCATCTCCCCATACTTATCTCTGTTACCACCAAGCAACTCAGAAGCTCAGTCTATAGAAATAGAAAGTTCTGGAATTTCAGAAAAGCAGACTGGCCGCTCTTTGAGAACCAGACCAACATAGGCATGGACAAAATTGACCTCACTGGAAATATCGATACTGTCTTTGCTAACATATGTTGTAAAATACTGGAAGCTGCAAGAAAGGCCATTCCAAATGGAAACACCAGAAAATATAAGCCATACTGGAACAAAGACCTAGAAAAAGCAGTGATGGATAGAAGAAAAGCAAAGAAACAAGCTGAAAAAGAACCTAATCGAGTTAATAAAACCAATTATAATCGCTTGACTGCTAAAGTTCGCCTTCTAATCAAAGCAGCAAAGAAGATGAAGTGGCAAGACACGTGTCAGAAACTTGATCTAAATAAAGATGGCCACAAGGCATGGGATCTGATAAACAAACTGACAGGCACTAGAAAGAAAGAAAATCCCAGACCCATCAAAAGAAACAATGAAACCATCATAGATGCAAAAAGAAAGCTGAAATATTCAACAAACACTTTGCTAGCGTTAACAGAAGCATAAGAAGAAAACAGCTGGATAAAGCTTTATGGAAAATCTTTAAAAGTAAAAAAATGCACCAGTAGCGAATGTATGTGCATTTGAACAAGATTTTAGTCTATGCGAGATGGAAACAGCAATGAAAAAACTAAAACCTCGAAAAGCCCCAGGCCCAGATAAGATTAAGAATGAAATGTTATGCCATATGGGCAAGAAGGCTAGGTTGATATTGCTGTTCGCTATAAATAGAACTTGGAGAGGCCAAAATACCTGCTGCTTGGCGAACAGCCAATATCACTCCCATCCTCAAGAAATGGAAACCAGTAGACGACCCCCTAAGTTACAGGCCCATCTCATTGACCTCATGTTTAGGAAAGCTAGCGGAGAGAATGGTTAATAACCGACTTTATTGGTGGCTTGAAAAACCCAGTCACTTGATAATACCCAGGCAGGGTTTAGAAGGGCTGCAGAACAGAAGACCAACTCTTCAGACTTGTGCAGAATAAAATTGATGGATTCCAGAATGAAAACCACAAACCCGGTTTTCATGGATTTCCAAGCATATCCCAGAGTTGGAGGAAGGGCCTTTTGATGAAGATGCCCCAATATGGGGACCCAAATGGAAAGATGTTACAATGGATACAAGTTTTTCCCCAAAACAGGCCCATTGGAAATTTTTTAGTGGAAAATGTCCCCCAAGGGAAAACACTAGGGGAAAAGGCCCCCCACAGGGCTCTCCCCTTTAGCTGCCCCCTTTTCATCTTCATCAATGACCCCCCTTTCCCTTCTAAACACACAGAAACCCCTTTTTTGCGTGACCTTGAAATCTGGAAAAGGGGTTTTCCCCTGTACTAACTGGGGCAAAAATTTAAAAATAGAACCCTTGCCATAATCTCAACATATTGCAACCTAGGGAAAACCAAAAGTCAATGAACAGAAAACTTGTATACTACATTCCCCCCAACCCCCAAAAACAACTCAAAGAACCCTGGCTTACAATGAATGGAGCACTGCTAAAAAGGGGGAAACCTAAATTTACCGGGGAGTCAAGTTAGAAAAAACAACTGGGGATGACAGCCATTAACAACATAAAAAAAAAGCATCTAAAAGACTCAACAGGGTTTAAAAAAGATTTCTTGGCCCCACCTGGGGTGGGCAAAACACCCTTGGCAACCTTGGCTTGAGATCTACAATGGAAACTGCCTTCCTCCAAGCTATAGCAAGTGAGCACATCAAAACATCCCTGGACAGAGTGCAAATAAAGGGCTCAGGTTTATATGTGGGGGAAGGTTCCCCCCAAACTGCTGCTTGGGGAAATTACGCCAACATCGAACCACTAGATTTGGGGAAGGGCCCACTAATAAAGGCAGCCCAAACATAAAAAAAGAATAGAAAAAATCCCAACAGAAAAAACTATTGACGGGGGAAAAACCAATCAAAGAACCCAGCAAAATCATTGCTGGAAGGGGGGAAAAATCTCAAAAAACACTACCATCCCCCAAACCCTGACAGAAAACCCCGATCACAAGATCCCCCTGCCCACCACCATGGCTAAACCCAAAAACCAGTAATCCAGAAATACCCCCGCCAAAACTATAAACAAAGCAACACTTGCACCGATTTTAAAAAACCCGCCCCTGGAGACAATAGACAGTTATCCAACTTCCTCTATCCATGCCTACACTGATGCCAGCTTTCAAAGCCACTACTTACGCGGGCGGGGGCCTTATACCTGAAATATCCAGATGGAACTACCTAAAATTACTGTGCTCCTTGTGGTAATATATGTTAACTATAGGCAGAATTATAGCCATAAAGACCGCTGTAGAACTAGTCCCCCCAGCAGTTTGAACTTGGAGAGAATATTGCCCGTTTGTTGTATTCACCTTTGACTCACATTTCCACACTCAAGCTTTAGAAGAACAGCAGAATCAGTAAAGCGAGATTCAGTCAGGCATTAGTCACCCCTCGATTTCCCCCCTTTGATATTAATGTCATTCAAACAGTGGATTCCTGGGCAAAAAATTCCCGAAATGACAAGGCAGATCATCTGGCCAAACAGGGATCTCAAAACCACAAATAGACAAACCCTTAAGCATACAAAAAAATAAAACAGTTTTAAAACAACCCCCAAGAAGATTGGCGGGAAACGATGGGCTAGGGGGAGACGGGTCGGGACATTTTGCAGAGATGAATAGACCAAACCCCAAGGGAAATTATAAATCTGTTCAACGAAAAGATAAAAAACACTATCTTTCAGTTAAAAAAAAGGACATTTGGACTGAATTACCATACACAAAATAAACCCACACACCTACCACACTGTAGAAAATTCAGTCACCATTGAGACAGTACAGCATATCTTGCTTGAATGTCCTGGACTACATAAAGCTAGACAAGAACCCCCCCACCACACCCATCTGTTCATAATACCCTTTTTACTAGTCTCCCACAACCAAGAAACACTTCGGGTTCTACAACTGGCATTGGCTGCCCAAAGTGAAACCCCGAGGCCCCTTTTGGGTTGGGGAAAAAAGAAGAAGAGTCACAAAGTGTAATTATTTCATAAGATCCCTTTGGGTTGTTGCTGGAGATACAGAGTTCATGCTTTATTAACACTTTTGCAGATGATGTGCCATTTCTGGGGGGGACAGAAATATGGGGCATCCTGCTGGAAATGAAGTCAATCTTTCACCTTGAGACCCCTTTTTGTTTTTACACTTAATGAGATTTTCCCCCTTTTCCGATTTATCTGTGTTCATATATGTTTATTTATCTTTGGTATGTATTATTTATATGGTATTCTGTTACCCTTTTTAAAAACTTGAAGGGGTCAATTTTTTTTGTGATACCCTATATGATACTTTGGTCACATCAATTCACGTGGCCCGGGAACAAATACCAGAGGCAGGGGCCCAGGGGCAGAGGGGAGACCAAGAAGAAAATGGCTACAAAATATCAAAGAAACCATGAAAATGACCATTGGCCAAAGGGGTGGGGAAATGGAGAGGAGTGTTTGTTGCTGAAAAAGAGCCCAACGTCCCATAAAAATACACCCTTTATGATGATGACCCATAAGCTTCAAGTTTGAGGTAGTGCACCTAAACCCGTGTGGATATGTGTTAAAGGTGGTTACAGCAAGGATAAATGAACAGTTTAAGGACAGAAAACTTTTTGGGGGAAATGATTTTCATTTTATGTCTTTTTTAATTAATAAAAATTTTAAATGCAATTGTTTTCATTTCATAAATGAACTAATTTATTTTCCTTTTGAAACTTCCGGATCCCGGGCCTTGAAAAGATTCAAAAAATTCAGCAAAAATTCCCCACAGTTACAGGCTGTTGAGTTCTTGCCTATTTGTTTCTTTTAAAAATTTTTCTATTCTTAAGATTTTTTCTCAAATTTCAGTCGGGATTAAAAAAAAGTTTTTTTGAAGACAAAAACAGTAAAATTAATTTGAATTTAATTTAAAATTTTTCCCCTACATTGGGGAATAACCAAAAACTTTAATATGATAAAAGCTTGGTGAAAAATTTTTTAAAGTTAAAATATTGAGTTGTAAATGGTTTCAAGATAAAAACAGCCTTTTGAATGGAGATAATCTGGGGATATTGGAAAAAGAAAGGCTCAGTTATGGCGAAATATAGGTCAAGGTTGTGTGCCCCGGGATAATTGGGGAAGGGGGAAAGAACAAAATGTGACATAGGGCGGGAAAAAAGGAACCGGTTTAAATAGTAAATAGAAACCCCTCACTGTGTAACCAACTTTCGGTTTGTCAATGGTGCTACATTTATCATGGGAAACCTGGCTATAGAGTGGGGTGTTAGTCACCTTTTTTCCCATACTGATTAGCAAAGAGAACTTTTGGGTTTTGCAGGGCATCTTTTTTTGTTACATAGGTATCCAAGGGGTGTCAGAATTGATCCTACAGAATCATCCAGCATATGCTGGGCTTCGGGGTGTCATGGATCTACAGAGAACATTGAGATCAGCAGGGTCTGTATGTTTGAATGGAAGAAGGTCAGTAATTTATATATAATAATAATAATTCCTCTCATACCGTTATTCGTTACATAGGGCCTGCAAGTAATTTCTCCATACAGCTCTATATTGGGCAACTGCTCAATCTCCTCCATGGAACTGAGCCCCGATATTTCCTGCCTCCCCAGCAAATTTCTAAATTTATATATATATATATATATATATATATATATATATATATATATATATATATATCTTTTCATTTATCTTCCCTGTTAACTTTTGTTGCCCAGTGTGTAGTTTTGTCTTGTGCTGCCCCAGTGGCAGATGATAGTTATTTTGCATTTTGACAGGATTCTGCAATGCCACTTATCCATTTTTTTAAGAAGAGAGAATTCAAGGGACTTCAGTATGGCAACATTCTGCTTAGGACAAGCTATTTGATGAATGAATAAGGACAAATGGTGCTGTGGCTCATATTTGTCATCTGTTCTGTGGGGGTTAAGATCTATACAAAATAACTGCATGTCATTTACATGTCTTCATTACTTTTCTTTAAATCCAGAGATCTTTTTCTTCCAAATCAGAGTCTATTTGTTATCTATCCATTTTATTGTATGTAGTCTTGACTGTATACTAATCATTGGCTTGTGTATATGTATTGTGAGTAGATTAATTTACATTTTGAAAAAAAAATCTATTGAAACCGTGATCCAAAAACACAGAGCTTTGTTGAAATTAAAAGAAAAATTTATTGATGGTGCATTTCATACTTTCATTATTTATGTAGTAGAATAATGTCATTTTTGCTGAACTTTTACCTGCATTTTGTTCTCATCAATCTAAATAATTTGTTCCCAGACAACTTCACATGCAGGAAAGTTTTACTATTGCAAGTTTGGGACTTCTTTCCAACTTAAAGGCAGCAGTTGATGGGGTTATTAAAGTCTTTACGCACAATCAAAACTTTACAGAGAACTGACCTCAGGCTTAGAAATAATGGATATGTATTAAGTTCACATTATTTTATCAGTATTTGGAATGATTTATCTGTAGGATAAATTTTTAAATTCTTCTTAATTTTTTTTGATTCCATTTTCTCCCCTTTCATGCATTGGTAAGATTCCTCTCTTCATACAGTTTATTACTGTCGCAGCTTGTTTTGCTTTTTACCAGACCTTAACGTTTCATTTGTTATCATTTTTACCTGGTGATTTTTGTTTTATGATTTATTCTCTTTAATTTCTTCCATAGTTGAGTTTCCTCCCATTTAGGCCATTACCTTGTAGTGGTGGGAGCACATCTCCAATGATACAGTGAGCTATGCGGCGGGAACTTATGTTCCGGAAGGTTACCAAGCCGGAAAGGTCACTGAGGGGGGGACAGCGCATAGTCTCCCCGGGCCTCCCGGTTGGGGGTTGGGCTTGGACTACCCGTCCCCTCCTTTAAAAAAATTAAAGTTACGGGAAACAACAACAAACATACAACCTATCAAAGGGCATGAAGGGCTCCCAGAGTCATTGTCACATGACGGGAAGTGGTAAAAGCAAAGGAAGCTCTTTCAGGGGAAAAATCCTGTGAAAAACCCAAAACCAAAATTGGGATGCGGGAATGTAAGAAAAATTCGCCGGAAAACTACCAAAAATAAAAAAATGGGGGTTAAATCTACATATCCAAAAGGGTTTAAAAAAATGGACGGGAAAGGGAAAGGGTACCACTGCAACAGAAACAGTCCTTTTTCGGGGAGACGATGACCTCCCGAAGGGTGCAGTAACCCTAAAAAAAGGGGGAAAAAGTGTTTTAGAAGGGGAAACCTATCAGCAGCCGCTTGATTAAGATCAGGCTAAAGGGAAGATCAAACATCACAACCCTAAAATGCTTGCCCCAAACTAATGATGCAAGATACAAAAAGACTGTTTTTAAAAAACCAAAACAGAATTAGACAAGTCACCATCAGATGTTATCATTGTTATGGGAGTTTAAATCAAGGGTCGGAAAAAACCCCAAGTTTAAAACATGGAAAATATGGATTTTATGATAAAACGAAAATGGGCGATAAATTTCCGATGAACAATCTCGTTATAGGAGGAACCTATTTAACATTTAGATATCCACAAAAAATGGTATTCCCTAATGGCAAAATAAAAAAAATAGACCATAAATGATAAATGGACCCTGGGGGGCCCTGCTAGATTTTGTAGTCAAGAGAGGTAGATGTTGGTAGTACCACCCCCTAGTAAAGCTTATGTCAAATTTAAAAAACTAAGAAAAACGGACAACAGAAAATTCCAAAGGGTTCTTGGATAGACAAAAACAAAAATGGGGAAAAGTTTATAATGCAGTAAAACAGTTTCCCAAGCCCTGAAAGTAATAAAACCCGGATGAAACTGAAACATAGATAAAACAGGGAACAAATACATCTATATATAGCAAGAGCAGTAAAATCCTAGGCTAGCACAAAAAAAAGAAAAGAATGGATAACACCAACAACAGGGAAAATAATAGACACCCGAAGAATTTTAAAAAAGAAATTTTGAAGAAAAGTCAAAGATAAAAGGATACCAAAAACTACAAAAACCAAGTAAAGAAATCAACGGGCTGTGGGGGACAAAAGAATTTTGTTAAGACCGGCAGTACAGGCAGGGGAAAAAAAGGTGTCAAAACAGTGTAAAAAAATTAAAAAGAATGGGGAAACATTAAAAGATCAAATCTCTCAAAAATAAGAATGGAATTTGAAAACGAAAAGGAAAAAGAAATACGATGGACAATTTTTAAAAATTGCTAAACAGACCACCCCCAACGTAGGCAGACATCAAACCAAACGGGGGGAAAATTGTTAAACACCCAACAGATGGGATCATTCAAAATTAAATCTTTTTGAATAACAAGGCACCAGGAATGATAACAAACAGAACATTAAAAATAGCCCCGAAAAGCAAATATTCACCTTTTTACCTATATGAATCCAAAATAATACCTGTAGGGAAAAAGGAGTCACATCAAGATCCCAAAAGGGGCTCCCCCCGTTGTAAAAATTAGGTGGAATAACCTGCTTTTTCCCAAAAAATCTTAAAATCATCTACAAAACTGCCTGGATAAGAAACGAAAGGAAAAAGCGGGAAACAGAGAGGGCTGTATGGCCAAATATTTGCTTTAAAAATATCATAGAAAAAGACAGAATGAAACCTTTTATATCAACTTTGAATTTTAAAAAATTTTTATGCTCCCCAAAATCTATTATCTTAAGATGTTGGAACCCACTGTTTTTTATAAATATTAAAAAAAGCTGTACAGAAGGCATGCAGTTTTAAAACTTCAAAAAAAGTTTGGGGAAAAACAGGGGGAAGGATTGTTTTTCCCCCTTTATTAACATTCATAGTTGGGGTGATCGAAAAACAACGGAAGATAAGGCAAGATGTATTAGAGGGACTCCTCCACTTGGAAACCTGATTTTGAGAGAACGCCCTTCTCTCATAGAGATTCCCGGAAAAAACCAAAACCCCACAATATGTGGATGGTTTGGGTGAAAATAACAAGAAAACTGAAAAAGCTCTGAACAAAGCAACAAAACTAAGAATAAAAACCCCCCCCCTCAACCACCTTAAAAATTTGCAATGAAGGGGCCGGGTCCCGATTAAAACAGATGAGTAACACCAGTATTAACCCTTCAGACCCCCCGGGGAAACTGCTGCATCAGAACCAAGCCCGTATTTTCGCTGTGTGCTGTCCTTTTCTGTAGGACAATGCTGGGGAAGCAGAACAGGATGTCCCGACCTCCCCTTTTTAAAAATTTTCCGAAAAACTTCCATCTGGCCACCTATCAAAAACAAAATTCTTTGATAACAAGAGAATATGGCACTATCATCCCAAACACGGGAATGGATTGGACATGTGATGGATGGGCCTTACCAAAACTGCACTGAGATGGACCAGAGGGAGGGGCGTGGAAGCCAAGCACCTGGTGGGAAAAAAGATGAGCAAGAGCTGAAGGAAAGTCATAGCTGGAACACAAACAGAGAAGGCCATGAAAGGGAAGAAGGGCAGTTGCTGAAGCCCGGGGCGTAAAGGTAAAAAGGATAGTTGGTTTGTCATCTTGTGCCTTTCTGTTTCAACCATTAGGCGTCTTTTTTGTGTATTCACTAACAAGTCTTTTTAACAAAGGGTTTTTTAGTTTTCTTCTCCCCGGTGGATTGTCAAAAAATACTTTCCATCGACTATTTTTTTAAAAGGGGGCCCCCTGACCTTGTTTTACCAGGTTGGATTTATTTGGGATGTTTTTTTAAAATTTTTAACATGTTGATATGCAGTTGGGAATTTTCCCATTTAACAGGACACCCCTTTTTAAAAAAACCTTCACCCCTAATTTTAGATTTACCCTGTAGACCCAGGGGAAACCGTTTTTTTATTTACCTGGGTTTACTTATTTTTCAAAAAATACCACAAGAAAATATGGTTGATTTGTGGTGTATTTTTTTTTAGAAGGACCTATAGCAACCCCTTCTCCCCGGTTGTAGATTTGACTGAGAACATGTCCTTCAAAATTGTCCACTCAGGCAGATCTGAGGAAAGGATTTTCTAACCCCCCACCTTGGAAAGAAATTTTATGGTGGAACTGAAAACCGAAATAGATAACAGACTATATCAGAAAAAACCCTAATCCCGCAAGGGGGGTCATTGAGAAGAAAAAAAAAATTGTAAAAATTTTGTTAAAAATTTCAGATAGTTGTCCAGTGACTTTCCGGGGTAGGGGAAAACAGCAATTGGTGAAGGATTTCCCACTTTATAATTTTTAAACGTTGCATGAACAGGCGGGGCATCAGTGAGAAATGTGTAAAATCGAAACTACAAAAACCAACGCTATTTCCCTTATATGGGGGAGTTACACAATGGGGGTCATGGGGGACTTTGAGGTTTGACCTAAAAGGGCCCTTATGGGCGAAAAAAATTCCGCCTATTGTAAATTAACTAACCCCTATGGGGAATTCGAACCTCCTTCGCTCTCAATAGCGTTAAAACCTTCACATCTAGGTATTAAAAATTAGTTTCTGGGACCAATGGGTTTAATAATAAGACATACTTTTTTATTTGCTTCGCTCTTGTGTTTTTTTTTTTTGAGCAGGAGGAGGATTATTTTGTATAAGCTCTGCTTAGAATGTCAAAAACACAAGCACTTTTAAACAACAAGTGCATCAGGTTTGTGAATATGTTTCTTTTTTTATATATATATTAAGAAAAAAAAAACAGGGTGTCCTGAAAAAAAATAAAAGAAAAATTGGGTGATAAAAAACCCTTTCAAAAAAAATTTGTCTTTTAAAAATTTCCCCATGGGCTGGAAAAAACAATAAAGGCAAGGCAGCCAAGAAAAATGCTAAAAATATTAAAACCCAAAGAATAGCCATCGACAAAGGGGGAACGGGTAGAACAAGGGAATTTCAGTTGTGCTGAAAAACAACGTCCTATAAAACGCGATGTTTAAAATTTATTATATATATATATATATATATATATTATATATATATATTATATATATATATATATATATATATATATATATAATATATAGATATATAGATATTTAAACTCTTTATGTTTCCCTTAAAGTCTAATAACTATACCACTCTGTCCGGGGAACCCCCAATCCTTTCCCTGGGAAATTTGGGCCATTTTGCCTCTCTCCCGAAGTTTTTTAGGGTTTTTCCTAAACCTTCTCTTTTAACCCTTTCCTCCCCTTCAAACCTGTGGATTCTTTGATCATTTCTTCTCAAGGTTTTCCAAACTTTCCATCTTCTCCCTTTTTTAAAAGTTTTTTAGTGGTTGAAGACATTTTCTAATTTCACCATTTCTTTCAAGTGCCCCTTTTATTTATTATTATTATTTTTTGCTATGGGGAACTTGGGGGTTTAAAAAAAGTCTAATCTAGGTAGGTCTTACTTTAAATAAACTGGGCAGAAAAAACATAACTTATGTGTCGTCATCATCAGGTGCTGTCTCCATATCAAATGGTGGCTGTAATGGAACTCCAATATTCCCTGTCTCTTGCCTTTATTTTTCATTTTGCCAGGTTGTAATTTGTCACTCTCTTGATGTTTCACTCCCACTTGTGTCTCGGGCTTCCACTTTCTCATCATCCTTCAACTTTCTCATCATCCTTCAACTTTCCTCTCTAAGGTTTTGATCAGTGTTATGTCTCTTTATGTATTCAAAATATTTTATTTGTTTGATTTTTATTTCCTGCAGTAATTCTTTTTTCATTACTAATTTTTCTTCTTTATTTGTTTGTTTTCTTTCTATGAACTATGATCTGTTCTTCTGTACATCCCAGAGGCATAGTTTTTTAGTAGCTGTTAAATACAGTCTGTACTCATCATCATCATCAAATTTCTTGTCCTGATCAGAACGTTGCCACCTTAACATCCTTTGGAATTTCTCTCTCTCATATGCCAGATGTCCCTCCTCTTCAGCCATCATGCTTATATCATCAGTTACATCCTGAATCCATCTCCTCCGTGGTCTTCCTCTTCTTCCCTTTGCTGGGATGCCTACTTTCACAATGGTCTTCTCTAACCCTTTGTATCTTTTATGCGTCCCAAAAAACTTAAATTTTCTTATTTGTAGCATCAGCAAGCTTTGTTTGATTTTGAGTTCTTTCTGGATAGATCTATTTGTTCTCTTCTCTGTCCATGATATATGGAGGACTCTTCTGTAACACTTATATTCAAAAGTTTTACTATATGCAATCTTTACTATTATGGAAAACGATGGCTTATGAAAAACTGTATGTACTATACTATTTATTGAATAAGTAGAGACCATAAATATAAGGATTTATCCATCTCATGGACATAAGAGCTTAACCAGCCACTGCTACATTAGTAAGAGATCTGTTTTAAAGCATGAGAAAGAGAACAAGTGAGGCAGATGGACAGTATTGCAAAAATACTCCACCATCGCAGATTCATAGAAACAATGTGAGGACACACTTGAACTCTTGAGACAAATAACCCAATTCTCCATGATGCTTCACAACAAATAAATAAATAAAAGTAAGTAGGGACTAATCAGCTCTGACACTATGCTACAGTACAACTCAGTAGGTGTGGTACCATAAAGTGGGGTTTTATGTTCAGAAAATTTGATCAGCAATCCATCAGTATAAATTTGTGTTCTATTGAGGAATATTCTCCCAGACTATCGGGGTTTGGTTAGTGTTTAGAGCCCAAATCAGTATTAAAAATTTTGTTACAGAAACTGACATTGTATTTAAAACAATATCAACTTTATTTTCCGTTAGATATGTTTTATTGAAAAGCTAATGGGTGTCGGTGGCTAAGTGGTAGTGAGCTCAAACACAACTTAAGAGGACCAGGTTCAAACTCTGCAGCGGGCAGTCTGTAAGCAAATTTATTGTCTTGGATTTTTATAAACTGTAAAAATAAACCTCATCATTCAGAAAGCAATGGTAAACTACTGAACATATGAGTGGTACCTAGAAAATCTATGACTCATTTACTGTGGTTGACATGTCACTGATTTTACTGTAAAGGATATACCACGATTTTCATTCAATATAAATGTTAGTATATGATGCAGCTCTATATTTCATTGAGGATGTAAAGATAAATAACAATAGATAAAAAAAAAAATAACAACAAGAAGTAGTAAACAAGCACTATATTATACACAAATTGCAAGATAATTTAACGAAATTATTTATGTTTCAGTGAGCTCAGCTCAAAATTACAAGACACTCTGGAGATGATAGAAGAGCAGTTGGATGTTGCACTATCCAAGACATGTGCAGGCTTTGAGGAGGCACATTACCAGAAAGTACAGAGAGCATACAAACAACTTGGTAAAACTCAGGTATGACAATAAATTTCAGACTTTTGTTTGCCAGTTTTGATTTTCTATTACTGAACCTGATAATTTTAGGGTCTGAGTTGGGTATATTGTCTTGGACATATAGTAAGATTTCAGGATCTAATTTAGATATATTGTCAAGAGGAGCACAGACATTATCCTGTCAGATTGCACCATTACAGCAAGAAACAAAAGTTGCTAGAAATCTTCGATATGGAGATGGCACAAATTGATGATGGTGTAACAAATGGCCATTTCAGAATGTACAAATCAAAATTGAGAGTTAACACTGAAATGATAGTTTAGTGTACATACATTTTGTACACTTTTGTTTAAGCACTAAGATTTCTGAGATTTTAGCCATTAAAGGTAAGTTTACTGTGCTGCAGTTGACATCTAATCTTCCCCTTTTTAACCTTTTCTAATTTTCACCTTTTAGTATATTTTATTTTGACTAATTGTTTCTTCTTCAAACCCCAGACTGGATGTTTAATACATTATACTGCTATTTAAAAATTCTTTCCAGACTGCCATGGATCAGCTTCACATGCATTTTGCTAGTTCTATTCACAACACAGCCTTTGCCATCACGCTAGGTTATGTAGAGCTGGCTTCAGGAACAGGAGGAGGAGCAAACTTGCAGAAACGACAGTATGCAGATCTGTGCAAAGTGAGAAGTGTTTTTGGTACATTAAATATTAGGTTCATAGATTGATACAAGGGAGATGACTCAATAAAAGTTTTGTAAAGTGGAGCCGTAGCTGAAATAAATTAATGGCTTTTACTCATATTTTGTTTTGAGGTCAATCTCTCTGAAAGTTTGAATGTGACATTGTGAGAGATGTTGATACTTGAATAATGAACACTAAAAGTGCATTGTTCAACACAATATTTCTCCCAACATTATGCTATCAGTGCCAAACTTGGATGCTGACATCGAATTATAGAAGAAAACTAGTCACAACCAAGATAAAGTGTCTACGCAGAATGCTGGGAGTAACAAGAAGAGACCGGTTGAGAAATGAAGACATCAGGAAAAAGTGGGTACAACATCAGAACTGAACTTCATCAAGAAACAACAAATTAAATTGTTTGGCCACATAAGCAGATTAACAATAGACAGTACACCTCAAATAGCAATGTTACTTCGATGCAGTGGATACAAAACAAAAGACTGTCCATGCAAAAGGTGGACCTCAGTGATAACAGAGGCAACAAAAAACACTGTTTATGAAGTGCCTTCAAAAGCCCGCTCTAGAAATCTCTTCTTATCCTGATGCTGTGAGGCAAAATAGGATTAGAAAAAAAAAAGAGACAGTTCTACATTATAACATTCCAGTGTCATAAAAGAAATCATTGTTACTTATTGTGAATACCATTTCATTGATAAGATAGGCAGCGTGAAACAAATGTCAGGTAGTTTTACAAAAGGTAGCAGTAAACAAAGTGAATGTTGAAATATTATTTTTTAACCTTTCACCATTGCTATAACTTATCAGTTATATGAGAACTAACATCAAAGCACTGCAGGCATGTCAATATCGCTCCGATCTCAGTCTTGTCAAATCCAAAATGATGTTATGACTTAGCTTTCCTATAGTATATGTGATACAACTGTTTTACATGGATAACACAAACAGCATAAAATATATGTTGCAGCTGAAAAGTCTTCATCAGGGACAAAGGATAACGCAAATTGTATTAATCAACTAACAAAGAATAATGCTTAGCTATACTGAGATCCACCTGCTCACTTATCTTATCTTAACCACATTTGTCGTGAAGCGTCGTGGGGAGAGTTAGTTTCTATCTTGTGCCAGGTGTGTTGTGCTTGACATCAGTCCATGCTTTCACGGGGACTGTGAGATGTTATCTATCCATCGTGTTCTTGGCCTGCCTCGTGCTCTGCGCCATGAGTGTCGATTATTATAGGCACGTGATGGTAGTAAATGTGGTTCCATTCTCATTAGATGGCCGAACCACTTGATTCTTTGCTTCTCGATGTACTGTATGCATGGTATAGTACCAACGATGCTTCTGATATTCTCGTTTCTCACTCTATCTCGCCTTGTAACTTTGACAGCTTTTCGTAGACATCTCATTTCACATGTTGTAATCTTTCTTTCTTGTGTCTTAGTCAGGGGCCATGTTTGGCACTGATAGCAGAAAGTTGGAATAAATATGCAGTTTATCAGTTGTCGTTTGACTGCCATGTTAATGCTTGGATGTTTTAATAGTGGTGACAGTTGGTATGTCACTGCATTTGCCTTCTGGCATCTAGTCTCGATTTCTCTGTCCATCTTTCCATCTGCTGTGAATATACACCAGAGATATTTGAATTCTGGAGTCTGTTGTATTTTGACATTATTCACATGTATATTTAGTTGACCTGTTGACCTACTTATTGTCATGACTTCTGTTTTGGAGGTGTTAATTTTCATATCATATTTTTAGCTGTAGCTTGCAGTGAATTTATGTGTTGTTGAAGTTTGTGTTCGTTGTTGTAAATTATACTCTGATCATCTGCAAAGAGTAGTCCATTGATTAAATTGTAGTTGTTATCGAGGTTGTTATCTGTTTTGGTTTCTTGCTCCCTAACAGCTATCAATTAGCTATAATGAGATCCACACATGCTCACTAAAAAAAAAGATGGGTGAATAAAGTAGGGAATATTCCTATACTATTTTCAAAAAATATATCTTATTCCTGTTGTTTTAAGTATTATTATGGTGTTATTGACTTATTGTTTTGTTACATTCACTGCATAAAATGTGATACTGTCTTCGTATTACTTATCTGTTCATGATGTCATTACTATTTTGGTCCATATCAGAACATAACCATTGAAACATTCACACCCTGTCTGGTTGACCTGTGCAAAGCCTTATGGGAAATCATGAAAAGTTACTACAAGACTATCAAGTGGCATGAAAAATATGATCAGGAAACTGCAATTTCTGATTCAGGTAACAGGAGAACTGATTAGGGTAATCGCCATATTGTTTTTAGGCCCAGTGGTGCTCAGTCTCTTTCAGCTTGCCAATATATTAGTGTCATTGCATTCACATCACATAGCTTATATAACAGTGTCTAATGCTTCCCGACAGACTTTTTCAGCTTGACAGACTTCGAAATTCTTCTTCTTCAGCTATCTCTGGTCATGCGCTTAATTTACTGTGGACCACACACTGGGCAGTCAGCTTCAGGTCTGTCAGGTTTCCCCAAAGCTTAGTTTGCAGGTAGACTGGGTGTGGCCACATGTTGCTTCTCAGCTCCCCCAGGAGAGCTACTGCGGAATTGACACTCTTGATAGTTCAACCCATATATATATATATATATGCGCTAAGTCAACTCTCCAAACCTATATCTCTTTCTACTTTGTTCACACTGAAGATAGCATTTGTTACATAGTTTCACAATTTATAGTGAGACTGCGATATCTGCACCTTTTGCTCCATCACATTTGTTTTCAGATTAGAGAATAAAACAGATTATGAAATGCCATCTCACTACTTGCATTGGTGTTTCTCAGTAGGCTATTCAGATTTTACTCAGAACTGCTGGGTCACCACTATAGACTAAGCATCACACACAATGTCTCAGTGGAACTGGAGTTCAGACTTTTAACCATATAACATTCTTCAGGAATGCTCGATAGCCTGAGATATCAAACTTGCCACGAAGTGCTGGCTTGAATCAGTGAAACTGGAATTCGGACCTTCAACCGGATAACATACTTCAGAAATGCTCACTGTATGATATAGCCTAAGATGTAGAACTTGCCATTTAGGGCAGAAACTATGGGGCAGCTATGTAGATCTGGAGAAGAATGGACTGTATCCTGGTAGCAGATCTATATTGATTGATTGATTGATAGGAGCATTATCATTGCACTTCGGTGAGTAACCATGTCTACTCTAATATCTTTCTTACACAGGAAGATCTCAGCTGCAGTGCAGGAACTATGTAGCACCGGCGAGGGTCTCTGGTGTAATTTAGAAGATGGTGAAATATTTTGTAGAAATTTTATGTTTTAATCTTGTTAATGAATTTCTAACGAGGACTTTATATGTACATTAAACAAAACAGAAAAAAGAAGAAGCAGTGTGAGATATGAAGCACTCTAGAGGAACACATATTTTTAGCACAGTTTTATATTTCCAGCGGATGATGCTAGCTACAATGTGGAAGCAAGTTTTAATCGTCGCTACGTAAACCAGAAACTTGAGTATGGTCGGAGTCGTATCTGGCAAGATGTACAGCAGAAAGTCAAAATGTTTGTATTGGGTACAGACCTTAGTGGTTTCAAACTGGATGATTTTATCTATGTGCTAGACATTATTAACAGGTAAGTGCACATGATGATAGTAAAGTACATATTAATTCCCTGTTTAGAGAAAGAATATTTTGTTGAAAGTGCATTTGGGTTTTTAGCAAGAACTCTATGCCATGTATGTGCTTTTACAGAAAGAGATTTTGTAGCAACGCTAGAGAGCACACCATGGCTAAAAGAGGCAAAGAGAGGACTACTCTTCACACAGCCAATGTCTTGAGGGCAGTGTTAGAATGTTGAAGAAAGTGTACAGGAAGACTCCCTAACTTTTCTCACCAAAAATGAATCACGTTAGCCCTATTAGATGCAGGTACCTAGAAATGAAAATGGGACATATACACATCAGAGTTTATGACTTTGCTCCGATATCTTAAATGAAGTGGGACTGCCACTGGATCATCACTGGATCATCACTGGATTCATGGAGACACACATCTCTTTGTTTGGACTTCTGCCCATACATGAGAAACGGATTGCAGAAGTAGCAGCTATTTTTTACATGACAGAACTGTTTGTCTCATGTTCAACCTTTCTTAAGAGTTTTTGTGCAATATATTTGCTAGGGGGCTTTAATGATACTCTCTTCCCCAACAAGAAGCCTCACCAAATTAAGAATATATGAAAGGTGTATATTTTCTGCTTATTTGTAGTATAATAGTGTTTTTTTTTAAAGTAAAGGAACCCTTTTTCATACCTCAAGGTATAATGCAGTGTTAGGCCTGTATTTTTTATTGACCGTCGGTACACGATGGGTGATGTGGTCAACATCACGCTGGCCGCCTTTACTTCTCAGTGATTTCCCGCTGCCAAATTGAGGCTGGGTCAACCTGAGAGCCGTTGGAAAAATATTCCACTCTCACTGTGAAATTGAACCCGGACCACTAGTCTAAGAAGCGAGTTCACTAATAACTATGCCACTGCGGCTCTGATATGTAGTATAAGGCTGTACAGAAATGACAAAAAGTAAATAAAATGTAATATTTTCACTTAATAAAATCATCATCCAAGAAATACTCTCTTTGAACAGACAGGAAGATATTCATACATTTATAACAATTAGTCATTGGAATTGGATCATCTATGTCCTCAGAAGAGATCTTGACAACATCACCAGAATTGCCTCGTTATAGACTCTGGATGGAAGGTAAATGATAAGGATGCCAAAGACATCGGTGAGCTTTGAAGGCACACTAAGAGTTTTTGGCTCAAGCTGTCCTCGAACCCTGGAATTTCCACAGCATGTGGTCATTAGTGTAGCATGTTATAAACTTCGCTATCAGCAACCCCATTGAGTTACTATGAATCACACCAAGTATGGAGCTGAAAAGGGTGTAATCTCTTAATTCTTGTTGAATCAAATACAATAAATATTGTTGGACAAAGTCACGTGTGTGGTGCCGGGGCGCACAAGGGAAGCAAAGAATAGTACCACTGCGACCTACAAGGCATGTTATAGGTAGGGGCCTAGGGAAGCGAGGCGACTTGAGGTAGGAGCCTAGGGAAGCTCCTCTAGTAAATAAAAAGCATAGCAGAAATAGGATGTGCTGGTCTACTTGTAGGCACATAACTGGCACAACATACAATCGCTCTTAGGCTTAGATCACATACAGATCACACAGAGTGGTTAACAAATGGTGGATGTGGAACGTTCGAGGAATAAGAAGTTGGACAGAGTGGACCCCTCCAGAAAATAACATCCATTTTTTGCAATAAATAATAATGATACTAACCTGAGTTTGTCTAAGTATGTTTCATTTTCTGGGCAGAATGATTGAAATTGGGGAGGAGTTCTGTGGAAGCAAGTCAGAAGCTCTCCAGGATTCTCTGAAGCAGCAAAGCTTGAATTATTTTAAGACTCACCACCAGACCAGACTTGATGAGCTAAGAATGTTCCTAGAGCATGAGGCCTGGGAATTATGTCCTGTCAAGTCTAACTTCATTATCCTACAGCTCATGGTGAGTGATCTCGTTATATATAAATATTTATCTTGTCTACGTATATGAAAGTTAGTGAAAGTAAATTCTTATGTACCAATTTTGAACATTTGTACACATACTAATGGATATGTTTACTCCACCTAGCACCATATGTTATCATCCTTTTTCGACACATACAATGATATGATGTTACATTTGTAAAATCAAAACAGGAATGATGAGATGAAAATGGGTGGAGGTACTGGTACAGACATGGATTAGTGAAATCGCTTCATTTTGCCCCTGGTTGCACAGGAGTCAGGGGTAATGAACAAGATGATAGATTAGCTGGCACGGCTATGATATCAGAAGGAGCTGCATTCAACTGAAATGACATTCTTATTCGTATTGTAAGGGTTGTGAATCCCATGCGCTGATCAGATTGGGAGAGATGGGTATCGATATTAGTACAGCCGAAAAGAATTATATATCAAATATGCGAAACGATTAATTAATCAGCATCGAACTGGCATGTTGGGCTGCTGGACACTGCAGGATTGGTCTTCTCGAGCCCTTCATACCTTTTCATATGTTCAAAACACCTCAATTTTTCTTTCTTAAAAGATACGAAGGGCTATGTTGATAGTCCTCGTATAACTGATATGCATGCTGATGGTTCCAGCATCTTTGTGGTTAAACACATTCCTTGTCCCCTTCCTGATAAAATATTACTTGTGGTATTACACCGAACACCAAATCATGAAATACTATAATTTAAAACTGTTTGTTGTTCCTATTTTCCTATAAGTGCCCTATATTACATACGTAAGCTTGGATATTTAAGCTAAGATGGTAATTGTTATAGACATATGTCTGCAGGAGTTTCGTTTCATGCGCAAGTGGGCAAGCTCTCGTCATATGTTACCAGAAAATGAAACAAAAAAGGAGAGTAGCCACGGCACATCAAGCCCAGATGGAGACGCTAAGAGTTACTTTGCCTTGTATTTAGAAGAAGGAAATCCATTTGATTGTCCTAACGAAGAGGAGGAGCGAGAAGATGTATTTTCAGGAACTGGGGTGAGTATTTCTTCATTTTATGTGTTCACTTTTAATATAGGAGAGAGCCACAATATTATTATCATAGATTAGCTAATTTGGTATAATAAATAAAAATTTCCTGTAGCCTTTTTAGACCTACAGTGTTTGCCACTTCACATTCCTAGAGTCTAGTTTACAGGAAGTGGTAGAAGGGCCAATTCCTTTCCTCACATGTGAAAAAAGTGTGGGATTGAACCCACAACCCTCTTGTGTCCGAGTCGAAAGGGAATATCTTATGCATTACGCCAATCCGTCCCACTAGCTTGGTATGAAAATCGTGGCATATCCTTTACAGGACATAGCCATTAACCACAGTAAATGAGCCATTGCTTTTCTAGGCACTTCTTATATGTTCAGTAGTTTGCCATTGCTTTCTGAACGGTCAGGTCTATGTTTACCTTTCGTAAAAATCCCACAGAAACGAATTTGCTTCCAAACTGCCTTCCGTAGAGTTTAAACCAGGTAAGCTTGAGTTGTGATCAATCTCACTTCCCACTGATTAATTAATCTCACTTCGCTTAAGCTACAGACGCCCAGTTTAGTATACAGTTATAAATTATAATACTAAATTTTACATCAAATTTAAACCACAGTACCATGTCTAGAAGAAAAATCTATTTTGCTATTTTTTATTGCTGGATCTCATATTGACTTTTCTCTAGTTGTTATTTTGTTACTGTTGGTCAGATTGTCATTTGTGGTAGTAAGGTTGCCCACCAATCTTTTATATACTTTTTTTTTTTAACAGAACAGAAAGCAAGAATTTGAGCAATAGCACACACAAAAATTAGAACCAGAAAACATACTAGTCAAGATTTTTCTTTACTACTTTATAATGTACTTCGGTTACATAATTGCTTAGCTAATGAAGCGAGGATCGACATGATCTTATCTGTGGTGTGGCATGTTGGAGACTGAGAGATAAAGTTACTAGGAGGGAATAAACTCCATTTTCGGTGTGTCTTGGAAGTTGTAAGAGAGTCACAACAAAGTCTTGTTCAGAGTTGAAGACTGCCTAGCTCAAAGCATTGAACAATCCATCACTTTGAGTCAAACAGTTCTCTGAAATTTGAAAGAGTTGCATGGAGGCCCAGCGATCTGGAGCAGAAAGTTTGTTCTACTGCCTGGTACAAGGAAAAGAGTGCAAACTCATGCTTCCTTGGAGATTAGAAAACAATAATAACTCTAACTTAGAGTGGTGGTCCTGGTAACAGGCAGCATCACTGCAGTCTGGTTAAGAGATTAGGGATTGAAGAGGGAAGGCAAAAATAGTGCAGAAATGTAACAAATGTCTTTCTCTAGGTAAAAAAAAAGCATACACATCTCTTTTAGAGAGAGAAGCAAGAAATATCAGACTCTATTCCATAGAAGAGATTGAATGAGTTGCCCACCCAGGATAGAGTCATCATCATCAGGTGCCGTGCCGGCTGACGTAGGCGATCATGGATCTCCACAAATCTTTGTCTCTCGTGTTTGCTATCATCTCAGATGTTGACGCTCATCCATGCCATGATGTCAGGCTATCCAAAATTTGTCTGTGTGTCTGTCTTCCTTTGTCTAGTCTCCCGTTGATTTTACCAGTTGTTACAGTGTTCTAAACCTCCCTTTCTCATCACATGCCTGAAAAATGAAGACAGCATCTTTCTTATATTGATGATAGCCTTTTTCTGTATCTTGACCTCATTCAGCACCTCAACATTAGTCATTTTAGCAGGCCTTGGGATTCTCATCATTCTTATGTAAAACCACATCAGGATATAGTGCTATGTAGAAATTTCTTGCAAGCGCTATGTAACATATAACAATATGAGAGGAATACAGTTCGCATGTCTCATCCATCCTTGCAGAAGTCCTGCAGGCTCATGCCACATTTGATGCTAAATTCCTGCAGTCTGAAGATTACAATCTTAATATTTAACCCTTTCGCTGCTACATACTTTCCGAAGGCTCAGCTAAAAATAGCTACTCTTTGTTCTAGGTCACAAACGTAAATGTACGCCTATAGCAGTGACAGTAGCAATGTATAACTTGTTAACACGTCTTTAGCCCACAGGGGAGAGATAATAACAGAAGTGTTAATGCGTCTTTAGAAGTGAATGGGGAAAACATATATATATGTCTTTAGCAGCTAAAGGGTTAAAAAACAACATCATATATATATATATATATATATATATATAAATATACAAGTATAAATTAACCATTCAATAGGAAGATGAAGATGGCTATGGCGATTCAGATAGTGATTCAGACATTCCAGAAGAGCTAAAGAAAGACTACATAGATGAAATCACAGGAGAAGCTCATTCTTACAAGTAAATATGTGTATATGCTTGCATGTGTCGCATCAAGTAGTTCTAGACATAGAAAAGTTTGTTTTGCATTTCCCAAATTGTATGTAATAGATTGGAATAAAATTGATCAGTAATATCATGTAGACTTGTGGTACCGGTATCATTTAAAAGTTGTATAACAACACTCAAGCCAAGTAGTAGCATGTCCCTTGCAAAACATTGTATTCATCACAGCCTGTCTCAAAAACTCTCTGTCTCTAGCAAGTTCTCCTGCCTCCTCTAGCATCATGTTCAAAATTTCTTTGATGACCTGCTGCTACCTTAGTCTTAGTCGTCCCTGCCTCGTACTCCAGGAACCATGCCTTCTATTACCATGCATTCCATTACAGTTCTCTTCTAACCACTGTGACGATTAACGCAGTCAAAATTTTTCATCTTTGGTGAAAAAATCATGCATATCCTTTACAGGACGTAGCCATCAACAACAGTAAGCGAGTCATTGATTTTCTAGGCACCATGTATATGTTCAGTAGTTTGCCATTGCTTTCTGAAGGTGAGGTCTATAATACCGTTACAGTAAAATTTCCCGGAAACGTATTTGCTTCCAAACTTGCCCACCGCAAAGTTTGAACCAGGCACGCTTAGGTTGTGTGCGAGCTCATTTCCGCTTAAGCTACAGACGTCCACATCTTCTGGTACATGATGTTATTTACGAGCCAATGCTCCTCGATATGCAAGTCTTGTAGGTTGGCTTTGTTTTTTTCTCTTCTCTGCCCTGGATGTTCTAAGAACTTTTCTGTAACACCTTGTTAATAATTAATACACTATCATTATACAAATTTGTGTAAATATTATATAAAATATTTATGAAAAGATGAAAGCAAAAATGGGAAGATTTGAAAGGAATAAAACAAACCAATTTTTTGTTTTTATTACAAAAAAGCATTTTAAAGAGGAAGAAATTGAAATAATGAAATGTGTGTAAGGATAGAGGAAAAAAACAACACACACATGAGATGAATAAGGAGAAATAAAAACAAGCTGAATAAATACGTTTCCTACTTTGTGTGACTAGAGCATGAACAAAGCACAGTCGCAAAAAAAAAAATAACTACATGTGAAATGTGATGCCTACGAAAAGTTACCAACACCAGAAAAGACAGTCACCAATATCAGCATAAGAATTAAAGTTGGGATGGAACCTTGCTTGAATTACATTGGGAAACAAAGAAGGAGGTGGTTCAGCCACTTAATAAGAATGCAACAAAACTCCACTGTGTATACAGAGTCTTCTACAACAGAACGTTAGGAAAGAAGGTGAGAGGAAGACCACGAAAAATATGGTTAGATGGCATAGCATAATCCTGTCAAAAAGCAAAAATAACTATCACTTTAGCCACTAAAGCAGCACCAGACAAAAACAGAAAACTATGACATTGGACAACAACCCGGGAACAGTGTGAGGACAGAAGAAGGAGAAGAATAAACATGTAAGTTTAGTATTTGATGATGTCTCGTTGGACAAAAGTTTTGAATGATATTCCATTTTCTTTACATCAAGACATGGCAGGAAGAGGGGCTCTAACCGAAGCAACAAATCTCAGAAACAAGGGCCGCTCATTACAAATACTACTCTTAATGTCCTCAGAGTCATGGGTATGTACTTGAGTCTGTCTGTCCCTGTCAATATAATTAATGTCTGTAGAATTTCTTCATAATCTATTTGTATGTCAACACAAACAATGTCCACACAGTTTCTTCACAGTCTGTTTGTCTGTTGTTATAATTATTGTCTTCAGAATGTTATTTATTTTGTCGCTGTAACCGTGTTGTGGCCATTAGATTCATAAGTATGAAAATAAAATGTTTTTTCTATATAAATCGTTTATATTAAAATTGTGGTCTATAAAATTTAATATGTTGTGATGAGACATGTTGAGTGTTAGGTGATGAGGATATCGCTTTCCTGAAGACAAGTGATGAGTAGGTTCATAGACATTTGGTGAGAAGACAGATATTTTATAAGCAGGTAATGAGTGGGCCATTGACTGGGTGATGCGAAAATGTTGCAGGGGTGAAACTGGCATCTATTGGGTAGAAAATAGTCAACTAGAAGATTTGGATTTTGCAGATGATATTGCCTTGTTAAGTAGAAACAACCAAGATATGCAAAGAAAAACAGACAACTTGTCATCTATAGCATCAAAAGTTGGACTGCAGATAAGCTATGAAAAAACAAATATAATGAAGACACCTATGGCAAGTAATGCAGATATCACACTGGAATCTAAAATGATAAAAATAACAGAGCAGTTCACCTATTTGGGTAGCAATTTTGATTGCACAGGAAATTTTAAAAAAGAAATTATGATACGAATTGGCAAAGCAACATCAGCTTTTAAAAGTCTAAATAACATATGGAACTGCAAGTTATATAGTATTAAAACTAAATTACGAATTTTCAATTCAAATGTTGTATCAATCCTAACATATGCCAGCGAGAGTTGGAAAATGACTAAAGATATAGAAAGCAAGTTGAATGCATTTGAAAATAGATGTCTGCGAAAAATAATGAATATAAAATGGAGCGAATTCAGGAGAAGTGATGAAATCAGAGACATGTCTGGTCAACCACTAGTGACAACTGTTATAAGAAAGAGAAGATGGAGATATGTTGGGCACACCTTGAGGAGAAATGATCAAAGAATATCAAAGCAGGCATTGAAGTGGGATGCAAAGGTTCAAGAAAGAGAGGTCGACCTAAGGAGACCCTGAGCGAACTTTGCTGAGAGAGGCAGGAAATATCGGTCTCAGTTCCATGGAGGAGATTGAGCGAGTTGCCCAGGATAGAGCTGTATGGAGAAATTACTTGCAGGCCCTATGTAATGTATAGAGTGCGAGAGGATTATTATTATTATAATGAGTGGGTCCATAGACATTTGGTGAGAAGACAGGTAATAAGTGGGTCCATAAGCATTTGGTGAGAAGACAGGTAATTAGTGGGTCCATAGACATTTGGTGAAAAGACAGGTAATAAGTGGGTCCATAGGCATTTGGTGAGAAGACAGGTAATAAGTGGGTTCATAGACATTTGGTGAAAAGACGGGTAATAAGTGGGTCCATAGACATTTGGTGAAAAGACAGGTAATAAGTGGGTCCATAGACATTTGGTGAAAAGACAGGTAATAAGTGGGTCCATAGACATTTGGTGAAAAGACAGGTAATGAATGGGTCCATAGACATTTGGATTTGGTGAGAAGACAGATTTTTCATAGACAGAGGATGAGTAGGTCCGGTCCATAAACCTTTGGTAAGGAGACAAGTTAGTCCAGAAACATGGGCATGTATACAGGTTGACTCATAGACAGGGGGTAGGAAGACATTTTGATTCCGATCTGAACCATCTACAGCACGATGTAGTCACTTGGGATTTCAATCCTCATGAGGATCTTCAATGCCTGTTTTAATTGTTCAAGTCAGCAGTAACCACTTATGTCAGGCTGTCAGCTGTAGTAAACCTCTCAACATTCAGATATATGTAACAATTATCTTCTTCTTTCTCGGATCCTGTATGCCTCACAGCGTCAGGTCAGGAAAAGATTTCTAAAGCGGGCCTAGTATGCGCTTCATAGATAGTCTCTTTCGTCGCCTCTGTTATCTCTGAGGTCCATCTTTTGCGTGGCCGGCCTTTTGCTTTGTACCCATTGTATCGGAGCAGCATTGCTCTTTGGGGTGCACTGTCTGGTGGTAATCTGCTTACGTGGCCGAACCATTTAATTTGTTGTTTCTTGATGAAGTCTAGTACTGATGTTGTGCCCACTTTTTTCCTGATGTCTTCATTTCTAACCGGTCTCTTCTTGTTACACCCAGCATCCTGCGTAGACACTTCATCTCTGTTGTGACTAGTTTTCTTCTATCGTTTGTTGTCAGCGTCCAGATTTGGCACTGGTAACATAATGTGGGGAGAAAGATTGTGTTGAACATTGCTCTTTTTGTGTTCATGGTGACGTGTTTGCATCTTAAAATTGGCGCCATTTGACCTATCATTTGGTTTGCTTTGTTGCAAATTTTTCTGTGTTGAATTTCATTAGTTATTCTTCCATTTGCTGAAAAAATGCTCCCCAGGAATGTGAAATCTTTTACTTGATTTAGTAGGCGATTATCGATGGAGATATTGATAGTGCTTTCCTCTCTGGCAAATGTCATTACTTCTGTTTTGTCGATGTTTATTCTCATGTTGTATTCGTTACATGCTAACTGGAGTCTGTTGATGTGTTGTTGTAGCTGTTCTTCTGTTGTTGATATGATTGCCTGATCGTCTGCGAAAAGAAATTCATTTAAGAGTTCTCTGAGGTTGTTTCCTTCGCTGGTGTTAGCTATTTTACAGATGTGGACAATATACGTGATGAATAGCAGCGGGATATCGCAACCTTGTTTACTCCTGACCCTACGTGAAACTTTTCTGATAATCCTGTATTTGTTCTAATCGTACATTGGCTGTCAGTATAAATGTTCTTGCAAAGGTTGATTAGGTGTTCATTAACCCTAATCAACCTTTGCAAGCTGTTATATAAAACAATTATATTGTCTTAATATCATTGACATTGGCCAAAATTTGGGCTGGCCAATCCTACACTTTGTAGAGGCGCAAAATACTCATGTTCTCGGAGCAAACCGCATAGATCACAAATAGTGGTTGGCTTGGTTAATAAGAACGAACGAATGCATACAAACAAAAGCAACATAACACTGGTGAATTCCTTGCTATTTGTTACACTACACATTGATTAGGGGTTCATAATTGTCTTTGCCTCTCTTCCTCTTCTACATTTTTCTGTTCCTCATGTTCAGTCACCAATTAAATAGTAAAAATCAAGTGTGGTTGCTTGGCACCCAAATACAGAGTGATACAAAAACAATATTGTATGTGGCTGTCATGCAGATGATGTTAATGTTGGACAAACTGAGCAACAGTTGTTAGAAGCTACAACCAAACTTCAGACTCAAAAGTAATATAAGATTAGTGAAACTAGTGGGACGGATTAGCACAATGTATAAGCATTCATTTATCGATTCAGACATACAAGAGAGTTGTGGGTTAAATTCCAAAATCGTTTCACATGCAAGGACAGGAAATGGACATCCTGCACACTAGGGACTAGAAATGTGAAGTGGCAGACATTTTATACCCTCAGGTCTGAAAAGGCTATGGAAAATTGTATTATTATTAATGGAACCACCCGTGTGGTGCTGGAGCAAAGGAAGCAAAGAATAGTACCACTGCGACCTACAAGGCATATTGTAAGGCGACTGAGGTAGGGGCCTAGGGAAGCTACCCTAGTAAATAAAAAGCTTAGTAGAAATCGGATGTGCTGGCCTATTTGAAGGCGCATAACTGGCACAACATACAATCACTCTTAGGCTCAGATCACATACATATCACAAAGAGTGGTTAACAAGTTTAATGGAGCGTTCAAAGAAGAAGACAGTACAGGTGTCAGCACAGTGAATTGTACATCATTTATAGACATAACCTGAGAACTGTCTAAATTTTCCTTCACTTTAACTTTTAAATTCTCTAATTAATATTCAGGACATATACAGTATCTCTGTAACACATGCTTTACTTTCAGGTAAATACCTGCAAATGATTTCAGTGCTCAAGCCGATAGCATTTGATGTGTTAAATTGTATGTCACAACTGTTTGATTTCTACCTGTTCACAGTAAGTCTTTGATTTTCACCTATCTACAGTAAGTCTTAACCATTACTGAATGTATTACTTGTTTTAACTTCTTTAATTACACTAAGACAGCCTATTTTTCAACATCTTCACCTCTGTCTTCCATGTCTCACCTTCCCTCAATAATTTACCTGCTGCACAAATATGTCTCTAAATCCTCCTTTTTCGCAGTAATCAGTCGGCATCTTACTTGTGTAAATGTGGACCCTGCACATTTTAGTTCTGTCAGAACACATAACTTCAAGACTGCCCTGAATATGATATACTGAAGTAAACTCATCGACTTAATGAAACAACACTGGACAGAAAACCACAGATCTCAGTGTGAGCTACAAAAGACAGTGAACTTTACACAAGAGACAACGTTGAATATATAGACAATATTTCAAGCGAGCGAAGGAATATATGCTGAATGGGATAAACATTGATAACTTGACAATGCCACATTAATTTCTAATGCAAATTGTTATTTCATTTTCAGGTTTACTCTTTCTTTGGTTCAGACTCAGTGAGTATCTTTGATTATATCAAATTCACAAAGAAATGTCACTGTAGAAGAAAAGACTGAAGTTATATATCAAGCAGTTTTACATTCATTTGAGAACAAGTATCCAATTTAGGTGTAACACACAACCTAATAATCTACAAACATATGCTTGAACAAATCTTTATCATTGCTTCCAAGTATCTTCTATTTGTTGATTTGATTTGTGGCCAAATTTTGTTTACCATATCTGGGTTAAAAACTATCACAACTTTTGGGTATCATTTGGTTAATATTTATTGTTGTTGTTGTTGTTGTTTGACCTCCATGAGGTGATAGCGGAATAAATTCTGAATGTTATCATTACTACATTATCATTCATATATACTGAATGTAGACATTTAAAATAACTTGCCAATTTCTTCTTTAAATTACCAAATCACAGACACCCCCACCCAACATAATTTCTTTTTATAGGCCTGGGCTGTAGTGTATATATATATATATATATATATATATATATATACATACATATATATATATATATATATATATATATATATATATATATATATATATATATATGTATATACGAGGAAGTCAATAAGTAAGCCACAAAGTTATGTGAGATGGTAGGTAAATGTAGTTAGTGTTTTCTAAAAGTGTCATTAGGTGACAGCAACATCCAACTTTATATTCCCGTTCGCCAGGTGGCGCTATGTTCTCATGTGCACGCGATAAACAAAATGGCGACTGTACTTACGGAGAGTACAACCAAAGAGCAACGTGCTGTTGTGTGTTTTTGTGGGAAAAGGACTGCCTGCAAAGGACATTCATAAGGAAATGCTTCCTGTTTATGCTGAAAAATGTTTGTCCTGTAAAATGGTGCATAGTTGGGTAGAAAAATTTTCTCAAGGACGCTCTAAAATTGTTGATGAAATCCGATCTGGTAGTCCTGTTGAGATTGCAACAGAAGCATCAGTGCAGCGGGTGGAGGAGATGATTAGAGGTGACAGGCGAGTAATGATAGACTCTGTAGCATTTGCAATAGGGTGCTCACATGGTTCAGCATACAGCATAATGCATGATCGATTGAAATTTAAGAAAGTATGCTCAAGGTGGTACCCAGACAATTGAAAGAGGAACACAAAATGAACCGATTTGGCTTGTCCTTGCATCATCTCTGTCGATACGAAGATGAAGGAAAGAGATGCTGAACAGGATTGTTACTGGGGATGAATCATGGGTGCATCACTACCAACCCGATCAAAGTAGTGGAAACATCCTTCTTCGCCTTGTGTCCAAAAATTCAAGGTTCGCCATCAGCAGGGAAGGTTATGTTGACGGTGTTCTGGGATTGTCAGGAGTGCTTTTAACCAATTTCATGAAGAAAGTTGACAATGGGAATTCCGAGTCGTACTGTGAAGTTCTATCGATGCTTCATGATGCAATTCGAAAAAATGTCCAGGGTTGCTGACTAGAGAGTGTTGCTTCTTCATGACAATGCCAGACCACATACGGCTCGATTAACTCAGGAGAAAATTAACCAACTAAGGTGGGAAGTTCTGGAACATCCACCTTACAGTCCCGACTTAGCCCTAGCGATTTCCACCTCTTTCGTCCACTGAAAACCCACTTTGGCGGGAGACATTTCGCGAATGAGCCGAGTTGAATGTGAAGTGAAAGCGTGGTTTAGAAAACAGAGCCCGCAGTTCTATGCAGCCGGTTTGGGAGGATTGATAAAGCGATGGGATAAGTGCATCAATGTTGGTGGAAATTATGTTGAGAAATAAAGGAACAATGTATGTATAAAAATAAACTGGTTTCAAGTTGTTATCATGTTTAGTAATTTTTCTACAGCCATTTGTGCTTACTTATTGATTTCCTCGTATATATATATATATATATATATATATATATATATATTTCTCTCATACCGTTATATGTTACATATGTCCTGCAAGTAATTGCTCTGTACCCTCCATGCTGGGCAACTCGTTCAATCTCTTCCATAGAATTAAGAGTCAATATTTCTTGCCCTCTCTCAGCAAAGTTCGTTTTTGGGCGTTCATGGGCTGGAGTAAAGCTAATAAATTGTTTTTATAAACTGTACTGTATACTGAAGGTCACATGTCATGTTTACCATTAACATATACCTAGTTATTAGTGAGAATCATCATCACTGTACTCTGGACAGATCCATAGGCTCTCATATCTCTTCCGTAACATTTCCATCAGCATAAGTTGACTGACTACGTATACCCTTTATGTACCAAATGATGGATGATATCAGGAAAATTCTTCATAAGTGATAAATGAAACAAACAATATAGAACAAAGTACTGTAGTTTTACAAATTACAAAAACAATGACAAAATACAGCAATGTTTCGACCAACAAGGCCTTTATCAAGCAAGCGAACAACAGGAGTGACACATTTAAAAAACAAATGGGCGACCAAAAACAAATGTTTTTGTTTTTTAAATTTGTCACTCCTGTTGTTTGTTTGCTTGATAAAACCTTGTAATAACGTGCTGTATTTTGTCATTTTTGTAATTTGTAAACTACAATACTTGTGATTACGTGTTTTGCCAATCAAATAGTTTTTCTGCAGTCTCATCTGTTTTGTGAATATTAGAACAAAATAACAAGTTACAAACATATTCCACATATACATATATACCAATCAATATATGGTATTGGATCAAAAGACAAGTGCCTGCACTCTGTGTGAAATGTTGACAAGAAGATGGAATAAAATAACTTACATACGTCTGCGTGTAATATATGGTATTGAATCGAGGAGCATTGGCTCATAAATAACATCATGTCCCGTAAGATGAAATATTTCCGCCATGTTAAACGTCACAGTGGTTTGGAGAGAACAGTAATGGAAGACATGGTTCCTGGAGTGTGAGGCAGGGGATGACTAAAAGGAAGGTGGCAGCAGGATATCAAAGAAACCCTGAACATGACACTGGAGAAGGCTGTAGAACTTGCAAGAGACAGAGAGTTTTTCAGGCAGGCTGGGATGAAAGCGACATTCTGCAAGAAACATGCTACTACTTGACTTGATTGTATCAAAAGACAAGTGCTTGAATATCACTGGAACATTGAAGAAAAAGTAGTCCTTATTGCTTTTTATTATTTTTCCAGAGACATCATGTGGTATATTTGATTAAATACAATAGTCATTTTGTGAATCTGTTGTTCAATAAATTCAACATATGATCATGGTTTTAATCTCAATTTTCCATCTACTCAGCCTTCTAGTGACAAGACAGTGAATACCAGACTGTACACTACTCTTCAGAGAATACGAGATAACGTCACCATGCCTGCTTCTGCTGCAGGAGGTGTTTTGCTTCCAGACACCAATGATATCACCGTAAGTTCAGACTTGTATGTTTTAAGGGGATTCTGGTCAGAAACTTTTTGTTGCTTTCATATTAATGTAGAGTTTGTATTACAATTTTGAAAGATTATGACTTAAAAGAGTAGAAAAGTTTCGTTTTCAAAATATGTCAACTCGTTGCCATGAAACAATAAAAATGGCAACCAAACACAAAATTTTAAATTCCTAAGGCTCTGAAAGTAATGAATATAAATGAATTCTGTTTTCACTCTAAGGTGAGCAATTGTAATATCTAAAAAATTACACATGATTTTAGGATATATTAAATATTACATTTTTAATGAATTTTGGTAAACACCCCCAAACAGCTTTTTGACCGAATTTTGAGGGAATTTTTAGCATTCATTTAGGATTCATAGCATTCCCTAGTGGACATGTGCATCTGATTTCAGCCAAACCTCCCAAGTCACCTCACATGACATGTGTGGCAGGTAACAGTGGCTCTATTCTTTACACCCCAAATTTGGGCCCGGTAACCACTCGGGCGGAACCATGTTGAAATTTACAAGAAAGTTGTTTTGTTATAGGAATTTCACCAGAGGTCACCAACTTGAGGAAAACTTACTTCTACATGGTATGGAAAAATAATTTGAGCTACACTTTAAAAAAAAATGTGTTGTAAAATTCGGCTGGTTTAGGATATCGTGAATATTTACAAATGTCCTTATTTGAGTATTTGTCCTTAGTACTGAATATCAATTTGAATATTGACACTCTTCTGTGCCATGAGTATAGAATTTTCTTTCTCTTTCATGCTTTGTTTCTTCTGCCATTAATTTTATTGGTTGTCCCTATGTGTTCTAAACCTCCATTTCTCATTACATGCTGAAAAAAATGATGTCTTCTTCTTTCTGTTTTTGATAATTGAGTTTTCTCGGTACCTTGACATCTTTAAGCACATCAGCATTAGTCATTTTAGCAGATCATGGGATGCATGTGCATCTCTTTTCACTTTGCAGGAATGATTTACTTGCGGGCTTAGCGGTAAGTAAATCTCTACCAAAGGAGATAGATAGCACCATTTCCCTAAACTAGTCTACTGGAAATCTTTGGCATGGTGGAGTATCCGTTTAGCACCGGACCCTCCCACCCGACCCTTCCGTAATCTGGCAGGGTTATGTGAAGCCATGAGTGGTGGATGAGTGCGGTAGCGCCAACAGAGTGTCAGTAGTTATGGTCTCAAAACTCATCACAAAGTAGAATTATGTAGGAGAAAATCTTGGTATTAAAGTGGCTGTTTCCTGAGTCTGGAAAAGAGACTTTGTTCTGACAAAAAACCTGATGATCTTGCATGATCTCAATGACTTGAATGCATAAGAATACCAAGAATGATCTACACATCTGGCAGAATGTTAAAAAAAGTGAAGGTTGTAGAGAGACATCAATTATCAGAGGACTATCAACATAGCACTCCGAACATGTCCGTAGGTGCTCCGATCTCCGCCTCAACAAATCCAGCAACGTTCGATGTTGATTAATCAATCTCTTTGCATATTGCTATATGCGTTCTTTTCGGGCTGTACCAATATTGACACCCATCTCTCGTAGAGAGACTTGATTATGTATATTTGAGCTGGCTTTACATGGTACCATGTTGATATAAGAATCTGCTGGATTCTTCTCGTTGCAGGACAAGATTCCTGCAGCTTGTATGTCTCCTATAGTCAACCTGACATCAGCTTTAACACTGTATGGTTTATCTGAAAGAATAGTAGCAACAGAGTCATTGTGAGTACCTAAGTTGTATGTACATGTGTAGTGTGCTGTACTTGAGTGGTGTACTGTGAGTATTTGAGTTATAGGCTGTGAGTGTCTGAGTAGTGTGTTGTATCTGAGTAGTATGCTGTATCACAGTAGAGTGTTATATCTGAGTAGTGTGTACCTGAGTATTGTGTTGTATCTGAGAACTGAACTAAGCTGTGTTCTGTATCTGAGTAGTGTGTTGTGTGTATATGACTAGTGTGTTTCTGAATAGTGTACTGTACTTGAGTAGTGAGCTGTACCAGATTAGCATGCTGTGAGTATGGAGTAGTGTGTACCCGAATAGTGTGCCGTGTCTGAGTAGTGTGCTTTGAGTGTTGTAGTGTGTACCTGAGTAGCGTGCTGTATCTGAGTAGTATGCTGTGGGTGTCTGAGTATTGTGTACCTAAGTAGTGTGCTGTGAAAATCTGAATATAATGCACTTGAATAATGTGCTGTATCTGAGTAGTGTGTACCTGAGTAGTGACACTATATTTGTCTTCAGTATTGCCCTGACCAAGATCTGTTGTTGGCATGTTGGTTTTTTTGTGTCCATTTTTGTGTGTCTTGCAATATATAGCTAAATTTTATACATATTTCCATAATCTTCATGTATGTTTTAAATTCTATAACTGATCTTTTGGTTTCCAAGAATGTTATTCATCAAAATATAATTATTTAAACTAAGCGAAGTCATATTGCATCTGTTCTGTATCTCAGTTAGATTGTTACTAAAACATTTGTTTTGTAGTATCCATAACTTTTACTAAAACATTTGTTTTGGAGTATCCATAACTTTTACTAAAACATTTGTTTTGGAGTATCCATAACTTTTACTAAAACATTTGTTTTGGAGTATCCATAACTTTTACTAAAACATTTGTTTTGGAGTATCCATAACTTTACTAAAAGATTTGTTTTGGAGTATCCATAACTTTACTAAAAGATTTGTTTTGGAGTATCCATAACTTTTATTGAGAGCCTCGGCAGCGTAGTTGTTAGTGAACTCGCTTCTCAAGGCAGGTGGTCTGGGTTCAACTCCGCAGTGCGCATGGAATTTTCCCGACCGCGACGCTCTCAGGTCGACCCAGCCTCAACTGGGTACCAGACATGATCTGGGAAAGTAAAGGCGGCCGGCGTGATGCTGACGACATCACCCATCGTGTGCCGACGGTCAATAAAAAATACAGGCCTAACACTGTATTGCCCCATATACCACGAGGTATGAAAGGGTTCCTTTACTTTTTTATAACTTTTATTAAAACATTTGTTTTTATAGAGTATCCATAATTTCTACCCCCACCCACTTACCCCATATATTTAACTTTGGACAGTCATCTAAAAATGATCCTCTATACGTAACATATTATGTCTTAATGTATAATTTTGTTTTTATTTTTGTTCATATAGAATGTTCTTGGCCAAGCAATTTGAGTACCTGCAACCTTATCTTGAGGAGTTAATACCCAGCAGCAGGAAAGCATTCTTAAGTCAGTTCTATTCACAGGTAAATTAAATCTAAACATATATCATTAAACACATGAATTGTAACTGGAAAACTGGTTAGAATTAATATCTTTGCATTCAGAAGACCCCAATAAGTACTCAGTCCATTTCATAATAGCTGGAAGTGAAACAGCATATTATTGACACAATAACCAGTGACGCCTCATCATTTTCCTTCAACTTAGAAAGCCAAAGTACTAATTTTGACTTGGTATCTAGGAAATCTACATGCCAGATAAACCTTATATTTCTGTATGAATGTATCACGCTGTTGTTCCATTTTGTGTCTCCAAAGTCAAAAGAAGTTTTAAATTATTTTATCCTCTCCTTGTTATGATAAAATTTATAACTTACTCTTGGAAGGAATGTAAAAATGAGCAATATGAAGACTGAACTTGCAATTAAATAGTTGATGCGTATCTCAGTGATGATATGTTTTGTATATAACTTACTAACAGATGCATGGTGGTTAGAAATCATAGGTTTCTACTAGCAAAGTTTAGGTCATCAGAGTCAATAACTTTTGTGGACAACTACTTCAGTATAAGGATGAGGTTGAGTCTACTTCTACTCAGTGGTATCTGTACTTTATTTACTGAGACCATGGTTGGGTTTCCTACTTCATCTGATGCTTTAGTTGTTGCAGTAACAATGGATGCTGGTTTGGGTTTCCCAGCTCACGGCTTCATGATTCTGTCCTGGACATACAGGTTGACATCAACTACCAGACGTGAATAGACTTGCACCACACACTTCATCGGGACGGAAGATGGATGGGGCATCTACAGCTGTTTGTTTATCACCCATTGAGTTGAAGGTCACTAAAATTGATATTGATCTATCCAGTGTGTTTAGAAGTTTAATTCATATTTGCAGCAGAACTGATTCTAAGGACAGAATTAAAATGTTTACTAGCGCTCCATCGTATGATAACTTTGACATTTGTTTGGGGAAGCAATTTGGCCTTCTTACTTGAGGCTAACTAATGGAAAAAAGAGTTTGATGGCAAGAGAAAGATGCTAGACAGGTTAACCTTAACACATGAGATGTATGAACGGTTCAGAGTAATTTTCATATGTTCAGAACCCAATATATCAGCTTTTGGATGTCTGTTCAGTGAAAGCAATGTATCTTGACACTAACAAGTAAAATCTTCAAAAACGAAAGTACATATATGTTGAGGTACATTATATCTCCATTTAACAAAGATTTGAAGAGGGAAAGCAGTGTATTATTGCTTTCAAAGTCGATACTTTTTTAAACGTTAATGTTCTCCCTGTATGTTTATGTTTTAATCTTGAGTACTGTTAGATCAAATTATAACTTGATATAGTAATGAAGAATATTAATTGTAGTTGTAATAATGACATTTGATTGTTTATGAAAAGCTAGTATCGAGTAGTTGAAGTCTAATGCTAATAAGCATCTAGAAGAATTAGTTGAATTCCATTTATTGCGTTCCATGCCTAAAAGTGATATTATAAAACTACTGCACCTAGTTAGATGACTTATAGAATATGTTCTTAATGGTTTAGTCTTCATTTAATACTACTTCTGGAAACATTCTCATAAATATTAAGATGTAATACAAACCGGAAGTAAAATATTTATGATTTTCGTTTTTTCAACATAGTCAGCTACTAATAATCTATTCTCAACATATCACCTGATGTAAATATTATTATATTAATGATTCAGCATCCAGTAGCAAAAATTTTATATATAATATGCATCCCTTTGAAGGAAACAGTACAGGGTTATAAAGGATTCTAATTGACATTAAAGCTAATTTGAATGGAAAATAAATGTCAGAGGTCAAGAATAATGCTAGACAGGTTAATCATGGAAAGAAAGACAGCAAACAAATGCACAATTGAATGAAATCAGCATCTTCGCACTCATAATTCATCAGTGGTGCAGTAATTTAGTAACAGCACTGGGGATAGAAAATTGTAGGTCTTCATGATCACCTCCATCATCTGCATTGTACATGACTAGTCTGATTATTTCTGCTAGCAAGGGCAGTCTAATGTTTAGTCCGAATCTAGTAACTTTCACAAACTTCACTATTATCAATTCTCTTGTAGCAATATTTACTTACTTACAGTTTTTATTTTATTTTAAAATGATACCTTACAATCTACTATTAGTTACCCATTTAATCTGTCATTTCTTCTTCTCTTCTTTGCGTTTGTTCTATCGACAAATTTGAATCACTCTTTGTGATATGTTTGATCTTTGCCAAGAACCTGTATACGTTGCACATTGATTTGGTAGGCCCCTAAACGCATAGACTTCTACCCGTTTAGGACATGTGCATCCAATTTCAGCCAAACCTCCTTAGTTGCCTCTTACGTGTGGCAGATAACAATGGTTCTATTCTGTACACCCCAAATTTGGGTCCCGGTAACCACTCAGACGATCTGTCATTTGAATTAGGACAATGTAAATAATGAATTTTAGTCAACATTTTATCTGTTGAATTATCCAGACAGTGAATATGGCTGGTGAAGTTCGCAAACCTGTTTATGGCATTGTGTCCCGTCAGTGTGTGAATTATGATTTTGTGCTGCAACAAATGAGCGCTGTAAAGTGGGATGTCAAGGAGATCATGTCACAGCATAACACATACATTGATACTTTACTCAAGGTAACATTTCAATGATTTTGTTCTATTTTTTTGTTTGAAATCTTCTCTGCACAGTTTGTTAATATGTGGCTATGACTACGGCCTAAACTCTTTTGAAATTTCATAGCCTGAGATGTCCTGCCTGAAAACTAGAAAATGTTTAAAAATAGGAACATAAAATGTGAGGACTGTACCAGTAAGAAAAGATGACAAACTTAATATTAGAAGCAATTAGTATGATTGTAGAGATATATTAGGTGTGGCAGAGAAAAGGTGAAAAGATAATGGGTATTAAAAAAAACAAAAAAATAACAACCAAGGGGTTGAACATAAGTCTTTATTCTGACTATGAAGAAAATGTCATAGAGGTGTGAAATTGTGTTTATTCTCTTTTTATATAGCTACCACCTGACTTGATACACTTTTGCCATCTATATTAGGCCTTGAAAATACCTTGGGAATAGAACATCATTTTTTTCAAACTAAACCACTTATCACATAACAATACAACTTCTTCATGACTGCAAGAATGATTTCCGTTGAGTTGTTTTTTTAAGATTTAGGTAGAGAAAAAGTCTTGCACAAGCAGGTCTACCAAATCTTATTTTAGCTCCCTTTGGATCCCTACCTGCTTTGTCAGACTCTCTCTCTATAACCTGTAACGCCCTTGCCGCTTAGGGCAGCAACAAATGCACACCATTCTTCTCTATTCTTGGTCTACCTCTGTATTGTGTTCCAGCTATGGTTGATTTCTTTAAGTTCTTGTTTTACTGTTCTCCTCCATAGTCGTTTTGGGTCTTCTACGTTTTCATTTATCCTCTAGTGTCCATCTCAGTCCAGTTTTCATGACGGAGTTTGTCTCCATGCGTATCACATGTCTGATCCATATCGAGCGTCTCTTTTGGATGATGTTGCTCATATTATCTTGTTAAACTCTGCAAGCAGTTCTTGTTTGGAGATAATATTTGTTTGTCAGATTACAGTGCATAAATCTGTTTCCAGGGCCACCACATAGAGGTGGAGTATGGTCTTGGTCAGTGCCAGCTCACCGAACCAAGGGAAAAAAATCAGAGAAAATTCCTAATCTTGGTAATAAAAAAAATAGTCAAATGTCACATTTAGGCAATAAGTACAGCTTTTATTTAATCCCAAATTTGCTTGTTTCCAATTCCTTGTACACTTTTCTTCCAGAGTTTTACAGAATTCCAAAAGAAACTCTTGGAGGTGGACAGACGAGTTCCACTGCCTAAAGTGGTAACTAACCTGATCTGGGAGCAGTGTGTTCGTCATGCTAACCGGATGTTTGTGGAGGGGTAGTTACATTATTTTAATACTAGAAAATGTTGCAAAAATAAATGTCAGATGTGAAAATATATATTATTCTTTTAACTTTATACATTACATAGGGCCTGAAAGCAATTTGTCCACGCCGCTCTCTCATGGGCTTTTCGCTCAATCTTTTCTGTGGTGTTGAGTCTGATATATCAAGTAAAAATATAGTAGAAACAAAATGGAAGAGGAGTAGTTAATAGAATAAAAGAAAGTATAATGAAAGGAGTCATGTAATAATTATTCCATGCAAATGCTACTTCTAATAAACCTTCTATTTGATAGTGAAACATAAGACTACATGTGCTAGAATTAACATTACTTTCAAGTCTCGCCACATAGTAATAACTTTCTTCAGGAAAATTAGAATCTTCAACACATATTTCAAATCATTTATGGTCTTTAACTTGGAGATACGACATTAGACAACAGACAATGCAGTTGGATATTACAGAAATAAAAGAATAATTCATTGTATATATATCATGGAACAGTTTAACTTCTGTTGAACCATAAGGGAAAGTTATATACCTATGGGGTTAACTGCACTGAATTGGAACCATAAGGGAAGAGAAAAGTATAGAAGCTGAAAAACAATAGAAAAGAAGACCAGAGAATGAACATTTGGATTAATAAACGACAAATATCAATGCAAGTTGCAGTCTAGTGTGATTGTTAGGTATGATACATTTGTGCAGCACTTGTGGCAGTTAATTGAAGGACTGATTGTCTTGTTGTTGTAGTGTTATAGTTGCAAGAGTGCTGGTCTAGTCAAGTGGAGAGACATCTTGCTTCTCACTGGAGACTGGGTTTGTTTTCTAACTCGTGCACATTGGAGCTAATAATAATAATTTCTCTCGTCCGTTATCGTTACATAGGGCCTGCAAGTAACTTCTCCATACCGCTCTATCCTGGGCAACTCACTCAATCTCATCCATGGAACTGAGGCCGATACCTCTTGCCTCTCTCAGCAAAGTTAGTTTCAGGGTCTCCTTTGGTCGACCTCTCATTCTTGAACCCTTTGCATCCCACTTCAATGCCTGCTTTGGTATTCGTTGATCATTTCTCCTCAAGGTGTGTCCAACATATCTCCATCTTCTCTCTCTTATAACAGTTGTCACTAGTGGTTGACCAGACATGTCTCAGATTTCATCACTTCTGAATTCGTTCCATTTTATATTCAAATTGGAGCTAAACCAGCTGAAAAATAGACACCTTGCTCACTGAGATAGGAAAGGAAAGTTAGCAGGAAGAAAACTTGTCATGTCGAAATGATAATGCCTACTATCTTCACTTGGATGAGCAAATGTTTGATTCTAGATTGCATCTTACTGAAACTTTTTTCTCTGTTGTTTGTTGAGTATGCTTTCTAAGATCTTCACATAACAGTTTAGCATTTGCTGTGCTCTTATATAATTTGGAAACTCAACTGCAATGATCATCTTAACAATTTTTACAGCTACAGCATTGTATACTATAGAATTACTATTACAATTTTGTTTTCAGGAAAGAACCTGTTAAGCCAACTTTTGAATTTTCCTTGTCGTCTGGTCGTATCCGTTTTTTTAATTGTAATTTCTGCAGAATAATTACTTGAACATTGTCCAAATAAATATCTTCGTTAACATTTGAAATATGTGTAGATTGCATACCCCTGCTTAGACCAAATTTGAGATATTGAAAGTAACATTTATTGTTCATCAATTTTCCAACATGAAACAACTGTGAGAACTGACATGATAAAAATATAGCACATGGTCTAACTGATTATACAGGGCTGAAAGGCTCATATATTGCAGCTTTTTTTATAAACATCACACAATGTACTTGTGCTCAAATGACAAATAAATTGCAAATAGTGGTTTATAAAGTGGTTATACTAGAGTGAATGAAAAAGAGGAAGAATATGTTTCAGGAATAATTTGTTCCATGTTTTATATATTTATAAAATGTCCATCCATATTTATAGTATATTTCTTCTGTGATTATTGCATAATGCCTATGATGTGTTTGTGTCAACACTCTGATCCTCTGTTCTGTAGGTATGCAAATACCAAGAAATGTAGCAATGAAGGAAGAGCTCTCATGCAACTTGACTTCCAGCAGTTCCTAACTAAACTTGACCAAATTGTGGAGATCAGGTTGGTAAAAGATTTAGAATATTGGAATAGATACTTTTCATCGTTTTTCTTTATCAGACTTCCACGCTAATGAGAACTCTCAGAGAAATCGATCATTTCTAGTTTACCAAAACTTCAGCACAGTTTTTCATGAAGAATATCAGGGTATGGATATACGTTTCACTATCATATGTTGGACATGTCTACAACAGAGGTTTGGCTGTCATTGTGCTGTGTAATAGTGCATTTACACAGTGTCAGAGCCTTTCATTGTTTTCCTAGTCATATTGGACTTGAGAATGGTGTGGTGGTGATATATACTGAAATAATAACGAGAGTCCTTCTCATATTGAAGATGTTGTTTTATTCACAGTTTGTAATGATCTGACATTTTTACACATTTGACTCTATCAGACTATTGCCTGACTACCACCTGTTTTTCTCCCAACTGTACCTCCGTCTTCCCCTTTCTATTCTGCTTTAGTTTCAAGTCTCTTAATTTCACCAAAATATTTCAGTTTTCTTCTTCGTTCGTTGTTCTTTACGACCAATTTTAATCACTCTTTGTGATATATTTGATTTTTGCCAAGAACGGGTATACGTTGCACATTGGTTTGCTAGGCCCCTAAACACATAGACTTCTACACTTTTAGGACACATGCATCGGATTTCAGCCAAACTTCCTTAGTTGCCTCTTACGACATGCGTGGCAGGTAACAGTGGTTCTATTCTTTACACCCCAAATTTGGGCCCGGTAACCACTCGGGCGTTCAGTTTTCTGATTGATGTCTTCCTGAGCAGTTTTCTTTGCACTCCTAGTTTTTGAAGTACTTGTTTATTAGTTTTCTTCTTCCCATGACACACAAACTATTCTTCTGTACATCCATATTTCATAAGCTTATATATATATATATATATATATATATATATATATGTTGTTGTTTGATAAAGACCTTTTGATCAAAACATTGTTGCAGCCTGTCTTTGTGTCTTGCAAAATTACATGACTTCATGTTTTGATATTTTTCCTTTAGTACTGTCAATCATGTAATTTTTCCATTCTTGTAAAACATCTATCAGTTTGATCCTCTTTATTGTAATCTGTAGGCCAATTCCTGAACGAGAATTTGTTGAGGCTTATATCAAGGCATATTATTTATCTGAACAAGAGCTGGAAGGTTGGGTGCATGATCATAAGGTAAGTCTTAGCTTGACATTTCTATAGTTTACCTGGATAGGGATTATGGTAGAGCAGTGGTTCTGAAACTGTGGGTCATGACCCCTTTGGGTGTCGAACTACCATTTCACAGGGTCACCTAAAATCATCGGAAAACACATATTTATCATAAATGGATATAAATATTGTTACATAATTTTATGGTTGGGAGTCGCCACAACATGAGGAACTGTATTAAAGGGTCGCAGCATTAGGAAGATTGAGAACCACTGTAGTAGAGTATTGTTTCAGTATTTTTTTACATATAAAGGGACATTAAGGGCCGGAGAAGACCATTATGGAAGGAGGCATCCCGGCAAAGAAGATAAGAGGAAGACCACAGAGAGATAGATTCAGGATGTAGCTAATGGTTTGAGCATGCTGCTGCAGAGCGGGACATCTGTCCCATGAGAGAGAGAAATTCTGAAGACTTAGCGTCGCAGTTCTGCTCAGGACAAGCTATTTGATGATGATGATTGTTTGAGTCAGCTTAATCTTAACTAATATTTATGGAATCTGACTTTATAACACACTGGACAGAACTATAGGTGTTCTCACAGTCTTTCAGTAGATAGGAAAGGTATGCATGCTGATAGTTCCTGTAGCTCACTGGTTATACCTATGTATCAGTTCTCATATGATTAAATGTGTGTTCGTGCTATCTTTGTTTTCCTTGAAAAAAAAATTCTTACATTGAGTCACAGCGAGGCTGAGATCTATACCGTTCAACCTCATACATCTGTTTAAGCATTGTATTATTGAGACGTGGTTGTTTCTTTCTCTCTTGTTGATTCCTACTTGTTTAGTCAGACTGCAGGGATACACAATGTGTCCAGGGTCACCAATTGAAGAGGGACTTATCTTGATCAGCTCAGCCCTGACTTCTATCATCTTATTCAGTGTATCTTAGACACCTTCCATTTCATTCTATTTTCTGAGTATCTAATTTTAAGGTGAGAAGCATATCATTTTGAGATGAGAATAATATTTTGCATTGAGACAAATATCATTTTGAGATTAGAAAAATATATTTTAACGTAATTTAACTTCACAATATTTTTTGAAGCCAAGAGCATCTTTTAAAAGTAAGAACATTATTTTCTGGTGATTTTCTTTCTTTGCGTTCATTCTTTACGACCAATTTTAATCACTCTTTGTGATATGTTTGATCTTTGCCAAGAACGTGTATATGTTGCACATTGGTTTGGTAGGCCCCTAAACGCATAGACTTCTACACATTTAAGACACGTGCATCCGATTTCAGCCAAACCTTGCCTCTTAGGACATGCGTGGCAGGTAACAGTGGTTCTATTCTTTACACCCCAAATTTGGGCCCAGGTAACCACTCGGGCGATTATTTTCTGGTGATAATATGTACCTTTTCATTTCTCTTGTGATTTTGTGTTCACATTTGCTTTATATTCATCCATTTCTAGGAATATTCTAACAAGCAGCTTCTAGCATTGGTGAATTCTGTGGTGCATCTGAACAGAAAATCTAGGCAGAAACTAGTTGGTCTGATTGAGGAGATGGATAAAGCAAGGAGGTCTTGAAATTCAAATGTAAGAGACTTCTGACGGGAGGAGGGAAATGTGAATAATAGCATATATAATATAAGTAATCAGAGAAAAGTGTTCTGTGGTGTATGTGTGTGCAATGTGTACAATGATGTAACCGGTTCAACTTAAGAGATGAGTTCTGTTAACAATTAACCGTACCATTGTGAATGCTGACATATTCAAGTGGTTAGAGCAATTGCTTTGCAATTGAAAGAGTCAGGAATAGCATCCTGTTAAATGTATACTGTAATTCAGCCAATCAAGCATGTACTGTCTCTGCATCAAGGTGACTGTAATGCTCTGTTTCTTGCCCTGATAGCACATTCTGTCAGACTATTGGGTCTCCACTTCTTGATGTTTCCCTTCCAAATTATATCTCTATCTTATCCTTGCTCTCATTCCTGCCTACCCTTCCAAAATGGTTTTCAGCAGTGTCAAATCTCATAATTCTTAATGGACCAGGGCAAAAGACATGTTTTTACAAGCCATTTGTTTTTAGAATAAAAACGCTCTTTAGTGTGGCTCCTGGTAAAAAGGCATCAAACTCAAAGCAGCGTAGGGTGGCGTTTGGTCCACAGGAGTTAATGTGATCAAAATATCTTATTTGTCTAATTTCTATCTCCTTGAGCTGTTCATTTTTCACTTCTAGTTGTTGAAGTACTTGTTATGTTTTCTTCTCTTTCCATGGCAACCTGTTCTTCTGCATATCCACATTTCTCAAGCTACAATTGATTCAGTTTAAATTGAGTACTTGGTGATTAAAAGAACTGACCATGCCCGCCTGCCATGCTACTTCGACTATTGTACATCCCACCATAATCATGTTTGTTGCATTTATTCTCATAATCTTTGTCTTTTCTTTGTCTATGTTCAGACATACTTGTTGTGATCTGTTTTCTGAAATACACAAATTGTAACTTGAATTTGTGAATGGCTATTGGCAAGGAGAGTCAGATGATATGCAAAGTCTAAATACTCAAGTTGAATAGTCATAGTCTGCTTAATTGGAAAGGTATGTAGTGACATTTTATTGTTGTAATGGTTGTGATACAATACAATTGCTCAACATAAACTTATTACTGTAGGTTATTGAGGAGCGGGTTGTCAAGTGATCAGAACACTGGTCTTTCAGTCATGAAGTGCCGGTTCAAATCTCAAGAAGATTTAGGTTTTTAAATTTTATTTTTGGAAGTTAAAAAAATCCAAAACTGTTCACTGTATGGGGACATCTAGCGAAAGCTCTCTTTAATTATCAGGTTAAAATAACTCTAGTGATATTTTGTGATGAAACAATACAAAACTATTTGTTAAAGTTACTGCCGGTTATATATCCTCACTGAAGAAAATAAAGAAAAATGAAAGTTGGTTTGTCAACAGTTTCTCATGTCATTGATTCAGTTGTGCTTTTGCGATTTCTTATTGGTCTTATATAGAACTGGGACACCTGAGAAATTCTTTGCTCCCCTTGAGAGCACCGGCAACATACATGCGAATGAAGGTTCCAAGATACTTGGTATCATTCCAACTCCCTTCCAGCCACATCGTTAGGTCTCCAGGTTTGTTACCAATGTTTTAGATAGTGTTTTTAGGCAAGAAAACTGTACCTTCAGTTACAAAAACCACCTCAAGCAGAATGTATCTGTATCTTCAGTAACAAAAAACTATCTCAAGCAGGACACATCTCTTCTCCATGCACAGTAATTTTTGACCATGAGAGATCTCATATAACAACTATTTGATTAGTTAAGTTCTGCTTTATAAAGAAAATGATCCAATAGTTTATAAAGAAAGTGAGGGGATCACAGTAGCACAAAGTCAGCATAGCAAGCAGGACGCAGCAATTTTTTGATAATTTCAATAAAAGAAGTTTCATATAGAGAAAAGATGTTCATTTCTAATCAGAGCTTCAATTATTAGATATGTCTGTATACATGAAGCCAGGAAAGAAAACATTTTTGCAAATTATGTGTGCTAAAATAGATAAATTGGCAGTTCTAATTTTTGAATGGCAGTTTATTAAAACTAAGTCAAGTAATATGATACAATAGACCTTCATCAGGGCAGAACAAAACGGCAACAAGAATAGAGTATATGAAAACATGTTAAAACACCAAGTAAGGAAATGATGTGAATTGGTATTCCAGAAAAATACATGGTTTGGTCACATAAGCAGATTAATGGCAGACAGTGTGTCTCAAAGAGCAATGCTACTCCGATACAATGGATACAATGCAAAAGGTCGTCCATGCAAAAGTTGGACTTCAGAAAACAGACGTAGTGAAAAACACTATTTATGAAGCTCACACAGAAGTCTGTTCTATAAATCTCTTCTTATCATGAGGCTGTGAGGCAAAACAGGATTAGAAAAAATGAAACCTAGTCAATAGCTTTGTGTGTGAGTGATGCTAACTACCAGATGCAGACAAAAACTGGCCCGTGTGATCACAAGAGGAAAAGTGTGTTCTTGTGTAAAGGTGACAATAGAATAAAAATGAAGGGGGTTGTGGTGGAGGAACAAACAACACAAGGATCAACATTAAATGAATAACAAGCACACCGAGAAGCAAGATTGGCGATGTGTTTTTCTGGTTTACCAAGTTATATTGTTTCCATATTAAATTTTGTAGCATGTTTGAATTATATTGCTTCTTGTTTTGTTCTAAATGTTTTAATGATGATTTGCTATTGTCTATACATTGGTTTTTATGTTGATTAATCATGTTTCATTACTCTCAAGTAAAACTGCCTCGTTACCTATTTTATTTATATCGCTTTTAGTTTCAATTTTACTGCATCAACATCATCATCTTTTTGTTTTGGAAGATTATATTATTTCTAGTCTTAGAGTATCACATGACTTTGAAAAATGGTGCTGCAAAAAATAGATGATTATTTAGTTAATGATTGTTTTGTTATTGGAATCATTTTAGTAGTTACAGTCATGCTAACTTTTATTTATATGTCATGTTTTTTTAAAATATATTTAATTTATTGTGGTTGGTATTTGTTGTGTTATCTATAAATAATAATAGATTAGTACAATTTAGTTTTCTAATGCAGTAGTGTTTTTTTTTTATTTGGTGTGTGTATGTTGGATGGCATGTGTGATGCTGAAGTTTTGTCCAATTTTTGAACATTCACATGTGATATATATGCTCAAATTTTTGTATTGACATCTCCTTGGTCATGTACCTCTCCTTCCAGTTGTTTGACTTTCTGTAGTTTTGTATCACTGCACAACTCTGTTATTTATTCTAGGAAGCCAGAGTAGCACTATGGTAGTCAGCTGAATTTGGTCGCTAGCATAGGCTAAATGCTGAATAGGAGGGGGAATATAACGAGAAGGGTCCTTTCCTGGAACACACAGGGAAAGTGAAAGAGAAGGAAGCCTAGAAATACATTGAGAGAAAATTTGGAGGCTGATATTAATAATATACAAAAGTTCTTGTAGGAGATGCAAGAGATAGCTAAAGATAAGAAGACTTGACATGACTTAGTTGAAGGCATATGCCCCAACCGGGGTTCAAGAGTCTGGAGAGAGAGTGAGGAGAGAGATTTTGATTGATTGATGCTCAGTATATGTGATTGAATAGTCCATCCACATGAAAATCTATACCCAGACTTTCGAAATTGTTGCTAAAAGTTCAGAATCTTTGCTGGAGCTACTATTCGTCGATGATATTATAAGCTGGCATAAAGGGACTTAGCACATATTGAGTACAGAGACGTTGATATGATATAGGCTTTATTTTTCACAACATTCACCATTTGTATTCAGTTATACTTATAATTTCCTGATGTTGTGTTTAAAAGTTACTTGTATTTAAGTCACACAGTCGAGGATCATTGATTTTAGAAACTCGTTTTTTAGTTTTCAAGATTTGTATTGAAATCATGCAATTACTTGTCTCAAAATAAGTTTTTGTTATGTTAGGAAGTAGCGTTACTTGATTACAACAGTTCGCTAGGTTATAGTCACCATTAAGTTTATATAAGTTGAGAGACATGAAGGTTAAATGGGGAGAAATTTGACAGAGCATGTCCTACTAAACTGTCCACAGCAGTCAAACATTAGACACAAATTGCAGCCCACATACACCAGATTTGAAGAGAAACTGTATGGTGGAACTGAAATTATGAATCAGACAGCAGACTATATTAGAGAATTTGAAATTCTACTCTAAAACAAATGATTATCGCAGATGAAGAATATGGAGAAAGGATTACGTTCAGTTATTTATATATATCTGATCTGTATGCTCCATTCTGCTCTGCAGCGTCTCAACCGTGTAGATTAGGTAGGGACTCCAGCCTGAACATCTCATGATCATGCAGGGATCCATCTGTATATACAACATCATCATCATTTGTGTTATCTGTAATCGGCTGTTTAATTGCGAGTTCAGCATTTATCTTTACATTCCATTCTAAGAGTAATGATGACATTGCGAAAGTTGGCCATGCTACCATTTATCTGGATCCATTTGTTAGAGTTGCAACTGTAGTAACATGGCAGTTTGTTCTCTCAGCTTGGACCTTCCACAACATGCCATGTTCGATTCTTGTGTTCTTAACATCATTAGTATTTTTGTGTAGTGGGTATCACTGATCCACTATAATCATGATATGCTTTGGTTTGGGCCGTAGCATGATGGGAACGTAGTGACAAAATGGCAAGGATTATATTTTATCTTCACTATGGGAGCATCTTAAATGCAGCCAAGGATATGCATGTCTTCATTCTGAAAACATTCAAGTCGTTCACATTGTTATCATGATTCAAAGTCCCGTAGTCTACCACAAACATAACCAGTTGCTGGAACCGAAAGACAAGTAATCACTGCTCGAGGTGTGCGGCTACCATAACTTTGAGAGCTGCAAAACCATGCTTGCAATTTCATATTGTCATAGTTCATGCTGAATCGCAAAGGGTATAGTTTTGTTCAATGTCTTTATTCTGCATTTATCCCATCTTTCATGCTAAATCAGCCGGAGAGTGTACAATTTTAAAATGTTTCTATTCTCTATAATTTTCTCATCTTTCATGCTAAGAGAATCTGGAAGTAAAGGATGTATCAGTGTTGCAATTTTGAGAACTTTTTCAGTTTTATACAATATCGAATCCTTATCTAGCTGCCATGTAAAGACTTGCAAACAATCGTTGTCTGGGGGAGATAATCGCTTCATACACAAAGATAAAATGAAAAAAACAATAGACAATAAAAAAGAAGAAAAAAATTAAATTTGAGGTTAACAATTTGAAAGTTGATGATGCTTGAAATCAGTGGTTCTCCATTGTACTCGTAATTGATCGAGGTGTGCGTCGACAGTTCAGTGTTTATAAAGAAGCTGAACTAGAGAAAAGTTTGATAATAATAGTTGTCACTATAAAAATGTAGAAATCAGATTGATTTCAGGAAAGAATGCTTAGTGCTGATGCTCTGAGTGCATAGCAATAGAAGAAATAATACTAGTGCTAATTCTAAGTGTAAAGAATTGGAAGTCTCATCAAGTATTCAAGCTAGTTGAGAAATTTTCCAATGTGACATCCAATAAAAGGAAAGGATCAATTTAATTATACTTGGTTTCCCAAATATGGCCTAGTTACTCTCTCTGCAAAGATTCCATGCCACCTGTGGAGAGTATTGTACTAGGCACGAGCTATGTAGCTCTGGCAACAATCCTAAGAGAGCTCAGAGAAAAAAATGCACATACAAACAGAATGACGTGGTCCAAATTTCAACCCAAGATCTTCAGAATACAAGACAACACTTAACCATTTCGTCACATAGACACTTCTCCTCCATATCATCCACTGCACTGACAGAACATACCTATTTGATTGTGCTGTGAGTGTTAGCTTCTATACTACATTGTGGTAAAAGGGTCAAGTTCTAAAAAACAATCGCATAACTGGATGTTTTCAGGAAATGATAAAAAACGTGCTATTGATTATTTAAAAAAGTACTAAATCTAAGCATAGACAATGTCCTGGTCAAGTAATATACTAATATTGCATGGATGACATGGATAAAATAAATGGTTAATGAGGGAGGATATAGAGTTACAGGGGAGAAACAAAATACACATTCTTAGAATACTGGATAATTGATAAGACACACAATCTGTTGTTGTTTTAACGTGATTTTTATTTATTTTCTTCACATATCCCTATGGTTGGCTGGCACTTTTTCATCTTTTCAGATTATATTGTATAACTTGTACTCTGAAGATGGACAAACTATAATTTATGGCATTTAACTATATACTAGCAAGACTAGTCTGCCATAACTCTTGCATGTGATTCCAGGAACAATGACGTCACTTTGAACCAGGCATGCAATGAAAATTTCCATAACACAATGCTTTGACAAATATATATATATTTTGGATAAATATAAATTTTATTAATATATGCCTGGCTTGTCTTGCTGCTTACAAAAGAAAGGTAATACATTTGGAGTGAGGCAAGCTGCAGATGATACCGGTTCAACAGAAAGGGATTCTATATGTCCACCTGTGAGAGTTTTCATCGTAGATGAGCCAAGCTAAGAGTGTGGCCTGCCATAGCTATATGAGTAGTTGCTATTTTCTCGCTTTAGGATAAGGCTTGAATCCTTCCTAATGATTTTCTCCTCCTGAAGCATTGCAGAAATATGGGTTTTCAGGTTTGGTAGACATCATTCAACATTTGGAGTTAACAAAGAGCATGCAGTACCGTCTGTTGTCATATAGTAACACACTCATTTCTTATTGAAACTTGATACTTAGTCCAACAATATGCCAATGGAGTTTTGGATAATTAGAACAACCGCTAAGTTGAACCAAAGTGGTTATGTCATTTTTTGAGGGTTTTAGAATTGCATATAGACTTGTCAATACAGTTTTGTGTTCAGTGTTATCAAATGGTTGTAGTATTGATATATATATATCTCAAATGTGGATGGGATATTTATTCTTTATTAGTTAGCTGAAAGTGAATGGAGTGAGAGTATTTGAGTTGAAAGTTGTTGGTGTGTTTGGTTCTCTTAGAATCAGTTATAATATTTGCAACATTCCTTTTCTGTATGCGGTCACTTGTTGTGTTGTGCCATCAGTTATTGTATTATCAGTGAGAGACTTGATTATACGGAACCTTATGTGTGCTGTAAAACTTGTACATATATACGCACCATGACTTTTGCACAAGATGAAATAAATGAATTATCCAATATAAATTATCTAGTATGTTATTTGTGTTTTAGACAGGCTGTTTTTTTATCTTGTCACTGTTCAACTCAGAGAAAGTTTATACTCTGAAACTGATTTTTTGAAAAATCTGTTTTTTCCAATCTCTTACAATGGCAGAGCGACATTGTAAATTACTTACACTGGACACCTGTGTATCAATGTACTGTAATTATATTCCTCGCATACAGGCAGATTTTCTTAGACTTCAGAGGTACTTCATGTTATCTTCCTGAGTAAGACCAGGATCTAACACTATATGCGAAGTTAGGTTCGAACCCGAGCTATGAGGGTCTCAGCTAGCAGGCCAGCTACTATCAATACTCTAGGCAGTCCTCAGACAGGCTGTAAAAAAACTGGAAACAACTGAGGATGCAGCCAAAGGAAATGATATGGTAGCATGAAAATGCACTTTGAACAAAACGGCGGTTTGATTTCAAACACACCTTGAATTTCAAGGCAAGAGTTTAATCACTTAGCACAGAAACCACCTCTGTGTAATACACTTCTGCTACTCAACTAGAGTCGTAAACAACAAACAAGAAATATACAATTAGATGAACTTTACTGTCTCTTCTTCTCTTTGCCGTTCTTCACCAATTTTAATCACACTTTGTGATATGTTTGAGCTTTGCCAAGAACGTGTATACGTTGACATTGGTTTGAGACCCAAACTTATAGCTAGGACACGATCCGATTCAGCCAAACCTCCTTGTGGCTCTTGACATGCGTGGCAGGTAACAGTGGTTCTATTCTTATATCCCAAATTTGGGCCAACACTGGCTGAACTTATGTAAACACTTCTAAACATTTAGTCTTCATAATTTTTTTTATTTTCCTCCTTGTACGTCCATTGTTCCTGATAACGATACTCCTATTTATTTCGGAATCTACTTTTTACTCTATACTCATTTATTTTTTATATGGCTCTCTGTGGTATACGATACCAGGACATTCTTTTCATGTGAGCTAACCATTTAATATGTTGTTATTTTATGAATTAGGTGACATTTGTAGTCTTCTTCTATTTCTTCATTTGTAATTTTATCTATAGTTGTTACTCCTACAGCTCTTGTAAGATATCTATTTTGTTATTAAAAAAAAATAGATTTTTCGAGATTTGCGTTAGTATTCGCAGATATCTTTTTAGATGCCAGGAGTGGTGTTAGTTGTCACAGTAACTGATTTACCTTTGCGTAACATATGTTGATTTATGGGTGTGAAGCATGGACATTTAACATGGCAGTGGAAAAACAAATACGTGCTTTTGAATATTTCTTCTTCTGCGTCCTCACTAGATTGGGATTTTGGATTCTCTAATAAAGGCAGCCGTCTGCCTCAGATTATCAGCCACCGTACAGTTTGTCTTGGATGCTAGTGTAAGTGGGCACCCTCTCTTCTCAAGTCTGCATATGGGGGCAGTTCTGTAGGATATAATTCCTATGATTTCTGCTTTCCGTTTGTGCCGACCTCTTCCTGCAGTAAGTTTTGGCCACCCTCGTGTTGGTAGGTCTGACATGCTTTCGAATATAAACGTTACAGAAGAATTCTCCGTATATCTTGGACATAGAAGAGAGTAAATAGATCTATCCATAAATAACACAAAATCAAAGAAAACTGGCTGTTGCTACAAATAAGAAAATTAAAGTGTTTTGAACATATAAAAGAGCACGAAACGCTGGAGAAGATCATCATGGAAGGAGGCATCCAGGCAAAGAGGAGAAGAGGAAGACCACGGAGAAGATGGATTCAGGATGTAACTGATGGTTTGAGCATGATCGTTGCAGAGGCAGGACATCTGTCTAATGGAGAGAGAGAGAGATTCTGTAGAACTCAGGGGCAAAGTTCTACTCAGGACAAGCTATTTGATAATGATGATTCGCAGATATCTTTTTATATGTCAGGAGTGGTGTTAGTTGTCCAAGTAACTCATTTACCTTTGCATAACATATGTTGATTTAGTCATTTAATGTCATTATTAAACCGACAAGACAATAGTAATGTTCCACGTTTTTTAAAGCTGTTTTATTTTAAAATTTCTCATCTCGCATCTTCTCGCATCTTGCTCAGACCATCTTTATTTGTGTATCTTATTTAGGACGGCTCCGTACATCTCCGTATTTGTAATTAGTGTACAATTAAAACAACTCGCAATCCATTCTAGGTTCTAAAAAATGTATTGCTTGGTAAACAGAATCCGTATTTGACTAAATTAAGGACAAAGTGGCTCAGTAATGAGAGTTAATGAAACTTCAATTTATTTTAATGAGATAACGGTTGTTTGCGTTTTCAAAGCACTTAAAAAGTGTTTTAGAGTGGTGGGTCTAGTAAGATAAAAACATGAACCTCAGAATCGTGAATGTTTAGTACATAGATTCCCAAACTTTTTCGGCCCACCGCCCACTTTGCACGATATAAACTTTGTAACGATCCCTCCACATTATAGCAGTTTGCCAACGACCCTCACCCCCACATATATATATATTCTATTTTTTCTCTTTTGACATTAGAAAATTGATATATATTTCTGTCATACATGGTCAATTTTCAAATGATTATGTTCATGAAATAGAACATTGATGAAAAAATGGATCGTGTAAGGTTGGGCATAAGATGAATTAAAATGCAGGAATTCACATTTTTAATGATTATTCAATAGCAAAATCGCGAACAAACTTCTTCTCCTGCCCCACCAAATGCTTCTGAACCCAATATCGCCAACCCTAAAGGCTTCAGTGCCCACAAGGAAGTGTGGGGAGGGGGTAACTCCTACTTTGGGAACCCATGGTTTAGTACGTAATCGTATTCGTTTCGTTTAATATTGCAAAGTAAAGATTTAATGTCACAATTTAGAATTGGTTTTTGAACCGCTATCATAGCATTCTGCGGTGGGCAGACATATAGGTGCTCAATTTTGTCTGGCAGATGTCAAGAAGTATGCATGGATGATGGTTTTTTCTGGACTAGCTGGTAACATTCACAGTCACTCACTTATTCACGTAAGCACGTAAAAACACGTACAGATTTGTCCTCATTACAAGAAAGCAAACAGTAGCTTCAGATATTTTCCCAGAGATTCCTGATCTCAGTGTAGGTGAGATAGAGTCTCTAGTTCTATCGGAGACGGACGATAAAACGTAAGTCCCGTGTTCAATTTGAGCATGTGAAACAACCATTGGCAGTTCAAAATCGAGAAGAGCAGGCTGGAAAGTCGCTGCCCGGACAAAATTCATTAGAAAAGATTAAAATAAAATTCCAACATAAGTATCTTTACCATCTTCAAAATTACATCGGGGACCCTAATTTCTGGACTTGCTACGGAGTTCGTGTACTGCAGCTGAGATCTCCTGTGTAAAAAGAGATTCGGAGCACACATGGCTACTCACCGAAGTGCAATGATGATGGTTCCTAAACAATCAATTAATCAATCAAACAGTAGTTGGTTGCACTACTGCTATTATTAATAGATTGCCGTCATTAGAAATGCCGCTAACATTACTATCTTTCTATGTGTTTCTCTCTTGTCTGTCTCACGCCTAATTATTTTTTATCCGTTTGTGCAGGCCATCATGGACTTGCACATATTTCTGTCCATAGTTTTATGAACATTTTTTTCTCCTTTTAGGATGGAAAGTTATTCAACATTTTCTATATTTATCGTCAACTGATTATGTTTTCTATTGCTGCGATATACCACAGCCAACTCTAACTTTATAAGTTTATAATTGGCTCTGGGTATACTCAGACTGTTCTCTTCTCATTACACCCCAGTACCTCTCCTAATAGTAAGTATGCCAGTATAAATCTGTCAGTATAATTCATGAAGGTCAAGTCTTACGCTAAACACAATTATCTCTCCCAGAGATCTTTGATTTCAGTGTAGGGAGATCGAGTTTTAGTCATATCCAAGGCGGACAATAAACACGTCCAGTGTTCCCATTGAGCCATTTAAAGAATCCATCGGCAATGAAAATTGATGAGTAAACTGCAAAGCATGTCCGGGGCTAAAATCATTTTCAAAAATAAAAATAAAATTCCTAAAAAAAATTTCACAATCTTCAAAATTACTCAGGGCTCTCGTATGTGATTCGAAGTTTGCGCACTCCTGCTGAGATCTTCCTGTGTAAGAAAGAAACTGCTGCAAAAATAGTTATTCATCGAAGAGCAACTATAATGGTCATATCAATCAATCAGATATACAGAAGAATAGAACGAGTTTCATGAAAAAGAAGAAACTAATAACAAGAGCTCAAATTAAGTGTGTGCTCAATCGAAAGAACGTATGTGGAGACAAAGAAGCAATTGTAAACCAACAAAGAAGGTGTATATAGTGTACAGCACTGAAGACATATTGAGGGAAGATCGAGCATTATGGACTAATTTGTTCCACGTGCAGTGATGTGATCCGAGATAACTAAAACAGAAGAACTAATAAACAAATGCTGTCACAACTATAAGTCAAATGAAAACTGCTCAATGAAATGATGTGATTGTATTTTAGTCAACATTAGACGATGGCTCTCTGATTAAAACATGTTGAAAGGAAGGTGAAGATGATGACAACAATAGAGTCGCTGCAACAGGAAATTGGAGGGAAGTCAATCAGAAAAATACACAGGGAACAACAAGTTGACATGGGGTCTGTCGCGTCAGTCTGGACAAGAGAACGATGATTAGTAGGTCGTGTTACAGTCAATATTTGATGCAAGATTCGCACATTGTCATATCATTTCAGATTCTTTAGTGTCAGTTTCCCCAGCTTACGTCTGCGTTGTCTGCCACATCACTGATTTGATCGTTTTGTCTTCCAGCAACTGATACCCACTAGTTGGCCTTCGACAGGGTGTTATTGGATCGCTCTTTGTAGAGGACTTCCTGTCTGAATTGTCCTGCCTTATTTATCGCGACATTGAAATGGCAATTTTACTGTTGATACTGTCACATATTACTTTGTCTAGCTTTCTATTACATTATATATAGCCAGAGTTACGATCCTTATATTCCTTGAATATAATATTTCAAGAATATTACATGCTGCTTCCTGTTTCAGAAATATAAAGCTTTGTTTGGTCACCTCTTCCTGTGATGAGTACGTGAGGTTGAGATAATGGACATATGTGATGAGTGCGTGAGGTTAAGATAATGGACATATGCCAACTTATTCTATCTGAATCATCTTCAAGTTCCGTTTGACACATAAAGCTTCCACAAGAGAGTTCCCCTATTGTCGTTCTATCACGTTTCTACCAATTGTTTCCTTCGTCAGAGCACACTTTTCAATTCTCTTTCAAAGTTCTCCTCCATGTTTCCTTTGGGTGGCCATGTCTTCCTTTCCCATCAGTTGTCTATCGGAGAGATGTCCTAGCAAATACACTTACTGGCATACATACACAATCCGTCATCTATCTTCATGGGACATATTTAAACCCAGTTAATAGTAGATAATAAGTGATTGATTGATTAATTGATTGATATGACCATCACCATTGCACTTTGGTGAGTAACCATTTGTGCTTCGATCTCTTTCTTACACAGAAAGATCTCAACTGCAGTGTACAAACTCCCTAGCACCGGCGACGGTCCCCAATACTAAGTGATTGGCTAGAACAGCTCTATGATGCTGCACGAATCCCAGAAGGAACAATATTACATCGCAAACTCGCCCTAGTGGTTACCGGGGCCCAAATTTGGAGTGTAAAGAATAGACCCACTGTTACCTGCCACGCATGTCGTAAGAGGCGACTAAGGAGGTTTGCTGAAATCGGATGCACATGTCCTAAACGTGTAGACGTCTATGCGTTTAGGGGCCTGTCAAACCAATGTGCAACGTATACACGTTCTTGGCAAAGATCGAACATGTCACAAAGAGTGATTAAAACTGGTCGCAAAGAACGAACGCAAAGAAGAAGAAGACATCGCAAACTTTCTTTGACATCCGCTTTGTGGTATTACGTATGTCTGTGTCAACAAAATTTGTACCCAACCTCACGGACCAGACAGAGCCAACTATAAACTACTGGGCCTTCGGGCTCAGGTAAGAATTGTGGGAAATCAGACCCCAACTACACCACGTGACCTCGCTTTTCAGTATTGGTGTATATAGACGAATTCAATTTAAAATCAACACAAAATGCTAACTTGAAGTCATATTATGCAACAAGTTAAGTTTAACAATAAGGAATATCAATATTATAAATATTTTTCACCAATAAATAACCATAGACTTACCGAATTTAGTAAAATTGCAAAAAGCGTGCAGTGTTCTATCAAACATCTGTAATTTCCAGATCCCTTTTCTTATCTAGGTCAGGGAATACCCGGCCAGTTGTCTGGCCTGTGCTAGAGCCTGGCTGTGGACCAGACTATCATACTTCGCCTCCGGGAGGATTACAACAGAATGAGACACCACCTGTACACTAGATTCAAGATAAGCACCAACGACCTGGGCCCCTGTGGCTTGGCGAGTGTGAGAACAGAGCATATCCGACAGAACTTCCCCCAGTATGCAGACCTGATAAGGAAGAGGTGGCCCACTTGCACAAGCGTCCAATAGAAACGGTACGGCGTGGCTGACAGTCTGAGGCAAACGGCTGCCTTTATTAGAGACTACGAAATGAGAACTCACAGCTCTGTTTAGAAGAATACAAATAATAATAATAAAAGGAAGATGTACACTCATGCACTGTAAGTTCAAACTTAGCTATAAAAGGAACATGTACACTCATGCACTGTAAGTTCAAACCTAGCTATAAAAGGAACATGTACACTCATGCACTGTAAGTTCAAACCTAGCTATAAAAGGAAGATGTACACTCATGCACTGTAAGTTCAAACCTAGCCTATAAAGGAAGATGTACACTCATGCACTGTAAGTTCAAACTTAGCTATAAAAGGAACATGTACACTCATGCACTGTAAGTTCAAACCTAGCTATAAAAGGAACATGTACACTCATGCACTGTAAGTTCAAACTTAGCTATAAAAGGAAGATGTACACTCATGCACTGTAAGTTCAAACTTAGCTATAAAAGGAACATGTACACTCATGCACTGTAAGTTCAAACTTAGCTATAAAAGGAACATGTACACTCATGCACTGTAAGTTCAAACTTAGCTATAAAAGGAAGATGTACACTCATGCACTGTAAGTTCAAACCTAGCCATAAAAGGAAGATGTACACTCATGCACTGTAAGTTCAAACCTAGCTATAAAAGGAACATGTACACTCATGCAATGTAAGTTCAAACCTAGCCATAAAAGGAACATGTACATTTATGCACTGTAAGTTCAAACCTAGCCATAAAAGTAACAATTAAATTTTGAAGACTAATGCAAAAAATGGCACGCACGTGCAAAGAAAAATACAGAAAAATATTCGATCTAAAGCTTTAGCTGATATCTTCTTTCCTTTGGCGCTATTCTCATGACAACCAATACATATCCCAATTGCTTTACCAATAATTCTACAAATACATACTTGCTCTATCTTTTCAAGAGTATCAGTTGTCTTCTTACGGAGAGACTCTGGTGTTTTGTTTGGGTTCTTGGTGACAGCTTCATCAGTTGTTGTACGCATATTTTTGCCGTTATTAGCTTGTTCCATGTGATATCTGTGATTGATAAAGACAGTAACGACCAGTGCCAGAACGCTCTCAACGACAACAAAGATCAAGAATATCATCATCCGCGGCGTGTTAGTCCCAGACATGTTTCTTGGTAAAGTGTCTCTGTGAAGAAAGACAAGACAACAACAAAATGTACACATCTATGAAAAGTTTCTATAACATCTACTTATAGAAAAACTGTAACAAACACTCTACACCAGTGCTGTCCAACATGGCACCCGCGGGAGTAATGACACCCTTGTCATAACTTTCATTGCGCTATATTTGACTCCGCCAGCTTTAGCGCCGATCAGATTGCAAGAAAATTACTATTTTTTAGTTGTTTCCTAGCACTTACATAAACACGATTTTTCCGCTTTAGCAGTATTGTTTTATTTTGTTACCATTCTATTGTCCCCTAACACTACCTCTTACTTTTTCACTAAAGAAAACGTCCACCTCTTAATTCATCATCATCATCATCATCACCTTCAACTCCCATCGGAGCACAGGTCTTCAACAAACTTCTTCCATATCTTCCTCTCTCTTGCCATCCATTCCAATTCTTTCCATGTTTTGCCTATCCTCTTTATATCCGCCTCCAGCTCTCTTCTCCAGGTCTGCCTAGGCCTTCCCATATTCCTTTTCCTGCGGGTTCCAAAACAATGCCTGTCTTGCGATGCTTCCGGTCGGTCTTCTCAATGTATGTCCTATCCATCGCCAGCGTCTCTTCCTGAGCTCTCTCCACTGGTATCTGCTTTGTTCTCTCCTGAGTTCCTCGTTTGTAATCTTATCATACCATCTCAATCCCTCGATCCTACGTAAACATCCATTTACGAAGGTCTGCAGTTTTCTGATAGTTTCCTTTGTGGTCTTCCATGTTTCTGAGCCATAGAACAGCACTGACTTCACATTTGACTGGAAAATTCTCAATTTTGTGTTTGTTTTGATCTCCTTGCCTTCCATATCTTACTCAATGCAATAAAGTTCCTCTGCTTTTGTATTCTTATCTTAACATCTTTGTTTGTTCCTCCTTCTGTGTCTATGTTGCTTCCAAGGTATGTGTATGATTCTACATCCTGCAGTGCTGTTTCCTCCAGCATAATCTGGTTTACATTTGCAGCATTTATTCTCATGACCTTGGTCTTCCCCTGTGTATTTTCAAACCTAGCTGCTGAGACTTATTATTTAAGGTATTCATTTTGTCTTTAATCTGTGCGTGGTTGTGAGACAGCAAAGCCAGATCGTCTGCAAAATCCAGGTCCTCCAGTTGTTTCACAAGTGTCCATTGTATTCTCCCTCTGTTATCCGTTGTTGATTTCATGATCCAATCTATGGCCAGCAAGAACAGGAATGGTGATAACAAGCATCCCTGCCTCACCCCTGTTCTTATCTCAAAGGATTCCGTCAGTTGGCCCTCGTGTATGACTGCATTTCATTCCTTCATACGTTTTCTTTATTAGGTTTGCAATCTTGGGTGGAACTCCATAGTGTATTAATAGTTTCCACAATGATTCCCTATCCAGACTATCAAACGCCTTTTCATAATCCACCAAACCTATGTATAGTGGCGAGTTCCACTCCAAGCTTTGCTCCACTATAATGCGCAGTGTAGCTATCTGGTCTGTGCAGGATCTATTCCCACGGAACCCTGCTTGTTCTTCTCTCAGTTGTTTATCTATGGCCTCTTTAATTCTATCGAGTATAATCCTGTTTAATACTTTGCCTGGCACTGATAGTAGCATTATCCCTCTATAGTTCGTACATTCTGCATGTCTCCTTCTTTTCAGTTTTACCAAGTGACCTTCTTTCCACTCTACTTGTATCTCTTCTCTCTCCCATATCTTACCTAGTAATTTGTATAGTAACTCTGTTGAGGTATCTTTATCTGCCTTAATGACCTTTGCTGGAATGTTGTCTGGCCCTGCTGCTTTCCTATCCTTTAAATTTTTATGGCCTTCATTATTTCTTCTTTACTTGGTCTTTCACAATTAATTTGTAGCTCCTCTTCAGCTGGCTCTATTTCCGGTGGGACCTGCGGTTTTGGCATATTAAGCAGTTCTTCAAAATGTTCTTTCCATCTCTCCATTTGTTCTTTAGTGTTGCTAATTACTTTGCCTCTTTGTCTTTTTATAAGGCCACTTGATTGTTTGTATTTTCCTGTTAACTTCCTTGTGATGTTATACAGGTCCCTCATATTTCCGTTTTCTGCTGCTTCTTCTGCTTCTCCTGCCAACTCCTCTTTATATATTTTATTTTATCCCTTCTTATGTACCTCTTAATTCACTATACTAATATTACTATTACTATCACTATATATATATATATGGCCTTTTTCGTCTTTACAGACGGTCAATTGCAAGTGTTTTACTGTGACAACTTCTGAGTTTTCGCTTTTCTCTTGTCGTTCAGCTCATACATAAGTCTCGTCTCAAAAGACTCTGCGCCCTTCCGTAATTTGGCTTTCCACACAACTCTGTCATCAGCTAGTCCCTCCCATGTGCTGGGACCTATAGAAAAGTTTTTCATTGAGGTTTTGCATACATCTTTATATCTGAGCAGTGGTCTGCCCTGGTGCCTCTTCCTCCGAAAGTTCACAGAACAACATTTGTTTTGGTATGCGGCAAGTTTCCATTCTTCTCACATGTCCCAACCATCTTAGTCGTCTACTGCTTATTATGCCCATGATGGAAGGCAGTTTTGCACGTTGCAGTACTTCAGAGTTGGTTATCTTGTCGTACCACCTGATGTTCATAATCTTGCGATGACCTCAAAGGTGAAAGATGTTATATAAGTAATATATTATAAGTCTCCTCTTGTGTCTTGAGTACTATCACTATTGTTATTTTTACTCGTAGTAGTAGTATTACAATTGTCACGTGGCGCCCGCGTCTCCACAACAGTCAGTTAGATGCGCCCAAAATATATCAGTGTCAAATGTGTCAATTTTATTAAAATGTATATCTGTGCATTATAGATAAGAGAGCAATCACATTATTTCACACACACTAAGGGTTTTACATTTTCAACAGAGAATGGTAAAGATGTACATACATCTATGGAATCCTAACCATATTATAATTTGAGAGTAGAAAATGGAAGGAGTGTTATAAACAAATTTGTGTTTGACCTCATTTCACATGTGAAGACTGAAATCGGCTCATAACTGTTACCGGCTGACAAATTTGCAACTTTCTTTCTGTAGTATTCTCCTTCTTCCCGGAGAACGTGCTTTTCTTTTTTCTTTCAGTACTCATTGTCTATTGAGCTGGTATCACTTTTCAAATCTTTAACATCGTTTATTTGATAATCGTTGTGATCTGTCAGAAGACTTGTCTTTGGCTTTAGACCACACAAGTTATGTTGGGCAAGGTAGAATGATATTATTATCCTATATTAATGTATGGCTCGGAAACATGGACAATGAACAAACAGTTAGAAAACAGAATTGATGCATTTGAGATGTGGATATATTGAAGAATAGGCAGAGTTTCATGGACAGAAAACAGACAAATAAACAAGTTTTATGAAAACTAGGCATGAAGAAACAATTATTAAGAGAAATAAAATTCAGACAAGTAAAGTATTTTGGGCACATAAAAAGACATGCATCCACGATAAAACATTTACTAGAGGGGAAAATTAAGGGCGAAGAGCAAGAGGAAGACCGAGAGATAAGTGGGAGGGAAACTTTAACAAATGGACAGGTTACAGTCTGGCAGTGTGCAACTCCAGGGCGAAAGACAGAGGATGCTGGAAATTCATTGCAGCCAACCTTCGATGTAGAGATGGCACGTTATGATGATGAGGTTGAATGATAAGCTGATAATCGAAGAGATGTGTGACAGTTCTCTGCAATGATTATGTAAATCTGATAAACCTTCGTCTTTTTTTTTTATCTGGCAATCATTACAAAAATTAGGAAATAAAATTCCTACAAATTGTCACCATTATCAAAATTATTCGAGAATCCTCAACGATGCTACTGAGTTAGTGTACTGCCGCTGAAACCGCGTAAGAAATAGACTGCAGTAGACATGGTTACACTGCAACATACCGTTTTGGATCTTCCGGTAGATTGACTAAGAGTCGAATACAACAATGGTCACAGTAAGCAAAGTCCCAGAGTGCCATTGGAGGACAACAATAACGCGTTAACCTATATCTTTATACTGGAAATAATTGTCCCTCATGCTCTATTCTGCGGTGCAACGACTCTACTATGAGTGCTAGCTAGGAAACCCCATCCTAACTTTCATCACGATGTGCAGATCCATCTATATATTCAACAACATCATCATCACGGTGTTATCTTCGATGGCAATAATAAAATTGTGAAAGCTGGTCCTGTTCCCATCTATCGGCATCTACTATTAATTTTGTTGGTGGGCTCGCAGTAAGTTTATAGTTGGCTCTGGTCTGCAACTGAGGTCACCTTTTCAACTTGGGTCATCCACGACATGCAAAGCTTGTTTCTGGTGTCCTTAATATCACTAGTATTCTTGTGTAGAATGTGTCTCTGATCTTCAGTAACACGCATATATACTTTGGTTTGCTCGGTAGCATGACGATAACGTAATGACAAGATGCCAAACATATATCTCATCTTCAGAATGGTATTACTTCTATACTGCGATCAAATGTTATCCCTAGATAGCACATACTATCACGACCCTCGATAATCTACCCATCAAATGTGATCAAGTAGCTCAGACATGACTATGAAGGTAGCTCAGACATGACTATGAAGGTAGCTCAGACATGACTATGAAGGTAGCTCAGACATGACTATGAAGGTAGCTCAGACATGACTATGAAGGTAGCTCAGACATGACTATGAAGGTAGCTCAGACATGACTTGAATGACTAAGTAGCTCAGACATGACTATGAAGTAGCTCATACATGACTATGAGAGAAGCCCATGACTATGAAGGTAGCTCAGACATGACTATGACAGTAGCTCGACATGACTATGAAGGTGCTCAGACATGACATGAAGGTAGCTCAGACATGACTATGAAGGTAGCTCAGACATGACTATAAAGCCAGACATGACTATGAAGGTAGCTCAGACATGACTATGAAGGTAGCTAGACATGACTATGACAGGTAGCTCAGACATGACTATGAAGGTAGCTCAGACATGACCATGAAGGTAGCTCAGACATGACTATGAAGGTAGCTCAGACATGACTATGAAGGTAGCTCAGACATGACTATGACGGTAGCTCAGACATGACTATGAAGGTAGCTCAGACATGACTATGAAGGTAACTCAGACATGACTATGAAATTATTTAAAGAGCACCGCAACATACACACCTTCTCAACATTGACATGAGAGCAAGACCCCCTTCTTCAGTGGGAGATGGTATACAATGCACCTTGCAGTGTCTTGGATCATTTCTTGTCTGAGACTTGAGAGAAATATGACTTTTCTGTACTCGTAGGGTAGATACCAATACATAAACAAAGATGAACGGCCAACTTGAATGTGAGATCTGACGATGAAATATACACAGCGTACTGTACTATAGTTGTAGAACAAATAGAAATTGGCGGTGACTCGATTGAAAAAGAAAACAATTACGGTTTCTCTTGACACCATCGTATTCCTCTTGAACCGTTATAGGGTTTGCAATCAATTTAGCTATACCACTCAATCCTGGGCAACTCGTTCATTCTATTCTATGGAATCTTGAGACATTTCTCGTCTCTATCAGTTAAGTTCGTTTCGATGTATCCCTATCTTTCCTGAACCCTTTGTCCCCTACTTTGGGATTGCCTGCTTTGTGATTCTTTGATAATTTCTTCTTATAGTATGTTCAACATATCTAACTCTTGTTCTTATAACAGTTGTTACTAGTGATTGACCCGTCTTTTCTCTGATTTAATCCTTTCTCATGAATTAACCCTATTTTATGTTCATTACAGCATGTCAGTGATACACACAAATACCATCACAAACTTGCACACTGTGTCACAAATAACACATTCACTAACTCGCAAGAAAAGAGGGTATAACTTACCCAACGAAATTCAGAAACATGGCAGTAGAAACGTAGATAGATACCAAATATGCAATCTTTTCCCCGGAACCAGGAGGTATCCAAAATACCAACAAGGTCAACATTGAGGTCGCAATCATGGGGCCAATCATGCAAATGATATGGAAGAAACTGACTCTCTTCATTGTTATTATTAACTCCATTGTTTGAAGCGGGTATTGCACACTTTCTACTATTTCTAGAATTTCTAGTTCTGCTGGCATTCCATAGCGCATTAAATCGAATGTATGTTGGCTTGCAAGAATATGTATGGTTGGTCGAATTGTAGCATCTCCACCTTCTAGTGCATACACGATCTTACACTTCTGAATGTCAAATGGATAGTATTTCAAATCATAGTTGCATAGAGTTTTGATTAAACAAGTACTAGACACCGTTATCGTACCGTTAGGGAGCAGCCACGCATTATTATAGTCATTTAAGCATAACTTATCATTATCTGCCAAGTTGTTTATGGACACTCTTGGATACCAGATGCTGAGGAAACAAATATTTAAAAAATTATACGTAAATGGTTTATACTCATTTTTTATAATGTTTGTTCATGAGTTATCAGTTAAATGAGGACTATCATCATAGCACTACGGACACGTCCATACAGTGGCAGCTCGTCATTAAGGGCCAGTGGGGTCGGCCCCACCAAAAATAATGTGTAACGTGTATTTATTATTTTATAAATTAAAATATAGCAACCCAAAACCATGATTTATCTGGAAAAAATGTCTGGACCTACCAACAAAAATTATCACGAGCCGCCACTGCGTCCATAGGTGCTCCGATCTCCGCTTCAACAAATCCAACAGCGTCCAGCGGCCCAGCACGCCAATTTGATGTTGATTAATCAATCTCTTTGCATATTTAGTATGTCGTTCTTTTCGGGCTACACTAATATTGACACCCATCTCTCTCAATCTGTTCAGCGAGTGGGATTCACAACCCTGAAACTCCTCCTTTCGGAAAGACTCTCAGTGCGTTAAGAATGTCATTTTAGTCTAAAGTAGCTCCCTATCGTAGTCATGCCAGCCAATCCCTGAGTATGATATTATGTTGATGTTCATTGATAGTTATTTCCATTATATTAACGTGGATTGTGTTAAGTAACGGATATATAGTTTACGGTGGAGCAGCTATTTTATTGTTTTCCCATAATATGACAACATTTGGACTAATTATTTGAGTTGTAAATGTAAGCAATTTTTTTATTTATTGTTTTAAAATTTGTTATCTATGTTAAGTTCTTCTGCAACATTTTAGTAACGTCATGTTTTTTTCATTCAAATCACAGTGATCTATATTTTTAAAATCCGTTGGTATATACAGCGCCGGATTAGCCTAGTAACAGAAGTAGCAAATGCTACGGGTTCCTCGCTTCTGGGGGGTCCCCGCCTATGTGACAGAGCTAAGATGTCACTAGTCATAAACAAGGAACCAAGGTTTGGCGGTGGGTAATAATATCCCCCTTTTTATTATTTAGATTAGGACCAAGGTCATATTTACTCAATTTCGAACTTGAATGGGCGGTCACATTGAGATCACTAACAACGTTACAGTTTGTATGTGTGTGTGTAGGAGTGTCCCCTTTTTGCACACGCTGCTAACAGCGAAGGCTTGAAAGCTTGAACCCAAGGTGAACCATTCCATTTTACTCATGACCCAGTTAAGGTTTCTGTTCACCCAGCAGTTTTTTTTACACGCAACTTAGTTTAAAATAAATGCAAGTGGACGTATGAAATATTGCACTAAGACATGAGCAGATCTGGACACTCCTAAATAAACCTCATGTCATTCACGCTTTTGTGAGAAATTGTTTTGCACTCGACTAGATGTCCCAGAAAATAATGCGAGGGCTGGCCAAATAATAAAAACCAGAAAACTTGGACACACTTGAAGGAACCGCAACAAGGGGATCCGCAACAAGGAGCTGCAACAGAGAACTGCAGGACTTTACAAAGACGCACAAAAACGGACAAGTAGCGAAGTACAACATAGAAACAGCGATTTCTTGTCTTAAAAAAACAACATACGATAAATAAAATAATCCACGATTTTGTCGAAAATCGTTTTTCACATGTACACATAAACCAACAAACAAAACTCATGTGAGAGATTGGTTGTGTTATTCAGAAACTAAAGGACAATTTTTCTGCTTTGTTTGCAAAGTTACTGATTCAGGCTGTTCGTCACGGTTTACGAAATAAGGATTTGACGACTGGAAAAACGCAAATAATTTGTTGAAAAGACATGAAGAAAGCACCTTCCATAGACAAGCGATAATTTCTCTGTTAGTTTGCAAAAAGAAGGATGCGCGTATCGATTTTCAACTTTCAAGTAAAATTGAGACCGAATAAAAATATATTCGGACACTTTTAGAGCGAATTACTTCAGTTATCCAATTTTTAGCAGAACGAGGTCTTGCATTTCGGGGTAGTGATGGAATTATTGGTTCACCTCATAATGAAAATTATTTCGGTTTTTTGGAATTAATAGAGAAATTTGACATTTTTCTGGCTCAGCATATAAATACTTATGAAAATAAAGGAAAGGGACATACATCAAAGTTATCAAAAACAACATGAGAGGAATTTATCCATCTAATTACATCAATCTTACTGGATCACATTATTTGCGAAATTAAGAAATGCAGGTACTTTTCAGTATCACCGGATTCTTACTCCAGACATTTCGCATGTGGACCAACTCCCTCTAATAGTGCGCTATGTCTTACCATCTCTCTCTCTCTTTGCCTTTTTTTACCCGGGTTGGGGCATAGGCCCTCAACCAACTCATGCCAAGTCTTCCTATCTCTAGCTATCTCCTGCAGCTCCATCCAGCTCTTCTTTATATTGTTGATCTCCACCTCCAAATCTCGTCTCCATGTATTGTCTTACCATCTGGACCAGTGGAAAAGTTTGTGAAGTTCTTGGATATGGAAGGTCATACTGCTGAACAACTCGCCCAAAGTTTACTTGACTTTTTAAAGAAAAATGACATTGATATCAAAGACGGTCGTGGTCAAAGTTATGACAATGCCAGCAACATGAGTGGCAAATACCACGGTTTATAAGCACGCATTAAGGAGATAAATAAGTACGCTTAATACGTTCCCTGCATTGCACATTCACTGAATTTGATTGCGAAGTGTGCTACAGAATGTTGTATAGAAGCATCCATTTTTGGATTTTGTTAAAAGATTCTATACATTCTTTTCCGCTTCTACCTATCGATGATGCATTCTTACAAAAGCACTGGAAGATACAGGTTCAAAACTTCCGACTTTGAAGAGACTGTCGGACACCACGTGGTCTGCCCGATCTCATGCGACTAAGGCACTTTTATGTGGTTTTACCACTATCAAACAAGTTTTGGATGACATCTCAAATAACATGGATCAAAAGGTAAAGTGTCGTAATCAGACGTATGGACTAGTTTTGGAGATGAGTAAGTTGGAAACGGGAATGACCATTTTATGGAACGGAATTCTAGAACGCTTGCAAGCGGCTAGCGTTTCATTACAGCCATCTGATCAAGACCTTAACACGGGATATGCCTTTTATGAATCGTTACAAGGGTACGTTCAAGAAACGGCCTACATTTTCATATATTGAGGCCAAAGCCAAAATCCTGACAGACTGTGAAGAATATCAGCAACAAACTTCAAGACGACGCAAGCGAAATACTAAGTACGACGATTTCAGCGGCTCTACTACGCTCTATTAAGTTGTAGAAAATCAAACACCAAAAGATTTTGAAAGCCAGGTTGTTTATTGTCATAATTGATAATGTACTGTCTACCTTAGCTAAACTCACGGAAGCGTACCATAGAGTGACTGTTGTATTTTGAATACTTTGGCAGTTAAAATCTCTTACAGCAGAAGAGATCTTGAAAAGAACTCCAAATATTGCCAGCTTTACCAAGAGGATTTGGAAGAAAGTCTAGGCGACGAACTTGTGCAGTTCGTTGAACTCCTTCAAAGAAATGTAGCTGCTGCTATTAGCAACGAAAAGCATGAAGCTCTTGAACTGTAGTTTTATAAACTTATAATGGAACAATCATTAGAGTCGTATTTCCCACATGTAGAAATAGTCTTACATTATAGAAGTTACTTGTCTTTAATGATTACTAACTGCAGCGGAGAACGTTTTTTTCGACATTAAAGCGTCTAAAAAGTGAGTTAAGGAACATGATGGGACAAGATCGTCTAAATAACTTCACCTTAATAATCATTGAATGTAATTTACTTAGAGAAATTGATTTGTCTAATGTTATCTCTAAATTTGCTCACATTGAATCGAGACAAGTTTATTTGTAAAAGTTGTGCTTTATTATTTATTATCATACAAAACCTAGGGCCCCTTGGTAAAATTTTCTACAGGCCCCAAGCTGGCGTAATCCAGCACTGGGTATATACATCTTCTTCAATGATCCAACGGCACTTGAGCCTTTGCCCTTCGGCCCAATGCTATGTAGTGGTATCTGCATATATATTAGTAGTGGTGGGTAGGCTTGCGTGCACCTTAGTTTACGCAACCTCGTTTTTACCTGTTGAGTTGTCCTAATATATTTAGAAGTATGACTGACATTAATAATTTACTCATATTTTCTTTATTTTTAGTGCTAATATAGTGTTGCTTATATGAATAAGTGCACAAATTAGCGCTCTATTTTATACATATTGCTGTAAAATGTATGCAGTTGTGAAAAAATAACGATATATAAGAAAAGTGTATACAAACAATTCTAAATTAAAAATAAATAAAAACTTGTTGTAGACTCACCATAATAGTAAAAGCAAACTACAAAACTGAATTCCATCAAGCAAGTTTCATTCAGGTGTTTATCCAATTATAAGTAATATAGGAATGTTTCAATTATTTCTGATCACAAATACACATTTTGTGTCAATTTTAGGACATTTTTTACGTGCGGAAAAATATAAATTGCTATGCAATTCCCCCTCGTCCTCAAATACCCCCTTGTCCTCAAATTCTTCAACATCACTAGACATGTTTTATTTTTCAGAATTATCACTGCTCAAAACCTGATTGTTATTGTTACTATTCTCAGATGTAAAAAAACATGTTCAAATAAGCTTGGAATGCTTGCTCAGCCGATAGACACGTTTGCGAATAAAAAAACATGTTCAAATAAGCTTGGAATGCTTGCTCAGCCGATAGACTGTTTACGAAAAAAAAAAAAAGTTCAAATAAGCTTGGAATGCTTGCTCAGCCGATAGACTCTGTTTACGAATGAAAGAAGAAGAATCCATGTCTAGTTTTACAAATGTGATATATTTCAAAAACAAGTTGGTACAGATGGGATACTGATCGGATTTTACAAAAAAAAAATCGCACTTTTAGTAACACATGTAATAAGTCATTCTGTAGCATAGTGCCAGATCTGATCAGTCATAGATGTGGTCATAAGAGCTGACTCACGTCCTGCTGTACACAGATAAAAATGATGATAAAATATACATATACACAGTGGCGGCTCGTTCTCATTTTTTATTGGTGTGTCAGACACAAATTTTCTGAAAAATTAAGGGTTTAAGTTAGGTTATATTTTAATTTATAAAATAATAAATACACGTTACACATTATTTTGGTGGGGCCAGGCCCCACTGGCCCTTAATGACGAGCCGCCACTGCATATACAACTATATATACTGACACGCTGTTATGCAAACTGACACCCTCAACATCGCTGTAGTTTTCTGGGTTCCAGACTAATGCCTCGTCATGCCAAACGACTGCCATTAATACATTTGATTGTAGGGTTTGTTTGGCATCGTTTACTTCAGTAATCTGTGAGTAATATATATATAAATAAATAAATACATTAAATTTGGCAAAACGCATACTGTCAGTTATATTTTATAAATTATATTCCTCTCACACAAAAAATAAAAATCATGTCAACTGACAAAGCAAAAGGCTCACCTAACATCCAAATAAACAATGAACAACTCCAATGTGTAAAGAGCTACGAATATCTGGGCTCAAAAATTAACAATAACGGTGACTGCTCCAAAGAGATCTCAGGAAGATTGGCAATAGCATTCAAGTTAAATACAATGAAGAACATGTGGCAAAGCACCAGCAAAATATTAAAATTAAAAATATTGAGAGCATGCATTTTCTCAATGGCTACTTATGGTTGTGAATCATGGACTATTACACAAAAATTAAGAACGAAAATCCAGTCCTTTGAAACTAAATGCTACAGAAAGATCCTACGAATACAATGGACAGAAAAAGAAAGAACACTGATGCCCTGAAAGAACTAAATGTTAAAGAGAATTGGTTGATAAACAACATACGAGTACTATACAGAAAAATTACATACTTTCGTCACGTCAAGCGTCACGATGGCTTGGAAAGAACAATACTTGAGGGCGGGGTCCCAGGACGCAGAGGTAGAGGCAGACCAAGAAGAAGATGGCTACAAGATATTAAAGTAACCATGAACATGACCATCGACGAAGTGGGTGAACTGGCAAGAGACAGACTGAATTTCAGATGTGCTGCAAAGAGAGCAACGTCCTATAAAGGATACGCACCTTGATAATGATATTCCTCTCGCACCGTTATACCGTACATACAACCTGCACGCAATTTCTTCATACCGCTCTATTAGAGACAATTCGTTCAATCTCTTCTATGGAATTGAGTCAGATATTTCTCACTTATCTCACTAAAGTTTGTTTCGAGGTCTCCCTATGGCGTCATTTCTTTCTGGAAGTCTTTGTCTTCCCCTTCAATGATTGCTTTGTGATTCTCTGATCATCTATTTTCAGAGTATGCCCAACATATCTCCATCTTTTCTTTCTTATAACAGTTGTTACTAGCGGCTGACCAGACATTTATCTGAACTCATCATTTCTCCTGAGTTCGTTCCATTTTATGTTTATTATTTTTTACAGACGTCTTTTTTTCAAATGCATTCAACCTTCGATATCTTTAGTCATTTTTCAAATTGTGATATCCTGCTGTTATTTCTGTAACGGTGAAGTTGTTCACGTATACAATGTGGTTAGCCTTGTTTTTCAACCACTAGCCTGGAGGGCCTGGGTGTTAGTCTATTCTGTCTCCACTCCTCAAGACTTCTTCTTTCTTCTTCTTCTTCTTCTTCTTCTTCTTCGAACGCTCTATATCGAAAAATTGTTAAACCACTCTTTGTGATTTGTGTATGATCTGAGCCTATGAGTGATTGTATGTTGTACCAGTTATGAGCCTACAACTAGACTAGCACATCCGATTTCCGCTTCCGCTTTTTATTTACTAGGGTAGCGTTCCTAGGCACTTACCTCAGTTGCCTCTTACGACATGCCTTGTAGGTCGCAGTGTTACTATTCTTTGCTCCCATTACGAGCCCCGACAACACACGTGCGAAAGACCTTTCCGACTTGATAAATCCTGTCAGAAGCACAAGGATCCTGTAGGCATAGCTATGAGAGTCTTTGTGGTACGCAAGCCTTTCAACCACGACACGATACTAACACAATTTAAGAATGCTATATACGAGTATATCAGACATAAATATATTATTAATAAGACAACTAATCTAGAGTTAATGACCACTTAATTAGTTTATACAAGAGCCTCTATATAAACAGCCAGTGCACAGTTAAAACAAACACAGGTCTATCAGACAAGTTCTACGTTTGGTCTGGAGAAATACAAGGATGCATACGATCACCAATGTTGTTCATCACATATTTCGACCAAATCTGTAAAATAGCTAACAGGAGTGAAGGGAACGGCATCGGGGAACTCTTAAATGAATTGCGTTTTACAGACGATCAAGCAATCATATTAACAACATAAAAACAGTTACAACAACACATTTACAGACTTCAGTTAACATGCAATAACTACAACATGAGAGTAAACATTGACAAAACCGAAGTAATAACATTCGCTAGAGAGGAAAACTGTACTAGTGTTTTCATTGACAAACATCAATTAAAGCAAGTTAAAGACTTTAAGTACGTAGGTGCATTTTTCAGCAAATGTAAGACAAATTAACGATATCCAACATAGAAGCAATAAAGCAAATCAAATCATAGGACAAATGGTAGAAAATTTGGAAATGTATAGATGTTACCACGCACACTAAAAGAACTTTGTTCAACGCAATATTTCTCCCAACATTATGCTATCAGGGCCAAACCTGGATGCTGACATCAAATGATAGAAGAAAACTAGTCACGACAGAAATGAAGTGTCTACGCAGAATGTTGGGAATATGAAGAAGAAGACTGATTTAGAAATGAAGAGGTCAAAAAAAAGTGGGTACAACATCAATACTGAATTTCATCAAGAAACAACACATTAAATGGTTCGGTCACATAATCAGATTGCCAACAGGCAGTGCGCCACGAAGAGCAATATTACTCCGATACAGTGGATACAAAGAGCAATATTACTCCGATACAGTGGATACAAAGCAAAAGAGCAATATTACTCCGATACAGTGGATACAAAGCAAAAGAGTAATGCTACTCCGATACAGTGGATACAAAGCAAAAGAGTAATGCTACTCCGATACAGTGGATACAAAGCAAAAGAGTAATGCTACTCCGATACAGTGGATACAAAGCAAAAGAGCAATATTACTCCGATACAGTGGATACAAAGCAAAAGAGTAATGCTACTCCGATACAGTGGATACAAAGCAAAAGAGTAATGCTACTCCGATACAGTGGATACAAAGCAAAAGAGTAATGCTACTCCGATACAGTGGATACAAAGCAAAGAGTAATGCTACTCGATACACAGTGGATACAAAGCAAAGAGTAATGCTACTCCGATACAGTGGATACAAAGCAAAAGAGCAATATTACTCCGATACAGTGGATACAAAGCAAAAGAGCAATATTACTCCGACACAGTGGATACAAAGCAAAAGAGCAATATTACTCCGATACAGTGGATACAAAGCAAAAGAGTAATGCTACTCCGATACACAGTGGATACAAAGCAAAAGAGCAATATTACTCCGATACACAGTGGATACAAAGCAAAAGAGCAATATTACTACGATACAGTGGATACAAAGCAAAAGAGTAATGCTACTACGATACACAGTGGATACAAAGCAAAAGAGTAATGCTACTCCGATACACAGTGGATACAAAGCAAAAGAGTAATATTACTCCGATACACAGTGGATACAAAGCAAAAGAGCAATATTACTACGATACAGTGGATACAAAGCAAAAGAGTAATGCTACTACGATACAGTGGATACAAAGCAAAAGAGCAATATTACTCCGATACAGTGGATACAAAGCAAAAGAGCAATATTACTCCGATACAGTGGATACAAAGCAAAAGAGTAATATTACTACGATACAGTGGATACAAAGCAAAAGAGTAATGCTACTACGATACACAGTGGATACAAAGCAAAAGAGTAATGCTACTCCGATACACAGTGGATACAAAGCAAAAGAGCAATATTACTCCGATACACAGTGGATACAAAGCAAAAGAGCAATATTACTACGATACAGTGGATACAAAGCAAAAGAGTAATGCTACTACGATACACAGTGGATACAAAGCAAAGAGCAATATTACTCCGATACACAGTGGATACAAAGCAAAAGAGCAATATTACTACGATACAGTGGATACAAAGCAAAAGAGTAATATTACTCCGATACACAGTGGATACAAAGCAAAAGAGTAATGCTACTCCGACACAGTGGATACAAAGCAAAAGAGTAATGCTACTCCGACACAGTGGATACAAAGCAAAAGAGTAATATTACTACGATACAGTGGATACAAAGCAAAAGAGTAATATTACTACGATACAGTGGATACAAAGCAAAAGAGTAATATTACTACGATACAGTGGATACAAAGCAAAAGAGTAATATTACTACGATACAGTGGATACAAAGCAAAAGAGTAATATTACTACGATACAGTGGATACAAAGCAAAAGAGTAATGCTACTACGATACAGAGTGGATACAAAGCAAAAGAGTAATATTACTACGATACAGTGGATACAAAGCAAAAGAGTAATATTACTACGATACAGTGGATACAAAGCAAAAGAGTAATATTACTACGATACAGTGGATACAAAGCAAAAGAGTAATATTACTCCGATACACAGTGGATACAAAGCAAAAGAGTAATGCTACTCCGACACAGTGGATACAAAGCAAAAGAGTAATGCTACTCCGACACAGTGGATACAAAGCAAAAGAGTAATATTACTACGATACAGTGGATACAAAGCAAAAGAGTAATATTACTACGATACAGTGGATACAAAGCAAAAGAGTAATATTACTACGATACAGTGGATACAAAGCAAAAGAGTAATATTACTACGATACAGTGGATACAAAGCAAAAGAGTAATATTACTACGATACAGTGGATACAAAGCAAAAGAGTAATATTACTACGATACAGTGGATACAAAGCAAAAGAGTAATGCTACTACGATACACAGTGGATACAAAGCAAAAGAGTAATGCTACTCCGACACAGTGGATACAAAGCAAAAGAGTAATATTACTACGATACAGTGGATACAAAGCAAAAGAGTAATATTACTACGATACAGTGGATACAAAGCAAAAGAGTAATATTACTACGATACAGTGGATACAAAGCAAAAGAGTAATATTACTACGATACAGTGGATACAAAGCAAAAGAGTAATGCTACTACGATACAGTGGATACAAAGCAAAAGGCCGTCCACGCAAAAGGTGGACTCAGTGATAAGAGGCGACGAAAACACTATTTATGAAGCACACACACAAAGCCGTTCTAGAAATCTCTTCTCATCCTGACGTTGTGAGGTAATACAGGATTAGAGAGAATAAAGAAGAAATACTTTTTCATCTTAGCAGAGGTCATATGGCAAGTGTGTAACTATGACGACCTCTGAGTGTCTCTTGCCTTCAATTAAGCTCATCCCTTTAATTGAGGTATTGCAGACATCCTTTTATCTGAGCAGTGGTCTGCCTTGGAGCCTATTCCCTTCCGAAAGTTCACAGAACAACACCTGTTGGGGTTTGATGCCATTTTCCATTCTTCTCACATCTTAGTCTTCTACTGCCCAGTATTTTCATGATAGATGGCAAGTTTGCATGTTGCGTACTTCAGAGAGGTCCTTGTCTAATTCCTATTTTGATCTTTTGGAAAGATTACATCTGTCTGTCTATTCTAATAGCGGCTGTTTGCTACCAATATATGTTCTGAATGACTCTTAAATCTTTGCTGTTTATGCCTCTAATATTGTTGAGAGTTCTTGATGGTTTACTTTGTCGAACGCTTTGGTGTGATCTATAAAGAACAAGTAGGCATATAGATCTGTTTTTAGTTCTAGTGCTCTTTCTATTAATGTTTTTAGAATATATATAGCATTGCTAGTGCTCTTGCCTAACAAACCAGCACTGTTCTTTGCTTATTTCTGGTTTTAATACATAAAAAAAAATACAACTTCACATATTTGTTGCTTAACTTATTGTGATTAGTAATATATACATATATATATATATATACAATACTTACAAAGGCAATTTGAAATCGGTATTCAACAAAGACCGTGTCGTTATTGTTCAGTGGTGCAAGTTTTTTCTGTATCACTCTCAAAGACATCAAATCATCTCGAAGCCTCTCCTTGACCTGGCGTCGTGAATTAATATTTTCCGTCAAGTTTGTGCTTGAGACGACTGATGTCACTGACAACATCAACAGAACTAACAGATTCATCGCTACGTCAATAGAAGAGAACAGCTGATCGAGCAGGTTCGATACGTATTTTGTGTAGTTCAAAGTCACACTTGAAGAATCACAATTTCTACCAGAAAAAAAAAATATATATAAAAAAAAAAAAAAGCCAACTGTAAATATTGAATCTTTGGCAAAATATAAAATTTGGAAATTGTATATGAATAGATAAGCTTACCATACGTTCCGATTTGAGAGGGACTGTCCCCGAGTGAAGGTATAATGCCGGCTTCCCGGTTAGTTTGACATCTTGTCCCGATTATTTGGAAAAAAATAAAAAGTGCCGAAAAGTGCCGTTTTTGATCTGCAAACTTTGACATTTGGAAAAATACAAGTTTCGAAAAAAATTGATACAACTATTCAGTCTTTTCAAAGCAAAAAAAAAATATTTCATTTCCCAATCTTGTCCAAATGATAGAATACGTTTTCAGTCTTCCAAGCACATCTGCTGCACCTGTTGAAAGGATATTTTCAGTAATGAATAATATATGGTCCGAAGCAAGAGGTAGAATGGCTGAATCAACTGTTGAAGCTTTATTGCTCTGCAAAGTTAATTGTGAACAAAATATTTCGATTTTTTTCTGAATGAAAATGAAAATCGGGGCATATCCTTTACAGGACTTAGTCATCAACAACAGTAAACGAGTTGTCGATTTTCTAGGCACAATTTATACGTTCAGTAGTGTGTCATTTCTTTTTGAACGGTTAGGTCTATTTTTATCGTTTGTAAAAATTCAAGTTATCTAATTTGCTTTCAAACTTGCCTGCCTCGGAGTATGAACCAGGTACGCTTGGGTTGTGATCGAGCTCACTATCGCTTAAGCTACGCAATTCAAAATAACAAAAAGTGTGGTAAGAAAGTTTCCGCTAGTGATAGATTTTATTAACTTTTCCATAAGTTATGTTCAATTAAGATCAATTAAAAGTTATAATTGCGTCATTATTGTATTGTTGTTGTTAACCAATCCACTACTTAGTCTTTTTGAATCATAAGCGCTTAGATAAATATACTCTCTCTTTAAAAAAATAGCATAGAAGGCGCTCGTTTTCTGTTTCGAGCAAACTCTAGAAATTAACCCGCTTTGAGAAAAACATATTATAGCATAATATAATAGCATTCAATAGCAGTAGAAAACATCCAACATCTATGCAATTCAAATCATACTTAGCACGTGTCGTGTTCAATCCAATATAAGAAATTGAATACTACTTCATCTGACTTCTTGTAGCTAACTTGCGCCAAAGCATTTGTGTGTTATCAATGTTGTAGTTATTTAAAATAATTTATGTTACCTTAAAATGTTGCTAGACGCGAGTACAAATTATCACTAAGTTGCGATTTAGGCCATATTTGCTAAAGCACAGTGGTTGGAATATTTTCCTCTGCATTTTGTGTTGGCTCGTAGATTGTGGTTTAAGTGATAAATTGAATTTTATTTCTATTCTTTTGACATTTTAAACAGTACACAACTGACACTATGACTAGAATTTTATTTCCATGCTTTTGACATTTTAAACAGTACACAACTGACACTATGACTAGAATTTTTGTTTTTTTTCAACTCACAAAATACATGGTTGCAACTTACGCTACTTAAACTGGTCATCATTTAGGTCTGCTAAAATACTCACCACCGTAGACAAGACAAGGAAACAGTGCAGACAATACAGAATTATGAATCATATATCTGTCTTGTAACGAAAATAATCGATTAGTTTAGCAGACGCGATGACATATTTATTTTATTAACAACGCAGAAACATCGCCTCGTGCGTGAACCGACTACTTTATAATAATTGCTGTTTTAATATGAATATTTGACCAGATCGATCTGATTCTATGTCATCGAATTCACGATTGCCCTAATGTATATTTAGTTATCCTCTTGTCACAATGCTAGTGGTGCGCTCATTTATTTCTACTTTTCTTGTATTTCTTTCTGTTCTCAATGAACACTTTAAGCATAGAGAAGAAACTTATCACAAACAATTATATTTGTTTGTTTAGTTTATCGTTCTTAATTGCACTTAGCGCTGAAATTGTTTCTAACACTACGTTAGGTTTTCATTGCAGGTTTAGTAACAGAGTAATTTTAAAACTCGATTTGAGATGTTAGTCCCAGTTTCTAACAAAATGAGTGTATATTTTACAATAGGACATTAATTTGCACAAATGATTTATAGATTCAATTTTATGAACATAAAACCAAACTTTTAGTACCATACTTACCCCCTCCCTCTCTTCTCTCTCTAGCCGGTGACGCCCCTGACGCTTAGTACATCAACAGATGCCCACCATTATTTTCTGTTCTTGGCCATCCTTTGTATTGTGTTCCAGCTGAGATTCGTTTCTTTCAATTCTTGCTATATGTTCTCCTCCAGGTTTTTTTGGAGTCTTCCCCGTTTTCGTTTACCCTCTCGTGTTCATCTTAGTGCAGTTTTCGTTAGTCTCCATGCGTATCAGATGTCCGATCCATCTCCAGCGTTTCTTTTGGATGATGGTGCTCATAATCTCTTGTTCACACTGTGCAATCAGTTCTTGATTAGAGATGGTATTTGGTCAGAAAACGCGTAAGATTTGTTTGCAGATAAGGTGTGAGAAAGGTGAAAAGTTTAGACATATCTTGTTTGTTATTCTCCAGCATTCTGATCTATATAGTAAAGTTGATAGCACACAAAGCTGAAATATATATTAATCTTGGTTCTGATGCTGTATTAAGCTGATGTCCAGATCGTGTGAATGGTCATGAGTACACTTCATTGCTTTACATTGTCTGCTTTTAATGTTAGATCCTGCTCGTCCTTCGTGGCTGATAACACTTCCAATATATGTGATAGCGATTGTAATTGAAACAGTGGCGGCTTGTAGCGGTGGTGCTGATTCAGACACATTTTAGCAATTGTTTTAATATTGTGAAAAACGAAACAAACATATAGAAAGGGAATTTATTTATAAACTTGATAAAATCATATCAAAATTATTATTTATTTACTAAAAGCCTAAATTATTACAGAAAGAAAACTATGAATTAAAAAGAATAGCTTTAAGTACGATAATCATCTACATTTTATCACGTTTTAGAATATGGTACACGGTTCTTAAACACAGCACGTGCTGAGTCAAAAATAAACACTACATTACACGTGCACAACATGGTCGGCACTGCGTAAGTGGCAGTGCCATAGCTCATTTACCTAGCGAGCAGCTTCTTATCTTGGTCGCACATGTGCGCATTCGTACAACAGTCAAACACCGCGTCACTGGAACTGTAAGCTGACAGCTACATACAAGAAGATTTGTCTTTTTTCATAAACTAGGGCATGGCTACTGGCAACAATTAAGACTCATTATACTGAATGTTTTAAATAATATCAAGTGAAAAAAGAGGAGGGAGGGGCGCTGCAATTTTGCAGTGCCTATACACGAGCCATCACTGATTTGGATTTTATCTTCTGGTTTGACGTGCTGGGGTGACCATGTTCAGTCATTATTTATGTTTTTTTCTGATTGATTTTCAGTCTAACCATCGCTGTACTAGTTATGGCGACAAATCGTTTGCTGGATATCTTTATGTGTGTGAGATAAAAGTGCCATCGCAGCTCAGGTCTTCCAGGGTGTATGTGAGAATCTATCTGATACCTCTTGCTTCTTCAGTTGTTTTACGTATCATCCAACATATGATAATATTGAATAGTAGGGTTGACATTATATATCTTTATCGCACGCCTGTTTCGACTTCAAGCCTCGGCTCGGAAGTTTCAACACTGCATGTAAATTTGCAGCCTTACCCTTATATCGATAATAATATACGATTGTCAACAAGATCTCAATAGGAGAACGAATCAAGTGGTCTTCATCTCTACCATCGTTCTTCTTACAGAATTAATTATCACTCTAAACTCATTTAAGTTCAATGACCAATTCTTCGAACAGATTAGTGGTGTCACCATGGGCACTAAAATGGGACATAGTTATGCTTGTCTGTTCACGGGTTATCTTGAACATCGAGTATGAAACACATATGTCGCTCTCTTTCGTCTGTTGTTCAAAGAAACATTAATGACGGTATTGGCATTACTAATATGCCTGAAGCAGATTTGTCCCTCTTCATAATTTCATCAATGATTTCATTCCTGATATTCTCTTTACTTCTTGTTTCGACATTCTGGACTTCACTATCACCATAAACCAGTCCAACATCACATCAGTATATTATAAGTCTACTGATGCACATAGTTTTGTTCTTTACACATCTTCGCAACCCCAGGCACGTCGTGACTTTGCCATTCTCCCAACTCGCGCACCTTCGTTGCCTGTGTAGCGAGGACGATGTTTTTCTCATTAGGGCTTACGAGATGCTTGATTTCTTCCACAGCCGCCTATGCCCGGAGAATGTGCTTGCATCTGCTATGCTTGGGGTTCAGCAAATTTCTCGCCAGGAATTTCTATCGGCGGCTAAAGATGTGGAAGTCTCACGAACAGAGCTGCAGAAGATGATCGAGAATACAGATCAGAGTAACAGTTGTAGCCTTATGTTGCACTTGAAACAAGAAAGTTTAGTAGAAGTAGCAATAGAACTAGTTATAGCAGTAGTCACCATCTAGTAGCTTGTCCTTCTGAATTTTTTTCATAGGTCCGATGTTCTGTCTCTAGTACTGTCATGCTCAAACCATATATCACACCCTCAATCTTTTTCTCCTCATTGATGGAATGCCTTCCTCTATAATTATCATGTACAGCATCTCAAGTCTTTTTATGTGTCCAAAATGCTCATTTTTTCTCATTCTTATTTACAGCATCAGCTAGTTTTCTTTAAATTTCAGTTTCTTCTGGATATATTTATTTGTTTTCTTCTCTGTCCAAGATACACAAATAACATTTTATAACTAATTATATTGCACTTCTCACATACCCATAATTGCTCAGTCCACACCAGTAGAGTTAGAAGAATATGCATGCTAATGGAAAAGAGCAATGTTCAACACAATCTTTCTCCCACATTATGTTACCAGTGCCAAACCTGGACGCTGACAACAAACGATAGAAGAAAACTAGTCACAACAGAGATGAAGTGTCTACGCAGAATGCTGGGTGTAACAAGAAGAGACCGGTTGAGAAATGAAGACATCAGGAAAAAGTGGGTACAACATCAGTACTAGACTTCATCAAGAAACAACAAATTAAATGGTTCGGTCACGTAAGCAGATTACCATCAGACAGTGCACCTCAAAGAGCAATGCTGCTCCGATACAATGGGTACAAAGCAAAAGGCCGGCCACGCAAAAGATGGACCTCAGAGATAACAGAGGCGACGAAAAGACTATCTACGAAGCGCATACTAGGGCCCGTTTTAGAAATCTCTTCCTGACCTGACGCTGTGAGGCATACAGGATTCGAGAAAGAAAGAAAGAAGAAAGAAAAAAGAAGAAAGAATGGTTCACATGACTTACTCACATATAACAACAAATGTAATGTTGGTTGCATATATCTTTAATATGAAAATAACACATAATATGTTTGTAATTCATTATCAAATCATTTTTGCTGTCACTTATGTATAGATCATAAAACTAGGAATGCATCATACTTGCAAGCTTATTAGAATATTTTTTTCAGCTGGAAACAGCCAGTGATTGCAACCAGTGATTGGATCATACTTGCAAGCTTGTTAGAATATTTTCACAGCTGGAAACAGCCAGTGATTGCAACCAGTGATTGCATCATACTTGCAAGCTTGTGAAAATATTTTCTCAGCTGGAAACAGACAGTGATTGAAACCAGTGATTGCATCATACTTGCAAGCTTGTGAAAATATTTTCTCAGCTGGAAACAGACAGTGATTGCAACGGTAAGTACTGTAAAGCAATATTTATTAATACAAATTGTAACAAGTATCCACTGCTTTTTATTTTACAACTGACATTGTTTTTACATACAAATCAGAGACACTTTAAGAAATCAGTTTTATTTGGGGAACGACTTAACTGTTTCTATGAAAACATAACCATACCAATTATATTAAAAGGTAGTCCGTGCATAAGATGGACCTCAGAACTAACGAAGGTGGCTAAAATCAATGTTTATTAAACGCACACAAAAACCTGTTCTAGAAATCTCTTCTTAACTTGACACTGTGAGACAAAGCAGGATTAGAGAAAAGAAAATATTAAAAAAGAAGAAAAATCAAGTTATATAAATTAATTATGGTATGTTAGGTATAGTATGTTAGATATGGTATGTTAGGTATGGTGGAGACATACGAATGTCTCAAGATCTTTTTTTAAGACCATACTACATTCAGATGTCTCAAGTATTTGAAGTCATACTACTTTCAAATGTCTTTAATATTAAATACTATTCAATATTCATCATCATCAAATAGCTTGTCCTGAGGAGCACTTTGCCACCCCAACAGTCCTGAATTTCTCTTTCTTTCATAGGCCAAAAGTCACATTAGAAACATAGCAATTGTAAGAGAGCTCTTGGGGTCAATGTCCAACAATGTGTATGTCTGCTAGAGATGATCATGTCAGATTGGAAACAAGGGATATAACAGACATATAAATAGTATGTTTCAATAATTAAAATTACTGCCCTTGACAGGAGCCAAACTTATCCCTTCACCAAAATATATCCATCAAGTCAGAGAAATGATTGCCTATTATTTAAAAGGCGGACCCCCAAAAAATAAAATAAAATAATGCAACACAAACTTACAAGAATAGCAAGTATGGAATGATAGAATAAATTTAATTGTTAAACATGTCTGCCATTTAGCAAAGTTCAACTCATTATTTCCCCTTGAACAATAAGTAAAATTCTAAATTAACTGCAGTCTGTCTATCTATGATCAAACTTGACTACAGAAAATGTTAGTTTAATCATAAAGTTGGTGACAACAAAGGGGAAACTATTACAACAAAGGGGGGATAATTTAGGTAAATCTACATAACAATGTATTCAAGTGAAACAATCTTGTAAGGAACAGTTCATTATATCTACAAAAAAAAAACAACAACATTCTTATGTTTGAACAGGCATAAATGTTCATTATTTATGTGTTTGTTTACTATATAAAACATTTCTTGGTAAACATTTATCGCATTTCAATAAATATCATCAGAGTGTCAAGCAAGTTGTTTCAATACTGACTTCATCAGAGATTGTCAAGTAAGTGGTTGTGATGTCTTAGGTTGAGAGTGGCATGCTTCAGCCACATCAAAACAAAGTGGATCTGATGTGGCTGAAAAGAGCTGTAAACAAACTACGAGAGAAAGTAACAAATACCCTCTTCAAGGGAACAAAGAAAAGTTGAGAGACAACTGCATCTCCTGATTCAAAGTTTAATTTTTGTATAACCACTAATAAGTTTAACAGCAGCAGATGTCACAATGTGTGATGACCATTGACTGCTTTGTCAGCTATAGCAAATGTCACAATGTGTGCTGACCATTGATTGCTTTGTCAGCTATAGCAAATGTCACAATGTGTGCTGACCATTGACTGCTTTGTCAGCTATAGCAAATGTCACAATGTGTGCTGACCATTGATTGCTTTGTCAGTTATAGCAAATGTCACAGTGTGTGCTGACCATTGATTGCTTTGTCAGCTATAGCAAAGAAGAAGAAGAATAGGAAGGCACTTTATGTCAAAGTAGAAGCACTACTAAACACAATGTCAAGAGTGTACAATTATATATTGAAACTAAGTGTACAAATGCTAGAACCATTATTTACTCTAAAATAACAAATACAATTTCTCATAACCTTTTCAGACCTTAGGTTATGAAGTGCCTGCCAGTCATTTCACATTTCTAGGCCCTATTGTGCAGGATGTAGGAGGGCCAATTCCATTCCTCATGGGTAGAACATTGAGTGTGGGATTAAACACACAACCCTCTTGTGTAGTAGTCAATAGGCAAACATTTATTCATTACGCTAATCTGTCCCACATCATTTACTCTACAGAAGTTAAAATATTCAAGAAACACAGTGTGCCAGTTTTATTTTTGATGGAAATGTATATTAAAATTGTAGTTGTCAGAATTCTTCCCCAAGGACTTATATTGTAGCACAGTTGCATTAATGAATCTTTGTAACAATATACTAATCTCTTCTTGATACACAGACCAGGTATTTGCAATTAAGTATTTATTTGCAAGTAAGTATTCATACAGCAAACACAATGGAATTGTTAAATATATTCTTAGATGGTTAATGCACATTAAAAAATCATAAAATACAGCAGCCAATGTTTTAATCCTACAATCATAGACACAATCCTACAATCATAAACACTTACATGCAATCATGAAGTAGAATTCAATGTTTGTTTACAACTAAACTGTTAAACACAACAAATCTCTGGAAGCTTTCAGATTATTTCAAAGTGGTCAAGAATTAATGACCATGATAAAACAACTAGAGAAAGTAGGGAATGTTATTAAGGGATCTCTGCAAGAATTAATGACCATGATAAAACAACTAGAGAAAGTAGTGAATGTTATTAAGGGATCTCTGCAAGAATTAATGACCATGATAAAACAACTAGAGAAAGTAGTGAATGTTATTAAGGGATCTCTGCAAGAATTAATGACCATGATAAAACAACTAGAGAAAGTAGTGAATGTTATTAAGGGATCTCTGCAAGAATTAATGACCATGATAAAACAACTAGAGAAAGTAGTGAATGTTATTAAGGGATCTCTGCAAGAATTAATGACCATGATAAAACAACTAGAGAAAGTAGTGAATGTTATTAAGGGATCTCTGCAAGAATTAATGACCATGATAAAACAACTAGAGAAAGTAGTGAATGTTATTAAGGGATCTCTGCAAGAATTAATGACCATGATAAAACAACTAGAGAAAGTAGTGAATGTTATTAAGGGATCTCTGTGGCTAAGTCTTCGCCTTGCGTTCGGAAGGTTGTGGGTTCGAATAGAGATAATACCATTTTCTTCACAAGTGCCTTTTTCCCAAAGATCCGTAGGATTGTTGCTGGAGTTACGGAGTCCGCGCAGTACTCTCGGCAGGCATGTCATTTCTGCAAAGAGGGACCGAGTCATATTGGGTAAAACCGGAGCAATAAAGTCAGTCCTTTGGCTTCATACCCTCTAAAGATCAACGTTATCCAACTTAATGACAGAAACATTGCTGGAATGAAGATAACTAGATAAGTGTTCCTTATCAACAAGTCTAGTGCACAGTGATTGATCTGTATGTGAAAGATGGGTATGCCTGCTACATTTCACACTCATATATCTAATTCTTGAACCGATAATACGTAATTGCAAGGGGTGTCAGTATTCAAGAACTTACAATAATAAACTGTATAGTAAATATTACATATTTGGAAGCAATGTTGCAAGTGATCTCTCTTGCTATCTTTCCCCATCAATAACTCAGTGAAGGAGACATACATTATTTTAACTGTGAGGACTAGAGCGTGCTAAAACCGGGAAGCAATCTTAGGATCTTTAAATTGTGACGAAAGTGCTCTAACCACTTGACTATATATCCCAACATATAAAAATGAAATGATTGTTTTGTTTAACAAATTTAAGTAGATTGTAAGTTTATAATTATATAAACATGTCACACATCTAGCAGTGAAAACATTCATAAGAAATGTTTTATTCAAAATGTTTTGACTGTTAAAGAAAACATTAAGAAAACAAACACATGGTTGTAACTCTAACTACTAGCCACATTTCAAGGTGATATATCATCAAATTTACACATGTCAAAGAGTTACTTAGCCAGAGTTTGGTAGTAATGTAATTAGAAAGAATATCAGATCTAACAGCATCAATAATTCGTCAGGAAAATAAGATCACTGTTTATGCACTCATGGCACTCTCATAAGTGCGTTGTCCCTTTAATATTGCTGAAAGTGGCTTTGAACTTTGGCTGTTACTGTACTATCTCAACTCCTTAAGTTCAGTTGACTGCTACTATGCAGACTACATAAATCCAGTTGACTGCTACTGTGCCAACTCCCTAAATCCAGTTGACTGCTACTGTGCCAACTCCCTAAATCCAGTTGACTGCTACTGTGCCAACTCCTTAAATCCAGTTGACTGCTACTGTGCCAACTCCTTAAATCCAGTTGACTGCTACTGTGCCGACTCCTTAAATCCAGTTGACTGCTACTGTGCCAACTCCTTAAATCCAGTTGACTGCTACTGTGCCTACTCCTTAAATCCAGTTGACTGCTACTGTGCCGACTCCTTAAATCCAGTTGACTACTACTGTGCCGACTCCTTAAATCCAGTTGACTGCTACTGTGCCGACTCCTTAAATCCAGTTGACTGCTACTGTGCCGACTCCCTAAATTCAGTTGACTGCTACTGTGCCGACTTCCTAAATCCAGTTGACTGCTACTGTGCCGACTCCCTAAATCCAGTTGACTGCTACTGTGCCGACTCCTTAAATTCAATTGACTGCTACTGTGCCAACTCCTTAAATCCAATTGGCTACTACTGTACTACACCATCTTCTTGCAAAAGTAACTTTTTGACATATCATATATGGCTAGTAGTAATGTTGGCACAAGAGCAAGTAGGTACAAATTACATTGATCACATAAATATAACAAATGCAAGAACTAAAGTCAAAAGTTTGAACATGACTGCACAATGTCTGAACTGACTATTAACACAGGGTCATGTGATTCAGACACAAGACTCATCACTGACCATATCCCATATATAAACATCAATAAGAAGGAGCAGCCATTACATTTTACTGTTTATATCAATGAGAAATGTACAAGTATTTTCGCTGAATGTCTTTTTTTCTTATTTTATTTTTTTAAAACAGAAGAACGGTAAACATTACAACAATGACAAACCATAAAATGCTAACAACAAAAACGGCAACAAGTCTGTGCCTACATATCTCTTACTTCTTCATGTATGTACTTTAGGAATGTTATGCTACAATCTAGGTTCTGCGATATTTATTAGTAAATTTTTTTTTTTTTTCCCCAATCAGAAGCACTTGAGCTGAAAGCTCTTCGGCTCGGTGTCATGGACACCGTAACCCTTCGGCTCAGTGCCACAAACACCGTAAATCTGGGGAACCTGTAGCTTTTCTGCCAGTCCATGGAGTTGAACCTGCACTTACAGAGGACTAGTCACCCGTAGTCCAACGCGCTACGAACACGCTGGGCACAAGCATATTGCAAAATGTAAGACTGAGAAAGGTTGTGACTCCTGCTAGAAATGTCATTTTGTCAAATAATGTGATATACTATTTCACGCCTATAACAACTGGCAACCTGGACGAAGAGCCAGAGGAGGATCAAGAACTCGATGGATAAATCTTCTTCTTTTTCTTCATTTGCCCGCTGTGAATTCGGGTGTTAGCCATGACCCCTGATTTGGCGCTTGTGACTGATTTTTGCGTGAAAGCCTGCTTCCCCATTTGAGATGGATAAATAATATCACATATATCCTGCAACATCAAAGACTAGCAACTATAGATGCAACACACCTGGCACAGGATAGAAAACTGAAACTCCCCACACCGCTTCACTGCATATGTGGATAAGACAAGACAAGGTGATACAGAAACCATGAGCATTGCTAGAGTGTGATGCAGACTTTTAATAATAACGTCCACAACAATGGGGACGACATCATTCTTAGGGATAAAATAAGGAAGAATAATATTCTTGTATGTTGTACACTGGAGAGCCGCTGTAGCGTAGTTGTTAGTGAACTCGCTTCACAAGGCTGGTGGTCTGGGTTCAGCTCCTGCAATGCGCGTGGAATTTCTCCCGACCGACGGCTCTCAGGTCGACCAGCCTCAACTGGGTACCAGACATGCTCTGGGAAAGTAAAGGCGGCCGGCGTGATGCTGACCACATCACCCATCGTGTGCCAAAGGTCAATGAAAAATACGGCCTAACACTGTATTGACCTATATACCACGAGGTATGAAAGGGTTCCTTTTTCCTTATGTTGTACACTGTACAGAAGACAGTGTATATAACTAATAAACACAAGATTGTAATGTAAGTAAATTAATCCCTTTTCATACCATGAAGTATATTGAGGAATACAGTGTTAACCGTACATTTTTCTTCAACTAAAGACACAGAATGGGAGAAGTAGTCAACATCATGCCAGCTGCCTTTACATCCCAGACTTTCCCTGGTACTCAATTGATTCTATGTCAACTTAAGAGTCATTACGGTTAGAAAAATGAAAATTCAACTTACCCTGTGATATAGATCTCGCAACCATAAGAATCAAAGCAAGTGGACTAACCGTTATGCTATTGTGGCTCTCTAAACAAAAGACTGAGTAACATTGATTGGCAAGAAACACTTTCAAAACCCATAACTGCTTGTGTTGAGTCTAAGAAGTAGTCAATGAGTTGACAGATGTCAGAGTCAGCAAAGAAGATTTGATCAAGACTCTACCCCACTTCCAAGTGGTGGTGCTGGTAACAAACTGCATCACTGCAGTCTAACTAAGCAAGAAGTAGTGAATAAAGATGCAGTAGTTCTGTAAACTGTAACAGTGAGTAACAAACAGCCATTTCAGGGGTGAAAAAGTAGAATTTCTGGTGTCAGTTTGGTATTTGCTTGCGCTGGTAGAGATATCTGCTTTTTATGACAAAATATTTGATATCACTAAGTGTTATTGGTTACTGAACTGACATCACAGCACTCCAGGCAGACCCATAGGTGCTCAGTCTCTGTCAACCGATGTCAAAGGTTATGCATACTGATGATTCCTGTAGCTCGCTGGTTAAACACACTTCTCTCTCTCTGTCCCTCAAGCATCCAACTCTACTTGTACATGTATAATTCTAAACTCCCTAAATCGTTAGATAAGTGAAAGGCTTCAATAATATTTCAGATAAGGAACTGGACTTTTGAAATAAATCTTGCTCTGATGGTAAACTGTCCACCTCCAGATGTTCCACGCCTAATTATATCTATGTCTTTCCCTTGACGTCCTGTCTTCCACCTAAAATGGTTTTCAACAGTGTCATGTTTCTTAATGTGACTAAAACATCTCATTTGTCTAATGTCTATCTTCTTGAGCAGTTCTAAGTACTTCTTTGTTTTCTTTTCATGACACTCTCCCTATTCTTCTGTAAATCCACATTTCACAAGAAACTTTTATACAAAACATTAACAAAGAAAATAACACTTCACCCCTAACATTTTTATTTATATTGTTGTCTGTAACAAACAAGTAGAAATTTGTATTGGAATCATGTTGTCTCTACAGAACATCAGGTGAGACAACAAAAAGAAATGTTTTCTTCATAGAAGAAATGTTTCATCTGACAAATTTCTACACTTCTTTTATGAAACAAATCATCAGATATTTCAACATTATTTTCTAACATAAGTTAATTATTATTTCTTTGGTACACAATCTAGGGTCACAGAAATGACATTTAAAACATATATATGTGGGCAACATGTAGGCAACATATATGTGAGAAATATAAATGTGGATAAATGCATGTAGGTAACTTGTGTAAGGGCATATGTATGTGATTAAATGTATCTGGATACAAATATGTAGGCACCCGCATGTAGGTTAAGTATTTGGATACATATACATAGGCACCAGTATGTGGGTATGTTTATTTGGATACATGTATGTAGACGCCAGCACGTGGGTATGTATTTAGATACATATATGTAGGCACCAGCATGTGGGCAAGTCTATCTCAATACATGTATGAGGCACAGCATGTGGGCAAGTCTATTTGGATACATGTATGTAGGCACCAGCATGTGGGTATGTATTTGGATACATGTATGTAGGCACCAGCATGTAGGTACGTTTATTTGGATACATGTATGTAGGCACTAACACGTAGGTAAGTTTATTTGGATACATGTATGTAGGCACCAGCATGTAGGTAGTTATTTGGATACATGTATGTAGGCACCAACATGTGGGTACATTTATTTGGATACATGTATGTAGGCACTAGCATGTAAGTAAGTTTATTTGGATACATGTATGTAGGCACTAGCATGTAAGTAAGTTTATTTGGATACATGTATGTAGGCACTAGCACGTAGGTAAGTTTATTTGGATACATGTATGTAGGCACCAGCATGTGGGTACGTTTATTTGGATACATGTATGTAGGCACTAGCACGTGAGTAAGTTTATTTGGATGCATGTATGTAGGCACTAGCACGTAGGTACGTTTATTTGGATACATGTATGTAGGCACTAGCATGTAGGTAAGTTTATTTGGATACATGTATGTAGGCACTAGCATGTAGGTAAGTTTATTTGGATGCATGTATGTAGGCACTAGCACGTAGGTAAGTTTATTTGGATACATGTATGTAGGCACTAGCATGTAGGTAAGTTTATTTGGATACATGTATGTAGGCACTAGCATGTGGTAAGTTTATTTGGATACATGTATGTAGGCACTAGCACGTGAGTAAGTTTATTTGGATACATGTATGTAGGCACTAGCATGTAGGTAAGTTTATTTGGATACATGTATGTAGGCACCAGCATGTGGGTACGTTTATTTGGATACATGTATGTAGGCACTAGCATGTAGGCAAGTTTATTTGATACATGATGTAGGCACTAGCATGTAGGTAAGTTTATTTGGATACATGTATGTAGGCACTAGCACGTAGGTAAGTTTATTGGATACATGTTGTAGGCACTGCACGTAGGTAAGTTTATTTGATACAGATGTCAGAGCAGCAAGAAGATTTGATCATGATTACCACTTCAAGTGGTGTTATTTGGATACATGTATGTAACTGCATCACTGAGTAGTCTATTAACATGTAGTAGGATAAAGATGAGTAGTTCTATTTGATACAGTGAGTAAGCAACAGCCATTTCAGGGTAAGTTAGAATTTGCACTAGATGTCAGTTTGTATTTGTACGTGTAGAGATACTTGAGTTTTATGATACAAAATATTGTAGTAAGTTTATTGGTTACTGATGCTCACAGCACTAGGCAACCATAGTTTGCTCAGTTGTCAGGCACTGATGTAGAAGGGTTTATGGATACTGATGATTCCTTAGCATGTGGTTAAACACTTTCTTGCACCTAAGCATCAACTCTACTTGTACATGTATGAATTCTAAACTCCTAAATGTTAGATACATGTAAGGCACTAATATTTAGATAATGGAGACTGACTTGTTTAGAAATAAATCTTGCTCTGTGGTAATTATGTGCATCAGATGTACACGCCTAATTTATTGATCTGTTGTCACTGACGTGTAGTCTTACTGAAATATGGTTTCAACAGTGTCAGTTTTTTGGACTAAAAGCACTCATTTAGTTATGTCTATCTGTATGAGGCATCTAAGTACTATTTTTTTGTCTTCATGACACTCACCTAGGTTTTCTGATACATTTCACAAGAAACTTTATAAAAGCATTATACATGATGTAGGCACTTAGCACTAGACAGTTTTATTTGATACATGTATGTAGCAACAAGTAGAAAGTTTATTGGAAATCATGTATGTCACTCAGCATCAGTGAGAAGCTATTTGAAATGTTTTCCATAGAAGAGAAGTTTATCTGAACATTTCTACACTTTTATGAAACAACACATCAGATATTTAACATTATTTTCTAACATAGTTAATTTTATTTGATACAATCTAGGTCACAGAAAGACATTTAAACATTATATGTGGCAACATGTAGGTAACTTATATGTTGGAAATGAAAATGTGAAATAGCATGTAGGTAAGCTTGTGTAGAGGGCATAGCAGTGATTAAATGTATCTGGATACAATATGTAGGCACTCAGCAGTAGGTTAAGTATTTGGATACATTAATAGGCACCAGTATGTAGGAAAGTTTATTTGGATACATGTATGTAGGCACTAGCACGTGGTAGTATTTGGATACATTATGTAGGCACAGCATGTAGGCAAGTTATCTGGATACATGTATGTAGGCACCAGCAGTGGCAAGTCTATTTGATACATGTATGTAGGCACCAGCATGTGGAGTTTATTTGGATGACATATGTAGGCACCAGCATGTGGGTAGTTTATTTGGATACATGTATGTAGGCACAGCACGTGGTAGTTTATTTGGATGCATGTATGTAGGCACTAGCATGTAGGTAGTTTATTTGGATACATGTATGTAGGCCCCTAGCACTGTGGTAAGTTTATTTGGATACATGTATGTAGGCACCACAGTGGTAGTTTATTTGGATACATGTATGTAGGCACTAGCATGTAAGGGTACACGCTTTTATTTGGATACATGTATGTAGGCACTAGCAAGTAGGTAAGTTTATTTGGATACATGTATGTAGGCACTAGCATGTAGGTAAGTTTATTTGGATACATGTATGTAGCACGCACGTAGTGTCATTGATAGTAGAGATTTGATTTGGATGCATGTATGTAGGCACTAGCACGTGAGTAAGTTTATTTGGATTCATGTATGTAGGCACTAGCACGTAGGTAAGTTTATTTGGATACATGTATGTAGGCACTAGCACGTAGGTAAGTTTATTTGGATACATGTATGTAGGCACTAGCACGTGAGTAAGTTTATTTGGATACATGTATGTAGGCACTAGCACGTAGGTAAGTTTATTTGGATACATGTATGTAGGCACTAGCACGTAGGTAAGTTTATTTGGATACATGTATGTAGGCACTAGCATGTGAGTAAGTTTATTTGGATACATGTATGTAGGCACTAGCACGTGAGTAAGTTTATTTGGATACATGTATGTAGGCACTAGCACGTAGGTAAGTTTATTTGGATGCATGTATGTAGGCACTAGCACGTAGGTAAGTTTATTTGGATACATGTATGTAGGTACTAGCACGTGAGTAAGTTTATTTGGATGCATGTATGTAGGCACCAGCATGTGGATACAAATATCTGGAAATATGTATGCAGGCAACATATAGGTAGGCAACATGTATGAGTAAAATCTATTTGGATACATGTATGTAGGCACATATATGTGGGCACATGTAGGTAGGAACATAAATGTGGACACATATATCTTGGCAACATGTATGTACGTTTTATCTTTACATTCCAAATCTTAGCTAAGACATTATACTGCTTGTATATAACAGCTCAGCTGACAACAATATTATAGTTCATAACTGTCAAAGCAACCAACAAAATTATAAAAAATTCAAAGATGTAAGAATACAATAAGGTCTAGCTGTAACAGCAGGCCATCTCTTCATACTTAGAGCTGCCACTGATATTAGCAGTGGCTACAAAATCACTTTCTCACAATTAAAGGCATTAAATAATAGCCTCATTTGGTTACACACATACATATATAACCAAATATATAACCAATATATATATATATATATATATATGATCAATGAATACTTTCTATGTGCCATCAACACTTGGCACAAAAGTTAAGTGATCAAATTAAATTGATTTGCAAATTACTACTGGTCCACTGTTTAAAAAAAAAAAAAAGAAAAGATATCAAGGAAAATTGATATAAATATAAAATTTATTTAAAAAAAAAGGATGACAAATATGATTTTATAAATCAAAAGGTGAATTCAACTTCAAATACAAAAAACACAGGAAGGTTATACATCTGACAACAAATTCATTCTTTTAAAATAATAAAATGGAACGTGTTCTACAGAAAAGTTAAGCTTTAACTCCTTGTGGACTAAACGCCACACTACGTGGCTTTGGGTTGGACACCTTTTACCAGGAACCATACTAAAGGGCGTTTTTATTCTAAAATTTATGGCTTGTAAACACATGGCCTTTGCCCCGGTATACTAATAGTTAATAAAGTTAAAACAGATGATTTGTTTTTTCAAGTTGGCTGCAATATTTTGTGTGTTACTAGTTTGGGTTGTAGCAGTAGTAGTATCCTTTATAAGTCATAACTGACTATAGCGATCATGCGTGTCCATTAGTAGTAATCTCACTTCTCAGTCATAACTGACTATAGGATCATGCTTGTCCATTAGTAGTAATCTCACTTCTCAGTCATAACTGACTATAGGGATCATGTCTGTCCATTAGTAGTAATCTCACTTCTCAGTCATAACTGACTATAGCGAACATGCGTGTCCATTAGTAGTAATCTCACTTCTCAGTCATAACTGACTATAGGACATGCTGTCCATTAGTAGTAATCTCACTTCTCAGTCATAACTGACTATAGCGATCATGCGTGTCCATTAGTAGTAATCTCACTTCTCAGTCATAACTGAATATAGGGAACATGCTTTCACGAATGAATGATCAGTGTGTAACCATCAGCCGCCCATATCAATATGTTCCTTGCAACATTTTCTCTACTCCACTGCTCATTGCATAAGTATTTTTTACACCCAACTGTAAGATGTAGAATTATGATGCATCTATTCTTGGTATAATGAGATACTATAATATGTCCAGTACACACATATACTCTGCCCTATGTGCCGCCTTTGGCACGAAAGGAACAAACTAACTAACTAACACACATATATCCCATTGGCACACATCCTAGAACTAACGGTGTGATTACCCTGCTGCACTCTTCTGTCTAGGCAGCATCTACTACAAAGTGTTCATTTTTTGTCACAGCTAAAAACCTGAATTAATTTTTTAAATGACAAAATAAATGCTCTTCAAAATAAAAAAAACAACAGAAACTGCATAGCTGACTTAACAAACAAAACAAATACAGATTACATAAAACTGGCTGGTCTAATCTCTCAGAAAATCTCCAGAACATATTACACACATAACAGAGCACAGACAAACACTAATAGGAACCATGCAAAGTTTCTAGTTTAAAACAGGGTTTCTATGAATTATAACAAAAACTGTTGCCATATGAAGCAATTTTTTTCATCCCAGTATAATGTTACAAATAAATATAACAAAAATCACATGTTATACAGTACATTAAACCTCATATTGTCAGTCCGCACAGGTCAAATTGTTTCAATTTAACTAGAGAAAGGAAGGAATAAATCACATAGTTTCATGTAATTGAATGACAGCTTGGTGTAGACACCTAGCAATGAAAACAGGACATGTACGCATTATACAATATTAATGACTATTTTTCGATATCTTACAGAGAAAGGAACTATCCAAACCTCTGATGCCTTGCGGGCAGTGTTAGGATGTGCATAAACATGGACAGGAAGACCATAATTTGCTCCACATATGGTGTAACATGTCAGCCCTAAAGGCATGGATACTAAACAATGGAAACAAGACATGTGTGCATCATACAATTAGTGACTATGCTCTGAAATCTTACACAGAAGGGAATTATCCAAACCTGCGCTGTCTTGCGAGTAGTGCTAGGATGTGTATAAACATGGACAGCAAGATCATAACTTTTTCCATCAATGGTGCAGCATGTCATCCCTAAAGGCTTGGATATCGGACATTGGAAACGAAATGTGCGCATCATACAGTTAATGAATATGCTCTGATAACTTACAGAGAAGGGAACTCTCCACGAATGCGATGTCTTGCAGAAAGTGCTAGGACATGCATACAGTGGTGTAACATGAAATCCCTAAAGGCATGGAAAATCCCGAACGATGTAAACGAGACATGTGCACATCATACAGTTAATGACTATGCTCTGATATCTTATACAGAATGGGGTTGCCACTGTGGATTATCAATGGAATAACCGAGGCAACTTGTCTCTTTGTTGTGAATTTCTGATCTTTACAAATTGATCTCAGAACAAAGAAAAATGATTATAACCGTCGCATACGTTTTGGGACAAAAGTATCGCATTTTTATATTATAAAAAATGTATGACTTATCAGAAACCACACCCAACATCAAATTAAAAATACTGTTACATTTATTCATTATGTTCTCAAACGCATGTCACCATCTGCTGCAGAATGAGGTGGAAGGTGATAATTTTGAAAATACTGTAAATTTATTGCCTTCTGATGTGAACTGAATATCAGAAAAGAACCAACAATAAAATAAACTCAAGGCAAAGTCAACATAATCTTTTTGAAAAAAATGAAAATCATGGCATATCCTTTACAGGACACCAACCACTCAACCACTAGCTCACTGATTTTCTAGGCATCTATTATACGCTCAGTAGTTGCTTTCTAAACGGTGAGCTTTATTTTTACATTTAGTAAAATTCACAAGGACAAATTTGCTCCAAACTGTCCGCAGCGGAGTTTGAACCAAGTACTCTTGGGTTGTGATTGAGCTCACTATTGTTAAGCCACAAACGCCCACTTCTATCAGTCACAATAAATTTGTTGTCAGTTTGGCACTTTACATCTTTTGCATAAATTATGCAGTACCCAGACCTAATATGCTGTGCAAAGAGATGATTACTTCTATATACTCTACGACTGAATCAATAATAAATAACGGTACATAATAAACAAAACAAAATGACAAGTAAAATTGCTGTACCCAAGACAAATTACTGACCAAACAATCAAATGTCAGTAGTAGGAGTGTTTAGAGCTCACATTCTCTGGAACTCTTTGTATTTCTGCTCAAAGGACACCTTGTTCATGCGAGGGTCTTGACGTTTCTTGGATTTTAACCTCTCTTTCATCTCTGCCACAGACAAGTGCAGTTCCAGACCTTCTGCTTCCTTTGAAACTGGAGCTGAAGATGCAGCAGCTTTTTCTTGATGAACATGTTGAGCAACAGTGAATTCATGCTCCGGCTCTGAAGCAGAAGGCTGTTGAGACAAAAACTATATCAGTTACTAACAGTTATCATGATCTATCTTACCTACAAAAAACATGAACAATAAACAAGAAGACAAAATGAAAGAAAGTCTCTGAAATGTAGAGTTATATTCTTCTTCTTTGTGATCGGTTTTGCATGTTTGTCTAAACCATAAGATGGGTTGCTTCTATGAAGCTGCATGTCAGCTGGAGTTTCTCATGAGTTCCCCATAGCTTGCTCTGTAAGCTTCGGTTATGAGGTCGCTATGTTTAATTTCATTGGTGTATGTATGATAGTCAGGACTGCAGGATGTGCTCTCGAATCTCTCGACACTGTGCAGTCTGAGCAGACTTTATTCTGTGCCTGAGATAGTTGAGCCTGCAGTGTTCTATTCTGAGGAAAAAGATTGTTGTGTGCTGTTTTCTGTTTAGTTTGCTGATAAAATCTTGTGGGTTTGTTGCCTCCCCAACTCTGTATTGTTGTTTGATATGTGGTCTTGATCTCTGCTAAAAATGGGATGTATTTCATGAAAACAAAAATCAAACAAACAAAGCAGTTCTGGAAAAAATAGAGATAAAAAGATAATTACCAAAACAGATCTTCAACTTATTGACTTCTTCTCATATAATCACATCAATGTCTCAAAAATATGGAAATCAAATACTTTTGATATAGTAAAGGAAATGGTATTATAGAAAATCATATTAGACGGAATGATTCCTTGCATGTAGGCAAGAGGCGAATGGTAATATGTGTGATGTCAACATTAAGAGATGTATGTGTAACTAGCTGTCTGAATGTACAGTCTTTTCCCAGGGAAAGAAAATGGTGAAGATCCATTACAGTCTACCTTTTATGATAAGTTGGCCTTTGATATGATCTGATACAATCTTTGTTATATATTTTAGATTTGAATAAAAAATAATCATAATTTAACACTTTTATATTAATTCACAGGATGTCCAGTTCCAAGATGGTGTTGAGCGGCTGTGTCTAGATCGCGGTAATGGTAAATTTAGACTATCCCGTCCTATTCCTGTGTTTTGTGTTGGTTCATGTTTTCAAATTCTGCATGTGGGATATGTAAGTTCATCGTGGGATATGTATGTTCATCGTGGGATATGTATGTTCATCGTGGGATATGTATGTTCATCGTGGGAATATTGTTTTTGACGAATGGTCATACAGGAGTGGGATGGTGTCTGATGTGTCGCCACTGACAGTCGCCAATACGCAGTGTTCGCATTAGCTTGAAAAAAGGACATTATGGATAAGCAAGCATTCTCTTCCTCTGAAAATGTATGTGCAGACGTTGACGATACTAGGCCAGAAGGTGCACCAATAACGATGAGGTACCCATCTCATTCTTATATATGATGTGAACTGATAATAACAGTGTAATATATGATATATACTGTCTGATAAAACTTATGATGTTGATCAAACTACCAAGCCTCACGTAGCTAAGTTACTATATTCAAAACTTTATGGCATCAAAGATGAGCTCCAGACAACAGTTAGCTTCACCATAAAAACACATCTGACTGTATAATCAACCAACAGTGATCACAAGTAGAAGATATTATTCACATGGAATGGATATATAAATTTTAACTTCTTGATGTAGTCCATCAAGATATTTATTAACCTAACAGAAAAGGTTTAAAAAGGGTTTAAAAGCCAAAGGATTGACTTCATTGCACATGGGTTTTACCCCATATGGCTCGGTCCCTCTCCACATAAATGGCACGCCACCTGCCGAGAGTATTGCATAAAGCACAAACTCCGTAGCTCCAGCAACAATCCTAGGGGTCTCTGGAAAAACTGCACTCGTGAACAGAATGGCACGGTCCGGACTCGAACCGACAACCTTCGACTCACAAGGCAAAGGGCGTAACCACTTAGCCACAGAGATCCCTTACTAACAGAAAGAACAGAACCTTCATGAAAGTGATTAATTGATTACATTGGATTTGTGTAAGTACTTGATAATCATCACCTCTGTTTACTGGCTGGATTTGACTTATTACTTGTCAAATTATAGAATACTTCTTCATAGTTGGAGCGGTTTTAGTTCTTCATCAACAAATATCTAGACTTTTTTCATATATTTTAAATGGTCCAGACAGAAACACAGACTTCAGAGCACATCCTGCAGTCATGTCCATCATACATACACCAATGAAACAAAACATGGCATCATGAACAAAGCTTACAGAGCAAGCAATGGGGAACTCTCCAGGAACTCCAGCTGACATGCAGCTTCGTAGAGGCAACCCATCTCATGGATTAGTCAAGCATACGAAACCGAATGCAAAGAAGAAAGAAGAAGAATAATGGTCGCAACATGTGCGGTACTTTTCACGTATCTTGAGTGCTCACAGTATCAGTCACACTCTTCCCTACATATTTCATCTACCTTGAGTGCTCCCAGTACCAGTCACACTCTTCCCTACATATTTCATCTATCTTGAGTGCTCCCAGTACCAGTCATACTCTTCCCTACATACTTCATCTACCTTGAGTGCTCCCAGTACCAGTCACACTCTTCCCTATATATTTCATCTATCTTGAGTGCTCCCAGTACCATTCATACTCTTCCCTACATATTTCATCTATCTTGAGGGCTCCCAGTACCAGTCATACTCTTACCTACATATTTCATCTATCTTGAGTGCTCCCAGTACCAGTCACACTCTTACCTACATATCTCATCTATCTTGAGTGCTCCCAGTACCAGTCATACTCTTCCCTACATATTTCATCTATCTTGAGTGCTCCCAGTACCAGTCATACTCTTCCCAACATATTTCATCTATCTTGAGTTCACCCATTACTTGTCACAGTTCCCCTATATTTGTCTATACTTGCAGTCATCTCTGTATTGGTTAAATTCTCCTGTCAGTTTCATTATATTTCAAGGTACTGTTATGTTTGAAATATCAACATAGGCTTACTATATCAAATGTATTACCATTTGAAATAATGTGCTGACAATTTTTAGTTTTAAAAAAACAAATGCCAGTTACTTCTCCCCAACATAACAAACTTGTTTCATTGTCATTTTAACAATCACTGACAAGTGATATCTACTACTTAGCTCAGCACTGTCCAACTTGGTGCCAGCAGGCATCATGAAGCCCATGTCATAAATTCATGTTACCCTATTTTACTTCGCTGGATTTAAGGTTAACCAGATTTCAAGAATACAAACTACTTGTTGGCTTTTTTCAACATTTATTTAGCACTTCCATGAACACAGTCTTCCCGTTTTGCAATCTGTATTATTTTGTAACCATTCTTCAGCTTCCTAACTCCCCTACCGTAAGCTTTTTGACTGGAGAAAGCGTCAGCATCCTAACTATATTAATATTACTATTGTTAGGAGATCTAATAATAAATAATATCCTCTCGTACGTTATACGTTACATAAGGCCTGCAAGTAACTTCTCCATACCGCTCTATCCTGGGCAACTCGCTCAATCTCCTCCATGGAACTGAGACCGATATTATTAGGAGACCTAAGGAGACCCTGAAATGAACTTTGCTGAGAGAGGCAAAAAATATCAGTCTCAGTTCCATGGAAGAGATTGAACAAGGTATTAGAAATTACTTGCAGGCCCTATGTAACGTATAACGGTACAAGAGGAATTATTATTATTAGTAATAATAATATTGCAATCATTGTATGTTGCATGCAGCTCCATAAACATTCGAATGCGCACCAATATATAAAAACATTGGACTGCACTGACTTAGAAATATCTAGTCATATAGCTTATACCACCTACCCAACACTGTACAAACTTACAAATGGGTACGAAGGTTCAAGTTTCTTGCTTATTGATTATATTGTTCTATCTGTTTCCAACAGGTAAACTAGAACTGATATGATAATGTATACTTGGGGTTTGAACTCCTTCTGTCTGAAACCTCTGCTTCAATATCTAACAAATAAGTTAAGACAATGAATTACTAACCTGTACATGTACTGAAGACTTCAATCCATTCACAACATCTGTCAAAGAAAGAAATGAAAGAGGAATGTTTATGTAGTGTCTTAACGAGGTACAAAGTTATAAACTTATAAAGCATAAAATGGGGGAAATAGAATTAAGTAAATTTGGTACAAATATGAAGCAGGTATAACATAACAGAACTCAATGGTCAAATTATAATTTGGTTGACAGATGGGTGTTCTGATAACTACATTACCCAATGGTAAAGTGATAACTAGGTTACAAAATAGGTATATTGATAACCTAGGTTACCCAATGGGTATACTGATAACTTAGGTTACCCAATGGGTATATTGATTAACAACAAAGGATATCATTATTTCTCCCAAAGCTACTGAATGTTACATTGAATAATTGAGCTACTCTCTGCAAACAAATTTCTATCAAATGAACAACTATCATAGAATATCATTGATCATAAAATACATTTCTAGAAGCATATATTTGATGATGCAGACGATAATAAGGCAGGAGGTGCGAGCTAACTGTAGTCATTGGTAAGCAACATAAGAGGAAGCAAATGTGCACAGCAAATGGTAATTATTGACCCCAACTGGTAATGTCAGTTTTAAAACTGGTAATCTAACCAAATGATCAAAAAGTAATATGTAATGTCATGTATAGTATGTCCCATTAATAGTAATTGTGTAGTATTCACAGTTAATATGTAATTTCATTATGTGCATATGTATTGTTAACCAAGTTAATTCATTTTAATTTTTCATTAAATAAAGTACATATGTATTGTTAACCAAGTAATTTGTAATGTCAGTGTGTACATATGTATTGTTAACCAGTTAATATGTAATGCAGTACTCAGTAATGTGATGTATGTTTTGATTATTTTAATATAATGGTATTGATAAGTCTTGTCATGTGAAAGTATAAAAGTATGTGATGTGATGTTATAAAAATGTAATAAAAGTCCTTTTAATCTACAGTAAGTTGTATTGGTTAATAGGGTGTTTATTTTGCATTTTTACTTGGCACATGACTGGGTAGGAGGTAGAAGGACCAATTCCTTTCAACACTTGTGAAACCTTGGGTGTTGGTCATGAACACCCAACTATTGTGTCTATTTAAAAAAAAAAGGAATGCTCTACAAAATTAGAGTCACAGAAAGTTGGCACAGAACCTTGCTTGAATTACATTGAGAAACAGAGAATGAAGTGGTTTGGCTACAATAAGGATGCATTCAAACTCCACAGTATATAGTTTCCCAAAACAGAACATCAGGATAGAAGGCGAGAGGAAGACCATGAAAAAGATCATCAGATGGCATAGCAAGATCCTGTCAAAGAGCAAAAATAACAATCACCCAAGCCACCAGAACAGCGCAAGACAAAACAGAAAACCACGACACTGGACAACAACCCGGTAACAGTGTGATGACAAAAGAAGATGAAGATAACACATTGTGCTAATCAGTTCCACATGTAAAACATATTTTTTTCACAAAAATATGAAACGTCATCTATGATAGACGAAATATCAAATGTCATATGTGACAGAGAAATATCAAATGTCATTTACAATAATGGCAATTCAATCTCATAGTGGTCATACAAAAATCAACACTTACAATGTATAAGTATTAAAATATTAATGCAATGTTAAAATAATCTTTATTAACTCAGTATCATGCCATGCAATACTAGACTAGCAAGCAACCATAGAATGGTGGTAAGTTAGCAAGGAGTATGGTAAGGTAACATGCAATGGTAAAGTAAAAGCAATGAGGAAATTATCATTCTTGGCTGAAATCGATGCATGTGTCCTAGCGGTAGAAGTCATATGTTTAGGCCTACCAAACAATGTGCAACGTTTACACGTTCATGGCAAAGATCAAACATTTCACAAAGAGTGTTTAAAATTGGTGTAAGACGAACGCAAAGAAGAAGAAGAATATATCATGCAATAATTGTTATCTAGCATAGATTATAGTACAGGGAATATACCACGCAATTATGGTAATATCATCATCATCCTGAAGTGTCATGCCGAAGCCGTTAGCAATCATCAATCTCTACGCTTTTCTGTGTCCAGAATTTTCTCTGTCTAGTCTCACATTCATTTGTCAGCTGTACCTATGCGTTCTAAGCTGACCTTTCTCGTACATGTCCAAAAAATGATGATCGCCTCTATCTTATATTGATACAAAATTTTTTTATCTCTGTGCCTTGACCACTTTCAAAATATCAGCATTAGTCATATTAGTAACCAGTAGTTTAACATTCTCGGGTAGAATCACATGATGGTAGTATAATATATAGTAGTCATGCTGCAACATTCAATATTGTTAATACACAATGGAATAACTACAATGTAACAATTAATGTTGGCATTTTTTAACGGATCCATTTAGTAAAATGTGATATATTAGGAGAAATACAATGTTAGATCATCACTTTTTTTTTACCAACAGTACTTCCCAGTGTTCCTAGGATTGTTGCCGGAGCTATGGAGTTTGTGCTTTGCGTACTACTATCAGCAGGTGGTGTGTCCTTTCTGAGGAAAGGGACCGAGATAGATGGGATAAAAACAGGTGCAATGAAGAAACCCTTTTCACATTTCTTTCTAGGATGGACATCTTCTTCTTATGGCTACAGCTTTACAAAATTTTTCCTCTTGTGATATGTTTGATCTTTGCCAGACGCGTTATACGTGCACATTGTTTGTTGAGGCCCCTAACCCCATGAGTTTTTACAGTTTAGGACACAGCATCCGATTTCAGCTAGGGAGGACATATATGTGATAGTTTTGCAGGACATGTTCTGTAAACCTCACCTCCCCTGCACAATGTGTTCTAGCACGTTGGACGACGGTCTGACAAGTCCTCTGTGAGTGCGGGTTCAATTCCGCTGGCGGGTAGAAAAAGCCACAGGTTCTCCAGATTTACAGTTTTCGTAGCACAGAACTGAAAGGTTATGATGTCCATGTCACCGAGCCAAAAAGGTGAAAGCTCAAGTGCTTCTGGATCAGAAAAAAAAACCCTCACTTATACTGGGGATCGAAGCAAGACCATCCGTCTAGGAAGTAGGTGAATTTAACCCCTGTCATACCGTGAAGCTAAATACTAACAACTGAATCTAGAAAAGCAAACAAATTGGGCAGCTGGATACAATCAACACCTGTGCACTCAAGGTAGCCCTCTTCCTCCATCACATACATAGGTGCTCAGTTCATTTCAGCTTAGCTGGAAGCAGTGTCAGCAGTAGATAACTCACATAACATCTTTGAGAAGGATTTCAATTTTATACCATTTCAGAAAACATGGATACCTATTTTCAGCTAGGTTGACTAGAGAATAAATCATACAGGGAATTGTACTCTTGTGAAGAGCACATATGTGAATATATAATACATAGAAGAACACATATGTGAAAAATCCAGAAGATGATAGTGTGTTACACAGACTCCACAAATGTTCAAAATGACTATCAGGATATATGTGTGTATGTGTGGGTGGATGGATGTGTATGGGTGTAGCTAAAGATGATCTAATGCATAGCTGTGTTGATTACATATATTGCAAAATAAATAATACAGACTCTGTCATTGTTCCTATGTCACACTAATACAAATGTGACTACAGATTTCAACATTTTGAAGAGATAAGCAAAACTGAAGTACCAACATGCACTATTATCAGTTTGATGTTGCATCGGTTTACCTTGTGTGTACTGACATCTGAAATCAGTAGTTATGGCTAAAACATGTGATCAGCATCATCATCTGCCATGCCGGTTGCTGGAGCATATGTTTTCTTGTGTCCCCCACACACTGAACACTTTTTGTAGAAAGTAATAAGCTGTTGATATCTCCACATAGCTTGTCTATAAATGGTGCTGTGACAGGAAGAGGAAGGGGGAGGTGTCCTATGTGGCCAAACGGCTACACAGATTGCCTTGCATTCTGAAGGTAGTGGATTCAAAGTCGGACAGCGTCGTTCTGTGCACGGGTGCATATTTTTTTCCGGAGATCCCCTAGGATTGTCGCTGGAGCTGTGGAAAGTGACCCTCCGAGCGATATGGAGAACCCCCTTGTAATAAAGTCTGTTCAGCACAGAACAAACTACGTGACGCAAAACATATTGTCTCTTGAGACAAAGAGGCCAATGATGATGATGATGATGGTGTATAATATAGTTCCACGTTTATATTGATAACTATATAGATAAAACAGCTAAGTATTGTTATATGTTTAAATTGTATGAAGGGATCAAGGTCCTGCATTGTGGATAAGTAGACAAAACATAATTGGAAGCTCTCTGTGCAAGAAACTATAGAAGCAGCACAACCAAATTAAGACTGAAAATAGAAATAAAGAAAACAATAAAAATTAGATATCTTTAAAAAAGAAATGACAAAAATCTTGATAAAAAGAATAAATTGAAAGCTAAATAAATAGTCAAGTGAAAGACAGCATTACAAGTGGAAAATCAACATTGCGAGGTTGGTAAACAGTAGTTTCTCCGATTGTACTAACAAGACTGGACAAATGCTAGATAACTTTAGTAATGTCTAAGATTGTAACAAAAAGACATGACAAGTAAAGGCTAAAATTCCATGTTGAAGTGACCAAGTAATCTGATGTCTAAACATAAGTCTTGTTATGTTTACTCTTCAATCTCTCTCTACTTTCACAGACTCTCATCCTTAATTGGAGGCACACTTGCTGGCTACAACTAGCAACACAACTATAGGGGAAAAACTTGCTAGATTAGTGCGCTCTCATTAATATTAATTAACAACAAAGAAACACGGATCAAATGAAGTACTTCACAAATACAATGTCGGTAATACTTGTCGTTGCTACAAGAATAGAAGAAATGTTGAATAAATACCAAGTGGGCTACGTGCCGACTACATCGATAGAAGTGGGAGTAACACATTCAGAGAGAGAGAGAGAGAGAGAGAGAGAGAGAGAGAGAGAGATGTATGAGTGTAAAAATAAAAACAAACGATAAAGATCTGCAGTAGTCAAGATGGAGTTTGATATGGACGACGATAAATGGTTTGATTAGACCTAAAATGTAACGAAAGCGTATGTGATTGATTAGAGTCTAGTTAGTCGTATCATCTAGTTGAAAGCAGTACAGCTTGTGTGTATGTAGGTGCGTGTAAGTGTCTTTATCTATATTCTCTTGTCTCTCGAATGACACATAAGGCTTCCACAAGAGATTTTCATTGTTGCTGTTCTGCCGACTTTCTACTGTTTCCAACATCAGATCACAATATTTCAACTCTATTTCCTCAGTTCTTCTCAATGTTTCCATTTAACGCTGTAGCCTTTATTACATACGTTGTCCATTAGAGAGTTGTTCTAGCCAATGTCCCTCCACTGGTATTCGACATACATGTCTAAAACCATCCCTATCTTCGTTTTTTAATGATGGTTTCCAATGATGTATTTGTTCGTTTCAACAGCTCTTCATTTGCTATTGTATTTGGCTACATGTCTCAATATTTGAAGTCTATTTACAACTGTGTGCAGTTCAATGATTCTCAACTTTACTGTGAGCACAATGACACTAATGTGCTTAGTGAAATGCTTGAGATATAGGTAAACAAACTGAGAATCATCGACACGACCTAGAAGTTAGAAGCCGCCGTGTTATTGAGCGTACTAGCTGAGAGGATGGATTGTTTGATATCAGGACATCGTATCTTGTCTTGTAACTAATAACCAGTACTTTCCTTCTAACTACAGTTAACATATCCACATATCTTGTCTTGTAACTCGGTGTTGTCAACGGGAGTCAAATGCACTCCACCATCTCCCGCTCCAAGTAACCATAGTTTATTGCTGGAGAGGGATCACGGACTTATCTGAGTGGACTATAGTACGTTGACTGTTTGAAGTTATTGACATCAGTATATAACTAACAAATATTTACTCACGATTTTTCTCAGGAAAGCTGGTTATTTTATGAGGTTTTCGTACTGTATGGATCTTTCTTGTTGTCACAAGCTTTGTTGCACTCCCTCTTCTAATTATATGTCACTATTGTCTTCATGAGAATTTACGCCTGTGTGTTGTCAGAGCTCGCAAGGGGAGCAACGAATAGTAACACTACGACCTACAAGGCATGTCATAACCCTTAGGAAAGCTACCATAGTAAATAAAAAGCGTAGCAGAAATAGGATGTGCTGGCCTACTTATAGTCGCACAACGTACAATCACCCTTAGGCTCGGATCACATACAAATCATAAAGAGTGGTTAGTTAACAAGTGGTCGATATGGAGCGTTGGAAGAAGAAGAATTAGAATTGATATTTTGATAGTTTTTTTTCTACTGAGAAGAAACTGAAAAATTACTTAGAATCTATGTTGCAGCACTTACATAATAGCTATGGCTGCGATTATTTAATTAGTTTTCAAACTCAGAATGTCATAGTATATATTTTCAGCGGTGCAGACAAACTATCCGTTCAAAAATGAGATGGAAATGTTTAGAGCATGTTATGAGAATGGGCACTGACACATCTGTGATAACAGCTACTTACAAAATAAAATAATGTCACTTGGCCTTTACGGTATGAAGTGCCTGTCACTTCACATTGCTAGGACCAAGTATGCAGGCGGTAAGGGGGACAGTTCCTATTCTCACTTGTGGAACGTCGAGTGTGTTACTGAACCTACAACTCTCTTGTGTCTGATTCCATAAGCGAACTTTCTATAATAATAATAATAATTCCTCTCGTACCGTTATACGTTACATAGGGCCTGCAAATAATTTCTCCATACCGCTCTATCTTGCAACTCGCTCAATCTTCTCCATGGAACTGAGACCGATATTTCTTGCCTCTCTCAGCAAAGTTCGTTTCAGGGTCTCCTTAGGTCGTCCTCTTTCTTGAACCCTTTGCACTCCACTTCAATGCCTGCTTTGATATCCGTTGATCATTTCTCCTGAACGTGTGTCCAACATATCTCCATCTTCTCTTTCTTATAACAGTTGTCACTAGTGGTTGACCAGACATTTCTCTGACTTCATCACTTCTCCTGAATTCGTTCCATTTTATATTCCTTATTTTTCGCAGACATCTATTTTCAAATGCGTTCAACTTGCTTTCTATATCTTTAGTCATTTTCCAACTCTCGCTAGCATATGTTAGGATTATAACTTTCTATGCAATCTATATATTAGACGGGGAAGGGTTCTATGTGGTGTCTAAGCAAGGTGCTCGCCTCTCGTTTCGAAGGTACTCGGAGAGTTTCCTGAGTAGAGCGATCGGGATATTTTTTTCTTCTTTTTCTTCAGAAATCACTAATATCAATGTAGATGAAATCGAGTTCCTAGTCCTATGAGAGATGGACGATAAAACAGAGGTCTGTTCAAGTTAAGCAAGTAAAAGAACACTTACAAATGTCGAACAATCAATAAGAGTATGCGGTAAAACCGCTGTAAATGATGGACAAAATAACATAACAAAGAGTACAATAAAATTCCTACAAGTTTTTCAACATCTTCAAAATTACATCGGGGACCTTTGCCGTTGCTACGAGGTTCGTGCACTGTCGCTTAGGATTGTCCTGTATAAGACAGAGATCGGACTATACATGGTTATTCACTGGAAGTGCAATGATGATGGTGATACCAATCAATCAATCTATACATTATGCTAATTCGTTTCCCGAGAACAGCGAATACTGGAGGAGAAATAGAACACGGAGAGGAACATTGAACGAAGATAGCGCCCGAGTGGTTACCGGGGCCCAAATTGGGGTGTAAAGAATAGAACCACTGTTACCTGCCATGCATGTCGTAAGAAGCGACTAAGGAGGTTGGGCGTGGGGCTAGCTACCCCACGCCGTAAAAACACTAGATGGCTATAGAACGGAGAGCGAACCGAGTAAACGCTGGCTGAAACCGGATACATCGCCGAAGGATAAGCACCAGAGCTCCAAATGGTGCTGAAGATGTGATGTAAAATACACCAATGCTAAGGCTGCATGAATCAGATTTCCACAAGAATATAATTTATGGGGAAGTCTGGTACATTGGTCTGGGCGGTGATCGCGAGAGAGAGAACGAAAATATGCACGGAGTATTTCTGACATGAAATATTGTGCTGTAGGTTGCAAGAGATAAGGAGGGGGTAATGTATCACGGAGAGTCCTTGTAGAAACCTCATATGTCAAAAGGCATGCAGAGAATTACATAAACTAAGTGAGACTAGAGAATGGACCATACCTGGGCTGATAACCGAATTCAACAAAGTAGCAATGTGTTACACTGGCTACCTGTGCTTGAAAGACATTTCCTGAGTCTCGTGTTACCAAATACTTCATCTTCACATTCATCATTAGCCTAGATGTCTCAGGAGACAATAGGTCTTGCATTACGTAGTATGTTCTGCGCTGAATCACAATGTTTCTTGTGGCCACAGTTGCTGCAGGTAAAACTGGAGCTGATACATAGGATGTTCTCTAATCAACAAAGTCGACCACGAAGTGACCTCTCTGTGACGTATGCCTGGGCGATTTGTATGGAGTAGATGAGTTGCCCAAGCGTCAACTACCCCCTCACGACTTCGCTGACAGAATCCAGAGGAGTGCAAGCACGACATCTGATATCAGTTCGGTTGCAGGAGCTGTCGGTAGGACATCACTTGATGCCTGTCCGCCTTAGGGGCTCCGCTCTGGATTTTCTGTTTGGGTTTACTCCCATAGCCTTTGCCTCTCCCGAGGCTCCCACAAAGCAGTGGAGTTATTTGCCCATAGCTGGGGGTCTGGATCTTGGATATCAGGGTAAATGCACTGATATCACAAGTCTGAGGGGCCAGACCTCCACCGATATTTTTTGGTCGGGTTAACTCCCAATGACATTAAAAAACCAAATCCTGACCTGGGAAGTCCATCTCCCTAGGCGAGCCATTGTCCCGTTAGCCTTTGACCTCACGGTTAAAGTTTCCCGGTCTACATCTTCACATTACACGTCAATGATCCCGTGTTAAGAAGGTGAGGAGAAAATGGTAAGAATGTACTGGAAATCATAAGATGTTGCTTTTTCATATGATCATCAACATATTATTACAGGGTATACACTTGACTTGATTAATCAGTCATAATTGACTGTTCTTACATCTTTCAAAATGATCCAGTTGATAGGACCATCATCATTTATTTTATTATTATGTGTCTCTCGTACTGTTATACGTTACGTAGGGATTCCATACCGATTTATTCTGGGCAACTCGTTCTCTCTCTCTCGCGCGATCACTGCCCGACGATGTATCAGATCTCCCATAAATTCTATTCATGTGGAAATCTGATTCATGCAGCCTTAGCATTAGTGTGTTTTGCGTCACATCTTCATCACCATTTGGAGCTCTGGTGCTTATCCTTCGGCAATGTGTCCGGATTCAGCCAGCGTTTACTCGGTTCTGTAGCCATCTAGTGTTTTTTACGGTGTGGGGTAGCTAGCCCCACGCTCAACCTCCTTAGGCGCCTCTTACGACATGCGTGGCAGGTAACAGTGGTTCTATTCTTTACACCCCAATTTGGGCCCCGGTAACCACTCGAGCGGGCAACTCGTTCAATCTCCTCTATGGAATTGAGTCCGGATTCAGCCAGCGTTTACTCGGTTCGCTCTCCGTTCTGTAGCCATCTAGTGTTTTTTACGGAGTGGGGTAGCTAGCACCATTCCAAACCTCCCTAATCGCCTCTTACGACATGCGTGGCAGGTAACAGTGGTTCTATTCTTTACACCCCAATTTGGGCTCCGGTAACCACTCGGACGGGCAACTCGTTCAATCTTCTCTATGGAATTGAGTCTGATATTTCTCTCCTCTCGATACAGTTCGTGCTTCAAAGTTTCGATAGGGCGTCCTTTCTTCTTAAACACCGTGCCTCTCCTTTCAATACATGCTTTGTGATTCTTTGACCATTTCCTCTCAGAGTATGTCCAACATGTCTCCATCTTCTCTTTCTTATGACAATAACCATCACCATTGCACTTTGGTTAATAACTGTGTGCTACGATCTCTATATTACACTGTCAGCGACAGTGTACAAGCTCCTAACACAGGTGTGGGTCCCTTAGAGGGTCACTGATGTAATTTTGCGGATGGCAAAATTTGCAAGAATTGTATCTATTTTTAAAATGGAATTTGCCTATTCAGCGACTCTCCAGTCTAAATCTGATTGGTTTTCAACTGTCAATGGTTCTTTTACGTGTTTGAAGTAAACATTGGACCTACGTTTTATCGTCCGTCATCGGCAGGACTATGAGTCGATATCACTTACACTGAGATCAGGGTTTCCTGGAAAATAGTACGATTGCTCCAATCATCTTTATCTTCAGCAACTATGTCTGATGTCTAAAACAATAACATTATAGCAAACGTCAAAAGACCAGATAGCAAACTTGTCACTTTTGTTCAGTAACAGTACAGCAGTTGGAAAATACGTCTCATTTATGTCCAGTCATCATTATCAGGGGCTGCGCCGGCTGGCGTAGACGATCATGGATCTCCACAAACCTGTCTCGGGTGTTTGCTATCATCTCAGATGTTGACATGCCACGAAGTCAGGCTATCAAAAATGTGCTCTCTCTGTCGTCCTCTGTCTTGTCTCCCCTCGAGTTTACCAGTTGTTACAATGTGTTATAAACCTGCCTTTCTCACTACATATCCGAAAAATGATGACTACCCCTTTCTTATATTGACGACAAGCTTTCTCTGTGTTTTGACCTCATATCACTATGTCCAGTAAGATTTTTTTCTAATGGATTCTACTATAGAACAAAATGCATTGTTTCTGTAGCTGAAACTAGATCTTTGTGTGCTGCATGACGGGATAGCTGTTTGTAATGAGATCTTTGATGTACACTTAGGCAAGTTTCCAAGTTTTTGTTTATCATGATACAAGTTTTGACTTGTAGAAGTGGGGTGTGATAACTGTTAGTGCTGTAACAAATCCTAGAGATATGGTGTTATCGTAGTGGATATCCTCTAGTATATTGATAATAACAGATGGAAGAGAGAGATAAAGGGAGAAGAGAGAGAGAAAAAAATATACTAAAGAATGTGAAATAAGATAATCACCCGTTCTAACATGATAGATAACGAAAAACAAGACATACTTTAATAATGAATGAAAACTTGTTAAAGTACAAAGCTTCAATTCGTCAACATTGGACACCCCTCCATGGAATCCCGACACTATCATGCGCCTCTTTCGTCACATAACAAGTTCAATTGCTTATGACGGGGATTCAGTTACTCATTACACTGACAGTAAATACATTTATGTAGTAATATTTCTTGACAGTGTCAGCTATCAAATAAAAATAAGAGAAATATAATTCAAGAGAAACCTTTCTTCCTTTCGTTCACTTTCAGTGTTGTCTCTTATATGCACTTCATTGTATTTTGTAGCTCACACAGAGGTCCATGCCATTTTCTTTCCAATGTTGATTCGATAGGCCAGTGACTTGGTATTAGTGTACCATATTTTGAAGTATGTGCTCTGTACTCTGGGGCGCTTGTCCACATATGTACACATGGCTGAAGTGCCAATCTTGAATTTTGTATACATGTGGCAGTGGAATCGATTGCGTCCTGTTCTGATGTGCAGAATGACAGCTTGTTATAATCTGTTCATTTTGGTGGTCTTCTTGTGTTAATATTAGTGGCTTTCTGATTGCTTTAATCATCCTTTTCTTTTTGTGATAGGTAACTGGTACATCCGGTTGCTCTCATGCAGCATCTTCCTTAGAAACAGTTGATCTGTTGTTTAATTTCCTGGTATTTCACAGTGATATCCACTACAAGACGACCTTGTACAGTTTAGACATCAGTAATTGTAGACCTATCAAATGTCTGGACTAAAGTGCTTAGAGTGTTGATTTTTCATCTGTTACAAATATGATAGGTTGTAGATATGAAGCTTGATGTTCAACAGTTTCTTAGCGGATACCTTGATTGCCTGGATTTATAATACACACGAGAATGAATGATGGAGAGAGAGAGTTAGAGTGAACTTGCGGTAATAATATGGAGTATCGGAGACTGCAGTAAGAGAATCAGCGAAAACGAGTGAAAAAAGTAAGAAAACACGAACATGACAGAGATAACAACAATGATAGTGAGAATGAAAGAGAGAACGAGCAATATAATAGAGAGAGAGAGAGAGAGAGACATAGAGAGAGAGACGGAGAGAAAATGCGAGAAAAAGAATGAGAACGAGAGAGTAGACAGAACATATATATTATGTAGGAGTACGAACAAAGAATATATTAAAAAAAAATTGTCGTTAATGTCTGTAGTACCGCTTTTTAGGGCGGTGTAGGACATATGGGACGAGAACCGAGGAATTTAATGGCTGCATTGCTAGTGCAGTCGCCGCGAAGCTGTTCAGGTTAGAATTTTTATTTTATGCCCACAACATAAAAAAAACCCTGGGTCTTACCGTGGATCGAACGGGTCTCCCGTATGTAAGCCACGCTCTAATCCATTCGGCCAGACGCTCCTCACGAACACAGTATATGGAAGAATAAAATAAGTGAAGAACAAACAATAGACTTGTGTCAAAGACTTCATCATATTATAAACAACATATGTTCTTTGATGGTAAATCCAATTTATGCCACAACTAGTCTGACCATATCTGATCATGATCTTCCTAAAGAAGCCGGTGATAATTCTAAGTCACGGTAGTCAAGTGAGTTTGTCATGCACACACGTTCTCCTTATATCAACAGATCATCAAGTCAAACAATTGTATTCATATCACGTCGAGCTGTAACACTTATGTAGAAATAAAGGATTTATATACTCTACACGGGCATCATTTTAGCACTACCCTTAGACTCTCCATCTATTTTTATATACAGACTGTCTAAGGATATAATGCATACTAATAGCGTCCGTGATACAGACATTCTTGTGAGTCAAGTACTTTTTGTTAAGAGTGGCCACCCGTACAACCGTGTATACAACTGAATATTTCCCAATAATAAAAGTGGCTAAGAGCCCTTGCGGCGTATAGGTTACGTTCTTATCTTTCGTGCTCAAAGGTAACAGGTTCGCTCCCTCCTGGATCTATCTGGATATTTGTCCAGAGATCCCTGATCTCAGTGTAGGTGAGATCGAGTTCCTAGTCCTATCGGAGACGGACGATAGAACGTTGTCCCGTGTTCAATTTGTGCAAGTAAAATAACCATTAACAGTTCAAAATCGAGAAGAGCAGGCTGGAAAGCCGCTGCCCGGTCAAAATTCATTAGAAAAGCTTAACAATAAAATTCATTCACGATCTTCAAAATTACATCGGGGATTCTCGCCAGTGCTACTGAGTTCGTGCACTTCAGACGAGATGTTCTTGTGCAAGAAAGAGACTGGAGCACACATGGTTACTCATCCAAGTGCAATGATGATGGTCTATCAATCAATCAATCAATCAATCAATCAATCAATCAATCAATCAATCAAAAGTGGGTGAGCGGTGTCTGTCTTGTCTTGTCAAGTCACTTATGCAGTGAACATAGTGGGAAGTTTAATCTCTCGCTGTTAGATCAAGTAGGATAAGAGGTAGTGAACGCGAACCCCTTGCACATTTGTATACTTTCATATATACGTTAGTAATTCGACTTTCCACGATTTCTCCTTCAACTGTTTTCAATTTTAACCACCTTTGCAGATTCCAACGCTAGTTTTCCTCTTTCGACTGGATTTCTACCGCGTCTACATGCTGCTGCTTGCGTGCACTTGCCATATTCCTTGTCAGTCGTTCATTGCAAGCTACTATACACTCTACTTAAGTAGTTACACATGTTTTTTTTTCCCGGCGACCTAAATGCACATGTAAGCTAAAAAATAACGGTTAAGATCCAAAAACTGTTTATTATCAATTTTGGCCATTTTCTGGACTCTAATAAGTCGATAGCGCAAGATACAATTGTATTCTTCTTCTTCTTTTGCGATCAGTTCCCTACGTTTAGAGGTCTAAACATAGAGATATAAGTTGTCCATGTTAATCCAGTCGTTAGCAGAAGTTTCTTGCATGTATCCCACATTTCCCTATATAATTTAGTACTACAAGGTAAGGTTATAGACTTCAGATCACTGAAGAGGGGACACGTTTGTAGTATTGTTCAAGAATCTGAGGTTCACTTTGGTCAGTTTTCATTTTGTGAAGATGTACTTGTAGTGTAGTTTCCTGTACGAAGTTTAAAAGGCGGTGGTTTGTTTTCTATCTAACTTTAGGGACTTGTAGGTAACTGTTGCCTGTTCTAGACTTTATGCACATTTGTGTTTCTATTTGATAAGTGTTTTTGCTTTCTTAAGTGAGATTCTTTGGTGGAATTGTTTCTGCCAGTGTATGTTTTCGCAAGCCTGTCAGCTGTTCTTCATCTTCGACAATACCAATGTTTTGGAATCTACATTGCATTGGTACATAGTATTGAAAAGCTTGATCTTTGTGGTAGAACCAACATGATATTGAGAATCTCGATGTTTGTGTGCATATATATATATATATAAAGTTTGTGTGTGGGTGTGTGTGAGAGAGAGACAGACAGAGATAGAGAGGGAGAGAGAGAGAAAGAGAGAGCTAGAGCGAGACAGAGGGCATCAAATTAAGCAAATTAAAATAAAACACGTTCGACAGTAAATCAGAGCGTTAAGAGACAGTCACCAAATAATGTTGATAGACATAGACAAGAAGATTACTTTGATCTCATAAGTAAGCGTACGATTGTTGTACGGTTCTGTTATCTACCAGTACCACTCTTCCACTTGTGGCTATGTCCGACGCCTACTTGTCCAATATGTTATCTTTTTTATATAGAAACGAAATGCCTTTCTGTAGTTATTCATACCAAAGTTATTATCTCGTGCAACCAAACAGCTAACATAGATTCCAGACGACGGGACTTCATTATCCACTTATGTGTTTGTCTGTGTGTGTGTTGTATATATGTACGCTACTTTAAACTTGCAGAATTGGAACGAATGAAAACATTCTAGAAATGTTGTATCGACGTAAATTAAGAAGGTAACCAGAGTGGGATGTGATATTAAAAGTAGGGAACCACACAACCAACGGCGCAAGTAGGGAAAGAGAAAGACATAGTTAAATCAGGAGTGTTTGGTAGTATTCAGCTACGAACTGTTACAATTAGCAAGCTTAAGAAAGATTATGTTTGATATGCCACAAACAGTAGCTTTATCTCAGCATGTCTCTTGTCCTGTAAATGCTGCCACAAACAGTAACTTTCTCTCAGCATGTCTCTTGCCCTGTAACTGTTGCCACAAACAGAAAACCTCTCAACGCTCATCTCCCAAGACACACTGTGCGTTGTAGTCTATAACTGATACCATGAAAGAATGTCCCCATACATGTGAATGACATAAAGACGACATTTAAACGTTCAACTACATATAATTTAGTCCATTCTGTCTGTTTAACTTTTGACAAGTAATCATTTCCAATTAAGTTCACATTTATATTACACCTCGTTGCACCTCAGTGATCCAGAATTTCGTATCAAACACAGCGTAAGAGTATAAAAGTGGAGGACACCGTGGAACTATTTTCTCTATATTGCACTAGCGCAGTTGGGATATTACAACTGATTCAAAGGTTGAGGAGGATATCAATTGCTTTGGCATTTTGAAACACGTGACTCTAATTAGGAGACTTTCACATAGAGCAGAAAGTGGCGTTATCCATGATCGATATAGTCTTTGTGAGCACATTTTAGAAATGTCTTGTGGTTATACCACGAGCATATTCAAACCATTACGGCACATCTCATGTTGCTGCTACTACTACTACTACTACACTACTACTACAACTACTACTACTACTCAATTTAATGCCCGTGTGGTGCCAGGGCCCGTAATGGAAGCAAAGAATAGTACCACTGTGACCTACAAGGCATGTCGTAAGAGGCGACTGAGGTAGGGGCCTTGGGAAACTATCCTAGTAAATAGAAAGCATCGCAGGAATCGGATGTGCATAACTGTAGGCACATAGCTGACACAGCGTACAATCGCTCTTAGGCTCAGATCACATACACATCACACAGAGTGGTTAACAATTGGTCGATATGGAGCGTTCGAAGAAGGATACTATTACTACAACTACAACTCACTACTCGCCTGCTGCCACTACTACTGTTCTGCTGCCACTACTACTGTTCTGCTACCACTACTACTGTTCTGCTGTTACTACTACTGTTCTGCTGTTACACTACGTTCTGCCGCTACTACTGTTCTGCTACCACTACTACTGTTCTGCTGTTACTACTACTGTTCTGCTGCCGCTACTACTGTTCTGCTGCCGCTACTACTGTTCTGCTGCCGCTACTACTGTTCTGCTGCCGCTACTACTGTTCTGCTGCCGCTACTACTGTTCTGCTGTGCTACTACTGTTCTGCTGCCACTACTACTGTTCTGCTGTTACTACTACTGTTCTGCTGTTACTACTACTGTTATGCTGCCGCTACTACTGTTCTGCTGCCGCTACTACTGTTCTGCTGCCGCTACTACTGTTCTGCTGCCGCTACTACTGTTCTGCTGCCACTACTACTGTTCTGCTGCCACTACTACTGTTCTGCTGCCACTACTACTGTTCTGCTGCCACTACTACTAGTGTTGATTTTGCTGATGCTCCTACTCCTACTACTATTGAATTATATTCTAGGCCGTCCTTTTCATATGTACCCATGATGTATCGGTATAACCGAACTCTCCTTTTACAGTTCTTCTTAAGGTATTCTTTGACCTGCCACTTCTCCCTTCCTCTGCTTGTTTCAGTCAAATGAATGTTTGGTTGTATTTTTTCTAGTGTTCCGAGGGTGTGTTAAATACATCTCAGTTTCTTCTCTTTAAACTCCAGCTGTACTAAAGTATCATTCATGTTATTACTTTCGGATATCTGGAAACTTAGTATTTAGCAGAAGTGTTTACAGTTTATTCTATTCGTGGGCATGTCTCACAGTGAAAGAGAGTGTATACACGAGGAAATGATAAACTATAAGTAGGAAGAAATATCTAAGGTGGACACATGCGCCACTGAATATGCAATCAGAAAATGTCATAAATGGATTGGACATGTATGTTGGGGCATTTCTTGAACAGCTCTCCGATGAACAGCGGATAGCAAAAGAAACAATGGGCGCCCATAGAAGAAACATTGAGGCTTGACGACGGAAACAATTTGTAGAGAGTCAATAGAACAGCAACAACGGAAATCTCTCATGAGAGACTTAAGTGTCAAACTGGAAACGAAGAAAACGCTATTAGATAGAAGAGCCATTACAACCAACCTTCTATGCTGAGATGGCGATGTAAGGAAATTACAAATCTGAGGTGGTCAGACCAGACCGGATCTGGAGAAAACCGTGGGCAGGCTGCGGTGATACTAAATAAATTGACGTTTAGGGACAGAGACACGTGTGTATAGTATCACATAAGTCAGCAAGAATTTAATTAAATATAAAACATAAAACTGAGATGGTGCTTTATTGTGACAGATACTCTACAAAAATCAGCGATGAATATACAAGAATGCCGCTGACGAGTTCATATCGCATAGATACGGCGCAGATATTTTGTGGATAACTTCAGTTTCAGAAGCCTAAACACGTTAACCGAACAATCGCTGATATTGTGTGTGTACATCTAAGTGACACTCGTTGAGAGCCACCCCTGCTGTGAGATACCACTTATCATTCGTGTAGTGTACGTGATACAGGCGATACTGAATAGTTGATAACAAAACACGAACAGCATTAGTAACCATGAAAGTCGCATTCATTTAACAACCACTGCAAGTTCAGACAAATTTTTGTTTCTGGATAGATGTCCTGTTCCTATTTAACTTTTAGTATAGGCACACTATATAAGTAAAAAAAAGTAAAAGAACCCTTTCACACCTCGTGGTATATAGGGCAATACAGTGTTAGGTCTGTATTTTTCATTGACCGTCGGCACACGATGGGTGATGTGGTCAGCATCACGCCGGCCGCCTTTACTTTCCCACACTATATACGCACATTATATAGTTTTAAAACTAAATTAAGAAATTTCAATCCCAAACGCGTATCAATCCTAACATATGCCAGCGAGAGTTAGAGAATTACTAGAGATATAGAAAGTAAGTTGAATGCATTTGAAAATAGTTGTCTGCGAAAATAATGAACTTCAAATGAGACGAAATCAGGAGAAGTGATGAAATCAGAGAAATGTCTGCTCAACCACTAGTAGCAACTGTTAGAAGAAAAAGATGGAGACACGTTGGACACACCTTGAGAAGAAATGATCAAAGAATACCAGACCAGGCATTGAAGTGGGAGGCAAAGGGTTCAAGAAAGAGAGGACGCCCAAGAGAAATCATGAAACGAACTTTGCTGAAAGAGACAAGAAATATCGGACTCAATTCGATGGAAGAGATTGAGAGATTTCCCAGGACAGAGCGGTATGAAGAAATTACTTGCAGGCCCTATGTAACATATAACTGCACTAGAGGAATATATACGCAGACTAATGCTACATTTTAAAGCGCTGCTTTTAATAATAAAATGTGATGCTCTAACAAATTCTAATATAACTTTATTCCGTCAAGCACCTAGGCACACTTTATAAACTGAAATGTGCAGAATGTAATGCTGTATATCATAAAACTATTTGTTTCAATGTTATCACAAAAGTACACACAAATAACATGAAATGAATCTAGTGATATTTTACAAATAACAGAAATAAGCATTCCTGCCGCAGTATAATATTTACTCGAATTCATTTTTAGGGAGTAAAATAATCAATTGACAAAACGTCTACAATCAAGATTAATATCACAACATACTGAAGACCAAGAACAGAAAATAAAAAAAAACGTTTCGCAAAACAATGTCTGATATAAAAGAATGCATATGCAACTTTCATTTTCGGAACAATTTCTACGTTAAGTCACTTGCGGTAATGAAAATGACGTTTTTTTAAAAATGGTCCGTATACGCACCGGAGTTTTAGCAGACAAAACTGGGTACAAATTGTGCGATCATATACAAGATTTTATTTACAGTCAACACAATATTTCTTGTTAAAAGACAGGGGGCATGCACAATTAATTGAACGTGATTAAAAACACCATATAGAAACTGTAAACGTTCATTTAACTAATAGCTCCGTCGAGTACTCTGTATAAGATGGCAATATACAACAACAGACAGGAGCATTTTGGAATAAAATAAAATAATTATAGCTAGACATTCATGCGAGAAATTGTAGATTTGATGCAACCTCAGAAAACAAAGGAACAATATTAGTTGGATATAAGCTGAGACTTAAAGAAAAAATATATTTGGAAGAGCACATGGCGAAGAAAAGTGAACGATGAGACCAGTGGGTTCGAAACCTCTTAGGAAACAAGACAATGGCTCAGAATAGCAATTGGTGGAAAGTCACATTTGCTGCATATTGTTTCACGAGGGAGAAGAAGGACTACAAAAAAGAAAAGGCACACAGAAAATTGTGAGAAATACATTTAAAAAAAACCAAGGACAAAAGAAGGTAGATAATGAGATGACACGATGGATAAAAAAACAGCAGGCATCAGAAATATTGAAATAAAAATACATGGTTGTGAAACAGACTGTGCAACCAAAGACACTATGTGATAACGTTTGGAGATAAGCAATGGATAGTATCAACGTTTCAAGACGTTCCAAAAATGTCCGATCCCTTTTCAGCTTTTACAGTCAATGAATCAAGTCAGTGAGCTAGAGCTGACCAAGACCATACCTTCACGTTGTGAAAAGCTTGTATTTGAGAAAAAAAGATGGAATGGGGATGGTAAACTTGGTCCCAAAGACGAATTATCGAGCGGGTAGGCGTAGATATCGCAGCATTGTAAACTGCACATAACGCAACAAACAACATTTCTTGTATGGCGAGTAAGTATCCGGACCAAGACATTTCGTTAGCAGATTTGACAAGTGACAGTAATTATATCTAACTAGATATTATAGCAGTGTGTGCCCATGCTAGGGTAGAGGTATCAAGGACATCACACTGGTGACAGACAACACAACAACACGCAAGTCGGAACTTGATCTCAGTTCACACATATGTGGGTCACCCCCATTCTATTCTCAGAGTCATAAAAGTATGTGCAGGCATGTCAAGCGATTCTTGACTTTGTTACCAGTGGTTAGACCATAGATTCCCAAACTTTTTCGGCCCACCGCCCACTTTGCACAACATAAACTTTGTAACGCCCCCTCCACATTATAACAGTTTGCCAACGCCCCCTTCCACATATACACATGCTCTATTTTTTCTTTGACATGGAAAATTGATATATATATATTTCTGTAATGCAAGGTCAATTTTCAAATGATTATATTCATGAAATAGAAAAATGATGAAAAAATGTATCGTGTAAGACGGGCATAAGGTGAATAAATATGCAGAATTCAAATTTTAATAATTATTCAATCGCAACAACTCGAAAAATTCCCCTAAATGCTTCTGAACCCACCATTGCCCCCCTGGGAGTCTTCAGCGCCCACTAGGGGGCGGTACCGCCCACTTTGGGAAACGCTGGGCTAGACGGAACTGGAAGACTTGGGTCCGAGTATTTAGTTTGCAATGCATTTGCTATTTTATTAGTATTCTTCTAGAGGAGTAGGAGAAGACCTAGACATACCTGGAGGGGAGAGAGAGAGAGAGAGAGAGAGAGCTGGAGGCTGATATTAAAAGGATAGGTAAAACATGGAAAGAATTGGAAGGGATGGCAGAAGAGAGGAAGAGCTGGAAGAAGTTTGCTTAAGACTCGTGCTCCTTTGGGAGTTGAAAGGTGAAGAAGAAGAAGGAGTATTCTTCTCCCTTTGCGACTTTACATGGAGTGTTTTTTTTTCTTTCTCTCATTTTTTTCTGTCTCTTGCTTGCCATTAGAAAGAATGCTGAGAAAACCTATCTTATTTAAGAAAATGTTGCTATCTTCTACTTTTGTACTTCCACAAACAGAAGTTTGATATTGATATTTCATTCAGAGTTAATTTATATATCAGAAAGACAGCTTCAGTACTAGTAGAATCTCACTAAATCGAAGAATATATCTACGCATGACTGAATCTGTACACTTTCTTTTCTGGAAGCCCCCAAATATTTGTTCAATGTCTACTTATTAATCATATTCATTGGCTTCGTGGCTTCCCATGTGGGTTTATAAAACTTCTTATTCTCTAATCTTTTATTTGTTGATTTGTGTGTCTTTACAATTTACTCATTTGATTTTTATAAATGGAGGTTAAGTTCAGATCGTTCTATTTCATACACATACACACACAAATCTCCTGTGTGTCATGTCGAATGGTGTAGTCGGTTACGTACATTTTCAAGTTTCCTTCCTATCTTTATTGATGTTAACGGGGTCTCTATGGCGAAGTGGTGCCCGTCTGCCCAGCGTGTTCGTAGCGCGTTGGAATACGGGTGACTATCCCTCTGTGTGTGCGGGTTTAATTCCGCGGGATGGCAGAAAAAGCCACATATTCCCCAGATTTACGGTGTTCGTGGCACCGAACCAAAGAGTTACGATGTCCATGGCACCGAGCCGAAGAGCTGAAAAGCTCAAGAGCTTCTGGATACAAACATTTTTTTTTTTTAAATGGCGAAGTGGTTATGCCTGTCGTTCTGAAGGTTGTAGGTTCGAATCCGGACCTAGTCACATGTGCAATTTTGTCATAAGATCTATAGGATTATTGTTTGAGCTACGTAGTTCGTGTTTTGTGCAACATTTCTGCCGACCGGGACAGAGTCATATACGGACCTAGTCACATGTGCAATTTTGTCATAAGATCTATAAGATTATTGTTTGAGCTACGTAGTTCGTGTTTTGTGCAACATTTCTGCCGACCGGGACAGAGTCATATACGGACCTAGTCACATGTGCAATTTTGTCATAAGATATATAGGATTATTGTTTGAGCTACGTAGTTCGTGTTTTGTGCAACATTTCTGCCGACCGGGACAGAGTCATATACGGACCTAGTCACATGTGCAATTTTGTCATAAGATCTATAGGATTATTGTTTGAGCTACGTAGTTCGTGTTTTGTGCAACATTTCTGCCGACCGGGACAGAGTCATATACGGACCTAGTCACATGTGCAATTTTGTCATAAGATCTATAGGATTATTGTTTGAGCTACGTAGTTCGTGTTTTGTGCAACATTTCTGCCGACCGGGACAGAGTCATATACGGACCTAGTCACATGTGCAATTTTGTCATAAGATCTATAGGATTATTGTTTGAGCTACGTAGTTCGTGTTTTGTGCAACATTTCTGCCGACCGGGACAGAGTCATATACGGACCTAGTCACAGGTGCTATCTCTGTATAGTCTTAGGATTATTGTCAGAGCCACTATTCAGATGTTCTTTGTGCAACATTACATGCCGACCGGGACGAAAGTCATGTTCGGATTATCAATGGCAATGTTTGTCATGTCTATGAGGTTGTTTGAACGACCTAGTTTTGATGTGCAATTTTTCTGCAGATCTACAGGTATATGGACTTGAGTCACATGTCATTTCATAATGTTGTTTCTGTAGCTTTTTAACATTTCTGCCGACCGGGACAGAGTCATATAACAGTACGAGAAGAATATAATAATAAAATATGCTAAGTACAATCACAAATTATGTATATCTCTTGTGAAATCACACTGACACTTTACATAACTGGTAATGTTAATGGTTTCTATAGTGTCATCATCATCAAATAGCTTGTCCTGAGCAGAACTTTGCCACCCCAACAGTCCTCCGGAATTTTTCTCTCTCATAGGCCAGATGACCTGCCTCTGCAGCCGTCATGTTCAAACCATCAGTTACATCCTGATTCCATCTTCTCCGTGGTCTTCCTCTTCTTGCCGATATACCTCCTTCCATGATGGTCTTCTCCAGCCTTTCGTGTCTTTTTATATGTCCAAAATATCTCAATGTTCTCTTTCTTATTTGTAGCATCAGCAAGTTTTCTTTGATTTTGAGTTCTTTCTGAATATATCTATTTGTTCTCTTCTCTGTCCAAGATATACGAAGGACTCTTCTGTAACACTTATATTCAAAAGCACATATATGATTTTTCTATAGTGTACCCAAGAGAATGTTAAGGCACATTACACAATCTGTTGGAGGTTAATCGTAAAAAAAAAAATTAAGCACACGTAAGTTTAGTCCAAAAACTGCAACCACCCAATGTCACTCCAACTTATTTTTAAACACATGATTTACTTATCTCTCTCTCCTCCCTCCCTCTCTCTCTCTCTCTCTCTCTCTCTCTCTCTATATATATATATATATATATATATATATATATATATATATATAAAGATATATATATATACATAATAATAATCATTCCTCTCGTAACGTTATTCGTTACATCGGGTGGCAATTAATTTCTCCATATCGATATATCCTGGGCAACTCGCTAAATCTCTTCCATGGAACTGAGACCGATATTTCTTGCCTCTCTCAGCAAAGTTCGTTTCATTGTCTCCCTAATGCGTCCTCTATTTCTTGAACCCTTTGCACCAAACTTCAATGCCTGCTTCGGTATTCTTTGATCATTTCTTCTCAATGTATGTCCATCATATCGCCATCTTCTCCCTCTTGTAACAGTTGTTACTACTGGTTGACCAGATATTTCTCTGATTTCATCACTGCTGAATTCGACCCATTTTATGTTCTCTGTTCTTGGCAGATATCTCTTTTCAAATACATTCAACTTGTCTTCTATATCTTTAGTCAGTTTTTCAAACATAATGTTGCGGAGAAAAGGAAAGAAAATGTATAGACTAAATGTAAATCACTTAGTCAGAGTCTAAAGTAATGAAGTACATAATCATTATCACGTGCCATGTCGGCAGGTGTAGGAGGTCATAAAACTCCACAAATGTATGCCCCTAGTACTATCAGTTCGGCTGTTGACAGACTTCTTCCGTGCCATGAAGCCAGAATGTCCAGAATTTTCTCTCTCTCTATAGTTTATCTATCTAATCTCCCATTGATTCTGACAGTTGTTATTTATGTGTTATAAACCTCTCTTTCTCATTATATGTCCGATAAATGATGATTGCTCCTTTCTTATGTAGATAATGTGTTTTCTATTTGTCACGATCGCTTTCAATATGTCAACATTAGTTATTTTAGCAATACATTGGACATTTAGCATTCCTACGTGTAATTAATATCCATGACTGACATCCATATGTCAGTACTGTCTCTATATAGCACTGAAGAACCTCTCTTTCTGACTTGTTGCATATCATGCTTATCATTTTAAGATATTTGCTATCTTTTTTGTCTTGCCTATTCTAATCTTTCTTTCTGACTTGTTGCATATCATGCTTATCATTTTAAGATATTTGCTATCTTTTTTGTCTGGCCTATTCTAATCTTTCTTTCTGACTTGTTGCATATCATGCTTATCATTTTAAGATATTTGCTATCTTTTTTGTCTTGCCTATTCTAATCTTTCTTTCTGACTTGTTGCATATCATGCTTATCATTTTAAGATATTTGCTATCTTTTTTGTCTTGCCTATTCTAATCTTTCTTTCTGACTTGTTGCATATCATGCTTATCATTTTAAGATATTTGCTATCTTTTTTGTCTTGCCTATTCTAATCTTTCTTTCTGACTTGTTGCATATCATGCTTATCATTTTAAGATATTTGCTATCTTTTTTGTCTGGCCTATTCTAATCTTTCTTTCTGACTTGTTGCATATCATGCTTATCATTTTAAGATATTTGCTATCTTTTTTGTCTTGCCTATTCTAATCTTTCTTTCTGACTTGTTGCATATCATGCTTATCATTTTAAGATATTTGCTATCTTTTTTGTCTTGCCTATTCTAATCTTTCTTTCTGACTTGTTGCATATCATGCTTATCATTTTAAGATATTTGCTATCTTTTTTGTCTTGCCTATTCTAATCTTTCTTTCTGACTTGTTGCATATAATGCTTATCATTTTAAGATATTTGCTATCTTTTTTGTCTTGCCTATTCTAATCTTTCTTTCTGACTTGTTGCATATCATGCTTATCATTTTAAGATATTTGCTATCTTTTTTGTCTTGCCTATTCTAATCTTTCTTTCTGACTTGTTGCATATCATGCTTATCATTTTAAGATATTTGCTATCTTTTTTGTCTGGCCTATTCTAATCTTTCTTTCTGACTTGTTGCATATAATGCTTATCATTTTAAGATATTTGCTATCTTTTTTGTCTTGCCTATTCTAATCTTTCTTTCTGACTTGTTGCATATCATGCTTATCATTTTAAGATATTTGCTATCTTTTTTGTCTGGCCTATTCTAATCTTTCTTTCTGACTTGTTGCATATCATGCTTATCATTTTAAGATATTTGCTATCTTTTTTGTCTTGCCTATTCTAATCTTTCTTTCTGACTTGTTGCATATCATGCTTATCATTTTAAGATATTTGCTATCTTTTTTGTCTTGCCTATTCTAATCTTTCTTTCTGACTTGTTGCATATCATGCTTATCATTTTAAGATATTTGCTATCTTTTTTGTCTGGCCTATTCTAATCTTTCTTTCTGACTTGTTGCATATCATGCTTATCATTTTAAGATATTTGCTATCTTTTTTGTCTTGCCTATTCTAATCTTTCTTTCTGACTTGTTGCATATCATGCTTATCATTTTAAGATATTTGCTATCTTTTTTGTCTTGCCTATTCTAATCTTTCTTTCTGACTTGTTGCATATCATGCTTATCATTTTAAGATATTTGCTATCTTTTTTGTCTGGCCTATTCTAATCTTTCTTTCTGACTTGTTGCATATAATGCTTATCATTTTAAGATATTTGCTATCTTTTTTGTCTTGCCTATTCTAATCTTTCTTTCTGACTTGTTGCATATCATGCTTATCATTTTAAGATATTTGCTATCTTTTTTGTCTTGCCTATTCTAATCTTTCTTTCTGACTTGTTGCATATCATGCTTATCATTTTAAGATATTTGCTATCTTTTTTGTCTTGCCTATTCTAATCTTTCTTTCTGACTTGTTGCATATCATGCTTATCAGTTTAAGATATTTGCTATCTTTTTTGTCTGGCCTATTCTAATCTTTCTTTCTGACTTGTTGCATATCATGCTTATCATTTTAAGATATTTGCTATCTTTTTTGTCTGGCCTATTCTAATCTTTCTTTCTGACTTGTTGCATATCATGCTTATCATTTTAAGATATTTGCTATCTTTTTTGTCTGGCCTATTCTAATCTTTCTTTCTGACTTGTTGCATATCATGCTTATCATTTTAAGATATTTGCTACCTTTTTTGTCTGGCCTATTCTAATCTTTCTTTCTGACTTGTTGCATATCATGCTTATCATTTTAAGATATTTGCTATCTTTTTTGTCTGGCCTATTCTAATCTTTCTTTCTGACTTGTTGCATATCATGCTTATCATTTTAAGATATTTGCTATCTTTTTTGTCTGGCCTATTCTAATCTTTCTTTCTGACTTGTTGCATATCATGCTTATCATTTTAAGATATTTGCTATCTTTTTTGTCTGGCCTATTCTAATCTTTCTTTCTGACTTGTTGCATATCATGCTTATCATTTTAAGATATTTGCTATCTTTTTTGTCTTGCCTATTCTAATCTTTCTTTCTGACTTGTTGCATATCATGCTTATCATTTTAAGATATTTGCTATCTTTTTTGTCTGGCCTATTCTAATCTTTCTTTCTGACTTGTTGCATATCATGCTTATCATTTTAAGATATTTGCTATCTTTTTTGTCTGGCCTATTCTAATCTTTCTTTCTGACTTGTTGCATATCATGCTTATCATTTTAAGATATTTGCTATCTTTTTTGTCTTGCCTATTCTAATCTTTCTTTCTGACTTGTTGCATATCATGCTTATCATTTTAAGATATTTGCTATCTTTTTTGTCTGGCCTATTCTAATCTTTCTTTCTGACTTGTTGCATATCATGCTTATCATTTTAAGATATTTGCTATCTTTTTTGTCTTGCCTATTCTAATCTTTCTTTCTGACTTGTTGCATATCATGCTTATCATTTTAAGATATTTGCTATCTTTTTTGTCTGGCCTATTCTAATCTTTCTTTCTGACTTGTTGCATATAATGCTTATCATTTTAAGATATTTGCTATCTTTTTTGTCTTGCCTATTCTAATCTTTCTTTCTGACTTGTTGCATATCATGCTTATCATTTTAAGATATTTGCTATCTTTTTGTCTGCCTATTCTAATCTTTCTTTCTGACTTGTTGCATATCATGCTTATCATTTTAAGATATTTGCTATCTTTTTTGTCTTGCCTATTCTAATCTTTCTTTCTGACTTGTTGCATATCATGCTTATCATTTTAAGATATTTGCTATCTTTTTTGTCTGGCCTATTCTAATCTTTCTTTCTGACTTGTTGCATATCATGCTTATCATTTTAAGATATTTGCTATCTTTTTTGTCTTGCCTATTCTAATCTTTCTTTCTGACTTGTTGCATATCATGCTTATCATTTTAAGATATTTGCTATCTTTTTTGTCTTGCCTATTCTAATCTTTCTTTCTGACCCGCATCTACCATCTCATGTTATCAGGGTTTCAATGTATTTAAATGCATGCACTTATCTTAGCAACATCCCATTTACTTTGATGTCGCATGTTTATGGTATCTGTTCTATTGAGACGACCGTAACGTATGTCTTCTTGATACTATTAGGATATAAACCATTGTTGTTGCTTTCTGTCACCACCATAGTAACTAGTTCCTAAAGCTCTATTTAACTATTCGTTATCAAGACTAAATAGTGGCAGTTACTTTTCTTATCAAGACGATGCTGGGCATTAACTATGGCGATTCATTGATGTTCAGACTAAGTATCATCTGAAGGCCTTTACAACAAGTTTGTTTTTAGAATTATCTCTCTTTAGCCTGTTACGCCCTTGGCGTTTAGGGCAGCAACAAACGTACACCATTCTTCCCTGTTCATGGCCTTCCTCTGTATTGTGTTCCAGCTATGATTCATTTCCTTCAGCTCTTGCTCTATCGTTCTCCTCCAGGTCGTCTTGGGTCTTCCACGCTTTCGCCTACCTTCTGGAGTCAATCTCAGTGCAGTTTTCGTGTCGGAGCCAGTCTCCATGCGTATCACATGTCCAATCCATCTCCAGCGTCGTCTTCGGATGATAGTGCCCATATTCTCTTGTTGGCATCGTGCAAGCAATTCTTGATTCGAGATAGTAGTCGGCCAGTACACGCGTAAGATTTTTCGCAGACAAGTTGTATGAAAGGCGGAGAGTCTGGACATATCCTGTTCTGTCATTCTCCAGCATTCCGATCCGTACAGCAATGTTGACAGCACACAGCTGTTATAGATACTAGTCTTGGTTCTGATGCTGTATTGGGCAGATTTCCAGGCGGTCTGAAGGGTCATGAATGCACTTCGTGCCTTACTCAGTCTGTTTTAATGTCAGATCCAGCGCCTCCTTCATTGCTAATAACACTTCCAAGGTATGTGAAAGCGGTTGTATCTCGGAGGGTTTTACCTTCTAGTTTGACTGGTGCTGGGGTTGCTATGTTCAGAGTCATTACTTCAGTTTTCTTCTGATTTATTTTCAGCCCAACCATCTCACTATATTGGTTAAGGCGGCAGGTCTTTTCCTGGATATCTCTATGTGTATGAGATAGGAGTGCGATGTCATCTGCAAAATCTAGGTCTTCCAGAGTGGATGTGAGCGTCCATCTAATACCTCTTGCCTTATCTTCCGTTGTTTTACGCATCACCCAATCTATGACAGTGTTGAATAATAGGGCTGACATAACACATCCTTGTCGCACGCCTGTTTTTACTTCAAACTTTAGTTCTGAAGTTTCAACACTGCATGCAAATTTGCTGTAGCAGCTTTTATAATATTTATAAAACACAGTGGGATTCCATACCATCTTAAGATACGCCATAGACTTTCGCGGTGTATGCTATCAAAAGCTTTTTCAAAATCTACAAAGTTGATATAGAGTTTGCTTTGCCATTCTGTGCACTGCTCTATGATAAGTAGTTTGCGAGATTCAAGAAACAATAAAAGTAAAAACAATCAGAGACTGAACGGAGATCCCCCAGCTGCAATTCGTTGGTCGAAAATGACTATTACGCCGGAGAGCCGATATAAAATATGTATATCTGGCGTGGCTGGGAAACCTACGCAGGTTTACCTGGCTGGATATAACCTTGCTGGGAGACGACTAGAAACTCAACCATTCTAGGCAAGTCCATCAAATATTTAGCCAACTGCAAACTCACATTGTTATACGTGGTTTGAAATCAAGCAAAAACAAAATAAGCTCGAGTGTTGTCAAGTTAGTCTGGACAAGCACAACCAATCTATCATAACACTAAATATGTTTTGGCAGCAGATCTTGTTCCATTAGACAAGTTCAATAACATCAATAATATAATTTCCCAAACTGGGAGGAATAAAAGACAATCAGAATATCACATACACATAATATTTATCTTCTCCAATAGATGTCACCGTTGTATACTAAGTATTGGATGATCAGAAGTGATAACATACAGAGTTGTAGAAGAAAGGAAGACGGTTCAAAAATGAAAACGGCGAAGAGCGGCAGTTGCAGTTTTGCGGTCACTGGAAACAAGAAGGTTTAGCAACAGTAGTAGAACAGCAGCAGCGGCAGCCGCCGCCGCAGTACTAGTAGTAATAGTAATGAGAAGTTATGAGACCAGAAACTAATTTATACGTTCTCATTTCAAATTCAAATTTGACTGCTTGTGATTACAGCTACAACTAAATCATTGCTTGCTAACAATGGTGATTAAAGTGGAGTAATGTGGCGTTTCCAGGGTAGTGGAGAATGTAAACACTGTTCCCCCTTCATGTCGTAAAGGCGTTTAGTTTAGCCGTTGGATCATCATCATCACTGCACATCGAACCAATTAGTCCACAGGTGCTCCGATCTCCTCCTCAGCATGTATCTCAGCGTGTGGCAACTAATGACACCAGTTATTTGTTGGTTTACTGTTCTTTGACTACCAGTATAGTGTTCTTGTCTAGCTACACCACATTTGACTACCAGTATAGTGTTCTTGTCTAGCTACACCACATTTGACTTGATATTCGTGGAGTCTAGTTAGGGTTGTAGATTTCCCACTGTTACTTGAATCATTTACAAGTTCTCTCTACCTTAGGCAATTCAGAATATCAGCATGGGCCATTGCTCACCCGCTTTTTTACAAGACATACCTGCAAGCCTATCGGCTTTTGGTGCCTTATGGCGTTTGGTATGTGGTTGGCGACCCCATACTATAAAAAGTAAACTGCTACAGAAACAGACATAAAAAACTATATGGATGCCATAGTGGTAGGAACGAAGTGAATGGAAAGTGTATTTTGTCTCTGCAATATGTGCCAATGGGCGCGACGAGACTGATGATGATAAATGTTACATGAACTATAAGCAACATAACAGAAGTCAAAACACACGTTATAAATGACATAAAATATAATCGTTATAATTGTGTAAAAGGAACGATGAAAAGGACACGATGTGAAGAGAAGCGGATACATACAGACAATTAGTTAGTTAGTTAGTTTATTCCTTTCGAGCCAAAGGCGGCACATAGAGCAGAGGTTTTAGATCTCCATGTGATACGGTTCTTTGCTAGCAGTTGGAGATCTTGTATGGTTTTACATCCCAATAGTTTACTTTCTTGTTGGATGGTTCTTCGAAGAGTGGTCTTTGGTCTTCCACGTTTTCTTTTCCCAATTGGTGACCACATAAGGACTTGTCGATTTAGTCTCTTTTCGTCTGCTCTAAGAACATGACCTAAATATTTCCACCTTCGTTTCCTTATAATATTTGATACGGGTTGTTGGTGTGTTCTATCTCTCACTGTGTTGTTAGAAACGAAATCACTCCATTTTACTTTTAATAATTTTCGTAGACATTTATTCTCAAAGCTGTCCAGTTTCTTATCAATTTTCTTTGTTGATTTCCAACTTTCACAACCGTAGGTCAGTACAGGAATCACACATGACCTAAATAATTTAACTTTTGTGCATATACTAAGGTCTTGAGATTGCCAGATATTCGTTAATTTAGTGAAGGCACTAGCTGCTATAGCAATACGAGAGTTTATACAGACAATATAAACTACTATATCGAGTTAGTCATAATATTGGAAATGACGCGATGAATAATAAAATATACTTGCGGTATGCCACACATTCACTGAATGATGTCGATCATATAATAGAGAAACAAACATGTTTTCTGTACAGAGAATTAGTAAAGTACCATGCGGTTCTTAATGAAGATAATTAACGAGATTTGGTAAGCTGCTAGCAATAATCTGTTCTCTAATTAACTGTCCGAAATGTGACTTATATTTGGGAATACAGAAAAGTGACAGTCAGTTGGAATTCATATGACAGTACAGTTTCACTGTTTTCAAAAGGATGGTCTGGTAATTTAATCCCTGAACAGATCCTGTAAGGTGTTTCTGCTAGCATTCACCTTCACAAACTCAAACCCACAGGTATTGAAATCTACGTAGCGCAACTTGCTTCCATTTTTGTATCCGTCGTGTTCTGTGTAATTGCATCTTCCTTGTGTGAACATGTACTTGCTTGTTTTTGTGGTAAATTTGTCAACGTTTCTAAGACTAATATTAACACATTTCGGTTCTTTACAATGTGCGTCGTATCTAATACTTGCGTGGTATTTGGTGGATATAGTCCCGAAGGACTATAGGGATGTGCTGCTGAATAGGTACTACGCAGCTCCGTTAGTGACTGTAAAGTCTGATTTGAGTGACAGTCTCTGTTACAATTTTCACCCTAAAATGATGAGGTGGATCTCTCGAGATGGGATTGCATCCCGGAGTTTCTTTGCTTGTTCGATCAGAATGTGAACAAAATGCAAAAGTACACTCCGCACCTCCTTTCTCCAGGTAATCTGGCTTTGTCGACTTTTGCCAGTGCTTATATCAAGAGCTTTTAAATCTTACTTGCAGACATCCTTATATCGCATTTGGGGGCTTTCAGTCAGTCTCTTCCAAGAGATTAGCTCTCAATAAAAGAGATTCTTGAGAATTCGGTCTTATTCCATGCGCGAGATGTGGCCCAGCCAACAGAGACGTCTCTGCTTGACATCGAGTGTACATAGAGTGTACATTTCTACTCTCTTAAGTACTCGATTGTTTGCTACATGTTCATTCTATGAGATGCCAAGACAACGTATAAGGAGTCTCATATGAATATCATTGCTGTATCTTTCCTGTGAAGAGCAATGAGTCCAGGATTCAGACGCATAGAGTGTATGCTCAGCACGCAAACCCTACAGACCTACATTTTTACAAGCTCAGTTAGTTTGTTATTTTCTCAGACTTTCTTTGTCAGTCTGGAGAATGTAGTTAATGCCTTGTTAATCAATGCTTCTGTTGATTTCAGTCTCCATTAAAAAGTTGTCATAAATACTTGAGCTCAGGTATTCAAATTTATGAACAATCTTCAGTTCGTTGTAAGTGTGATATTCATTCAAATAGTAACAGCCCAACCAGCCAACACCTAACCTATAACATTCTTTCACAAATGATCTATTGTGGTAATTTGCGTCACATCTCACTACACCACATATGGTAAACCAAATACTTGATCTCTCATTTCCTGAACCCACGCAAAGGTTCACGAGTAGTACAGTTGTACACCGTCCAAGAATATCACACAGTCCAAGAATACCACTTTTCCCAATTATAGTTATATAGAGAAAAGATTAGACGTAATTTGTTATATATTCCTACATGGCATCTGTAAAATTGCCAGTTTAACATCGGGGGTCAATTGTATTTCTAAACGTTATGAAGGAAGCACAAATCGCTGGAATATTCTGTGTGCTTATGTTTCACATTGTTTAATGTACACATATAATGGTGGAATATCAGACATAAGTAAATCAGATGACAACGCCTACTGCAGATCTGTTCAACATAAACATGGTCATATGCTGGTCTTTAAGAAATATGTTATTCAACAGTAATGTTAGTAAACTATCGTTGACTGATACATTTTGTCAAAATGATTATCTTGGATATTAGTATGGCTTTAAAAAAAATTAAACAACTAAAAACAGTATGGAACGCAACTGATAGGAACACAAAGATCAGAATACTAAGAGCATGCATATTCCCAAGGCAGTGGAAAACAAATAAGTGCTTTTGAATATAAGTGTCGCAGAAGAGTCCTCCGTATATCTTGGACAGAGAAGAGAACAAATATATCTATCCAGAAAGAACTCAAAATCAAAGAACACTGGCTAATGCTACAAACAATAAACAGAATATTGAGGTATTTGGACATATAAAAAAACATGAAGGGCTGCAGTAGATCATCATGGAAGGATGCATACTGGCAAAGAGCAGAACAGGAATACCACAGAGAAGATGGATTCAGGATATAACTATTGGGTTTGAACATGACGGCGGCGGGATATCTGGCCTATGAGAGAGAAATTCAGAAGGACTGTTGAGGTGGCAAAGTTCCGCTCAGGACAAGCTATTTGATGATGATGATGATTGATTATCTTGGTAGTTTGAAAGTGAAGAAAAAAAACCATATATAGAGATATATGTACGTAGGCATCTCACGCTTTGTTATCTATCTCAGACTGAAATTTTAAACTACATCAGAAAATAACATATGCTATATATATATGATAGAAATACCTTGATTAGGCTCTGGTTACATGACCTCAATGTAAGCACACATACACAGAGTATGTGATAGATAGTTCAAGTGGTTATTGTTATCGAGTTTTAGTCGCACTGTCCTCAAATACTGTAATCTAATCTATCGCCTGTGTTGATGTACGTAAGATATACTGGAATAAATATAACGTAGTATTTGTATCGTACATTAGGTAGACCGTTGCACAAATGGGGAACTATAGACAAATCATGAAGTAGTGTAGTTTGGTGAAACATAGTAACAAAACCAATGTTTCTAACAAAAAGACGTTGTTACTGATTGATTGATTGCCTAAACTGAGATCAAGAATCTCTGGACAAATATCCAGATGTCTCCATGAGGGAGCGAACTTGAAACCTTTGGTACTAGAGACGAGCATCTAACCGCAACGCCACAGAAACCCCGTTTTTCTACCATGACGTATATTGGGAAATACGATACCAGGTCCGTATTTTCTCTGACTAATGACACGATGGATAATGTGGTCAAAATAACGTCCGTCGCGTTTACCTCCCATTGTTGTTCTGGTACACAATTGAGGCTGGGTTCCCAGTTAATGTAGGATTAATGTATGATAATGGCCAGAGGGGTTTTAGCAAGTAAAGAGCATGCATGGCTCCACAGGAATACAATGCTTTAGTATTGATAAATCCGGTCTCCTTGACCAAATAAAACATAAATATGATTTTTTAAAAACCAAGGTTTAAATGAAAATAAGATACAGAATAGCTCGGTGAAGCTGAGAATGGAACAGAAATAGCACTGTAACGTTGAGTTGAACATAAAGAACCAAATACCGTAAGGGAACAAAATAGAACTACAGAACCGAGTGTGAACAGAAATAGCACTGCTGATCCGTGTGTATCAGTCTCAACTGTAATGGTTCAGTCATATCTGTATATTTTGGAGTAGATCGGCTAACGCGACAAGCATGGTAAGAAGGCAGCATGGGACATACCCTTCAGAAAGATTCAATGTTCACTAGAATAACAATATTTAGTTGTCTATAAGGTACATGCGACTGGTCCGCAGACTGACCGGAATAAAAACATCTGGCGGAAATACGTGACTATCTTGTTTGTTTAGTAGGGGATTAAAGCCTCTTTAAGCCGAGGCACGCCTCTTTCAACCTAAGGCGAACCTTTTATTGGTTATATCAGAGCGTTTAGGTCATATTATATACGTGACTATCTCTCTGGTCAATCTTTATATACCCCAAAGAAGAAAGGAACGATTAAGTAAATACGTCACTACTGGGAAGCTGGTTAGAATTAACGGCTTTACTATCAGGGCACTCACTATAGGTTCTCAGTCTCTTTCATCTAGCTCAGTGGTTCTCAAACTTTGCATTACCCGGATCCCATTTTCAATACATTTTGCTGATGCGGGACCACATACGTTTCTATATATGAAAATGGACATGAATGAATTATCTGTGTGTTACAATAGTAAACAATGTCTGCAATTTAACATTTTAATAAACAACAAAGAAAACATTATGCATATAATTAGGGGTAAAATTTATTTTTCTGTTTGAAATGTCAATATCTTAATATTTCTTCAAGCGCTTGAGGACACCCCTCTGAGTACATCGCGGTCCCCAGTTTGGGAAACGCTGATATAGCTGATAGTAATTAGCAGCAGATATTCTAGCTATGACGATTTCGAAATATTTCCTAATTTTTCAGCTTCTGCACTATGGAATCGACAATATCATATAATTGAACCAATATACATTGGTATTTGAATTCAGCGCACTATCACTGAGCTAAGCCTCTAAATAAGTTGCAACACACATTGTAAGTATGTATTCACTTGCTAATACAATCCGTATCTAATATGATCGAGATCGGGACTACCCAGTGTTAGTACAGACTATTCAAATATTCGTAACACTGCATACAGCAAAGTCTACATGAAGTAGCTTCTAATATTCATGTTCACGTTCCTGCCAGGAGGTGTGTAAATACTAGTCACTCATCAACGACGCCAGGTACAACAATGACATTGAAATAGCACACAAGAATGAATGTATGGTGTGATGATTGTACTTACGCGATAGATGAGAGCCGTTTATGTAACGTATTAATAAAGAACTAAGGATATGTAAGGAGTGGTTCAACAGTTGGGTTACCGCTCATATCTTTAGCTCTTCGTTCGTTCCACGGTCAACTCTAATATTGGGCCGCATACCTGACCGGGAAAGCCCTGACCTAGTTTGAGTTGGGGGCCTGGATTTTATATATATATTTGATAGAACACTGCAAGCTTTTTTCCAATTGTACTCAATTATATGAGTCTACTGTTATTTAATGGTGAAAAATATTCATAATACTTCTTATTGTTAAACTAAACTTGTTACATAATATAACCTTGATTTAGCATGTTGTGTTGATTTTAAAATGAATTCATCTTTATACAACAATACTGGAATGTGAGGTCACGTGACGGTTGTGGTCTTATTTCCTACAATTGTTTACCTGAATCCGTTGCCCGTATGAGTTTATAGTTGGCTGTGGTTCGTTTTACGTTATTGTGCAATAACGCATAAACTGCAAACATTCATCAATTGGTGTCTGCGCAGAATTGAGGGACTAAGATGGTATGATAGGGTTACAAATTAGGAACTTATGGAGAGAACAAGACAGATTCCAGTGGACCAAGAGGTTAAAAAAAGACGCTGGCGCTGGATGACACACTTTGCGAAAACCTCAGGGGAATATAACAAGAAGGGTCTTTTTCTGGAACCCACAGGGAAAACGAAAGAGGGGGAGGCCGAGAAATAATTAGACGAGATTTGGAGACATAGATCAGCAATATAAAGAAGAGCTGGAGGGAGCTGAAGGAGATAGCTAGAGATAGGAAACCTGGCATGAGTTGGTTGAGGGCATATGCTCCAATCCGGGTTAAAAAGACACAGAGAGAGGGGAGTGAGAGAGAGTTGTTTGTTTTAATATAAGGGTGAAAAAATGAACAATTTTACCATAGCTCGAGATTGTGGTCTCCTTTCACATTGCCCCAATCCTTATATTTCTTTCCCCAAGTAAGATGACATTGTAGAAATTTGTCGTGTTTCAATCTCTTGATCGACATTGTTTTTCTCACCTCTTAAGTAGAGTCTAAACTGTGGACATCTGGCAAAACTTTCTATCAATAAGTAGCACACTAACAAAAGTGAATAATCTCTTGATCTTCCGTTTGATATAATCGCTAGGGGTAATCCCTTACGCTGAGTAACTGGTTATTATATTCAATCTCCATTGGTGACGATATTTAAGACGAGAAGAGCACGCTCCCAGTCGTAAATAATACTAGACTCAAATAGCTTGACTACAGGTAATAAGATGCCTTGCGGTAGGGATTGTGATAATACAGGGGTTCTGAAATGTTGGTAGTGATAGGTACTTGGGTCTGCAGATTTAAGTTGACCACAATGGCGATGTTGGTGAAATTATTCAGATCATATTAAGTGATACCTCTATGATAAAAGTTAGTTACAATCGATCAGCAAATTGAATGGCTCATTGGTTGTCATAAAGCGCTCGTGTTGCTAGGCTAGGGGATTGGGTTTGGTAAGTGAACAGTGGTTCGAAGTCCTGTGTTTGTCTATTTTTTTTCAAGCTCATAATACCTGTTCCTTGTTTATTTGTTGATTACAATCGATCTTAACTTAACTTATCACAATCGTGTTCTGTTAAAACTAGTATTTGTTCATCTCTTAATGCTTCTCTTTCCTTACAGAATTGTCCGCCACCTGTCCATCTATTTTAATTTTCAATAGCGTGTCATGTCCCATCCAGTGTATGTAATTTGTTTAGTCTTTTTCTATGTTAATATTTTTGTAACGAAGGCAGTGGATGCAATTAATATAAAATGTGATATCCAGATACTTACCTTCATCTTTGTCCCATCTATTCTGGGGTGAAGGGCAATGAGATAGTTGATACACTAGCGGGCAATGTTACGATCGAGAATGAGTTTTCTATGGACAAAAGCGACATCATCAACGCTCTGAGAGAAAACATACGCTCTGATGATTTCAACGAAAAAGATAGAGGGTATTCTCTATCTCGTTTGCGAAAGTTATGCATACCGATAGGTGCGACAAGACGAGAAAACCACAATAGAAACCCCAGTAGATACATCAATCAACATAGAACAGGAGTTATGAAGACACACATGAGAGGGCAGTCTTGCAGGACATGCACTGGCTTCCTCCTAAGCGGGTAAGTGATTTCTTATCCCGGACTTGTTTATGCGAGCAAACTATTAGTCTTGGTAGTTTTTTCGTGAAAGAAATTTATAGTCCACGTCTGCAAGACGTGCATTCAAACCTAGATCATCTTCTTTACGTCTGCAGTAAGTGTCTAGCTTATACAACAGTACAGAAAAATAGATAATACTAATGATGTGTGTATGTTAATTTTAACTATACTATTGATTTTGTTTTTCCGAATCACATTCAGCCGATACATGACAGCCATAACTATCTTGTGTCTTGTCTTGATATCTCTTATCTAGAAGATATAAGCTTTATATCATTGGAAATGTGTGATCATAGGTCATTAAAAACGCCAACTTCTACTTTTTGTTCCTTTTGTATAAGCTTGATTTTTCTTCTATTTCGCTGATGTTTCGAGAAAAATACCCTTTATTTCTTCACATCCACATTTCAAAAATATAAATCGTGTATACTACAATTATTATATATTATAGTTGCTTCTTTGTTAAAATGTACTAGTTTGGGTGTTAAAACATTCAGTACTACCTGCCGCAGGGTGCGCCAAAATAACCCAACAGCCGCACACTGCGCGAAGCATCGTTTCGAGTAAAAAAAATTAGTACTAAATTTACATCCAATTTCCGATTTTTATCTGCAGCAAAGCTATCCATTTCTACATCGTGGTACGATTGGGAGTTTGGAAAATCTGTTAATTGGATACAATTTATGTATTTTTTCAAGATGGAAAAAGTGAACAAAAATTAATTCGGCAACATCGTGTTTTTTTCAATTAAGTTGGCGCACCGTACGGCAGCTAGTACGGAATGAGTTAACACCCAAACCAGTAAATTTCAAAGAAGAATCATATGTCTTGACTTTCGTTTCTGTTCTTGATTTCTTGTTCATATCATCTGTCATTAGATATCGTATACGTAACATATAGGAAAAAAGTTGTGCTTAATATAGTAGTTCTTCTTTCTTCTTCTTCTCTTCCACCATTTACTTCTTTATAGAAGTGTTGGGGGAAAGGGAAGGTAGTGATCTTGTGTGTGCTTTTTTTAAAGGCACTTTGCAAGCTGATATTCATGTTCGTAAGGCTGTTCTTGATGCCGTCGCTCCATCTTTGCGTGGTCTTCCTCTTGCTTTGTACTCATTATACTTTTTCTGTGTGGCCCTCTGTGGTAGGCGATACCAGGGCATTCTGGTCAGGTGTCCAGACCATTTAATCTGTTGTTCTTTTATGAATTGCATAACTGGTTTCACATCCAGTCTTCTTCTGATTTCTTCCTTTCTAATTTTGTCTCTTATTGTCACACCTGCAGCTCTTCTAAGACACATCATCTCTGTCGTTATGATTTTCCGCTCATAAACTGGTAAACTGATGAGAATACCATCTTGATACCCAATGCACAGCCATAAATACTCAGTCCCGTAACAAGCCAGTATAAAATAAACTGAAAATGTATTTGCAGAAGACTTACAATGTTGCCGTAATTTTTAAACAATGTTAAATTGTTATTATGTGGAGTGTTAGGTGAGTCACGTATATGTGGAATGGACTCAGAGAGCGAGATCAGCAAAAGCTTGGGAACCACTGTATTAAAAGATTAAACAGATTAACTAAAGACCTTTCATCATTTGCATGTTGCATTCCTATCTCAGCTGTGGCAATGTCAAGCTACCTACGCCTTTACTTAACAGAGTATCGACGGCAAAACCAATGCTGTTTGGGTCACTCTACTTTCGTTTTTAAAGTAATAAATAAACAATTACAGTTAAAACTTAAATATTGAAATAGCAAATTTGTAAGGGATACAAAGTGGACGATGATGTAAGAAAGAGAAGATAAATGAGAGAGATAGGTAGAAAGGACGAACGGGCACTAATGATATAACAACAGCCGATCACTCATTCTTTGTATTCACTATCAGGCTTTCGCATTACTGACACAAAGAAAGCAATCGACTATAGCGTTTACAACATTGCATTATGTATACTGCGTACAATTCTTCAGTAAAGCAAACAGCACCGACCTCGTAGCATTGGGTCAACCTTTTTGATGTAGAGTTGTGACACATCAACTCTTCACACTCGGTAGCTCCTATTGTGTTGAGGACGAACTCAATGAGTAGTTGTCATTGTCTGTCATAATAAAGCAGGCTGCCTGATAGTCTTTTCCAGTTAAGCTTGCAGACTCAAAAAGGCTTGGCTTCACTCTTCCCAGGTTCTTGTAGCTGACAGGAAAATCCATGGCCATACCGTTCTATTATACGGATAGGCGGCCACATCAGGAGGTACCGTAAGGTGGGGGGGCATAAACAGCGAAATCAAAATACAATTTGAACACTTCAATAATAAAAAAACTTTACGCAACGCTTTTCTATATTGGTCTATGTTATTCCGATACTGATGTATACGATTTATGATTTATCGCACGCCTCTGCATAAGCGCTTTCGGTACCTTACCGTGGCTTATTTAAAAAAAATATAACAATCCAATGTTGTTTTAAAGAAAAAATATTTTAGGGGCGGTATTTTGAAGACTTGCTGAGAATATACTGAGAAAATATACCGCACGGCTCTGGGAAAAACGATATGATTTTTGGGGTTCTCTGTAGTGTGGAAGTACGGTGCTCACCTCTCGCTACAAAGATGATTGGTTTACTTTACACGTATAGCGATCGGGCTGTGTCCCTCCCCGAGAACCCTGATCTCAATGTAGTTGTTAAACCGAGTTTTCAGTCCTATCGGAGACGGACGATAGAAAGTAGGTCCTGTTGTTCAGTTTGAGAAAGGCAAAGAACCCGTAGCAGTTGAATATCGATAGCAGTAGGCCGGAAAGCCACTGCTCATGTAAAATTAATAAAACATTAAAAGAAATAGCCTACAAATTGTCATCATCTTCCCAATTACATTGGGCCCTTGCTGGTGCTACGTTCGCTACCACTAAAATATTCATGTTCAGGAAAGAGAATTGAGCGCACAAGTTATTCCCCAAAGTGCAGTGATGATGGCTCAATCAATCAATCGTGACAAAACTTGGCAGAATATATGACATTACAGAAATAAGGCCTCATCACAGTGCAGGTTCTAGATCTAGATATCATGACGAGTCGAAATTTGAAGTGGTCAGGGCTGCAGCATATAGTAAAAATATGAATATTTTATGAAAATAAATCTGGTGCAGAATTGTGAGTTGATGTAATACGATTTTAGTGAGCTAATTTATAATTAAATGTACACGGGTTTAAATCCCGAAAGGTCGATTCCCTAGTCCACCCAACTGGAAATTAGTACCCGACTATTTGAATTGAGGTATATTTCGAATCTCTGCAGAAGTTACATTGTAAGCATTTTGAAGGTGCATTTCTTCTTCTTTGCGTTCCCTGGCCTAGACTGATGAACCAATTTTTATCATGAATTTTACTGTTGTTTTTGGGACTCCGTTCCTCCGTACAGCTTTTCGCGAAGCTCTGTGTGTTGTGGCCAGTACTCTTTCCTTATACCTGCTAAACGTTGACAGTCTTGCAAGACGTGTTCTGCCGTCATGTCTGCCATATTGCAGGGGCACAGGCTAGTTGTGCCAATTTTAAATTTATGGAACATGTGGGCTCGGAGCTTGTTGTGGCCGGTACGGAGGAGAAGTATGGCAACTTGTTCACGTCGAGAGAGACCATAGTATCCGTCACTGGCTGTGTGCTGGGGGTGGTCTTTTGCCCATTTGCTTCTGTAGTGCGAACCGATGGTTGTTTTGACTTCCTCATAGCTGATCTCGAGATCAGTCTGGGGTAGTCGCCCACCCTCTTTGGCTAGCTTGTCGGCTGCTTCGTTTCCCCTAACGTTGCAGTGTGACGGTATCCACTGGATGACGGTGCGTTTGAGTGAACTCGGTTAGTTCAGCGAGGGACGGTTTGAGCTCATTCATCTCTGTTTTGCCAACGCATTTAAGTGCCGTGATGACCGATAGAGCATCAGTGAATATCACGACCTTGTTACGTGTAGTGCTTCTTCTCTCCAAGATCATTTCGGCCGCCTCTTTGATTTTCTCTGCCTCTGCTCGATATTATTCGAGTATTTGCCAGTTGCAATCGCTTTCTTGACCGTTATTTTCTTTGAGATTTTAAGCACTATTCCTCCTCCGCCATCGCTTATTGCGTTGTTTGCCGATCCGTCCGTGTAGACGTGCGTCCAAAAATAAACTCGACCCAGCGAGTTACAGACCAATAAGCCTCCTAAGCTGCACGGGGAAGCTTATGGAACGCATGGTGAACAAACGGTTATCTTGGCACTTGGAAAGTAAAGGGCTGCTTATGGCACAACAAGGAGGCTTCCGGAGATACAGATCCACAGAGGATCAAGTAACGTACATTGTCCAGGAAATCGAGGATGGTTTCCAAGAAAAGAAACAGACACTGGCGGTCCTGGTAGATATGGAAAAGGCATTTGACACAGTCTGGAAAGAAGGTTTAAGGCTCAAACTCCTCACCCTCGGCGTAAAGGGAAGAATGTACAATTGGCTTGATAGATACCTAGAGAACAGAACAGCAAGGGTTCAGGGGTACAAAAGCATGAAGACCACACTGGAGCAAGGAGTTCCCCAAGGAGGAGTGCTCTCACCAACTCTCTTTCTAATCTTCGTCAATGACATTGCAACATGCCTTCCTGAACGAGTACACTCTGCCATGTATGCCGACGACTTGGCAATATGGGCGCGAGAAGAGTCAATGCCCACAGCAGAAAATCGACTGCAAGCTACGTTAAATAACCTTGAAGTGTGGTCAGCAAAGTGGAATATGAAAATAAATCCCTCAAAGACCACTTACACTGTGTTCTCCCAGAACAACAAGGATTACAAGATAACGCTTAAAGTCAATGGGCAGAATCTTCCAGAGAACAAAACCCCAACGTACCTAGGAGTCATACTGACAGAAAGCTGACTTGGTGCACCCAGATCGAAAATGCTACGGCAAAAGCGAGGCATAGGCTAACAATGATGGTGAAACTCGCAGGTTCCATGAGCAAACACCAGAATTTTCAAGACACTTTACTCTGGTAGAGTGCGACCGATCCTAGAGTACGGCATGGCAGCGTGGAGCAATGCATCTAACAAGCAATTTGCAAAAGTGAGCAGCAGTCAAAACCGGGCCTTACGCATCATCACTGGAGCCATGAAGTCCACGTCCATCAAGGCGATGGAGACAATCTCCGGCATCCAACCAATGACTGACCGAAGGGACAAAAAAGTAGTGGTACTTGCAGAAAAACTCAAACGGCTCGAATCTAATCCAATGCATGAAAGAATTAATGAATTCGGAAAGTGGAGAATACAGAGATCTAACTTCGTTAGAATCTCTAAGGCACTGACCATGGACCATCCAGTCCTTTCCAAATGCACACCCAAACCAATCCCGGCAATCGACAAGTGCCCGCCATCGAAGACCACAATGCCAGAACTAAGGGAATCAATCCCAGGCATACTGAACAAAAGGGTCCAAAAAAACCTCGAGAGAAAAATTGCAACAGAAAAGTACATAGAATCAGAGTACCCTGAAAATGAAGGTGCATTTATTGGTAGTTGGAGAAAGATTAAACATCTATGAGGATATCGGTTTCTAAACAGTTTTTAGTTATGTGTGTTTATTTGTTTTCTAAACCCCCGAAATTATGGGATTATTTCGCCTTTCCCCTGTTTTGAGAGGGGTGGGGTAGGAGTGGGGGGAGTACCTGACCTTGTTTAAGACCCAGGAACCTCCAACAACTTTATGCGAGTAGTGCTATGGTTAGTGTTGTGGAGACTCCTACACAGGTAGAGTCTATTAGTGACCACCGCAATACTGTCTTTTTTCTAGCCCAGAAGTTGTTCTATAAACATCACTTATTGACCACGCTGGTCAATCTGCACGTGATTATAGTACGAGGGCTGCGACTGCTACCAGCCATAGTTTAAGATGATGAAATCTGTAGTAGGTATGATAAAGTCGGTTGTTGTAGATACAAGGAAGACACGACATGGACATTTGAGATGTAGGTTTGTAATTTGATGCGACGATGTGGTCTAGCCGTTTGTCTCGCGTTCTGAAGATCGCGGGTTCGAACTCGGTTCACGAATATATTTTTTTCCTGAGATCCCTATGATTGTTGCTAGAGCTACGGAGATGACGTGTTTTATGCAATATTCTCGGTATGTGGCGTGCAATTTCTGCGAAAAGTGGCCGTGCCATATAGCGAAACACGGTGCAATGAAGTCAATACTTTGCTTTTAAACATGTAAAAACTTGCTTGGTGACTTGCTCGCTATCGTAGATTGTTCAGATTTAAAAAGAAATAACTGCATCAATAAAACACATTACTGTAAATGCAAATAAGGACTAGAGTTCTTAGTGTTTCTTGTATCAGTTGCGTCACTAGGATTGATGTCACCTAGTGCGGTAACACATGCTATCACCCTCATGGACTTCCTCCCGTATTAGACCATACATAATCCTTAGTAAACAGTAACAAATAAACAAGCATTTAAGAAGTTATTGAACATTTTCATTAAATCAGAACTTTCATTTTCTAAACTTTGAAGATGTGAGAGATTCTACAAAGTTCCATTAAGCTCTGAATGCCAAAAATGTGTAATATTCTTAGTTTTGGGGTTACAACTAACTACAGCGACGTAAAAAAAATGTTTTAGGTAAACAATAAATAAAATAAAATTTCCGGTATCCTTTCCAGACCATATGACATAAAGTGCCTGTCCCTTCATATTTCTATCACCTAGTGTACAAATTCCTTTCCTCACATGTGGAACGTCGAGTGTGGGAATGAATAAACAATCCTCTTGAGTCCGAGTGGATAGGCAAACGCTTACGAGACACTACTCATTTCTTCTCCTTCATCTTCTATGTTCTCACTAGATTGGGGTCGGATTCTCTAACAAAGGCAGCCGTCTGCCTCAGATTATCAGCCACGCCATACAGTTTGTCTTGGACGCTGGTGTAAGTGGGCCACCTCTTTCTTCTCAAGTCTACATACTGGGGACAGTTCTGTAGGATATAATTCCTATGATTTCTGCTTCCCCGTTTGTGCCAACCTCTTCCCGCAGTAAGTTGTGGCCACCCTCGTGATGGTAGGTCTGACATTCTTACTGCGTGGCTAAATCTCCGAGGCAGATTGGCGACAGTAGAATCCGTTATCCCATGCCTCATTGTGAGAGGTTGTTGCACCATGTTATGCGCCTTACGGCCTGGTACATCCGTTTTCTGCAAGCATTTATTTCGGGTTAGCATTCCCTAGCGGACACGTGCATCCGATTTTAGCCAAATCTCTTAAGTCGTCTCTTACGACATGCGTGGCAGGTAACAGTTGTTCTATTCTTTACACTCCAAATTTGGGCCCAGGCAGAGCTAACTATAATCTTATGGACCTTCGGACTTAAGTAAGAATTATGGGAAATCAGACCACAACTACACCACGTGACCTCGCATTCCAGTATTAACCACTAGAGCGACTACTCATTCTTAAATATATTTCTACGCCCCACCCCCTCTGACGATAGCACTACTGTGTGGTCCGAACCACAGAAATCTAGTTGTAACGTCCTCTTCCTTCATGTACCAAATAATGTTAATCGATATTAAATAAACCTAAATAAATGGAAATGCTGATAGAGGAGATAAACAACTGTCCATGCACTAGACCCATCAAGACACAAGCCTAAACTTTCTTTACAAAGATGTCCATCGTAAAAGGAGCAGAGACAATTGATGTGGCCATTGTATGACAAACTCGATATAGAGTTCTTGACAAGCTGAGACGGATCACTGCTTTTTAAAAATCTAATCAAGTTGATGCCCGAGAGGTAAAGAAGAGCAGATAACGTGTTCGTAGCGCGTTGGACTACAGGTGACTATCCCTCTGTGTGTGCGGGTTCAATTCCGCGGGATGGCAGAAAAAGCCACAGATTCCCCAGATTTACGGTGTTCGTGGCACCGAACCGAAGGGTTACGATGTCCATAGCACCGAGCCGAAGAGCTGAAAAGCTCAAGTGCTTCTGGATCGGAAAAAACAAAACAAAGCATGACTGTCTTGACAGATGGGATTTACTCTGAGGACAGAGCTGAAGATCTAACATGAACACAGACCGGAACGCAGAAGATAAATAAGAGAGCCAGAGATAATAAATAAACATACAGTAAATGTTTTCATATTGAAGAAAATTTCAAGCAATAAAAAGAAAATTTATACTAGTGTTGATCACAGAGATTTGGTTTGAAACAAGCATATTAAGAATCTTGTAGATAGTTCATGAGACGTATCTATGGTGTGATAAAATGCATTGAGTGAATAATACAAGATATATTACATAAATATGATACCAGCAGTCTAAGTCTGTTTGAACATGTTATAAAGCGATATACGGGTCACAGTATATTATGACTACCGAGAGAATCTCTGGATACATAAAAGAAGAGAAAAGTAGACAGTTTAATATAGTGTTATCAAGAAAGTCAATAAAACATTTCTAGGGGAAAAGGAGATACGGAGTAGAGAGATATGATCAGTAGTCAATATGGAAGATAAGGAAAAGTTACAATGCAATGAATAAAACATGAGGAAAGTGTTCATACCAACTACACACCTATAACTGCAAATATAAGGTAAACAAAAAATGATATAATAGTCAGAGTGGCACACTACGAGAAAAGCAACGGTTAGAATAGATGTCTCTACACTCAGTGCGCTCTCATATGTGTCCAGTCCCTTTCAGATTGATGTAAGCGTCATAGCCCTTACAAAAGAGATCTGGTATTTTCTCCCCAACTAAGAAAGTACTTTACCATGTTCAGTTGGGAAAGCGATCGATCACCCTGGGAACTGAACTCAAATACGTTGGCGGCTCAATCCAACGCGCTACCACTATGAGACGGGAGGGTGGGGGAGAGGGATAGAGAGAGAGAGAGAGAGAGAGAGAGTGACGAGAGAGAAAGAGAACGGATATATTGCTAAATAGTGAACTTATCATGAATTGCGCATCATCGAAAATAACCTGCAACTACGACAATAACAATCTACATGGCATGCGAATAAATATTAGATAGATGTATCTTGTTCTTAAACGGGCATCTGTTACTAGTACAGACTAGTTAGAGACGAAGAATCGACTTGATTGCGTCGAACATTATCCTATATGACTCCGTCCCTCTTCGCAGAAATGAAAGCTATCTGCCAAGAATATTGCACAAAGCACAAACTCCGTAGCTCCATCATGGACAAGTTTATCCCTAAAGCTTACAGTTTTATTTGTTAAGAACCTCCTACTTTTGTTACTGTCAAGACATAGCCAAAGCATTGTAGTTATTAGAACAATATATTCAATAACTATTGTCATAAACAAATACATCATATTTAACCAAATTATTATCCTTGTGTTTTCACAGACAGAGTTCTGGTTAATACGTTTCTGGTACGTAAAACTTATGTAATACGCAACAAAAGAAACTGGCGACACTGGTCGTAAATCATCGTTCACTACAACCGTAGTGTCATTGAGTTTGAGTTGTGTTACATAAAATGTGTAATTAAATCCACGAAGACAATAGATGAGCATGACAACAGTATAGCGCAGAATTGGACATGTCTGTATTCTAGGCCTGGTAGATTGATTACGAGCTACTTTTGTCCTTAGATACTTAGTATTAAAAGATGAAAAGTGGATGCACGATAAGCGATAAAATAACATGACCGTATAAGTGGGTGATGGAGTTTGTGTGTGACAGTGAGTGTATGTATATGTGCGTGTGTGATACAATTAATGAGCGTGTGAGCTTCATATGTTAATGTCTCTTCTTTTTCCTGTACCCTCAGACAGGAGTAATTTTACATTCTTAGTTTCTCCACTCTCCGTAAAAATATGTTTGGCACTTAAGAGTTTAACAGCCAAAACAAAACAACTATCGAATCTTAGTAAATTACCACATATATTTGCTGAGTTGATGTTCGATCGACTTCTGGTGTCTTGCAGCGGACATTTACCAAACGGACGTTCTATTGAATCTGTGTGTCTCACAACGGATATCTGCTCACACAACGGTATATCGAATCGCATCACTTTACAGCATATATATTTGTCATCCGACGATAGAGCACATTCTATGAAGCTTGATCTGGGTTTTGAATTTATTGCCTCAACTCGTCGGGTCAGATACTTATTTCAACTGAGTATACTGGAGATTCGATATAACACTATCACTATCAGGGTGTGTTTGGATTGAAAAGTCGACTGTATAAACACTTTACTACGCAATTCTCACCAAAACAGATATCTTACTACACTTGTTGATCATGTTCAAAGTATCATCATGTCAGGATTAATAAAGTAGAAGAGATTATGGCTTTGTTAGTTTATACACTATCACATGAGATTAAATGAACTCTGAACTTTTCAATTAACATTGTCAGACACTAGCAGAAGGGAGTTGTAATTAGGAAAACAAATTGAATTTACTTTCTACCTAGGGGGACTGCCTAGAGTAGTTGATAGTAGCTCGGCCTGCTAGCTGTGAGACGCCTCATAGCTCGGGTTCGAACCTACTGTCCGGCATTTGTTCGAGTCCCCTGGTCTTACTCAGGACGATAACGTGAGTACCTCTGAAGTCGGAGAAAATCTGCCTGTATGGCGGGGGAATACTAATTACGAGTACATTGAGCACACGGCTGCCAGTGTAAAGTAATTTACAATGTGCACGCTGCTGCCATTGTAAGAAATTGGAAAAACGGATTTTCACGCAAAAATCAGTTTCAGAGATGAAACTTCGTCTGAGCTGAAAGCGGACGAAAGAAAAAAAACAAAAAAACTTTCTACCTGCAATCATAATTGTCTTTTCCTTTTTTTTTTGCAATGTTAACAAATCGATCCTCCTGTTAACTTAATTTGGGTGATACTATGATCACGTGCCCCAATTCCCCTGTCTCTTCTTTGGCAAAAATATCAACCGGAAACAGGTCTCCATGCTTGTGATGACGTCTGCTGAGAAACAAATACAACCAACTACTATTCACTTTCAAAATAAAACTGAAAATATTTTCAGAGAAAGCTAACCTTGATTGAAATGTCCCATATAGTATTATTGAATGTGGGACATGTCAAAAATATGTGTCGCTGTCATCTATACATTCTATTTATATGCATATCGGCAGTCAAGTGGAACAATGTGACCATTCGGATGTCCGGACGTTGATGACTGAAGAAACTAAAGAAAATATTAACTCATAAAACCGCAACCATCACCTGTAGGTAGTGGATGTTTTTGTAACATCGAAATATTAACATATAATAGAGGTATGTACTAAGTTTATTTAATGTTAATATTAACATGTAATAGAAGTCTTTACTCAGCTTATATGTTAATATTAACATGTAATAGGGGTCTGTCTATACTTCGCTGGTGGCGTCTGTGGCCTAGGGGATAATGATTCGGTCTATTAACCCCAGACGCGCTGCGGATAATTTGGTTGCAAATTGTTTCGCGTGGATTTTTACAAAGGACAATGGCACCACCCGTTCAGAAAGCAATGGCAAACTACTGAACGTAATAATGCCTAGAAAATCACAAACAGCGTTAAAAAGCTGGGGTTGATTCGCAAAGTCCTGTAAAGAATATGCAATTAACTAACTATACATCGCTTGTTACATATTAATATTAACATGTAATAGAGGTCTGTATCCAGATTGTTACATGTTAATATTAACACCTCATTAAGTGTTTAGAATTTCACACCCACTTAACAAATGGTTATCAAAATAGCATGTTTCAATTCAAAGAAATATCTATTTTGCTCTTATTCTCCTACGAAATTGAGGTGTTTCATACACAGACGGTTACACTTCCTTGACAAGGTGTGCAATCCTGCGAGGTGTACAATGATATGATTTGTGAATACTTCTCAAATTCTACACAAACTTCTATGAAAAGTCATAAGATTGACTTCATTACACACTAGGTTTCATCACACGGCTCGGTTCCTCTCCGCAGAAATAGCACGTCGCATGCTGAGAGTGTTGCACGAATCGCATAGGTGAACCAAACGATTGGGTCATGTTCGAACCCACGACCTTCAGGTTGGGCACAGGTTTGACCACTTCCCAACCGATTCTATGAAGTGCGGTCACATAAGTAATTACTTTCACTAATAACTTAACTCACATTATTTCGCAAACGGAATAACGACTAACTACAACACATACATTTGACGACAGAGCTGTTAATAGCTGTATATTTCAACGATACCAATCAATTATCAGATCGCCCGAGTGGTTACTGGGGCCCAAATTTGGGGTGTAAAGAATAGCACCACTGTTACCTTCCACGCATGTCGTAAGAGGCGAATAGGAGGTTTGGCTGAAATCGGATGCACATGTCCTAAACGTGTAGAAGTTTATGCGTTTAGGGGCCTACCAAACCAATGTGCAACGTATACACGTTCTTGGCAAAGATCAAACATATCACAAAGAGTGATTAAGGCACTCAGATTTCATCGAAAATGGATATTCTCAAATTATAAAAAAAAATTGTACTTTTAATGTTTATCAGTCTTTCTAGTTTGATATTCTTTTTGAATTATGTGTTTATCTTTAATAGTTTATAAGTTATTGGTGTTCAAAGAAGGTGGGTGTGTTCCCAAAAATGACAGATTTTGGTCCCAAAATATACTCTTTAGCTACCCATCAAATTATTCACCAAATAATTATTACTCCCGAAAGAAAACTTGTACAATGAGCTGTCCATTTAATCTCGCTTGAATAATCTCCCTTGAATAAGCATCATGACAGTGAATTAACCTACCAAGATAATTGTGTTTGAAACTGAAAGTTAATTTGTTGAATTACGTGATTATATTTGAAATATTTGTGATAGTTATGTCTTCCGACAAAAAATTCAATAAACGCTTATTAAAGCAGCGTAAATTTCATGGGAATCAACATACATCTGAACTAAATCAGTGCCTAGCAATTATCGATAATGTTACGACGTCCATTTCGGAGTCAGAAATTGTTCATAGTTCGACAACAGTGATGCAGACTGAATGTTTTGATATTGAAATGCAACAAAATGCCACGCCCTTTTCACAATCAGAGCAGAAACTTTTGGACATTAGCAACCTAACACATGATTCTGATGTGGATATGTTAGTGCCATGTTCTGATACAGATGTATTGTAAACAATCACCACACTCCCAGTGATAAGGAAGTTAGGAAGGGTACTAGTTTGCTTGAGGGGCACAGAATTGTTGACATAGGTCTTCTAAATCAGGACCTTGCTAAAAAATTGGTATGTGCATTTTGTCAAAGTGCTGTAGAGTTAATTGAAGTAAAGAAGAAAGGACTTGGCAGTGACTTTCTATTCCATTGTAAAAATATAAACTGCAATGAACATAAACCTTTCCCTTCAAGTAGTAAGCTCTCTGTAGGAAATGCAAAGATAAATCTTATCAATAGACGAGCAGCTTTTGCAATGCGCTGTATTGGCTGCAGTCACACCGACTTGCAAACTTTCTGTGGCGTAATGGATTTACCACCCCCCAGTAGGACACAGTAGCAAAGATATTATATTGAAAGGATTGGAGAATGCTGCTACTAGAGCACAAATTATTAGTATGAGAAATGCTTCTGTTCAAGAGTTTGAAAGCGCAGAAGGGGGCGACAACATGTTCCGCAATATCGATGTATCGTGTGATGGTACCTGGATGACTAGAGGCCATACATCTAATGTTGGTACCACAACTGTTATTGGTCTGCAAACTGGAAAGGTACTCGATAATCATACAAAGAGTAAAATTTGCAAATCTTGTCAGTACTGGAAGAAACAAGACCAAAACACAGACGGATATTCAACCTGGACATTTTATGAATAAATTTGTGCTGAAAAAGACATTCTCCCATTAAAAATCCCAAATACAGATGAAAGTTGCTTCTTTTGAAGCAAGAAGAGCTAGGAGACGAAGGCGCCTTGTCGTGAATGAAGAACAGACAGAAAAAGAGGATCAGCCATATCTTCCTGGGGGATATTGAGCTCTCATCAGGTAGGGATTTAACATTTTTTTTAAACAAAAAACTTTCACGAAAATCAGGCGTGTGACTCATCGTGTCGGTGATATTTGCTACAATTTTAAAGCTAGAGTTATCAAATTTGAAATACATATAGCCAATACTATCATTTATAGCGTGAACCTCCACTTTTGTTCTAAGTGGTATATAAACAGAGATATTGCTGTTCTAAGTTGAAAATTTTTGCTATTTAGAAGGATCATATTGCAAGAGTCATATTTACAAAACCGATTATGTTATATAATTTTTGGAGGTTCACGCTATAATTATAGGTGTTATGTACATCATATGCTGGTTTGGTATTCTTAGCACTTCTTATGTTAGTGAAATCCTCCGCACGATGCAAGGGGGGGTTTTGCTTTAAATTATTTTTCATAACTTCATGATAATATTTTTTTTAAAATCAATAATTTAAATGTGTAGACTAAACTGTGTTTATCGCCAAGAACATTATCTTATACAACATGTGGCCAAATCTTATGACAACATGTTTGTTAGTTTTTTTTCTGTGAATTTTAAAGCGGATACCTCATGTTCTGGGCGGGTCTCCCGCCTTAAAATTGGTCGTAAAGAACGAACGCAAAGAAGAAGAAGAATTATCAGATTACACGGGGACCCTCACCGATGCTATGGAGCTCGTGCACTGCCGTTGATATCTTATTGTGTAAGAAAGAAAGAGATCGGAGCACACATGGTGACTCCACGAAGTGCAATGATGATGGTTCAATCAATCAATCAATCAATCTATCAGAATACAACTGATGGATATCCTGCTACTAGAACTCATCCAGTTCCGGTTATTGGTTACTAAACTGACGTCATAGCACTCCGGACAAACCAATAGGTGCTCAATCTACCACCACAGATATCGAAGAATACGCATACTGATGACTCGCTGATTAAACACACTCCACGGAACTCATTCAAGTTGTGTTCGTAAGGACGCTCGTATTGCTAGGCTAGGCGATGGGTGTCGTAAGATATGAGGGTAAGTGGTTCGAATCCTGTGTTTGCCTCTTTGTTTTTTCAGAAGCTCTTAATACCTGTACATTGTTTATTTGTTGGTCAGTTCCAATAACAACTTCTTACTGACCTTCTGACCTCTGCTTGTGTAATAATACTACACGCAACTAAACAATCCAATGTATTCAAAACTCTTTTCAAGAAATGAACAAGATAAAGAGTAATACTATGGGATTGCACGGATAAGGGTGATCGTGGCAACACGACTAAACTGTTGAGTATTGACTCAGTGTAGGATTAGATGGCATGAGATGTTTGTTCTGAACTAACGGGCGGTGTTTGTGAGGCGCAACTCCTGACGTAGCAAACATGTCAACAAGACTGATATATCTATATCTATATATACTGGACGATGTCGAAACCTACAAATCTGAGGTTGTCAGACACCGGATCAATTCAGATTTGGAGAAAACCGTGGGAGAGGTTGCAGTAATACTGAGTAAATGGGCGATATGAACAGAGTCAGGTATACACAGTATTAAATAAGTGAGGAAAAATGAATGATTAATTAAGAATTGTCATTTTTCTTATTTAATCGTCCATTTTTCATTGCTTATGTAATACAGTATATACCTGACTTTGTCTATGAAATGAATCAAAATCGTGGCATATCCTTTACCATCGACAACAGTAAACAAATCGTCGATTTTCTAGACACCACTTATACGCTCAGTAGTTTGCCATTGCTTTCTGAACGGAGAGGTCTATTTTGTTATCTTTCGTAAAAATCCAAGGGAACTAATTTGCTGCCAAACTTGTCCGTCGCGGAGTTTGAACCAGGTACGCTTGGGTTGTGATCGAGTTCACTACCGCTTAAGCTACATACGCTCACTCGTTGTCAATATCCCTATATACTAGGTAGACAACAGTTAGTACAGATCTCAGGCAACAACATATCACCTATATACTGAGGCAGACAAACAAGTTAGTCACAGATCTCAGGCAACAAGTCAACACCCATTGTCCCTTTACCCCCATTGCGTGGTGTGTGTGTGCTTTCATTTATTTTTTTTTAACCATTTCGTGTGGTTCAACTATGAATAACTAAATTGAAAACATCCTCTATTACGATATATCTGCTGTATTTGAAGAACCTGCAAGATTAACGTTAAAACTAACTTACTACACCTTCAACATGAAACTATTCAATAAGTACTAACAAAGCATTCAATAAGGTTGTTAGTCTCTCGCGCAAGTCTTGAAGATGGACACTAGACATGTATATAAGATAAGTTGTAGAAAATATAGAAGCCACCAGCTCCTTATATACACAGTTCGTGAGAGCGGAATAGTCGTGAATGCAACATAATCTAACGGCTTTTGACATTTGTAATTAACAGCCAGAGGCCAAACGTTGAAGCTGAGCGGTTCAGAGTCTGTATTTTGATAATGAAACGACCAATAAATCAGTCTTTGTTCGGAAATGAAGTAAGCAAGCAGATCAAATTGAAGCTGCCTGTAGCAACCATTTCTAAATGAAACGTATTTGCCATGGGGAGGTTAACGCATCTTGAAGACAAGACAAGGAAAAATAGATGAGGCGAAGGAGAGACATCGGGATAAAGTAACATGTATTGCATAACTTGTATTGAGCGTCTGTAGCTCAAGCGCTAGTACGTGAGCTCGATCACAAATCCAAGCTTACCTGGTTCAAACTAAAGGTGGGCAAGTTTAGAAGCAAATTCGTTTCCGTGGGATTTTACAAAAGGTAAAAATAGACATCACCTTCAGAAAGCAATGGCAAACTACTGGACGTATAAATGGTACCTAGAAAATTAACGACTTGTTTACTGTGGTTGATGGTTACGCCCTGTAAATGATATGCCACGATTTTCATTTCATTTCATTGCATAATATTGTTAGTCTTCTTCTTTGCAATCACTATTTTAATGATTATACCGTTAGACAAGTTCTTATGATGAAGTCGACTATTGTCTGGAGCTCATCTCTGGTGCCATGTAGTTTTGATGATTATACCGTTAGACAAGTTCTTATGATGAAGTCGACTATTGTCTGGAGCTCATCTCTGGTGACATGTAGTTTTGATGATTATACCGTTAGACAAGTTCTTATGATGAAGTCGACTATTGTCTGGAGCTCATCTCTGGTGACATGTAGTTTTGATGATTATACCGTTAGACAAGTTCTTATGATGAAGTCGACTATTGTCTGGAGCTCATCTCTGGTGACATGTAGTTTTGAATGTAGAGTTGAGTTGTAGGGCCAGCACTCCTTTCTAGGGAGGGCATACAGGGGAGCAATTTTGCAGGTCATGTTCTGTGGTTTGCTCAGCGGTGCCACAGGGACACAGAGGGAATGAGGACTATGTGGGTGTTTGTTTAGTCTATATTGTGAGTAAAAGAAAAGATGAGATTTCGTAGAGAACACAGTTAAATCTATTTGTAAATGTAGGAATATGAATCACTCATTTCAAAGGTAGTCTTCAGGAATGACTTGCACATTAAAGAAACAACTAATCAATTCATTACTATTTTCTGTGGTATATAACAAACTGATAACAATTTAAAAAATACAACCGATGTCGTAAGATTGTAAATTAAATCAGTTTTGTTCTTTGCGTGCTCGCTAACAAACATGTAGGGCTGAGTTCGTGCTCATTTTTTACAACCATATAAGTACGCGAGCTCTAAAACTGATGCAGGCAAAGTTCGTAAACAGCGTACAGGTATTTGGTCAGAATTATTGTCAATTTAAGATTGAGTTAATGTGTAAAGATATCAGTTATATGAGGACTATCATCATAGCACTCCGAATATTTCCTTAGGTGCTGCAATCTCTGCGTCAACAAATTCAGCAGCCCAATACGCTAGTTCATCTTAGTTGTAAAGATGGCTAGTCTGCTATGTTCAAGATGTAAAGTGTGGTTATCTAAGGTTGAGCTAGACTGTAAAGAAATATCAGAGATTGATATCTTAGTTGTAAAGATGGACTAGTCTGCTATAGTTCCAAGATGTAAATTTGTGGTTATCTAAGGTTGAGCTAGACTGTAAAGAAATATCAGAGATTGATATCTTAGTTATGAAGATGGACTAGTCTGCTATCGTTCCAAGATGTAAAGTGTGGTTATCTAAGGTTGAGCTAGACTGTAAAGAAAGATCAGAGATTGATATCTTAGTTGTAAAGATGGACTAGTCTGCTATAGTTCCAAGATGTAAAGTGTGGTTATCTAAGGTTGAGCTAGACTGTAAAGAAATATCAGAGATTGATATCTTAGTTGTAAAGATGGACTAGTCTGCTATAGTTCCAAGATGTAAATGATGGTTATCTATAGATCTCTTATCATTTAAATAAATCTCAGCTGTTGCATTGAGATTGTAGATTTGACCAAAGATGAAAATAATGTGCCCATCACCATCTTCGAAGAGTAATTGTTAATACAAAGAGATCTGACTAGAGCTAAGGGAAGACCAAGAAAAATAGGGATAGACAATATCAAGACCACACTACATAAACACGGATATAACATAACAAGGGCGACTCATCTGGTCCTAGAACGCAAATTAAAGCTCCCATCCCTACGCTTAACGGCAAGAGTGGACAGCCAACTCCATCTTCCACCTGGGAATATACCAGGGGCGGCTCGTCATTAAGGGCCAGTGGGGCACGGCCCCCCAAAAACCGAAAGGGGGAATAACTTCTCAGAATAGACAAATAACAGTAAAAACTCCAAAACCATGATTTTTCCGAAAATGTGTGTCTGGCCCCACCAAGAAAATGACCACGAGCCGCCACTGGAATAGACAATAGACTATATGGTGAAACTGAAATCCTGAAACAGAGAGCAGACTACTTCTGAATATCCGAACTTCTAATATAAAATATGTGATAATTGCACAAGTAGAGAAAGAAATAATCCGTGAAAGAAATGAACAAGACTTCAAAAGTTAAACACCTACAACATACACGAAATAATAACGCTGAAAAAGTTAAACTTCACCTCAACATCAGTGGACAGGCTATATAATATATACGCAGTGGCGGCTCGTGGTCAGTTTTCTTGGTGGGGTCAGACACAAATTTTCTGAGAAATCATGGTTTTTAAGAGTATTTACTATTATTTGTCTATTCCGGGAAATTATTCTCCTTTCGATTATTGGTGGGGTCGGGCCCCACTGGCCCTCAATGACGAGCCGCCCCTGTATATATGTATTTATTGTATTGTTGATAGTTAAGCTGGGACTGCATGTTGAAGATTAGCTGATCTATTGTGATCCAAACATGAATTAATCAGTATCGATCTAAAATGATGTCCACGATAATGTTCATTATGATTTATCTATTCTATTTCGATCGCGTATGAGAAACCCTCCTTCCATATTGCTTTTAATACTTTCATTGTGAAGGTTTTGAACAAGATAAATAGAATGAGGTCATGGCAAAATTAACGGGGTTAATGAGAAAAATGGCGGGGAAGATGAACAACCTGGACGAATGAAATAAATAGGTCCAGTGGCGGCTCATGATCATTTTTGTTGGTTGGGCCAGAGAAATTTTTCCGAATAAATCATGGTTTTTGTAGCTATATTTTAATTTATAAAATAATAAATACACGTTATACATTATTTTTGGTGGGGCCGGCCCCACTGGCCCTTAATGACGAGCCGCTACTGAATAGGTCTGAGACGTATCATAAATAATGGCTAGTTGTATAAAGTAGAATTGGTCTATGTCTGTTCGTATGACATTTAGCAACGACAAAAATATCTTCGGGAAAGGCTATACGAGTTAGTAAATGCACGATTGCTTGTAGCTCACGTATTAAACACAGTTACGAAATACAAGGAATCTGAAGCGATCTGATGTAGACCATAGTATATGCAATAACTTGTTTCTTGTGAGTGAAGGCACATTTGTGTACATATAAACCTATTCAGAGCAGTGGTTCGCAACATTAAGAACGGTGGATCCGTAGGATAATGTGGAAAATCATGTCTGATACCGATACATTTGTTTAATTATTACTGATTGGGAAAGGTGTCAAAATACATCACTGTCGTCGAGTGGGGAAACAATACACACAAAAAGATGTGAACCGCTGGCTACTTGCCGTGAATGATGTATTTCTTCTTCTCCTTCGAACGCTCCATATCGACCACTTGTTAACCACTCTTTGTGATTTGTATGTGATCTGACCCTAAGAGTGATTGTGCGTTGCGCTAGTTATGCACCTACAAGTAGGCCAGCACATCCGATTTCTGCGACGATTTTATTTACTAGGGTAGCTTTTCTAGTCTCCTACCTCAGTCGAGCCTTGTAGTTCGCTCGCAGTGTTACTATTCTTTGCTCCCCCTGAGAGCCCGGCAATACACGGACAAAATGATGTATTTAAATGTAACGGGAGTGTCGCAAACAAAATTATCTAGGCTTGTATTACATCATTCTCCCATCAAGGTCTACTTTATTACTTCTGGCGAACTCGCTGTTGGATACATTCTACAAATTGGTCATGAATCGTGTCCCTGAAATACTTTTCACACCAGACAATGCGAGTATAGCAAGCACTTGAAGCTGGTCCCACTGCTGGGCGAGCACATACTTCATCACTTGTATCAACCTAGTTCAATGCTAGTTTGAAAAATGGGGATAACTAATTCTATGACTGTCGTCAAACAGTTGGTCAAATATAACATCAGCAAGAATACATCAACATTCGACATGGTACAGACTTGAAATAATGTCTCTCTCTCTCTCTCTATCTCCATCTCCAGTGACATGTTTGCTGTCGTACGCGTTCATTGACATTTGCAAATTCCTGCCCTTAGTGCTGTTAAACAGTTCTGTTGATTTTATTTCACGCCAAGTTGAGGTCAAACTGTCGTTTATCTTCTACCGGTAACCATCTCGTCTCATTTTTTAACGAATGTTGCATGTTGTAACGACTACACTGCAACCCACTTCTCACACATTTCTACACAAACTAGCACTTCAACGCACCATTTATCAGCACATTTCTACACACAAACAGACAGTTGTTTCTTGGTCCTGTAACTATTGTTGACTTTGGGCATTTCCATGACTCGGCAGCTCTATGATTCTGACCAATATCTTAGATATTACATAACAACCAATATCCTTCTTCACAGATTACAAAAGAAAATAAACACACTTTACAAATGTGATCTTAGTCACAATGTTAATCTTAAGAGATAATAGGTTATAGAGAGAATTTGGTTTGAGTTGCTGCTTTCTTCAGAAAATAGATGAGACTGCAGTAAAACTATTTGATTGGCAAAAAACGTAATCACAAAGTACTGTCGTTTAAAATTACAAAACAATGACAAAATACAGCAACGTTTCGACCAACAAGGTCTTTATCAATAAATAAAGGGATAAAGGCCTTGTTGGTCGAAACGTTGCTGTATTTTGTCATTGTTTTTGTAATTTGTAAAACTAAGTACTTTGTGATTGCGTGTTTTGCTTTCTTCAGGTACGCTTTATAACAACGAGCGGTATGGTATGAATTCACCAGTGTTCTGAGCATGCTTCCAGATTGACATGACTGACCCGGCATGCTCTTTCCAATATGGTGTAGTCATGTCCATGCGCATTCTACTCGTTTTAAGACGTCTTCGTAACGAAGCAAGGGCCGACCACCAGTTCCCGTGCCAAAACTAGCCTCTACTTCCTCCCCACCATTCATCAGAAAAAATTCGTAGGGATCTGACCCCCTCCTACATATAACACACGTGACTCAACTACCTTATGCGTTTTCTACTGGACGCAAATAGAGGTAATATACCAACACCCAACAATAATGATAACCCACAAATCTTGTAATGTGCGAAATGATGAAACACGAAATATTATAGGACTGGACAACATAAAAATAGAAATGCTAAAAACTGTATAGAGAATTTTGACGGGCACAATAACTTAATCTATACAATTTTTGTTTTTCGATCCAGAAGCACTTGAGTTTTCAGCTCTTCGGCTCGGTGCCATGGACATCGTAACCCTTCGGTTCGGTGCCACGAACACCGTAAATCTGGAGCCACACCGCGGAATTGAACCGCACTCACAGGGGCTTGTCACCAGTCGTCCAACGCGCTACGAACACGCTGGACAGGCGGACAATCTACACAATACAGACACACATCAAAAGTTATCCGTCGTTGTTTACAAGATTATTACACAAGAAATTAAAATCACAGAATTGTAGAGACTATATACAGAAGAATCAGTTTGATGAATGAAAATATTGCAGATGTTCCACAAAATGATACCAGAGAGACACATAATTAAAATAATGATGTAGGAAGGGACATTTGGTGTGCATAAAAACAAGGAAACTAAAGAAGCGATCTATATTTCGTTTAAAGATAGATACTGACAAATATTGTTCTTCTTTGCGTTCGTTCTTTACGACCAATTGTAATCACTCTTTGTGATATGTTTGATCTTTGCCAAGAACGTGTATACGTTGCATATTGGATTGGTAGGCCCCTAAATGCATAGACTTCTACACGTTTAGGACACTTGCATCCGATTTCACCCAAACCTCCTAGTCGCCTCTTACGACATGCGTGGCAGGTAACAGTGGTTCTATTCTTGACACCCCAAATTTGGGCCCCGATAACCACTCGGGCGACAAATATAAGTTCAAACAAGTATTTATGTATTCTTCATTGACTACCGGATCATTTTTTTACATAGTTCAAAGCATAAACAGTTAATTAAATGAATACAAGAAATAGACTTGAAATAACATCAAACTAATCATTAACCTGTAATAGGAACAAGTAGCAGCAGTAAGTAACGACAAGGCTGTGTACTGTCACTGTGACAACATTTAACACATTCTCAAAACAATCAAAAGGAATGCCATAATTACAGATAAATTTTAAAAAAAAATAAGTGTACACAGACATGAAGAAGACACAATGTTAGTTGAGGAAGTAAATAACAAAAGTAGTGAATATGAAATGGAAAGTAATATTGAGATAACCAAAACAAAAGTCAGTCAATAATATGTCACTAGATGACTATATATATTCATTATTTCTCTTTGACACACACATATATATATATATATATATACTGAACAAGCAGCTAGCTTCCAGATGTGGATACAGAAAAGAATTGTGCTTGTTTCGTGGATATAAAAATAAACAAATAATCAAGTCGTGACAAAATGAGGGATGAAGAAAGAATTGTTGAAGTATATAAAATATAGAGCAATTAAATATTGTGTAGACATAAAGAGACATTACACAGTGGGATATCATATTGAATGAGGAAGGTTTATTAAGCAAGAGGGAAAACAAATGACACGGCAATATAACCGTGGATGAGGGGAAAGGTGGAGTTAAAAGATGGACAAAGTATAGTTTGGTAATATCACAATCAAAGAATTGTTTACTGTGGTTGATGGTGACGTATGTAAAGGATATGCCACAATTTTCATTCATGGCAAGGGATAGATATCCATTGTAGCTGACCTTCGATGTGAAGATGGCAATGAATGATTCAATCAATAGTCACAGCTTTATTATACGACAATAAACTATATAATGATTCAGCAAGCTCAATTGTGTATGATCTTGAAGGCATTACAAAGTACAAAAATGCACATGATACTCTGTACAGTACAACAAAGTGCGAGCATGCACACACACACGCTGTCAAACAAGCCAAAAGTAGCTAGCGCATGCACTTAATTAACAGCTAAGCGTTTGCTAATACTACTTGACCATGCCAAACCTCCTTCTACAAATAAACACTAAGTAGATTTTGTACATCTGACTTGAGACTAAATCTACAAACGTCGTCTAAATATATTTGTTTACTTGCTGCTGCTGTATCGTTACTGTTAAACATTTACGACAGAACGTGTCTCACGCGCTCGTTTGTGTGTGTGTGTTCTCTATTATATTGTGTGTTTATCTCTGATATAATCTATATCGAGTAGTAAGAGAGAAAACATCAATTGAACTACACATACATGTGGACAGATTTGTCGATTGTGAAACAGTACGAACTATTAGTCATACAATATTTTCAAGCATTGTGTGCTTTGTGTCCTATTTCTGACAATCTATGAAACAGTTATTCTTTAATGTAATGTAGACTAGGTGTTATAGATACGTTCTACATTTGACCATCATCCTCATCAAATAGCTTGTCATGAGCAGTACTTTGTCACCCCTACAGTCCTTCGGAATTTCTCTCTTTCATAGGCCAGATGTCCTGCCTCTGCAGCCGTCATGTTCAAACCATCAGTTACATCCTGAATCCATCTTATCCGTTGTATTTCTTTTCTTCTCTTGCCGGTATGTCTTTTCCATGATGGTCTTCCAGCCCTTCGTGTCTTTTTATATGTCCAAAATACCTCAATTTTCTCTTTCTTATTTGTAGCATTAGCCTGTTTTCTTTAATTTTGAGTACTTTCTGGATAGATCTATTGTTCTCTCTCTATCCATGATATATAAAGGACTCTTCTGAAACACTTATATTCGAAATCACATATATATATATATAGTTTTCCACTATACAATGACAAATTTAGTTGTCAGCTCACAGATTTACATCTATGCTTAGCTCATAAATATTTATTTCATAATATCAGAATATAAATCTATCCCTTAAACAAACATATCTTTCATTTATCATATCATATGACTGGTCTAGGTGTACCTTTTATACCAACACATATATCTTCTGTCTACTAAATCAATTGTTATATTTGCCAATCGTATCAACTCATCGATCTTCTCTCTATTATATCAGTGATTAGATGTATCTCTTGTCAACTCATAGCTCTCTCTGTTATCAACTCAAAGATTGACCTCTCATATCAACTCAAAGATTTTCCTCTTATATCAACTCATCGATCTGCTCTCTATTTTATCAGTGATTAGATGTACCTCTTGTCAACTCATAGCTCTCTCTGTTATCAACTCTTAGATTTGCCTCTTATATCAACTCAAAGATTTACCTCTTATATCAACTCATCGATCTTCTCTCTATTTTATCAGTTAATAGATGTCAATTCATAGATCTTCTTTTCATGAAATCAACTCTTAGATTTACCTATATCAAATCAAAGATCTTCTATCTATTATACTGGTTCAAAGATTGATCTCTTAAGTCAACTCATTAAGCTTCTCTCTTATATCAGCACAACGATAGTTTCTCTCTTGTGCTCATCATCATCAAATAGCTTGTCCTGAGTAGAACTTTGCCACCCTAACAGTCCTCCGGAATTTCTCTCTCTCATAGGCTAGATGTTCTGCCTCTGCAGCCGTCATGTTCAAATCATCAGTTACATCCTGAATCCATCTTCTCCGTGATCTTCCTCTTCTTCTCTTTGCAGGTATGCCTCCTTCCATGATGGTCTTCTCCAGCCCCACATATCTTTTTATATGTCCAAAATGTCACAATATTCTCTTTCTTATTTGTAGCATCAGCCAGTTTTCTTTTATTTTGAGTTCTTTCTGGATAGATCTATTTGTTCTTATCTCTGTCCAAGATATACGAAGGACTCTTCTGTAACACTTATATTCAAAAGCTCATATATGTTTTTGCCACTGCACTATTAAATGTCCATGCTTCACACCCATGCGTTGCACTGGAATATGCATGCTCTTAGTATTCTGATCTTTTTTTTTTATCAGTTCCGTTCCATACTGTTTTGAGTTGTTTAGCTCTTGTGCTAGCTCACATATATATTCTATCTTTGTCTGTACGACATGTAGACATAACTATTCCAAATCTGTCTTATTCCTTGATATTCAACTATCCTTAACTCATTGGACAGACAACATCATACAACTTTATACAACTTCCTCATCTCTTGCTGCATCATTACTATTCACTGTTACCACTAAGCAGATAGATTTTCCCACAAGTTGTGAAAAACATCATACTAAAAACGTGTTACCAACAAACAATCTTCTTCAAGTAACACATTAAGAAGTTCAATCTGACAATAGGAAGTTAAGTGATATATGAGAGTTAAGTCAGGAATTATATCCTTATCAGACTGCAGTGTTAACATGAATACAGTTGTGGGGAGGTTATATATATATATATATAGGCAAGCTTATTTCAGCCCCTAGCATCGTGCAATAGCTTATAAATACCTTCAGATTTATCGTCATTGTTTTTCTTTTCTATTGGCAAAGAAATAACAGTTAATTGCTGATCCACTTTCTCATTCTCAACATTTTCCTTCTTTTCCTCCACCTCAGCTTCCTCATCATCTTCTTTAGTCAGAATCTTCTCAAAATCACCCTGGTTTCTATCAAGTTCAACAATTTCAAAAACAGAAGCAGTGTTGGTATCAAGTGTTGCTGTCTCCTTTACTTGAGCAAGATCTACAAACATAGACGAGACATATATGCTCAAATGTAGATACCCCACAAATAAAGTATCTTGTTTCTCACCACTGACTGACTGGTTGACATATGATCTTGTTCACAGATTCTACTCTATAAATATAGTTACACTTGGTTGGATAACGGGAATGAAAGATGCACATACAAACAAAACTATCACATTTAAAACAACAAACGTGTGGTGCCGGGGCCCGCAAGGGTAGCAAAGAATAGCACCACTGCGACTTACAAAGCATGTCGTAATAGGCGACTGATGTAGGAACTAGGAAAGCTACCCTAGTAAATAAAAGGCCTCCCAGAAATCGGATGTGCTGGCCTGCTTGTAGGCGCATAACTAGCACAACGTGCAATTGCTCTGAGGCTCAGATCACAACAACTCCACAGAGCAAACAGTGATCGATGTGGAGCATTCGAAGAAAAAGATGTAGAAAACACCATAGGAGGGTTTCAGATCTTGCAACTGTATAGGGTTCAAGGAAAAACCAAGATCACTCAAATATATGACTTCAATGCAAATAAATGGGCAAGGTATTTTCTCTAATCCTGTATTACAATACAACGTCAGGATAAGAAGAGATTTCTAGAACGGACATTTGTGTGGGATTTATAAATAGTGTTTTTCACCGCCCTGTTATTTCTGAGGTCCACATTTTACTTGTACTGTGTTTTTACTTTGTATTCCCTGTATTGAAATAACAATTCTCTTTGAGGTGCAATGCCTGTTGGTAATCTGCTTATGTGGCCGAACCATTTAATTTGTTGTTTCTTGATAAACTTCAGTACTGATGTTGTCCATTTTCCTGATGTCTTCATTTCTACATCAGTTTCTTCTTGGTACTTCTAACATTCTGCGTAGACAATTCATCTCTGTTGTGACTAGTTTTCTTCTATCATTTGATGTCAGCGTCCAGGTTTGGCACTGATAGCATAATGTTGGAAGAAAGATTGTGTTGAACAACGCTCTTTTAGTGTGCATGGTGACATGTTTGCATTTTAAAATTAATGACATTTGTCCTATGATTTTATTTCCTTTATTTCATATATGTTGGATTTTGTTAGTTATTCTTCCATTTGCTGAAAAAATGCTAACTAGGTATGTAATCTTTTGACTTGTTTTAATGGATGTTAATGGTCAACATGCATGACAAAAATATATAAGTCTTCGTGAATTAAATTTTACTTGAATGAAATACATAATTGTGGTTAAAATAGATGAGATTTTTAAAAATGGAAGACAGCATAAACATTTTTGAAAGAAATATGCAAATTCATAGAATGAAAAAACAATGCAGATATGTAACTACATCGACCCATAGATCTACCTCTCAACCATAGACTTCCATATAATCAAATTATGAACTCTCTATATTATATCAACTCACAGAACTGCTCTATATTATATCAACTCACAGAACTGCTCTATATTATATCAACTCATAGAAAGTCTCTATATTATATCAACTCATAGATCTTCTCTCTGCTATATCAACTCATAGATCTTCTCTCTGTTATATCAACTCATAGAACTACTCTATATTATATCAACTCACAGATCTCTCTCATTATATCGTAGTTTCTTCTATGTAGATCCCTCATATATTATCTGTCTTTATCATTAGTAGACATAACTATTCCAACAGACATCTATCCAACAGACATTATTCAACAGACATACTATTCCAACAGACATACTCTAATACAAAGTTTCAATGTCTCTCATATGTATACTCTGACATATCACATTAATCCTGCAGACAACACATAAACTTCCTCACTCTGCTGCATCATTACTCACTGTTGCCAACAAACAGATGCATTCACCACAGTTGTGAGAACATCATACAAACGTGTACACAAACAATCTTTTCATAACACATTAAGTTAACCCGACAATGGAAGTTATGATATTGAAAGTTAAACTCAGGAAAGATATCCTACTTATCAAACTGCAGTTTAATGAATATAGTTGTGGAGGTTATATATATATAGGCAAGCTATTTCAGCCTAGCATCGTGCTAATAGCTTATAAAACTCTTAGTTTATATCATTGTTTTCTTTTATTCAAGAATAACAGAATTGCTGATCCACTTTCATTCTCAAAATTTCTTTCCTCATCAGCTTCTCTATCATCTTTAGTCAGAACTTCTAAATCACCTGGTTTCTATAGTTAACAATTTCAAACAGAAGCTGTTGAGTTGGATCAGTCTGTTCTTATTGAGCAAGATCTACAAACATAGAGAGACTATGCTCAAATGTAGATACCACAATAAGTATCTGTTTCTCCACTGATAGTTGACATATAGATCTTGTTCATAGATTCTCTCTATAAATATAGTTACACTTGGTTGGATTTAAAGGAATGAAAGATGCACATAAAAACAAAACCATCACATTTAAAACAACAAAGGAGGGTTTCAGAGTGTTTGCAACTGTATAGGAGGAACATTCAAGGGAAAAATTGGGAGAAACCAAGGTAACTAAAACATATAACTTGAATGCAAATAAATGATCAAAATGCATGACAAAAATACATAATTGCTGTTGAAAGACATTTGAGACAATTTGGTTGAAAGTTTAGAAATAAACAGAATTTGTGTTGAAAGTGTTGAGATATAAAACAAAAAGGATAGCAAAACCAATTTATCAAAGAAACATGCAAACTCATAGAATGAAAGAACAATGCAGATATATAACCGATGTGACATGGTTAACTAGATGCAGTTTTAAAATAATCATAATAACAGCAAATATGTGGTCTGTAACAATTAATACAAATTAATAGTAAGACAGCAATAAGGGTGTACTGCTTAAAGAAACTAAGAACGCTAGACAAGCACACACATGCTGATGTTGAAAATAAATGTTCACAAAGACATCAACATGACAACCAGCACTAGGAATCCATATTAAGAGATGCACTGATACAAAAAATATTCATTTTAAAAAGATTTAATGAAAACTGAAACACACATTCTTTTTAAACAGATGGACAACTGAAACACACATATTCTTTATAAATAGATGTAATGAACAACTTGAAAACTTTAAAAATATTAATTATAAACAGACATAATGACAACTGTAATATACAAATATTAATTATAAACAGACATAATAACAACTGTAATATACAAATATTCATTATAAACAGACATAATGACAACTGTAATATACAAATATTCATTATAAACAGACACAATAACAACTGTAATATACAAATATTCTTTATAAATAAATTCGACATAATGCTCCCTGAAACAGACACACATTACAAACAGTTGAGAGAACATTTTAGAAGAGAAGCTCAACCTAAACAAATGCCAAGAGTTGACAGATGAAAAAAGCTTCTAATATTGAAACTGCAGCACAAACACTTATGTAAATATGAAACAGACTATGATTATGTGCTAGAGCAGAGAATGTGAAACTAAAATGTGGCTCCAGAACTAAACACCATATAAAGCAACTGATCATAAATAATACTAGAGACATACATATGTTTAATATCTAATGGGGACATGCTAAAATTATAATTAGATGCAGTGGAGTGTCTGGTCGAATGGATTAGGGTAAGGGCTCCCAATAGGGAGACCCGGTTTCAATTCCCGGTAAGATCAAGGAGTTGATTATGTCGGGGGTATAAAGAAAACATTATATTCTGAACAGTCTCCCAGTGACTGCACTAGCCATGCGGCCATTAAATTCCACAGACTTATGCCCCCATGTGCTGCACCGCCTAAAAGCGGTATTACAGGCAGTAACACATTTTGTTGTGATCGTTTGTTTTGTGAGGGTTGGCTAAAATTGTACTAGAATGCTGTCCCCAATACACAAATTTGAAGATCAGTTTGAGTAATATCAACTAAACTATTTGACTGAAATCGAATGCATGTGTCCTAAACATGTAGAAGTCTATGCGTTCAGGGGTCTACCAAACCAATGTGCAACTTATACATGTTCTTGGCAAAGATCAAACATATCACAAAGAGTGATTAAAATTGGTGGTAGAGAACTAACGCAAAGAAGAAGAAGATCAACTATACTTAAGGACATGAAAAGACAGTAGCCATAACAATGAACATTATTATTATCAATGAGAATGCATGTGAGACTATTAAACACAGCTGACAATGTTGCATTAATGAAACAACATTTTACGATAATGCAAAATATGAGAAGAACAAAGATTTGAAAAGTAAAAAAAAACAATGTGTGTTGTGGTCAAAATGAATATAGACGTATTAGTATTGAAGGCACAAAACAAAAAGTAGCACAGGCTATGAAAAACATGACAATTATTTTTTTAAAGGGCAGTTTAAAATATCACAAACTTTGATACAGTGACAGAAATAGTGTTATGAAAGTGTTTGATTGAGGCAGCATTAACTCGTTGTGGACCAAATACCACTCTACGTGGCTTTGGGTTGGACATATTTTTACCAGGAGCCACAGACATAAAAGGTATTTTTTTATTCTAACAACAAATGGCTTGTAAAAACATGGCTATTGCCCAGGTCCATTAAGAGTTAAGGCATGAAATATTGCGTTTGTTTGTATTTAATCAAACTGTCAAATTTTGCATTTTGATATTACTTTCAACATGAATAAGTTACAACATAATCAATAATATCTGCAGAAAGAGAGATTACAATGTTTGCCTTACTCAACAAATAAACTTCAACTGAACTGAAAGAAGTATTCACGTAAGTAACACCACAAAAACTTACCAGCAGCATCCGGAGTGATTGTATAATCTGTTTGAGGCAAACTGGATGTAATAGACACTCCCTTCTCCCTGTAGTAGTCATCTACCCTCTTGTCCACAACCAGAAGTTTGGTCTCTCCAGGAATTGCTTTGATTCTGCCAATAACATCTGAATGCTTTTCTTTCTCTATGTTGACTCCATTGACCTCGATGATTCGATCATGAACTTTCAATCCAGCTGTACTGGCTGGCGAGTTATCATCTACAAGCCCAATGTATTGGCCTGGTTTGTCTCTTTCAGCATGAAGGTTAAACCCATAACCCTAGAGGATACATAAGAACACAACTATATTAAACAAATGTTTACTAAAAGCCAGTTCTACCATCAATAATATTACTGAAGATAATACAAGTTTAACATATTTCTCCATCACAAGTGGAGAGTCTGGACAAATAGATTAGAGAGTTGGCTCCCATGCAGGAGACCCGAGTTCAATTTTCGGTAAGGCCAAGAAGTTTTTTTCTGTCGGGTCATACAGAAAATCCTAACCTGAACAGTTTTGCGGTGACTGCACTAGCAGTGTGACCACTAAATTTCTCAGGCCAAACTTCCAGTCCAACACTGTCTTAAAAAAGCAGTATTAGAGGCGATAGCAACAGTTTTGCATTGTTTTTTTAAATCCATCATACATAAACAAGATCACTCTGTTGATAAAATAGATATGATCACTTGATAAAGTCAGTCTATGGGTGTGAATATGACTGATGAGTCAGATATGGACCTGACAAAGAAGGTTATTAGATGGTGTGCATGGGGAATGTTTGCAATGCAACATAAAAATATTAAGAATCCCATGCACTGCTAAATAATAAATGTTGATGTGCTGGGTGAAATAAGAGAGGAGAAAGTTCATTAACATCAGAAAAAAGGAACCCTTTCATAACTCGATGTATATTGGGAATTACAGGAATACAGCACTGATTTTTCATTGGCTGCCGGCACACAATGGATGATATGGTCAACATCATGCCGACCGTCTTTACTTCCCAGTGCTTTTCCTGGTACTCAAATGTGGCTGGGGTCGAGTTGAGAGCCTTTTGAGATCTGAAAATATTCCATGCCCACCGTGGCATTGAACACAGACCACTGACCTAAGAAGCGAATTCACTAATAACCATGCTACTGCAGCTCTCATTAACAACATCATGCAAGCATATAATATAAAGAGTCAAAGAAATTTGTCACCAGAAATTACACAATGAAGTGGGGAAACATAACATCCAGGCCACCAGACAAACAATGTATATTAACAGATCAATAGAAGAGAACAAGTCATATTATCAGACTCCACACAGGCACAAGGTGGCATCTGTGGCCTAGGGTTAGTGACTCAGTCTATTAACCTCGACGTTCTGAGTTCGAATCATGCTGCGGACAGTTTGGTTCTAAATTGTTCCGCGTGGATTTTAACAAAAGGGCGATGGCACCACCCGTTCAGAAACCAATGGCAAACCACTGAATGTAATAATGCCTAGAGAAATCACAAACAGCGTTAAAGAGCTGGGGTTAATTCGCAAAATCCTGTAAAGGATACGCAATAAATTAACACAGGCACAATAGAAAGTGACAAGAGACTGATGAATATGATAGTGGCCATAACATAATATCATCTGAACATCTGTGACAAATGTGATCTGAGTACAAGAAGAAGAAAAGACTGACAGGGTTTCACCAGTGTCACAGGAGACTTCTTAAGCTCTTTGAAGACCTCAATAACATGTATCAAATTACTGCTTTCTTTGAACATATTCAAGTTGAAGTCTTCTTCTTCTTCTCGTTCTCACTAGATTGGGATTTCGGATTCTCTAATAAAACAGCCGTCTGTCTCAGATTATCAGCCACGCCATACAATTTGTCTTGGACACTAGTGTAAGTGGGCCACCTCTTTCTTCTCAAGTCTGCACACTGGGGGCAGTTCTGTAGGATATAATTTCTATGATTTCTGCTTCCCTGTTTGTGCCGACCTATTCGTGCAGTAAGTTTTGGCCACCCTCGTGATGGTGGGTCTGACATTCTTACAGCGTGGCTAAATCTCAGAGGCAGATTGGCACCGTAGAATCCTGATCCCATTCAGCATTGTGAGGGGTCGTTGCACCATGTTATGCGCCTTACAGCCTGGTGCATCCGTTTTCTGCAAGCATTTGTTTCAGGTTAGCATTCCCTATCAGACACATGCATCCGATTTCAACCAAACCTCCTTAGTCGCCTCTTACGACATGCATGGCAGGTAACAGTGGTTCTATTCTTTACGCCTCAAATTTGGGCCCCGGGAACCACTCGGGCGAAGTTGGTCTAAGAGTGAATAATGCTCTTTGAAGACCTCAACAACATGTATCAAATTACTGCTTTCTTTGAACATATTCAAGTTGAAGTCTAAGAGTGAATAAAAAAGAAAATGATAATGTAAAAAATAGACAACAATTTTTCTGGCACGTTTTAAGAAAAGGTTTAGAGAGGCTGAGAGCCGCACTAGCATAGTTGAAAGTGAACTCGCTTCTTATGCTAGTGGTCTTGGTTCAATTCAACAAGTAGGCGTGAAATATTTTTCTGACTGTAATGGCTCTCATGTAGACCCAGCCTCAACTGGGTACCAGGAAAATCACTGGGAAGTAAAGGTAGCTGGCGTAATGTTGACCACATCACTAATCATGTGCCGACGGTAAATGAAAAATATAGGTCTAATACCATTTTACCCAATATACCTCAAGGTATGAAAAAGGGTTATTTTACTTACTTTAGAGTGGATAGTAATATTGTATTCCTCTGGTACTCATATACATCACATAGGACCTGTAAGCAATTTCTCCATACCGCTCTATCATGTGTACCTTGTTCATTCTGCTATGAAATTGAATCCTATATTTCTAGCCTTTCTCTGTAAATTTCATTTTAGTGTTTTCCCAGGATGTCCTTTTTTATTTGAACCATTTGCATCCCAATTCAATGGCTACTTTGTGATTTTTTGATCATGAGAACTATTATATAATATTGAGGCTATATTGAAGTGTTATAAACACTATACAATATGTCAGATCTCTATCACATTACTTCCATAGTCAGGGTAAGGCGATGTACAGAAACCTACAGATCTGAGGTGATCAGATCTGGAGAAACAGTGGGAGTCTGCGGCAATACTGGGTAAACAGATGATTCCGATGCGGACAAGTAAATTACAGTATTACATAAGAAAGGAAAAATGAAATATTAAATATAAAAAGTGACAACAACCGACGTTTCGACCATAGGCCTTTATCAAGAAAACAAATACAAACACAGAATACTAAATAAACTAAAATATAGTTCTAAATAAGAAGAATGACTAGAAATTGATACTACATATGGTCCTTAGTCAGGGCAAAGACTTCATTGATAAGCACTTTGTTCAACCTTCAATTTTTCTTGAACCGGACACTAAATACAGTCATTAGTTGTGAACAGAATGATAGAGAATTACATGATAAACTTAAATTATTAGATAGAGGGGCTAGTAAAATCATGTGGCAGGCTGGACAGATGTAGCTTGCAGGACAGTAATTGTATATGTTCAATTTAGAACAATATGTATACTAGTACTCAGACATAATCACAATATAGATAGAAGTACAAATACCTGGAAGTGTTGCCATAATTTCAGATGACATAAACGAGGTCTGTATGAGTCATCTTCATTAACGTGCCTATTTCCATTATGCACTACAGCAGAACTGCCAGATCCCACAATGTCCTCAACATCTGACTCATGATGTGAATCTTCACGATGTTCATCACGATCATCATCTTGTCCTTGACCTAAAAAAATAAGAAAGGGTAACAAATTAGTTATTTAAAATTAGACAAACATAAAATGTCTGAAATAGAAAACAAAACAAATAGAAGAAGCAAATATAAGTTTCAATTTGAGAAGTCTGAAACAATATATAAAACTTCAACAAATAAATATTATACTAAAATACATTTTCCCACAGCATTACATTTTTCAGACCTTAGGGTATGAAGTCACTTCCCTTCACATTTCTAGAAGCTACTAAGCAGGTGGGTCAATTCCTTTCCTCACGCAAGGAACGTTGAGTGTGGGATTCAACCCTCCAGTGTACGAATCGCTTATACAGTATGCTTATCCCACAAAATATTAAACTACTTGTCTGAAATAATTGGTAAAGAAACATCATTTAGAGGAGCAGTTGGTTAATAGATTGGTATGCTTGTATCTACTAAACCTTAGGTAGTGAGTTCAAAACTCAGTTCGGTCAATTTTGTTTCTTATTTTTTTTTTTGGTGTTTAAATAAAAAGCTAACATGCACACACAGTTGTGAAAGCATGGATATAGATAGTAATTGTTCTGAAACTTTAAAACATCTTCAGTAAGCCCCATGTGACAAAATGCTAAAACAAGTTATTATTTTTTTCTAAAAATAATGCAGTAAATATTATTACTAAAATCACATTAAGTGGTCCCATGTGGTTATTTTGGACCAAACAAACGTTAAAAAAATATTTACAATTTTAAAATGAGCCGATGCTGTGATGGAGACGGCTTTGAACGGTGACAGTAAGTTAGATTTGAGAATCAGAGCATGTGTTGAATTCGTGGTGAGGTGGATTCCCTAGTGTAACCAACTGAAAATGAGCAACATACTTTTAAAGTTGAGGGGAAATTCAAATCTGTCGTAGAAGCTAATGCATACGTGCTCTATTGCTGATACTTTAAGTTAGATTAAAGGATATGTGTTTGAGTGTTAAGTGCTGAGATATGTTTTGGTACCAAATAAACAATGAAGAACTCCAATGTGTATAGAGCTAACAATATCTGAACTCAATAATTAACAATAACGGTGTCTGCTCCCAAGAGATCTCAAGAAGATTGGCAATAGCAATCAAGAAGTTAAACACAATGAAGAACATGTGGCAAAGCACCTGCAAAATATTAAAATTAAAAATATTGAGAACATACATTTTTCCAGTGACTAATTATGGTTGTGAATCATGGACAATTACACAAAAAACAAGAATGACAATCCAGTCCTTCGAAACTAAATGCTATAGAAAGATCCTACGAATACCATGGACAGAAACAAGAAAGAACACTGATTCCTGAAAGAACTAAATGTTAAAGAGAATTGGCTGATAAACAACATACTATACAGAAAAATTACATACTTTGGTCACATTAAGCGTCACGATGGCCTGGAAAGAACAATATTAGAGGGCAGGGTCCCAGGACGCAGAGGCAGACCAAGAAGAAGATGGCTACAAGATATTACAGAAACTATGAATGACCATCGACGAAGTGGGTGAACTGGCTAGAAACAGAGTGAATATCAAATGCGCTGCAAAGAGAGCAACGTCCTATAAAGGATAAACATCTTGATGATGACCGAAGACACAGTGAATGAGATGACAGAGCTCAGCAAACAAGAGATGATGTAGACCTACTTCAAACCAAGTGGAGAACTCGAACATGCAACATCACTACAGTCTGATCACGAGGTAGAGATCGAATAGAGAGTCAACCTGTCCCTAAGTATGTTCTAGAACGGATGTACCGGAGAAAGGTGCACATGTCACCATCTCATTCCAACCTAGGACAAATAAGTAACAAACTTCCTTCTATTGCAAACGAAGGTGTAGAACATACTATAAAAGTTTGAAGTCAAAGTAAGACAGGTCTGTAAGGACAGAAACATGGAGAGATGAAAACATGAACATTTCACTAAGGAATAGAATGAGAACTACATCAAATTATGTGAAGTTGAGAAATTGTAAAATTAAGATATAAGGGCAGAAAATGTTTCTTCTATTAGTGTATCTAAAGGGTCTGAAGCCTAAAGATTTCTTAATTGCCCGGTTTTACCATAGGCTCAGGTCCTCTCCGTAGAAATAGCACGCCATCTGACGAAATTATTGCATAGCACGAACTCCATAGCTCCGGAACCAATCTTAGGGGTTTTGAAAAAATGCACTCGTGAACAGAATACTGCGGTTGGATTCGAGGCCGACCTCGGAACGTAATAGAGTGATTAACCACTTAGCCACATAGAGCCCTATTATTGTATATGATTGTCTAGGCATAGATTCAAATCTTCGTCGTTTTTCAGAAAACTTTATAGTCCTATATATATATATATATATATATGGCAAGAGCTGCGAAATGGCAAGGTCGAACTGATAAAAGTATATATGATATATATATAATATATATATTATATATATATATATATATATATATATATATATATATATATATATATATATATATATATATATATATATATAATATATATACATACATGCTCTATTTTCATCTTGACATAGAAAATTGATATATATTTCTGTCATACATGGTCAATTTTCAAATGATTACATACATGAAATAGAAAATTGATGAAAAATGGATCGTGTAAGATGGGCATAAGATGAATTAAAATGCAGAAATCAACTTTTTAATGATTATTCAATAGCAAAATAAAAAAACTACTCCCAATTGCTTGACCTCCCCGAAGGCTAGCGCCCACTGAGCGGTACCACTTTGGAAACGCTGGTCTAGAGATTCATATATATATCAGTGCATCATATTCTCAAAAATAAATCTATTTTGAGATCCTTTGTCAAATTCGATGGGAGACTGCACGTCATTTGAACATGACTGTGATCTTACATATTGATATCAGTCTATGGTTAGCTGTTCAAAACTACCTGTGCTTTAAGCCCACACAGTTATCTTTATCTTTAAAGCTAACGTCAACCAGTCACCATTTGATAGAGTAAACTCAAAATAAAATAGACTAACATATGTCAGTATTTTTTCCTTTAAATGGGTGCAGTAGCTTATCTGTGGCAGTTTGAAAACAAATATCTTGACAGTGACGGCCTTTCAAACACACTAAGCGGATTCAAAATAAATATAGTAACTGAACTAGCCAGACACATCATATATACGAATGGAGATTGCGCAGCAGCAACAATCAACGACCACATTGTGGGCTAGGAAGCTGCAACGGTCAAATAGCTCTGTCGAAACTGCTTGAATTTCAAACGAAAATATAGCACATATAGAAAAAATTCTCTTAAAGTCGGGATGTGCAACCTGGTGACCATTGACCACGAGTGGTCAACAGGTGAAGAATTGTGGCCAAATAGCTACATACTTAAAGCTGTACATTAATTAAGAAGCAAGTTCTGAAATGCAATAATAAATACATTACAATAAGATACTGCAGTTTCGTTGACATTCAAATTCTCATTCTGCCTGTGTGTTGCCGGGGCCCACAATTGGAGCAAAGAATAGTAACACTGCTACCTACAAGGCATGTCGTAAGAGGCGACTGAGGTAGGGGAATATGAAAGCTACCCTGGAAAATAAAAAGCGTCGCAGAAATCGGATGTGCTGGCCTACTTGTAGGCGCATAACTGGCACAACGTACAATTACTCTTAGGCTCAGATAACATACAAATCACAAAGAGTAGTTTAACAAGTCTTCGATATGCAGCTTTCGAGGAAAAAGATAATTCTCATTCTTTAAAGTTAAAGTGTAACATACCATGTCCGTATATTTAACTAAAAAAAAGTTGTTTTTAAAAAGTACCGACACCGTAAGATTAGATCATCTCGTTCGCTGTTGTTTAGTAATGCCTACACAAGAAGTTATGAGCCGCTATAGTGTAATGTTTAGTGCACTTGCTTCGTAGACGCGTGGTCCCAGAACCAAATCCACAAGTTAGAGTAAGTTTTTTTTCCCTACCTCGGCTCTCGAGTAGACACAGCCTAAACTAGGTATAAAAAAGTACTGTAAAGTACAGGTGACCGGCGTGACACTATGTCACCAATCGTGTAATAAAACCCTTGGTAATAATAAATATACGGCTTCCACAAGAAGTCTAGGTTTCTGAATTAATGTTGCTGTGGTTCAAGGTTAAAAAAATGTTTTAAGTGTACGTTCGTCTTCGTGTGGCAATGTTCATGTCACATTTGGATAAATATGTGACAGCTTTGCTGAATATCTTTGGATGTCTGCTCTAGCAGTCCACACGTGGCGATGAAATCTTTGTCATCTTATATATACAGTGTTCAACTAAAGCACCTGATAAATAAAAATTTGCCAGGATGCATTGCATTCGTCTATTTATATCTAATCCGTTCGATTTAGCATTGTCCTAGAATTTGTTCTCCCTTCCACTCAATTACACACATCACACAACCTTGACCATACTAGACATACTGAACCTTCTCATTTCCATACATAATCCGATTATTCCATTCACATGGTCTTTATTTTGAACAACTGTAAGAAGATGAATGAATGTATCTGTCCAATTGTTTGAGTGTCTGACACCCTACGGACTTGAAATTTGGCAAAATGTGTCTCATGATACAAGAGGAAATTATCAAACTAAATATTTCTCCCTCATAACCATATTCTCAACTTTACGCACATGGTCTTTCGAGACAAACCGCGAATGAATATCCACATTTCACACGTTCATCACGATTTACTTGCGAAACCCATTCACAAAGTCGGTAGTTTTACAAAATCAACAATGACAATCACATGCAAACGTTTGACAACATTGTTTATCAAGTATATACACAAGTGACGAATGTCACACACATCATACAGACTTTGACAAAGTTATTACTTCGTTAATAAATCGATATAAATGCTATGATAACGATTATTGTTATAACGTATTTTAAACACTCACATTTGTTTGTAAGTTTACAGGTTTTTAGCTGAACTCATGCCTGATTCACGTTCATGCAATTTGTTAATTTTGGTTTTAAACATCGATAAGTTAATAATCTGATAAATTTATGCAATTGTTATTTTAACATCTCACGAACAGAAATTCTGTTCTATCAGGTTTACTGTTGATGCATGAGAGAAACGTATTTTTTTAATAAGAAGGCCGATTTTGAAGAAGGCATGTTTTTTAGGACTTTACAACACAGATTTAAACTAAATTCCCCGTGCGAAGAACGGGTAAACTGCTAGTTATGTATAAGCGCAGCGATTGTTCAGTCTGTTGTGACCTGTTCTGACTGGAAACAGAATGACTTGTTTCTATAGATCCAGGAAATGATATATGTCTTGTCGTTAGTCGAATTTCAAAATGGCTTGTATCATCGTTTGTATTCTGTCCTTTGCTTGATACTTCTTCTTCTTCTTCTTCGAACGCTAATATCGACCCCTTGTTAAACCACTCTTTGCTATTTGTATGTGATCTGAGCCTAAGAGTGATTGTACGTTGTGCTATTTATGCGCCTACAAGTAGGCCAGCACATCCGATTTCTGCGACACTTTTATTTGCTAGCGTAGCTTCCTATGCCCCTACCTCAGTCGCCTCTTACGACATGCCTTATAGGCCGCAGAGTTACTATTCTTTGCTCAAATGGCGAACTACGGCGATACACAGGCGTTTTAATTGATACCGAATTTTTGATCGAAACGTCGTTATAATTAGTAAACCTACCTTACTTCGGTTTTACATGTTTCACCTAATGGCCCTGATAGTAAGTTTTTTTTTTCCATGGAGAAGTGATTTTTTGTTCATGTGCTTCTCCCTCTTTTAATAACTTCTGCAAAATCTCGTATATTTTTGATATGCTAAAGTTGATAGAATCTACGGTAGAACGACCATTCTGTTAATAGCCAATTTTAAAGAGCTTTCTTTCTCTCGCGATCGTTCTTTTTGGCCATTTTGATCATTCTGAGTGTGATATATAAACACCCTTTGCCAAGAACGTATTTTTACGTCACATCGTTCAGCGCTGTTTGGAGCTCTGGTGCTTATCCTTCGGCGAAGTCTCCGATTTCAGCCAGCGTTTACTGGGTTCGCTCTCCGTCAGTCTTTGGCTGTCCCCAGCCTACCTGCAAGACAGCAGGTTAAAGAGCTTTCAAAGTCTCTGGTTTGTCGTCACTGTTAAGGTCTTGCAGAACTGACATTCCATCGGTTAAGAATACAACCTGCTGACATTGGCTTATTGAGATGTTTATTATCTTTGAAACAATGCTTTGTGCATGTGTAACAGCATGTAGTAAAGTGATCCGCCCTTTATATTTCACCATGTCCTTTGTTACTCCTGTGGTTTCATATTTCAAACAAAACAAACCTCACACAAGTGTCATTGGTTTGGACATGAGAAACAGTTTCGGAAATCTATAGATACAGATTTAGTTATAGGAATGTGAACTCTTTTTCTTCAAACGCTCCATATCGACCACTTGTCAACCACTCTGTGTGATTTGTATGTGATCTGAGCCTAAGAGCGATTGTACGTTGTGCCAGTTATGTGCCTACAATTAGGCCAGCACATCCGATTTCTGCGCTGCTTTATTTTACTAGGTAGATCCTAGGGCCTACATCATACGACATGCATTGTAGGTTGCAGCGGTACTATTCTTTGCTTCTCTTGCGGGCCCCGACACCACACGGGCGAATGTGAACTCTAAACCAGGTAGATCAGTGTTTCCCAACCCTTTTTGTTCCATGCCCCACAAAAGCCTTTCAAAAATGTGTATGACACCCTATATAAAATGTAAACAATTGTTAATTTCCAAAAATTGAATTAATATCAATATAAATGGAGACTGCAGTAAAAGTATGTAGAATGGCGAAACACGTAACAACAAAGTACAGAAGTTTTACAAAATACAAAAACAATGATAATACACAGCAACGTTTCCACTAAAGAGGCCTTTATCAAGCAAACGATACAACAAAGGTGACGAATGTCACAGCACACTATATATAGACTTTGGCAAAGATATTACAACGGTTGAAAATGAATGAAAATATGTGACTAAAAACGAATAACGAAATAAACACAGACAAACTTGAAGTGGAAAAAGAAGAGAAACAATAAAAATCAAGTAAATATATGACTTATATACATTTAACATATACACATATAAAATATGGAGCATGAGAAAAGAAAGTACTAAGAAGCATAGGAATGTAGAGCGTTGAGTTCATGAGGTCGCAAGGTACCATATAACGAAATACATGTAAAACGATCCTCCAGAGCAAATCGACTACGATCATCAGAGAAACATGATCGAATGGCAGTGAGCTGGTCGTCGCGAGCATCAAAATCGTCAGTTCCATTGAAATGAGTGGCTACATGGGTCACAGAGCATTGGCGTATATCGCGTAAGTGTTGACCGAAACGGTCACTGAGCATTTTATTTGTTTCGCCATATATGTCTTATCCACACCCTTCAAGTATAGCGTAGATTATATTTCGGGACTCGCATGTAAAACCATCTTCAAACAAACGTGGCTAAAGGAAAAGATGCAGTACGAGTCTGTATCACATAGCACATGTATTACAAAGCGGACAGCCACACTGGACAGTGTCAAAATGACTCTGGATATTGGACTTGAGGCGACTGTGTACTAACATATCCTTAAGACTTCTGTCCCGTCTGTAAGCCACCAAAGGATAGTTGGGGAAGACTGAACAGGTCTCAGGATCTGACTTAAGAATAGACAGATGACAGAATAACACATTTTTCACCAGTGAACTATGAGGGTGAAAAGTTAAGATAAGTTTCACCCTGTCAGAGTTGGCAGTCCTATGCTGATTGGTAATGCCTGCTGGCGGTAATTTTCTGAACTCGATGCATAGCGTACAAACACCTTCTCAGAGGGATAGGCGCTTGCGGAAAACCCAGCATCGCGATCTCAATCAAGAAGATCATCGTCCTCGCAACAAAGGCGACGAAGGCGCAAGAGTTGGGAGAATGGCAAAGAATCCCGACAAGCCTGGGGATGGGAAGAAGTATAAAGGATAAAACTATGTGCATCAGTTGGCTTATACTATATTGATGTGATGATAGTGGATAGGTTTATGATGATTGAAAAATTGAATTGTTCACTGAAGATACTTAAATAACAGGTTTTAGGAATCGACATTCAGCTAAATATGAAGATGGAAACGGTAACAATAGTTTTCTTGCACATCTGGTTGAATTTGTATATTTGATTTCTGTTTCCTCACAAAACCATACCATCACTCCTTTATATTAAATAAGTTTTTATCGACTCATCAATTTGCATTTCTGCAAGTTCTTTTTGATACTGCATTTTTGAAAAATCAGATAAATCCAATAACATTGGATGCATCATCCAAGTTGGAAAATCAGTCGCCTCTTACAGGTTATAGGTTGCAGCAGTACTATTCTTTGCTTTAATAACACATGTTTTCCCCCTTACAAATCTTTGTTAACATGAGGTAGAAATATACCGCTTACAATCTTTGTTAACATGGGTAGAAATATACCTCGATATAAGTACTTTTGGTTTGCTGAAGATTTTTAAAACTTCAGTAACGTGATTGTGAAACAACATTCGTTTATTTCTGCCCGCATGCCCAGCGTGTTCGTAGCGCGTTGGACTACGGTGACTAGTCCTCTGTAAGTGCGAGTTCAACTCCACGGACTGGCAGAAAAGCTACAGGTCCCCCAGATTTACGGTGTTCGTGGCACCGAGCCGAAGGTTACGATGTCCATGACACCGAGCCGAAGAACTTTCAGCTCAAGTGCTTCTGGATCGGGAAAAAAAAAATGTCAAGATATCCAAAAGCCGATATATCAGTTGTGCAACATCATGAACATTAGTTAAACTCGGGAACAGACCCGTTGCCCTTGAACAGGAAATGCCCCCTGAGGCGTGGAGGCCACGTTGAAATAGGGAGGTAGATCCTTTGAGATAATTTAATTTATTTAAGATTACAAACGAACATGATACACAGTTTGTAGTTTCCAAAGATCGAGTTGTTCTGAGCGAATAAATTAGACCGATGGTCCTGAAATCTCAAACATTAGTAAATTTTAGAATTAGAAAAGTAAATATTTTGGCATAACAGCGAACATGTGAAATGTTTCTTAACATTCTCACTCGACAGTTTCGTAAGTTCAGAAGGTGGCTGCTGGCGAATAGGGACAATGATTTAGTTAGAGACCAGGACATTGTTGGTGCGTGAGAATAAGAAATTTATTTGGATCAGGGGATGCAGGATTTATGATAACAGAAGCATTAGATTAAGGTAGTTGTGACTGTGTTAGTTAACTAGCTGAACTGGAAGATTGGGACAAACCAACTGGGTTTTTTAAATCCTTCTACATGACACGAAACGACTTTACTTCAGAACATATATTGTAAGACAGTGACAGAATCTTGCTTTTAGTCAACAATACGAATTCCAGAACAGTAATGGGAATGATAGACGTCTTACAAATAAACATGTACAGGTATTAAGAGCTTCCGAAAAAACAAATAGACAAACACGGGACTCAGACCTTACCCCAGTCACACTGACAATCGCCTACCTGCAATACGAGCGTTTTACGAACACAACCAAGAGCCATTCTTCGGCTCATCTTAGACGTCTTACACCTCCACGAGAACTTGTTTTTAGAATAGAAGTGTAATAGAGCGTTTGCTTGTATATATAGATATGAAACGAGCAGGAAAGATATTAGATACGATTTAGAACTGAGAGAGAGAAGAAGAAGAGAAAGAGAGAGAAAAGCGGGTAGGTTCGACTGAACCTGAGGATCGAGAGCGTTTGTCTCAAACCCTGTTTACGGACAGTGAGACGTGAAATAAAGCTTGAAATGGAACCTAGCGAAGATTAAAGAATAGGAACTGAGATCAGATGAGACAGAGTAGTCCTTGTCATAGAAAACTGTTATATGGAAGGGTGAGACGTGGAACAGAGTTTGAAATAGGACCTAGCAAGGTTGAAGAATAGAAACTGAGATCAGAAACAGAGTAGTCATTGTCATAGAAAACCGTTATATGGAAGGGTGAGACGTGGAACAGAGTTTGAAATAGAACCTAGCAAAGATTGAAGAATAGAAACTGAGATCAGAAACAGAGTAGTCCTTGTCATAGAAAACCGATATATGGACGGGTGAGACGTGGAACAGAGTTTGAAATAGAACCTAGCAAAGATTGAAGAATAGAAACTGAGATCAGAAACAGAGTAGTCCTTGTCATAGAAAACCGTTATATGGACGGGTGAGACGTTCAGTGTTAACCCATCACTCTTCTGAACCGATATACTAGCTAGCAAAATATTTCAAGATGACGCAACGCTAGTATCAGTATACTGGCTATTTCAATATACATCGCAATATCAGTTACATGGGCATGTAACAAATATCTTCATATCGTTCTAACCTGGGTAACTCGTTCAATCTCGTCTATGAAGTTGAGTCTGATATTTCTTGTTTCTCGCAATAAAGTTCGCTCCCGGTTCCCTAACGAACCCTCCCTTCCCCTTTCAATACATGCTTTGTGATTCATTGACCATTTCTTCTCACAGTATGCCCAACATATCTCCATAACTTGCAGCAGTGGCGGCTCGTCATTACGGACCAGGCCCCATCAAAAATAATGTGTAACGTCCATTTGCTATTTAATACATTAAAATATAACCTAATCCAAAACCATGATTTTTCTGAAAATTTGTGTCTGACCCCACCAACAAAAAGGATCACGAGCCGCCACTGACTTGGAGTATAAGCATGACAACTCTAGCTTGTTGAAAATTCCGCTGTGTTCAAGATTAAACGCATACAACAGTATAATGCTTCCCCAGTAAAATCAATGAAATCTTAGAAAATCTTAAGGGTAGAAGTATCAAACTGACTTATACATGTCAGTACAATCTATCACTATTGTTATTATAGAACGGACAGACGCTTTATTAATGATTATGTAAATATACACTGTACAATACACAACAGTTTGTCACTAATAGGCACACATTCCCAAGCAGATAAACAAAAGTAAACCCTGTGTTTATTAACACACAATAGTCAAACATACATATCGAGATTTTTCAGGATAACAATAAGAAATCAGAACTTGGATAGGGTTTTTAAAAAAAACCACACTTAAACTATCAACTATCCCATACTGTATTACAGTGGCGGCTCGTCATTAAGGGCCAGTGGGACCAGGCCACATCTAAATAATGTGTAACGTGCATTTATTATTTAATAAATTAAAATACAACCTTATCCAGAACCATGATTTTTCCGAAAATTTGTGTCTGGTCCCACCAACAAAAAGGATCACGAGCCGCCACTGCTGTATTATAAAATGATATCATGTCTGTTACAAGAATCTTCTTTTTACGTCGCGTTGTTACCTGGGCGTTGTTGTCCAGTGTCGTGGTTTACAACAATGGCATAGGTCAAGTCTCCTTCTTCTTCGAAAGCTCCATATCGACCACTTGTTAACCACTTTTTGTGATTTGTATGTGATCAGAGCCTAAGAGTGATTGTATGTTGTTCTTTCTCTGTTTCACGTTGGATGGTGAAGACAATCATGTATCTCCATAACTTTCCCTTCATAGTACGACTAACCAGTTATTTTGTTGACTTGATTTCACAACATGGTTCACACAATTTGTCACAACATGGTTCACACAATTTGTTAAGTTTCTAATCTCGTTACGGCACAAGGTGTTGTTTTTTTCTATACATGTTATTTGCTGCACTCTTGTTTACATAACTAGTACACTCTAGAAAAACATATCTGACCTGTTTGATAACCTCAGACTGGAAAAGTATTTCATAAATAATGAATATAACAAACAAAAACAACATTCCAGGAATTGAAGGTCATAGAATGCAACAAATCATTGTCAATGTAAGTAAGAAAATGAGTTATTCAATGCTATGTAATATGGCATTTTTCGTCTGTACAGACTGTCAATAAAAAAGTGAAGTGTTCTATCCTGGGCAACTGATATGGGGAATGTGCTTATACCATTTTGTACAGACCCTACTGTTTTATCCAAAGGAAATACAAAGTCCATGAGACACCATAGCTAGAACGGTAGAAGACCGGCAGCAACGGGGATTACTAGTGAAAGCATTATGTGTCAAATTTGACATGACCACTATATCGAATTGAATCATTTCAGACATCATCAAAAGAGGTAAGACGTCCCTACGGCGGACTACACATAATGGGTTTGTAGCAGTCAGCGACTCATAGCTGACCGCTAGAGTCAACGTAAGAACAAAGATGACCAAGGCTCCACCCCGCCTCTGCGTGACGGCACTGGAAACGGATGACTACCAAGAAGTCTGGTTAAGCTTGAAGAGATCAGAGAGGAGAACCCGGTACCCAAAAGGCTATGCTGAAGTCGGACCGAAAGGTGTAGGTAGATACCACAACTCCAGCAGAAAACTGTGACACATTGCATTCCGTTCTCCCGACTGCATCCTGCTAAAACCAGCAAGAGAAATAAATACAATGGGTGTAGCAATAACTTAAACACAATAAAAAAAGAATAGGTCCAATGTATTTTAATCCATAAGAAACATATACACCGACACGAGCAAGAGATACAAATCTACATTAACACTGGGACAGAAACAGACGTATAGAGAAATAAACATAGATGAAGTCAACATACACTGACAGAATTAGGATGTTACATGAGATATGCGGTAAATGAGTTAGCTAGCACTTTATACTCAAACAATTATGAGAGAAGGATGAAAGTTATCACAACAAATCAAAGTGCTACTGTTAACTCGCTGTATCTTGTTTTTGTAATTTATATAACTACCTTAATTCGTTTAAATGTATTTCGCGTGTGTTACATAATAATGCTAGTCTTTTCTTGTATCGATAATCATATTTCAGACTACAGAAATAATGTGCTGAAAAAGTTGAGTTTTTGTGGTTTCAAAAAAAATACAATTTCTGGCTGGTTAACAATTTGGAGATAAAATAACCATACTATATAAATCAAGGTATGCCTGTGTCAATCAAATCGCTTGAGACGTTTACTTCTAGTTGAACAAGCTTCACACAAGTACAAGTCTCTTGTGTCAGTTTGATGTTGGATCTAGTCCGGTGTAGGAACTTTATTGGAGCTACAAGATATTACATTTGATAAGGAAGATGAGAATCGTGGTATATCCTTTACAGTATATATATATATGGAACTGCAGTAAAACTATTTGATTGGCAAAACACGTAATTACAAAGTACTGTAGTTTTACAAATTACAAAAACAATGACAAAATACAGCAACGTTTCGACCAACAAGGCCTTTATCAAGCAAACGAACAAACAGGAGTGACAAATTAAAATGAAACACAAATGGACGACCAAATACAAACGTATCTAAGGAAAATCTGGAATAAAAACGAATAACGAAATAAATGTAACACAAAAACACACATAAAAACTAGAAATAGAAAGGAAAAGAAACAATGAAACATCTAGTAAATATATAACTTGAATACATGCAACATATACCCATATAGATTACAAAGCAGGGGAAGAGAAAGTACTAAGAAGCATAAGAATGGAATATAACATGAATACATGCAACATATACCCATATAGATTACAAAGCATGGGAAGAGAAAGTACTAAGAAGCATAAGAATGTAATACGTTGAGCCGCGTGGTCGCAAGGTACCATACAAAGAAATCAACCGATTCTCCAGAGCAATCGACTACGATCATCCGAGGAACATGATCGGATGGCTGTGACCTGGACATCGTGAGCACCTAAATGGCCAGTGTCATTGAAATGGGTGGCTACAGGGTCACAGAGCATTGGCGTATGTCGCGTACGTGTTGACGAATCGGTCACTGAGCCTCTTGCCTGTCTCGCCGATATAAGCCTTGTTACACCGCTTACAGATAATAGCATAGATAAGATTACGGGACTCGCATGTGAACCCATCGTCAATAAGAAACGTGCCTAAAGGAAAGATACAGTACGCGTCTGTATCACATAAGCACACGTGTTGCAACGCCGACGACCACACTGGACAGTGCCAAAATGAGTCTGGATATTGACTTAAGGCGACTGTGTACCAACATATCCTTAAGACTTCTGTCCCGTCTGTAAGACACCAAAGGATAGTGAGGAAGACAGAACGGGTCTCAGGATCTGATCTAAGGAGAGACAGATGACGGAATAAAACATTTTTCACCAGGGAACTATGGGGTGGTAAGTTAAGATAAGTTAGTTCCCTGGTGAAAAATGTTTTATTCATTGTTTCTTTTCCTTTCTATTTCTAGTTTTTATGTGTGTTTTTTTGTGTTACATTTATTTCGTTATTCGTTTTTATTCCAGATTTTCCTTAGATACGTTTGTATTTGGTCGTCCATTTGTGTTTCATTTTAATTTGTCACTCCTGTTTGTTCGTTTGCTTGATAAAGGCCTTGTTGGTCGAAACGTTGCTGTATTTTGTCATTGTTTTTGTAATTTGTAAAACTACAGTACTTTGTAATTACGTGTTTGCCAATCAAATAGTTTTACTGCAGTTCCATATATATATATACTGAATATTTAGACATTTCTCTGCAACTCTTCGTTGTGACGTATTAGGTAAGTGTTAGTAGTTATATGTGTGGTGTATGTAATTTCCTGTCACTATTGTTTTGATATATAATAGCTGTACTAGTGTTGATTTTTCTATTACTATGCCTTCCTTACAGTACGTATTGAATTTTCTTCGTCACTATATCTTTATTTCCTTTAGTCTCTTGCCGACCGATATTCGTCTTACGGCTACTAGTTTTGCCATGGTTACTTTAAAGAAAACCGCTTTTGTTCTCATCGAAATTTTCTTTTTACATGTCAGCGACTTAGGGTTATTCCCAAAGGTTTTACCTCTAACTTTCACCCATCTGCAGGACCATTATACCCTAGGGCAGCGCATGTTACAACAGTTGGAAGCTAAGTGTGCTCTACAGCGTATGCGTTGTATTGCTGCTAATCATACACATCTTCTGTCTGACTTGGACTCCTCCCAGTCCCAACTTCTTCAGCGTCTACGACTTCTCACTTCGAACAATATGCTCCTTTACTCCCTTATTCGTTTCATTATCCATGTACTTAACAGACAACTGTATGAATTTCTTTGCACCCATCACCAACAAAAACTTAACCTTCTTCGCCCTGTACCTTTTACCACTCCTTCCAATTGTCCACTACGATCTTCTCCTCCCACACAGGTGGTTTGTATTCCTCCAGACCTTCCATTATCGGACAACGAGAGATCTGTTTTAAGTAAGGGTCTTAAGTTTGTTCCTCTCCGACCCACCATTGACCACTACTCAACTCTTCAAGATGTGACTCGTTTTCACCGTGGCTTGCGCTTGAAATTTCACTTTCAGAACCAGGTTGACTCTGACCTATGTCCTGACACGAGTATGTTTTCCAAGTTTTCTACTCGTAAACATGACTGGACACCCAAACCCGGTGCCTCTAACGCTCTTGATCTCTACATCAAGAATACTATACATGATATTGGACTGCTCCACCCAAAACGCCTTTGGCAGTCTAACATGTCACCGTCGGAGTTTCGTGCTCTATCACACCTCCGTCGACGTGATGACATTGTTATCAAACCCGCCGACAAAGGCGGAGCTATAGTCGTCTGGAGCAAAGATCTTTACCTTCAGGAAGGTCATACCCAACTGCGTGACACTCAGTTTTATAAAACCAGCCCTACTGATGTCACTCAGTCTAATAATAATAAGGTTCGTGAAGTCATTAAGAACTTAATTGCCACGAACGACCTTCCATCCAGTGCATCATCACTCTGTGTGATCGATAGCTGTTTGGGTAAACCCGCCTTTTATATGCTCCCCAAAATTCATAAACTCCACAATCCCGGTAGGCCTATCGTTTCTGCTTGCTCCTGCCCTACGGAACACATCTCCGAATTCCTTGATAGCATCTTTAATCCCATAGTCACCACACTCCCGTCATTTTTGAAGGATACAAACCACGCTTTGTCTGTCTTTTCTACCATTGAGTTGCTACCCGAGAGAACCTACCGTCTCTTCCTCCTTGATGTGTGCTCATTGTACACTTCTATACCTCATCCTGACGGCCTTATAGCTCTCCAGTTCTTTCTCAATAGGAGGACTAATCCACTTGTGTCAACTTCTGCTCTCCTTCGTCTTGGGGAACTAGTTCTCACTCTTAACTCCTTTCAGTTTAATGACCAATTCTTTGAGCAGATCAGTGGGGTTGCCATGGGTACTAAAATGGGACCTAGTTATGCTTGTCTTTTCATGGGCTATCTTGAACACCTAGTATGGACTATATATGATGGCCCCCTTCCGTCTGTCTATCACAGATACATTGATGACTGTATTGGCATCACTGATATGCCTGAAGCCGATTTGTCACGCTTCATTAATTTCATTAATGTTTTCAACCCTTCTATTCGTTTTACTTCTCACATCTCCACTACTTGTGTCAACTTTCTTGACATTACTATCACCTTACGCCTATCCACTATCTATACATCAGTGAGAACTAGTTCCGCAAGACGAAGGAGAGCAGAAGTTGACACAAGTGGATTAGTCCTCCTATTGAGAAAGAACTGAGAGCTATAAGGCCGTCAGGATGAGGTATAGAAGTGTACAATGAGCACACATCAAGGAGGAAGAGACGGTAGGTTCTCTCGGTAGCAACTCAATGGTAGAAAAGACAGACAAAGCGTGGTTTGTATCCTTCAAAAATGACGGGAGTGTGGTGACTATGGGATTAAAGATGCTATCAAGGAATTCGAGATGTGTTCCGTAGGGCAGGAGCAAGCAGAAACGATAGGCCTACCGGGATTGTGGAGTTTATGAATTTTGGGGAGCATATAAAAGGCGGGTTTACCCAAACAGCTATCGATCACACAGAGTGATGATGCACTGGATGGAAGGTCGTTCGTGGCAATTAAGTTCTTAATGACTTCACGAACCTTATTATTATTAGACTGAGTGACATCAGTAGGGCTGGTTTTATAAAACTGAGTGTCACGCAGTTGGGTATGACCTTCCTGAAGGTAAAGATCTTTGCTCCAGACGACTATAGCTCCGCCTTTGTCGGCGGGTTTGATAACAATGTCATCACGTCGACGGAGGGGTGATAGAGCACGAAACTCCGACGGTGACATGTTAGACTGCCAAAGGCGTTTGGGTGGAGCAGTCCAATATCATGTATAGTATTCTTGATGTAGAGATCAAGAGCGTTAGAGGCACCGGGTTTGGGTGTCCAGTCATGTTTACGAGTAGAAAACTTGGAAACATACTCGTGTCAGGACATAGGTCAGAGTCAACCTGGTTCTGAAAGTGAAATTTCAAGCGCAAGCCACGGTGAAAACGAGTCACATCTTGAAGAGTTGAGTAGTGGTCAATGGTGGGTCGGAGAGGAACAAACTTAAGACCCTTACTTAAAACAGATCTCTCGTTGTCCGATAATGGAAGGTCTGAGGAATACAAACCACCTGTGTGGGAGGAGAAGATCGTAGTTGACAATTGGAAGGAGTGGTAAAAGGTACAGGGCGAAGAAGGTTAAGTTTTTGTTGGTGATGGGTGCAAAGAAATTCATACAGTTGTCTGTTAAGTACATGGATAATGAAACGAATAAAGGAGTAAAGGAGCATATTGTTAGAAGTGAGAAGTCGTAGACGCTGAAGAAGTGGGACTGGGAGAGTCCAAGTCAGACAGAAGATGTTAGATTAGCAGCAATACAACGCATACGCTGTAGAGCACACTTAGCTTCCAACTGTTGTAACATGCGCTGCTCCCTAGGGTATAATGGTCCTGCAGATGGGTGAAAGTTAGAGGTAAAACCTTTGGGAATAACCCTAAGTCGCTGACATGTAAAAAGAAAATTTCGATGAGAACAAAAGCGGGTTTTCTTTAAAGTAACCATGGCAAAACTAGTAGCCGTAAGACGAATATCGGTCGGCAAGAGACTAAAGGAAATAAAGATATAGTGACGAAGAAAATTCAATACGTACTGTAAGGAAGGCATAGTAATAGAAAAATCAACACTAGTACAGCTATTATATATCAAAACAATAGTGACAGGAAATTACATACACCACACATATAACTACTAACACTTACCTAATACGTCACAACGAAGAGTTGCAGAGAAATGTCTAAATATTCAGTATATATATATATGGAACTGCAGTAAACTATTTGATTGGCAAACACGTAATTACTAAAGTACTGTAGTTTTACAAATTACAAAACAATGACAAAATAGCAACAGTTTCGACAACAAGGCCTTTATCAAGCAAACGAACAAACAGGAGTGACAAATTAAAATGAAACACAAATGGACGACCAAATACAAACGTATCTAAGGAAAATATTGAATAAAAACGAATAACGAAATAAATGTAACACAAAAAACACACATAAAAACTAGAAATAGAAAGGAAAAGAAACAATGAATAAAACATTTTTCACCAGGAACTAACTTATCTTAACTTACCACCCCCATAGTTCCTATGAAAATGTTTTATTCGTCATCTGTCTCTCCTTAGATCAGATCCTGAGACCCGTTCTGTCTTCCCCAACTATCCTTTGGTGTCTTACAGACGGGACAGAAGTCTTAAGGATATGTTGGTACACAGTCGCCTTAAGTCCAATATCCTGACTCATTTTGGCACTGTCCAGTGTGGTCGTCGGCGTTGCAACACGTGTGCTTATGTGATACAGACGCGTACTGTATTTTTTCCTTTAGGCACGTTTCTTATTGACGATGGGTTCACATGCGAGTCCAGTAATCTTATCTATGCTATTATCTGTAAGCGGTGTAACAAGGCTTATATCGGCGAGACAGGCAAGAGGCTCAGTGACCGATTCGCCCAACACTTACGCGACATACGCCAATGCTCTGTGCCCCCTGTAGCCACCCATTTCAATGACACTGGCCATTTAGGTGCTCACGATGTCCAGGTCACAGCCATCCGATCATGTTCCTCGGATGATCGCAGTCGATTTGCTCTGGAGAATCGGTTGATTTCTTTGTATGGTACCTTGCGACCACGCGGGCTCAACGTATTACATTCTTATGCTTCTTAGTACTTTCTCTTCCCATGCTTTGTAATCTATATGGGTATATGTTATGTATTCAAGTTATATATTTACTAGATGTTTCATTGTTTCTTTTCCTTTCTATTTCTAGTTTTTATGTGTGTTTTTGTGTTACATTTATTTCGTTATTCGTTTTTATTCCAGATTTTCCTTAGATACGTTTGTATTTGGTCGTCCATTTGTGTTTCATTTTAATTTGTCACTCCTGTTTGTTCGTTTGCTTGATAAAGGCCTTGTTGGTCGAAACGTTGCTGTATTTTGTCATTGTTTTGTAATTTGTAAAACTACAGTACTTTGTAATTACGTGTTTTATATCCTTTACAGTACGTCGCTATCAACCACAGTAAACGAGTCGTCGATTTTCTAGGCACCACTTACACGTTCAGTAGTTTGTTAAATAATGAAGGAAGATAGACAGAGAGAGAGAGAGAGAGGGTGTGCTGATCAAAACTTTGTAGAAAGAGTAAGTGTGAGCACACTACAATAGCTGGCTATTGCATTTGGAGGCCATAACTCGCATGGACATGCCCGTATTTCGAGAATGTCGATTGGGGTGCTGAACTGACAAGAAGATATTCAACAGCGCACCCACGACATCCGTGTTACTGCACGAAGCAGCAGTCAACAGTTGCGAAACGTAAGCGCAGTAAAAGAAACAACATTTACAAATAAAAGGTTTTTATTACTTTTTAAAAAAATGAATCCTTCAATTATGACGTATGCGTGTCAACTGTACGAAACAGGACATTAGATAAAAAAAAACAAAAAAAAAACAACCAAGCAACATAAATTTCAAAGATAATAAAGCCAATGAATGTTTTTTTTTTTACTGTATCTGACAGACTGTACTTTGTCAACCTGTTTATGTAGATCTTGTCAGTAAGCAATATTCAACTGTGTGTACAAGTCGACTTCTCACGCAGGGCAAGAGCTATACTACCATTAGTAATGGTCAGGTGTCTGTGTGACAGACAGAAAGCGACTACATTTCTTCTTAAATGCATTCAGTGATATCCCTTTTGTCTTGCACTGAATTATTTCAGTTGACTTTCACAGCTTGAAGTCGACAATATCTAGAATATACTGACACCTACCTACTTACACACATATATATATATATATATATATATATATATATATATATATAGTAGATATATATATATATTTGTCGGAGTGTCGACTTATATATATATATATATATATATATATGACACATTGGTTAGAGAGAGAAATACTGAAGTGCATTGTTCCTGGAAGAAGAGTCTTGAGATAACCAGAGACGACAGTGCACAGAACATTACAGAATCACTGGAGCAAAGAATAGTAACGCCGCTACCTGCGCATAAAGAGGCGATTGAGGTAGGGGCCTGGGAAGCTACCCTCGTAAATAAAAAGCGTCCAGAAACCGGATGTGTTGCCTCTTATAGGCGCGTAACTGGCATAACGTACAATCGCTCTTAGGCTCAGATCACATACTAATCACAACGAGTGGTCGATATGGAGCGCTCGAAGAGTAGAGACTAAACACAATGATACAGGCAGACTGACTAAATAACAAGTCCTTCAGGTGGGGATGCAGGCAGACTATATATATATATCTATATATATATCTATATATATATATATATATATATATATATATATATATATAAGTTTTAAAAAAGTAAAGGAACCCTTTCATACCTCGTGGTATATAGGTCAATACAGCCTGTATTTTTCATTGACCCTTTCATACCTCGTGGTATATGTCAATACAGCCTGTATTTTCATTGACCCTTTCAAACCTCGTGGTATATAGGTCAATACAGCCTGTATTTTCATTGACCGTCGGCGCACGATGGGTGATGTGGTCAGCATCACGCCGGCCGTCTTACTTCCCCAGAGCATGTCTGGTACCCAGTTGAGGCTGGTCGACCTGAGAGCCGTCGTGGTCGGGAAAAATTCCACGCGCTTTGCGGGAGCTGAACCCAGACCACCAGCCTTGAGAAGCGAGTTCTCTAACAACTACGCTACAGCGGTTCTCATATATATATATATATATATATATATATATATATATATATATATATATATATATATATATATATATATATATATATATATATATATATATATATATATATAGTAAACGTTGTTTCCTGGTATAACATCAATAATGGGAGTGTAGATGTCAGAATGATAACTAGCGACATGTTCCTATAGTTATATATTCCTGCTCAAATATTGTTCAATATTTCATGCCATGTTCTTCATTTCTATTTCCCCCTTAAGCAGATTACATAGCTACATTACATCCTAACGATGGCTGTGCGTAAAGAAAAGAAATACACTGCGACTCTCCTAACCAACTGCAAAACAGACAGTTAAGAGCCGTAACTGGCCTGAGTAATCTCTTCGATTTTGTCCAGGTAAGAATGTCGCGCTGTCTGGATATTTCTGCTGTCCTATTTATCGAAAGGACACCGACAGATTCAGGCCATAATACATACAGTACATTGATGAGCAAAAGTAATGAAGACTGCAATTCTTCTCATACGTGCGTTCAATCGCTGTGAACTCAGGCGTAGTCATGAAGCATGGTATAGCGCTTCTGATTTTTGCGTGAAGGAGTGCTTTTCTTACTATCAGTGTACCCCTGCAACCCCTGCCTTCTCCGACTTCAGAAGTAAAGTCTGCAATTAAAATTAACACTGATATTTGTATAAACGATGATGCTTTCCGTTCTTTCCTTCTTATTTCTCATCTCCATATTGCACTAAAGCTTTGTTAGATGGTACTAGAGATTAAAGTTACTATAGCACTCTAAATATATTTCATAGATCCATCAACAATGTATATCTTTCTGACGATCTGATAAAAGCATGATGTACGTAGATAGCTCCTGCAACGTTATAGAATGTATTTTCCATGATTTTACAGTGGGGTCGAACTGGACATCGATCAGAGTACATTTTGGGTTGAAAACACACAAGAGTTGTAAATAATTTATATTACGAATTTAAAGTATGACAATACTACAACAGGTTGTTCAAAGCGTGGACGCATTGTGTGATCAACAATAACTAGAAAAAATGGATCTCAACCTCACAAATGTAGGTAAATGTAAACAGGACAATATGATGAGATCAGATAGTAGAGGCTCAGGCACATCAAAACTAGACTAGTTGGTTTGTAGATGATGTATGTGCTTCAAAATCAGGAACAAGTCAGAGAGAGATCGTCCAGGAATAAGACATAAGCGACATGTCTGTGAATTATGAACAGGGAGGGTTCAAGAACAGACAGTGATACATGCAACTCTTTCTTTTAACACAGATTGAATCGATGACTGTACATTCGGGTATGACCTTCCTGAAGGTAAAGATCTTTGCTCCAGACGACTATAGCTCCGCCTTGTCGGCGGTTTGATTCAATGTCATCACGTCGACGGAGGTGTGATAGAGCACGAAACTCCGACGGTGACATGTTAGACTGCCAAAGGCGTTTTGGGTGGACAGTCAATATCATGTATAGTATTCTTGATGTAGAGATCAAGGCGTTAGAGCACCGGGTTTGGTGTCAGTCATGTTTACGATGAAAACTTGGAAAACATACTCGTGTCAGGACATAGGTCAGAGTCAACCTGGTTCTGAAAGTGAAATTTCAAGCGCAAGCCACGGTGAAACGAGTCACATCTTGAAGAGTTGAGTAGTGGTCAATGGTGGGTCGGAGAGGAACAAACTTAAGACCCTACTTAGACAGATCTCTCGTTGTCCGATTGGAAGGTCTGGAGGAATACAAACCACCTGTGTGGAGGAGAAGATCTGTGGACAATTGGAAGGAGTGGTAAAGGTACAGGGCGAAGAAAGTTAAGTTTTTGTTGTGATGGGTGCAAAGAAATTCATACAGTTGTCTGTTAAGTACTGGATAATGAACGAATAAGGGAGAAAGGCATATTGTTAGAAGTGAGAAGTCGTAGACGCTGAAGAAGTTGGGACTGGGAGGAGTCCAAGTCAGACAGAAGATGTGTATGATTAGCAGCATCAACGCATACGCTGTAGAGCACACAGCTTCCAACTGTTGTACTGCGCTGCCCTAGGGTATAATGGTCCTGCAGATGGGTGAAAGTTAGAGTGTAAAACCTTTGGGAATAACCTAAGTCGCTGACATGTAAAAAGAAAATTTCGATGAGAACAAAAGCGGTTTTCTTTAAAGTAACCATGGCAAAACAGTAGCCGTAAGACGAATATCGGTCGGCAAGGATAAAGGAAATAAAGATATAGTGACGAAGAAAATTCAAGTACTACTGTAAGGAAGGCATAGTAATGAAAAATCACACTGTACAGCTATATATATCAAAGCAATGGTGACGAAATTACACACACATATAACTACTACACTTGCACTTATACGTCACAACGAAGAGTTGCAGAGAAATGTCTAAATATTCAGTATATATATATATGGAACTGCAGTAAAACTATTTGATTGGCAAAACACGTAATTACAAAGTACTGTAGTTTTACAAATTACAAAACAATGACAAAATACAGCAACGTTTCGACCAACAAGGCCTTTATCAAGCAAACGAACAAACAGGAGTGACAAATTAAATGAAACACAAATGGACGACCAAATACAAACGTATCTAGGAAAATCTGGAATAAAAACGAATAACGAAATAAATGTAACACAAAAACACACATAAAAACTAGAAATAGAAAGAAAGAAACAATGAAACATCTAGTAAATATATAACTTGAATACATCAACATATACCCATATAGATTACAAAGCAGGGGAAGAGAAAGTACTAAGAAGCATAAGAATTGAATATAACATGAATACATGCAACATATACCCATATAGATTACAAAGCATGGGAGAGAAAGTACTAAGAAGCATAAGAATGTAATACGTTGAGCCCGCGTGGTCACTAAGGTACCATACAAAGAAATCAACCGATTCTCCAGAGCAAATCGACTGCGATCATCCGAGAACATGATCGGATGGCTGTGACCTGGACATCGTGAGCACCTAAATGGCCAGTGTCATTGAAATGGTGGCTACAGGGGTCAGAGCATTGGCGTATGTCGCGTAAGTGTTGGGCGAATCGGTCACTGAGCCTCTTGCCGTCTCGCCGATATAAGCCTTGTTACCCGCACAGATAGGCATAGATAAGATTACGGGACTCGCATGTGAACCCATCGTCAATAAGAAACGTGCCTAAAGGAAAGATACAGTACGCGTCTGTATCACCATAAGCACACGTGTTGCAAGCCGACGACCACCTGACGAGTGCCAAAATGAGTCAGGATATTGGACTTAAGGCGACTGTGTACAAATATCCTTAAGACTTCTGTCCCTCTGAAGACACCAAAGGATAGTTGGGGAAGACAGAACAGGTCTCAGGATCCTGATCTAAGGAGAGACAGATGACGGAATAAAACATTTTCACCAGGAACTATGGGGTGGTAGTTAAGATACGTTAGTTCCTGTGAAAAATGTTTTATTCATTGTTTCTTTTCCTTCTATTTCTAGTTTTTATGTGTGTTTTTTGTGTTACATTTATTTCGTTATTCGTTTTTATTCAGATTTTCCTTAGATACGTTTGTATTTGGTCGTCCATTTGTGTTTCATTTTAATTTGTCACTCCTGTTTGTTCGTTTGCTTGATAAAGGCCTTGTTGGTGAAACGTTGCTGTATTTTGTCATTGTTTTTGTAATTGTAAAACTACAGTACTTTGTAATTACGTGTTTGCCAATCAAATAGTTTTACTGCAGTTCCATATATATATATACTGAATATTTAGACATTTCTCTGCAACTCTTCGTTGTGACGTATTAGGTAAGTGTTAGTAGTTATATGTGTGTGGTGTATGTAATTTCCTGTCACTATTGTTTTGATATATAATAGCTGTACTAGTGTTGATTTTTTCTATTACTATGCCTTCCTTACAGTACGTATTGAATTTTCTTCGTCACTATATCTTTATTTCCTTTAGTCTCTTGCCGACCGATATTCGTCTTACGGCTACTAGTTTTGCCATGGTTGACTTTAAAGAAAACCCTTTTGTTCTCATCGAAATTTTCTTTACATGTCAGCGACTTGAGGGTTATTCCCAAAGGTTTTCACTCCTTTCCCATCTGCAGGACCATTATGCCCTAGAGCAGCGCATGTTACAACAGTTGAAGCTGGAAGTGTGCTCTACAGCGTATGCGTTGTATTGCTGCTAATCATGACATCTTCTGTCTGACTTGATCTCCCAGTCCCAACTTCTAGCAGTCTACGACTTCTCACTTCTAACAATATGCTCCTTTACTCCTTATTCGTTTCATCCTGTAGCTAACAGACAACTGTATGAATTTCTTTGCACCCATCACAACAAAACTTAACTTCTTCGCCTGTACCTTTACACTCTCAATTGTCCACTACGATCTTCCTCCACAGTGTTTGATTCTCAGACCTTCCATTATCGGACAACGAGAGATCTGTTTTAAGTAAAGGTCTTAATGTTCCTCTCCGACCTATCATTGACCCTACTCAACTTCAGATGTGACTCTTTCACCGTGCTTGCGCTTGAATTTCACTTTCAGAACCAGGTTGACTATTGATCATCGACACGAGTATGTTTTCCAAGTTTTCTACTCGTAACAGACTGGACACCCAAACCCGGTGCCTCTAACGCCTTGATCTCTCATCAAGAATACTGCACATGATTTGGACTGCTCCACCCAAAACGCCTTGGCGATCAACATGTCACCGTCGGAGTTTCGTGCTCTATCACACCTCCGTCGACGTGATGACATTGTTATCAAACCCGCCGACAAGGGAGCTATGTCGTCTGGAGCAAAGATCTTTACCTTCAGGAAGGTCCACCAACTGCGTGACACTCCAGTTTTATAAACCAGCCCTACTGATGTCACTCGTCTATAATAATAAGGTTCGTGAAGTCATTAAGAACTTAATTGCCACGAACGACCTTCCATCCAGTGCATCATCACTCTGTGTGATCGATAGCTGTTTGGGTAAACCGCCTTTATATGCTCCCAAAATTCATAAACTCCACAATCCCGGTAGCCTATCGTTTTCTTGCTCCTGCCCTACGGAACACATCTCCGAATTCCTTGATAGCATCTTTAATCCCATAGTCACCACACTCCGTCATTTTGAAGGATACAAACCACGCTTTGTCTGTCTTTTCTACCATTGAGTTGCTACCGAGAGAACCTACCGTCTCTTCCTCCTTGATGTGTGCTCATTGTACACTTCTATACCTCATCCTGACAGCCTTATAGCTCTCAGTTCTTTCTCAATAGGAGAACTAATCCACTTGTGTCAACTTCTGCTCTCCTTCGTCTTGCCGAACTAGTTCTCACTCTTAACTCCTTTCAGTTTAATGACCATTCTTTGAGCAGATCAGTGGGGTTCATGGGTACTAAAATGGGACCTAGTTATGCTTGTCTTTTCATGGGCTATCTTGAACACCTAGTATGGACTACATATGATGGCCCCCTTCCGTCTGTCTATCACAGATACATTGATGACTGTATTGGCATCACTGATATGCCTGAAGCCGATTTGTCACGCTTCATTAATTTCATTAATGTTTTCAACCTTCTTCGTTTTGCACTTCTCACATCTCCACTACTTGTGTCAACTTTCTTGACATTACTATCACCTTACGCCTATCCACTATCTATACATCAGTATATTACAAGCTGCATGTGACATAGTTTTCTCCTCTATCTTCTTCCATCCCGGGCTTGTCGTGACTCTTGCCATTCTCCAGCTCTTACGCCTTCGTCGCCTTTGTAGCGAGACGATGATTTTCTTGAGAGAGCTCGCGAGATGCTTGATTTCTTTCGTAGGCGCCTATGCCCGGAGAGGGTGCTTGTCTCAGCTATGCATCGAGTTCAGAAAATCACTCGCCAGCAGGCCCTTGCCAGTCAGCATAGGACTACTAACTCTGACAGAGTAAAACTTATCTTAACTTACCACCCCATAGTTCCCTGGTGAAAAATGTTTTATTCCGTCATCTGTCTCTCCTTAGATCAGATCCTGAGACCCGTTCTGTCTTCCCCAACTATCCTTTAGTGTCTTACAGACGGGACAGAAGTCTTAAGGATATGTTGGTACACAGTCGCCTTAAGTCCAATATCCAGACTCATTTGGCACTGTCCAGTGTGGTCGTCGGCGTTGCAACACGTGTGCTTATGTGATACAGACGGGTACTGTATCTTTTCCTTTAGGCACGTTTCTTATTGACGATGGGTTCACATGCGAGTCCCGTAATCTTATCTATGCTATTATCTGTAAGCGGTGTAACAAGGCTTATATCGGCGAGACAGCAAGAGGCTCAGTGACCGATTCGCCCAACACTTACGCGACATACGCCAATGCTCTGTGACCCCTGTAGCCACCCATTTCAATGACACTGGCCATTTAGGTGCTCACGATGTCCAGGTCACAGCCATCCGATCATGTTCTCGGATGATCGCAGTCGATTGCTCTGGAGAATCGGTTGATTTCTTTGTATGGTACCTTGCGACCACGCGGCTCAACGTATTACATTCTTATGCTTCTTAGTACTTTCTCTTCCCATGCTTTGTAATCTATATGGGTATATGTTGCATGTATTCATGTTATATTCCATTCTTATGCTTCTAGTACTTTCTCTTCCCTGCTTTGTAATCTATATGTATTATTTGCATGTATTCAAGTTATATATTTATTAGATGTTTCATTGTTTCTTTTCCTTTCTATTTCTAGTTTTATGTGTGTTTTTGTTACATTTATTCGTTATTCGTTTTATTCAGATTTTCTTAGATACGTTTGTATTTGGTCGTCCATTTGTGTTTCATTTAATTTGTCACTCCTGTTTGTTCGTTTGCTTGATAAAGGCCTTGTTGGTCGAAACGTTGCTGTATTTGTCATTGTTTTTGTAATTTGTAAAACTACAGTACTTTGTAATTACGTGTTTTATATCCTTTACAGTACGTCACCATCAACCACAGTAAACGAGTCGTCGATTTTCTAGGCACACTTACAGTTCAGTAGTTTGTTAAATAATGAAGGAAGATAGACAGAGAGAGAGAGAGAGGGTGTGCTGATCAAAACTTTGTAGAAAGAGTAAGTGTGAGCACACTACAATAGCTGGCTATTGCATTTGGAGAGCCATAACTGCATGGACATGCCTTTTCGAGAATGTCGATTGGGATGCTGAACTGACAAGAAGATATTCAACAGCGCACCCGACATCCGTTTACTGCACGAAGCAGCAGTCAACAGTTGCGAAACGTAAGCGCAGTAAAAGAAACAACATTTACAAATAAAGGTTTTATTACTTTTTAAAAAAATGAATCCTTCAATTATGACGTATGCGTGTCAACTGTACGAAACAGGACATTAGATAAAAACAAAAACAACCAAGCAAACATAAATTTCAAAGATAATAATACAATGAATGTTTTTTTACTGTATCTGACAGCAGACTGTACTTTTGTCAACCTGTTATGTAGATCTTGTCAGTAAGCAATATTCAACTGTGTGTACAAGTCGACTTCTCACGCAGGGCAAGAGCTATACTACCATTAATAATGGTCAGGTGTCTGTGTGACAGACAAAAGCGACTTCATTTCTTCTTAAATGCATTCAGTGATATCCTTAGTGTCTTGACTGAATTATTTCAGTTGACTTTCACAGCTTGAAGTCAACAATATCTAGAATATATTGACACCTACCTACTTACACATATATATATATATATATATATATATATATATATATATATATATATAGTAGATATATATATATATTTGTCGAGTGTCGACTTATATATATATATATATATATAATATGACACATTGGTTAGAGAGAAATACTGAAGTGCATTGTTCCTGGAAGAAGAGTCTTGAGATAACCAAGAGACGACAGTGGCATAGAACATTACAGAATCACTGGAGCAAAGAATAGTAACGCCGCTACCTGCGCATAAGAGGCGATTGAGGTAGGGGCCTAGGGAAGCTACCCTCGTAAATAAAAAGCGTCGCAGAAACCGGATGTGTTGGCCTACTTATAGGCGCGTAACTGGCATAACGTACAATCGCTCTTAGGCTCAGATCACATACTAATCACAACGAGTGATTAACAAGTGTCGATATGGAGCGCTCGAAGAAGTAGAAGACTAAACACAATGATGCAGCGAACTGACTAAATAACAAGTCCTTCAGGTGGGGTATGCAAGGGCAGACTATATATATATATATATATATATATATATATATATATATAATATATATATATATATTAAAAAATAAAGGAACCCTTTCATACCTCGTGGTATATAGGTCAATACAGCCTGTATTTTCATTGACCCTTTCATACTCCTCGTGTGTATATAGGTCAATACAGCCTGTATTTTTCATTGACCGTCGGCACACGATGGGTGATGTGGTCAGCATCACGCCGGCCGTCTTTACTTCCCCAGAGCATGTCTGGTACCCAGTTGAGGCTGGGTCGACCTAGAGCCGTCGTGGTCGGGAAAAATTCCACGCGCTTTGCGGGAGCTGAACCCAGACCACCAGCCTTGAGAAGCGAGTTCTCTAACAACTACGCTACAGCGTTCTCATTTTATATATATATATGGGTCAGAACAGTTTTTCCCCTGGTATAACATCAATAATGGGAGTGTAGATGCTGAATGATAACTAGCATGTTCCCTATAGTTATATATTCCTGCTCAAATATTGTTCAATATTTCATGCCATGTTCTTCATTTCTATTTCCCCCTTAAGCAGATTACATAGCTACATTACATCCTAACGATGGCTGTGCGTAAAGAAAAGAAATACACTGCGACTCTCCTAATCAACTGCAAAAACAGACAGTTAAGAGCCGTAACTGGCCTAGGTAATCTCTTCGATTTTGTCCAGGTAAGAATGTCGCGCTGTCTGGATATTTCTGCTGTCCTATTTATCGAAAGGACACCGACAGATTCAGGCCATAATACATACAGTACATTGATGAGCAAAAGTAATGAAGACTGCAATTCTTCTCATACGTGCGTTCAATCGCTGTGAACTCAGGCGTAGTCATGAAGCCTGGTATAGCGCTTCTGATTTTTGCGTGAAGGAGTGCTTTTCTTACTATCAGTGTACCCCTGCAACCCCTGCCTTCTCCGACTTCAGAAGTAAAGTCTGCAATTAAAATTAACACTGATATTTGTATAAACGATGAGCGTTTCACGTTCTTTCCTTCTTATTTCTCATCTCCATATTGCACTAAAGCTTTGTTAGATGGTACTAGAGATTAAAGGTTACTATAGCACTCCTAAATATATTTCATACGATCCCATCAACAATGTATATCTTTCTGACGATCTGATAAAAGCATGATGTACGTAGATAGCTCCTGCAACGTTATAGAATGTATTTTCCCATGATTTTACAGTGGGGTCGAACTAGGACATCGATCAGAGTACATTTTGGGTTGAAAAAACACACAAGAGTTGTAACATAATTTATATTACGAATTTAAAGTATTGACAATACTACAACAGGGTTGTTCAAAGCGTGGACGCATTATTGTGATCAACAATAACTAGAAAAAATGGATCTCAACCTCACAAATGTAGGTAAATGTAAACAGGACAATATGATGAGATCAGATAGTAGAGGCTCAGGCACGTCAAAACTAGACTAGTTGGTTTGTAAGAATGATGCATGTGCTTCAAAATCAGGAACAAGTCAGAGAGAGATCGTCCAGGAATAAGACATAAGCGACATGTCTGTGAATTATGAACGCGGGAGGGTTACCAGAACAGACAGTGATACATGCAACTCTTTCTTTTTAACACCGAATTGAATCGATGACTGTACATTCGGACACCCCCAAAGAAAGAGATCGATCAATTCCAGCTAGTAAGCTAGCTTGATACAATTGCCAGTGTTAGAGTACTTACTTATTTAAGGAACAAAGTACAGTAATTGTTGGAAGACGATGGTGCTGGTTAGTAAATAATTGACAGTTTCCATGAGACATTGACGCCTGGAGCAAGGCACCAAGTTAGGTTTGTTTCACTTATTTGAGATGCATCCATTGCAACAGATACCGGCATGGCTAACGAAACAAGGATTGATATGATCTCCGCTATCGTGAAGCTTATCAAGGACATATCCTTTTTCGAACGCTACATATCGACCACTTGTTAACCACTCTGTGTGATTTGTATGTGATCTGAGCCTAAGAGCCATTGTACGTTGTACCAGTTATGTGCCTACAAGTAGGCCAGCAATCCGATTTCTGCGATGCTTTTTATTTACTATGGTAGCTTCCCTAGGTCCTACTTCAGTCGCCTCTTACAACATGCTTTGTAGGTCGCAGTGGTACTATTCTTTGCTTCCCTTGCGGAACCATACGGGCGGAAAGGGACATATCTTAATTGCTGCTATTGAACCTTCTTGTTCTAATAGAAAATTGCACTGCAACTGTCGCTTTCAATCTGTTACGCTCTTTGACAAACTAAAAAAACCCGAAAAAGTCGACTGTCACTAGACAAACACTTGAGTGGAACCGGCAAGAAAATCGGAAAAGAGGGCGTCCTAAGCAGATCTGGAGACGAAGTCTTCTTGAGGAACTAAATGGTGCTCGACTATTCGGGGAGACCATACAGAAACCGGGAAAAGTGGTGAACAACTGTTGAGGCCCTATGCTCCACGAGGAGAAGAGAGGAGTAAGTAAATAACAACTAAAACCGCAATGAACTATTTTCTTCAGCGGCGAGTTTCAGTCACATAAATACATATATAGTTATGTTTGTCGGTGGTGTGTCCTTCTTCTTCAGTGATCTACGGTCATGCGCTTAGTTTACTGAGGACCACAAACTGGGCAGTCGGCTTCAGGTTTCCCCAAAGCTTAGTTTTTAGTTCGACTGGGAGTCCAATCCACCGCTAATATCTCTCCCTAACCTTCAGATATATTGACATATATCCTGTTATCTTTCATAATTCAATAACTGTTATCACTTCTAGTTATCTGATATGGAGTATGTGACAGACATATATGTTGGTGAATATCTGCAGATTTGATATGATATTATTGGACATATGACATGTCTTAGACCAAGTCTGATTTTATATTTATGTTGAACAGTCTACATCATCATAAGAAAGTTGGCACAGAACCGCGCTGGAATTACATTAAGAAACAACGAATGAAGTGGTTTGGCCACTTAATAAGAATGCAACCACAAACTCAACAGTATATAGAGTTCTCTACAACAGAACATCCGGAAAGAAGCAAGAGGAAGACCACGAACAAGATGGTTAGATGGCATAGCAGAACTCTGTCAAAGAGCAAAAATAACTATCACATAAGCCGAATAGCGCAAGACAAAAAAAAAACCACATGAAAACAACGACACTGAGCAACAACCAGGTAGCAGTGTGAAGAGAGAAGAAGAAATAAGTCTAAATGTGTTTCCCAGAGAGAAAGTTGTTGAGTTTCATTCTGAACGATGAAAGCTAAAAACAAGTCTAACTTTGTCAATCCTAGAGTTAACATCGTGATTCCTACCTGCAATGTTTTCTTTAAGAGAATGAGCCCACTCATCTTCAGCTTGCATCACTCTTGCAGGAGAGACATACAAAATTCCTTATTTAGTAGAAGACTACGCTACTTGGTGTATTACACATCCCACTCATCATCAAGGTGCGTATCCTTTATAGGACGTTGCTCTCTTTGCAGCACATCTGAAATTCACCCTGTCTATTGCCAGTTCACCCACTTCATCGATGGTCATATTCATAATTTCTTTAATATCTTGTAGCCATCTTCTTCTTGGTCTGCCTCTGCGTCCTGGGACCCCGCCCTCTAGTATTGTTCTTTCCAGGCCACCATGACGCTTGATGTGACCAAAGTATGTAATTTTTTTGTATTGTATGTTGTTTATCAGCCAATTCTCTTTAACATTTAGTTCTTTCAGGACATCAGTGTTTTCTTCCCAAGGTATTCGTAGGATCTTTCTGTAGCATTTAGTTTCGAAGGACTGGATTTTCGTTCTTGTCACATCCCACTACCCACTGAATAGCAGCAACTCTGAAATTTAACAGAGGGCAATAGAACACCACATTACAAGAAACGGAATGTATAGTGCCACACGCAGATAAAAGGGTATAAGCTCGTAATCCCTCGATGATTAGAAACAACATCAATAACGAATGTCAAGTTGATCAGAAGACTGGATACAACGAACAAGGAACACATGGACTCTACAGATAAAACAATACAACTTTGCACAAAGGAACACTAGACACAAGATGGTAGATCAATGTACATAGAAGACCATGTTGTGTTGGGAAACAGCTGAGGGTCTAACAGAATTAATGACTGACTTTCTAGTCTCTTTTGTACCTTTCTCTTCTATCCAAGTTACTTACACAATTTTCATTGTTTAATAATTGCAAACGACCCCAAACTCAAGTCTTTCCATACAAAAAAGAGGTATACATTACTTTTATACAAATGTCAAAGTTGCACAAAATGTCGATGCAAAAGAGAAAGTTAGGACAGACTTCGCAATCCAAAGTTACCGAGATGGTTACAAAAACATCTGAGTCACGGCAGATGTAAAAGCTGAAACCTAGTTCCGAGAATAGCATTGGTGAACATTCGTCAATTATGAATATACATTGATCAGTTCTGTATTATTGATATAAGGGGAAAACTGCATTAAGTCTAGGTAGCGATGACAAAACACGTAAAAAACAAAGTATTGTAGTTTTACAAAGTATTATCGATATAAGGGAAGACTGCAGTAAAACTATGTAGCAATGGTGTTGATATAAGGAAGACTGCAGTCAAACTATGTAGCAATGACGATATAAGGAAGACTGCAGTAAAACTATGTAGCAATGCGATATAAGAAGACTAGACTGCAGTAAAACTATGTAGCAATGATATAAGGAAGACTGCAGTAAAACTATGTAGCAATGGTGTTAATATAAGGAAGACTGCAGTAAACTATGTAGCAATGAGTGTAATATAAGGAAGACTGCAGTAAAACATGTAGCAATGCGATATAAGGAAGACTGCAGTCAAACTATGTAGCAATGTGTTATATAGGGAAGACTGCAGTCAAACTATGTAGCAATGACGATATAAAGGAAGACTGCAGTCAAACTATGTAGCAATGACGATATAAGGGAAGACTGCAGTCAAACTATGTAGCAATGGTGTTATATAAGGAAGACTGCAGTAAAACTATGTGCAATGCGATATAAGGAAGACTGCAGTAAAACTATGTAGCAATGGCGTTGATATAAGGGAAGACTGCAGTAAATCTATGTAGCAATGGCGTTGATATAAGAAGACTGCAGTAAAACTATGTAGCAATGCGTGATATAAGGAAGACTGCAGTAAAATACTATAGAAACTCTATCATTGCAATGACGATAAAGGAAGACTGCAGTAAAACTATGTAGCAATGTCGATATAAGGAGAAGACTGCAGTAAAACTATGTAGCAATGCCGTTGATATAAGGAAGACTGCAGTAAAACTATGTAGCAATGCCGATGATATAAGGGAAGACTGCAGTAAACCTATGTAGCAATGACGATATAAGGGAAGACTGCAGTAAATCTATGTAGCAATGGCGTTGATATAAGAAGAACTGCAGTAAATCTATGTAGCAATGGCGTTGATATAGAGAAGACTGCAGTAAACTATGTAGCAATGACGATATAAGGGAAGACTGCAGTACAACTATGTAGCAATGGCGTTGATATAAGAGACTGCAGTAAATCTATAGCAATGGCGTTGTATAAGACTGCGTAAAATGTAGCAATGGCGAAACACGTAATAATAACGTACTGTAGTTGTACAAAATATAAAAACAATACACAGCAACGTTTCGACCAAAAACCTTTATCAAGAAAACGATACAACAGGAGTGACGAATTTCACGGCACACTACATATAGACTACGACAGAAACATTCCAACGGTCCTAAAATAAAAATAAGTAATTTTTACAAAATACATAACAATTTACAGCGACGTTTCGACTAAAAGGCCTTTATCAAACAAATAATACAAAAGAAGCGAAGAAAGTCACTTCCTATAATACAGGTATAACATATACAGTCAGACAATAAATCCCTAACGGTTCTTAAATGAACATATGTAACTAAAAGCGAAAAATCTATTGTTTTTGTACTTTGTTTTTACGTGTTTCACCATTCTGTATAAACATTGACCAGTTATTGACTAGTTCTGTATGAACATTGACCAACTCTGTATGAACATTGGCTAGTTATGTATGAACATTGACCAGTTCTGTATGAACATTGACCAGTTCTGTATGAACATTGACCAGTTCTGTATGAACATTGGCTAGTTATTGGCTAGTTCTGTATGAACATTGATCAGTTCTGTATGAACATTGACCAGTTCTGTATGAACATTGACCAGTTCTATATGAACATTGACCAGTTCTATATGAACATTGGCTAGTTATTGGCTAGTTCTGTATGAACATTGACCAGTTCTGTATGAATATTGGCTAATTCTGTATGAACATTGACCAGTTCTGATTGAAAATTTGCTAGCTTTGGATGAGCACTGACCCGTGTTGGATGAATATTGGCTAGTTCTGTATGAATATTGGCTAGTTCTGTATGAACATTGACCAGTTCTGTATGAACATTGACCAATTATGATTGAAAATTTGCTAGCTCTGGATGAGCACTGGCCCGTGTTGGATGAATATTGGCTAGTTCTGTATGAATATTGGCTAGTTCTGTATGAATATTGGCTAGTTCTGTATGAATATTGGCTAGCTCTGGATGAGCACTGGCCCGTTGTGGATGAATATTGGCTAGTTCTGTAGGAACATTGACCAGTTCTGTAGGGAACATTGACCAGTTCTGGTTGAAAATCTGCTAGCTCTGGATGAGCATTGGTCCGTGTTGGACGAATATTAGCTAGTTCTGTATGAACATTAGCCAGTTCCTCTTCAAATACTGCAGCCTAGTAATGTGAGTTCTGTTAACAGTTCACACTCCTACGACATTAAATGATAGTAGATTGTCTTTACCATTGTTTACAAAAAGTATAAGACACTTCCAAAGTGACAGTACTGCTTGTGAAAATCATAAACAACAACTGATAGCTATAGTAAAGGTCAATAAAACCATATATCTGCCGAGGATATTTGTGTGAATAACAACATTTTTTTTCCAACTCAAAGACACTTCAACTTTCTCGAAGCACAGAAGATTCATTGTGGCTCACATAATTTAGACAGGTACAGGTAAAATGTGACGTATATAAGTTAGTAGAGATATACAGGGACAACACTTCTCTCATTCCATATGTTGATATGTATTTCATGAACTAAGAACATGAACCAGGTACCTGCACACAGGGCGCCTTCAAATGTGATAGATCATATTGCTATAGTTGAAAGTGACAAGGGTATATTTATACAGTATTTTCGCGATTTTGACCCATTGCACTGATTCCACCGTATTAATTTATCTTTCCCTAGTCACACCACCAACAACCAACATAATTTGTGTGTATGGAATCTAGACCTCATGTTTTGTGAGAAATGGAAGTAGTGTGGCGTCAGTACTGAACTTCATCAAGAAATAATAAATTAAATTGTTCGGTCACATAAGCAGATTACCAACAGACTGCGTCTCCAAGAGCAATGTTACTTCGATACAGTGAAAACAATGTAAAAGGCCGTCCCCCAAAGGTGGACATCAGAGATAACAGAGGCGACGAAAAACACGGTCTACGAAACGAAGCGCACACAAAAGCTCGTTCTAGAAATCTCTTCTTATACTGACGCTGTGAGGCAAAACAGTATTAGAGAAAAAAAGAAGGGAGAAGTAGTGTGCCGAAATAAACTAGTTAGACAGCATGTGTGGAGATAGCCACTTTACCATATGACAATACAACACCTGTTAGAAAAAAAACCCAACTTGATTACATGAAATATTTATTAACTTCTGCACAGCAGGATAGAATAGAAATTATGCGGCTACCTAAAGTAACATCAACTATAGTACAGACGAGAACATTTGTTGTCATATCACTCCCATATTTTCTTCCAAACATCAGCTCTGTTGCTAATTACTGCACAAAGAGAACAGAACAATGAAGCACAACGTGTGATTTACTGGTCTACACAATGTACAATTAAAGAGCTGGCGTGGCAAGCCTGTCTGGAGTTAGACTATCACACCAGTTGCGCACATACAACACATTCTGAGGGCATGAAAGTCGACTTAGAGGTTGACTGAGAGAGAAACTCGAATGAGAAAATACAGCTATTAACCACTGTTTAACAATAAATGTGGACGTCTGCGGTTTAGCAGTAGTGAACTCGATCACAACCCCAGGAGTACATGGCTCAAATTTCGCGGTGGGAAGTCCGGAAGCAAATTTGTTACGGTGGATTTATACGAACGGTAAAATAGACCTCATCGTTTAGAAAGCAATGACAAACTACTGAACGTATAAGTGGCACATAGAAAATCAACGACTCGTTTACTGTGGTTGATGGTGAGGTCCTGTAAAGGATATGCCACAATTTGCATAAGAATAAATGAGAGAAATGAGTTGTTTGTAAGAAACCCAGAGGAAACAACGAATATGATCAATAGACAGTGAAAACGTAGGAGCTTTCGAAAAACAAATGACCAAACACAGGATTCGAACCATTTACCCTTGTTTCTTACGATACTTATTGCCTAGTTTACATCGTGTTTGTGCAAACACTGTTGATCGAACCGTACCTGATTATTCTGTGTCTAGCTAAAACGAAGCGTTTGTGAAAGACACTACTAAGTAAAGCCATTTTTTAAAAATGGCTCGCTGGTTGTGTACGTAAGAACGCTCATACTGCTATGCTATATATACAATGGGAGCCGTAAGAAATAAGGGTAAGTAGTTCGAATCCTTTGTTTGGTAATTTGTTTTTTTCGGTAGTTTCTAAAACTTGTACACTTTCTATTTATTGATCATAACAATAAATAAAACATAAGATGATGGCATGGCGAAAAAAAGAAAAGAAGAAATGTTGGGAACAGAAATCTGAATTTGGTTCTTTGGTAAAACTAATTATTTAAATAAATTTATAACAAATGTATAAGGTTTACAAATGGAAGCTAACAAGTTAATCACTGTTTCCGTATCTGGTGAATCAGATCTGATAAAGTATGACAGCTATGTTGCAGAAAGCGGAATAAATCAGGGCATAAGCGCAAGTACATGAACGAGTGACATGAAACATGATGATCTCATGGAGTCACTCGTGTCAGCTACATCCGGCAGGGAGAGATGGTGTTCATTTACTATGTAACCGTATGTAACATTACGATGTAACATTAAACACCAGCGTCTCCAGTCAACGGACAACTTTGCTTATCTTGGCAGCCTCCTATCCAGATCGGCAAACATAGATTCTGAGGTCCACAATAGGATATCCAAAGCCAGTGCTGCGTTCGGAAGGTTACCTGTCACTGTGTGGGAACGGAAGGGGATAAGCATAGTCACAAAGCTGAAAGTTTACCAGGCCATAGTGCTAACCACGCTGCTGTACGCAAGCGAGACATGGACAGTGTATAGCAGACACGCAAGAAAATTAAACCATTTCCACACAAGCTGTCTACGCAGAATACTAAAAATAAACTGGCAGGACAAAATTCCAGACAGCGAAGTCCTCACAAGAGCAAAGATCCCAAGCGTCAACACCCTGTTGCAGAAGGCCCAACTGAGATGGGTCGGTCACGTTGCTCGAATGCTTGATAAACGCATCCCAAAACAGTTGATGTATGGCGAGCTTGAAGGGGGCAGACGTTAAGCTGGTGGACAGAAAAAACGCTTTAAGGACACTCTTAAAGTGTCTCTGAAATGCTTCGATATAGACAATACGTGCTGGGAATCCTTTGCGCAAGATCGCCAAATGTGGCGCTGTAACAACAAAAGAGGAACCCAAATAGCTGAGAATCATCGTATTGTTGAGTCACAGAGAAAACGAGCAGCGCGAAAAGACAGAGCACACAACACGCACATGTCTAACCTTGATCATGTATGCCCCACCTGTGGTCGGGGATTCTGTTCTAGGATTGGACTCTACAGTCACCTCCGCACACACCAGAGAGGTGCAACAGTACACGTCTGAGATTGTTGTCATCATCGCTTGCGATGGACGGCTATTATATAACCGTATAAACCTGGAGAGAACTGCGGACTTTGTCCAGCGACAAGTCTGATGATCTAGCATGACCAATGACCTGAACTAGTTGGTGGGTCTGAATCCCATGCTGTTTCTTGTTCCTAACATCAATGGTTGCCTACTCATTTTATGAGTCTTGTCAATGAACTTGTGGTACTTAGTAAGTATTATGTTCATTGTGATCCTAAGACATATGAAATTCCTTTTATGATGGTAACTGGCCATGGGGGCCCATACGTTACGACAAGAAGGGTTGGGAAAGGAGGGGGTCAAGTGCCACCAACTGTAACAAATTTAAAAAAAAAAAATAGTTTTATGAGAATCTGGTCTTCATTTCCGCGTAGTAAACTAAGATGGCAACTAAGATTTAAAAAAAATAAAACAGCAAGTTTGTACAAGAAATTGATATACTTATATAAGCGAGAACAAGTAAGACAAATACACATTAACTAAGATTTTGTTTAAATGTTAAAACTCAAAATGCCTAAACTCCTTGTGGACCAGAAGCCACACTAAGTGGCGTTTTTACTCTATAATGGCTTTTGAGAGTCCACTAGAAGTTAAGAAAAATAACTTTGCACACATTAATAACAGTTCCCAGGTGAAATTTATACAAGAGACAACAATGCTGTTATTGCATCAGTAAACAACATATTTCAAGAAAACAAAAGGAAGGATGGAACAATTCAAATATTTGACCAATACACTTCTGGTTTGTTATTATGTAAGAACTTCTTACATGCTATCATCATCATCGTGTGCCCTGCCGGCTGGCGTTGGCGATCATGGATCTCCACGAATCTGTCTCTGGTGTTTGCTATCATCTTAGACGCTCATCCGTGCCATGAAGTCAGGCTATCCACAATTTTCTCTCGTGTCTCCCTCGATTTTACCGGTTGGTACAATGTGTTCTAAACCTCCCTTTCTCATCACATGCCCAAAAATTGATGACTTGCCTCTTTCTTATGTTGATGATAAGCTTTCTCTGTATCTTGATCTCATTCAATAACACACTAGTGATTTTAGCAGTCCATGGGATTCTCATCATTCTTCTGTAATACCACATCTCTGTGGCCCTCATCAATTTTTAGATGTGTTTGTTTATTGTCCATGACTCAGATCTGTATGTTAGTATTGGTTCTATGTAGCACCGTATAACTCAATTCTGATCTCAATTGACAATGACTTGTTGCATTTAATGCTTCTCATTTTCTGAAACTCTGCCCTTTTCTGATCTGCATGTGATATTACCAGGACTCTGAGGTATTTAAATTGCTATACTTGTCTTAGCTCAGTATCATTTATTGTGATGGTGTATTTTGTTGGAGCCTGCTTTTTGATATGATCATAACTTCTATCTTCTTAATATTCAAACTGAGTCCTTTGTTGTTACTTTCTGTCACAATAATATCAACTAGTTTCTGGAGCTCTATTTGAATTTTTGCTATTAAGACAGTATCATCAGCGTATCTCAGGTTATTTATGGTATGTCCTCCTGCAGCTATTCCAGGAATATCCTTTATAAAGTTAAAAATGTTTTCACAATTCAGTGAGAACAGGTCTGGTGATAATACGCATCCTTGTCTAACACCCTTTTTGATCTTCTGGAAAGTTTATACCCGTTTGTCTATTCTTATAGCTGCTGTTTGCTGCCCATATATGTTCTGAATGACTCTTATATGTAGCAAATCAGAAGTTTCTTAGAAAAACAAAACTAAGAGAAAATGATATCAAATAGACTAAGTAGTATCAATGAAGTTTGGAATAACTTAATGAAAATAGCAAATTAGGTCAGTATGACTAAAGCTGCAGTGAAAAGAGAAAAAGTCAAGCACCAAGTGGTGCATGAAGTCATATCAACAGTACAGTTTTTAAGGGTTTGCACAAACGGAAGTTTTTTTCCCTTTAAATATGCTTAGACCTTACTAATGAGGAAGTTAGGATCATTTGTATGAGCTTCTGAAGTGTTATGTTGGAAATAATGAAGATGATATAACAAAATGGATTGTGGTTTGCACTAGTGTAGAAAGGAGGCTTACTTTGGGAATGGTGAATGGTTAACACAACTGACTTCACTTTATTCTGGGCAGACACATACAAACTCAGTCTCTTTTTTCACTCAAAGGATTGCATGTGAATGGTCTTTATGATTTGCTGGGGTCATATTTCTTCTTATCTGTTCTCTTATATTACTTTTCCCTAGTGGTACCACATTTTATTTCAAATAGTTTTAGTATCAATGTAGCTACATAATTGCTATCACTCAACAAGTGGTCACTTAAAGAATTTAGTATATCCCACATTTTCCATATCCAATGTACATTTGGGTGCGTATTGCTAACACAATGGGAGGTTGGATTAAATAGACTTCAAGATAGCAAGAGAAAATATGGCTAAGAGAGATATGTTTTAATGCGGAATACAAGGCATTTATAATATAAGATAGTGTTGACATTGGAAAATATAATTTATTATGAAAAGAATTGAAAAGTGATTAGCTTTACACCAGATAATGTTGTTTGTTTGCATTCGTTCTTATCATTCAAGTAAGCCACTCTGTCAAAGATGCAGTCATCCATAAGATGCTCATAAAATGTAGATCTAAAGACAGGAAGAAGCTTTTAAATGTAGAAAACATCCCCAGCTGGAGGACAGAAGGTTACTGCATGGAAAAAGCTATCATGGTATTTGTCTTAAAGTAAGGAAGGGATAGACTTGACTCAGTAAGTGCCAGTCATCATGCTCTGCTGTTTAAGAAATTAATAGAAAAACTAGTCAATAGAATACTCAAATGACATCCGGGAGAAAAACAACTGATAATGACAACAACAGAATAGCTTTTGATAACACAGAACAAAAAAAGATCAAGTTACCTACATTGAAAACAAGGATACTTTTAAGAAAAGAAACACAGTGGCAGTATGAATTGATGTGGAGAAGGCCTTTGACAGTGTCTAGAAAAAGGACACAAAAATCAGACTCATCAGAATGGGTATCAGAGAACACCCTATGTAACCTGATATGTCGGTAAGTGAAAAATGTAACAGCCAGAGTGTAAATACATGGTAAACTTAAAAAGACAATAAAAGAACAAGGTGTTTGAAAAGGAGGAGCATTTTTCTAACGATATTAACACTTTCCATGCTTTTCGTCGCATACTGCGTCACAGCGGAATCCCATTGAACGCTATTTGCCGTACACTGCACCATTCGAGTTGCTTCCCTTACAAGAAGTTTATGTACAGTGTCTGTAGCTCAAGCGGTAGTGAGCTCGATCACGAACCCAAGCATACCTGGTTCAAACCTCACGGTGGGCAAGTTTGGAAGCAAATTCGTTTCCGTGGGATTTTTACAAAAAAGATAAAAACAGACATCGTTCAGAACGCAATGGCAAACTACGGAACGTATAAGTAGTGCCTAGAAAATAAACGACTCATTTACTGTGGTTGATGGCTACATACTTTAGGATATGCCATGATTTTCATGTACAGAGAAGTTGTAGAAAATAAGTTGAATGAATTTTAAAATGTCTGTGAAAAATAATGAACATAAAATGGAACAAATTCTGGAGGTGTTATGAAATCAGAGAAATGTCTGGTCAACCCCTAGTAACATCTGTTATAAGAATGATAAAATATAGATATGATGGACATACTTTGAGCAGAAATTATCAAAGAATCACAAAGCAGACAATGAAGCAGGAGGCAAAGGGTTTGAGAAAGAAAGGACACCATAGGGAAACCCTGAAATGAACGTTACTGAAAAGGCAGGAAATATCATTTTGGAGTAAACGTCAGACTCAAAAATGGGGAAGAAGTAACTCAAGCAAAGTTCTCAAACAACTACAGGCCCAAAACAGAAGATCTCATGACAGCAGCAGAAATGGAATAAAACAAAAACACCAGATATATCGGAAACTTGTGATCATGACAGATGCTCTTTTGGTTATATCCACACTGCAATAATAGGGCATCAAATTGAATGATATGAGAATAACTTTAAGGAGGATGGCATGACATGGTAAACACCCATCCCACTGCAACATTAGGGTTAACAAAAATAGCTAATAGTCTGCCCAAGAAAGAGGAAAACTGTCAGAAGATTATTTGGTCTGCAATGGGGTAGTTAAAATTACCAAGCAATGCAAAATAACCAACACAAAACAGAGGATGGATATTAACAGCTGCCCAGAAGATACCAGACAGTAAGGCTTTGCCTCAGATATCACTTATACACCAAATTCAATATAGGTATTTTCAGCTCCTGTCTTTGTGAATTAGCAATTACTATGGCAGAAGATGTCCTTCAAAATTACAAACTACCTGCAGACCTGAGGAAAAGAATGTTGTCCCCAACCACAACATTTGAAGAAAAAACTATGAACTGATATCCTAGAACACTAATTTGACTAAACAGTATACTATTTCAGAGAATCTGGACTATCAGTCTAAAATAAGTGATTATCATAGAAGAAGCAATACAATAATGTATTGTCATGTCAATATCATTATAAATCAATTATTAAATGATCAATAATTTCATTTCATTAGTAATTTAAGGGATTCAAATAATATATGCTGAAAATATGTTGGTTACAAAGTCAAAGCTGAAATTATTTGAACAAATAAACTGTGCATTTACTACTTGCTTTAATAAATGTTATGCACACATTTCTGAGAGAACTACAGAGAGCCACACAGAAAAAGTATAATGAGTACAAGGCAAGAGGAAGACCACGCAAAGATGGAGCGACGGCATCAAGAACAGCCTTACGAACATGAATATCAGCTTACAAAGTGCCTTAAAAAAGCACACACAAGATCACACGTTTCACACCCCAACACTTCTATAAAGAAGTAAATAGTGGGAGAGAAGAAGAAGACACATTTCTGACACTTTTTGTAAAAAGAATATTAAAGTTTTAAACCAAATTTGTATTTAATAAAGTCACACTCACCTGTAACTTCGTCATCGTTGTCACGTTTAGAAGAGATGATTCGAACCTCTGGTAAGTCACCACGTACAATCTTCTTGTTGTCCTTGTACCAATCATCAGATTCTGTATCCACAACGAGTAGTCGTGTTTCTTCGCCTCCTGATTTTATCCTTGTTACAACCTGTTGGTGGTTTTCGTTGCCAATGTTGACACCGTTTACTTCTACAATACGGTCACCTTCTTTTAATCCTGCAGCTTCAGCTGGAGAATGTGCGTCAACTTTACCAATAAATTGACCAGCTTTACCCTTTTCTGCATGCAAATTGAAGCCATATCCCTGGAAATCTTCCCATTTTACGACATGACTTAGTCTAGGACGATACTGTTCTGGTACGTCTTCGCTCATTTTGATGTCTCGTTTAAATCTCTGATTAGCAAGCAAAATCTAAACTGACACAATAACACACGTTCTCGTTCTGTGTCCAAAGATACGTTACAACAAAATAAAAAAAAAATATGGCGAACTTCAGTATGCCAGGTATTTCTCACATTTTACGTTCAAACTATGTTATACAAAAATAAATATATGCTGTTCTAATTCACTACTGCTCGTCATAAACATGTGCCGTTCTGCAATTCATTTCCATCAAATTCTGTTTCTTGCTCTGGTGCACACTACGACATATTGCTGTATGTTAATCTCTTTTTATTCTTTCTAGAAACTAAATATGTAATCCCTTGTTTTTTTTTGTTGGAGGAGGGGGAAGGTCTCTGTGGCGTAGAGGTAAGTAGATGGCATCTCGTTCTAACAGTAACCGGTTCGCTCCTTCGTGGAACCATGGGAATATTTTTCAAGAGAAACCTGATCGCAATGTAAGTGAGATAGAGTTCATAATCCTATCGGAGACGTACGATAAAACGTAGGGCCATGTTCAAGTTGGAAACGTAAAAGAACCAGTGGCAGTTCCAAATCGAGAAGAGCAGTCTGGAAAGTCGCTGCATGGGCAAAATTCAGTAGAAACATTTTTTAAATACAAATTCCTACAAAATGTTTTCACCATCTTCTAAATTAAATTGGGACCCTTGCCTGGGCTATGGAGTTCGTGCACTGCCGCTGAGATCTTCCAGTGTAAGAAAGAGAAATCGGAGCACATAATGATTACTCACCGAAGTGCAATGATGATGGTCCAATCAAGCAGTCAGTCATTCAATTCTTGCTTTCTTGAGCTGAAATATTCCGGACCTCTGGCATGTCTTTTGATGTGAGGAAAATTCCTTTTTAATTTTTGCGTTTTTTTAGTTTTCTCTTTTCCCTTCTAGTTTTTGCAGCACGACTTTATTAGTTTTCTTCCTCTCTACGATACTTAGCAGACCCTTCTGTATATCCACATTTCGAAAGTCTCGACTCTGTTTTCCAGTTACATTCAATGTACATCCTCCCCGTCACCAGGTTGAGCCGTGGTAGACAAAGAAAAATGACTGGTGAGCTGACTCTTGAAGGATACGACTGGTCTGTCCGTCTCTCTGGACCTCACTAGTGTGCGCATTTTGCATTATCGATATAAGTGAAGACGGCAGGGAAACTCTGTAGCAATAGGGAGACACGTAAAAACATTAATGAAGTGTTTCAAAGTACAAAAACAATACAGCAACGTTTCGAACCAAATGTCCTTATCAAGCAAAGGACACAAAAGAAACGAAGAAATACAAACTTGCTATACGACAGACATAACATATACAGTCAGACAATAATTTCCTAGAGGCCCTAAAATGAAAATATGGGATTTAAAAACAAAAAAAAACAACTAAATAAATTGGAAAAATGGAAATGGAAAAATAGAAGATAAAGCTATAATAATCAAATATATACATAAAATACATACATACATATACATTTATATCATGGAACATGAGAAGAGACAAGATGTCGGACGTATACAGTTTTTCAAATACTATCTGAATTGAGAAAAATATTTTGATTTGGCCTGCGCCATTATTTAGTTTTGGCTCATAAACGCTAGCCTGGCACCTTTGTCACATGTGTACACATTAGTCACATGACATTAACTAACCAATAGAAATGATCGAAGCTCTAGCAGTCGATGTTGTTGTGCGTGTATAAAGTTATTATCGGATCAGATTAAAAGTTGACACCAAATTACTACCTTCGAAAATACATTTTCAAGAATTTGTCTTTTTGAAAGTACACCTTTGATGATTATTTAAAAACAAAAAACTTCTACACCATCTCCTTGCCCTAGTGATTTCAACAATATAGTACACATTAGAGACCACTGACTTATAAGTTATTCCCAACTGAACACATGTGACATACATCTAGTTTGGGATGGACAAGAAATGAACTAACGCATTCTTCTTCTTTATCTAATCTAACTCTAATTAGACATGCCATTTCGCGTTGTTAGCTACTTGGTATAGTAAGAAGTTTTTGGTCAGTCCTGAGAAGAGGTGAATATTGAGGTCTCGTTGAACAACAACTTAGTGAAGACTCATCTACCCATAATTACCTTCGGTGATCAGGACATCAACTGTTGTACCTTAGAACACCTTTTAATCGCATCCTGTCTTACAAATACTGTATCACATTGAACAAACGATACAGCGCTGTACATGTTGTACTGCAGCACTTAAGAAGCTATGGTAGCAGTTCGCCTCGAGCAGCGAATGTCTTCTCACCTATTCAGTCAATTGGATGTGTTCGTTGTTGATTACACTCTACATGAATCTTCACTAAATCGCGATTGCAGTGTGATCGTCTTAAACGTGTTCAGAATGTAATAATGCTATAGTCATAGGATATGCTAAAGATACTGCCTTTGTGCAGATGAAATATATTATTGACCTCCTGTCACTACGTTTCCGTCATGTCAAAATGTATATATCTATTACAGAATATAGGAGACAACCACTACACAATAATAGCATATTAAGGCGCAAGTTGAAATGACGAAAGCTCAGGTAACAACGTTTGTGACCCTTACAAAAAAGAGGAAGAATTGATCCAGATATAATATGAAATCATGATAAACTTCAAGGCGGTCGTCATTATTCTTGAAAAAAAATTTGACAGCGGACATCTATCTTAACCCGCGGATAGTAGACATTACCTGGAACGATGGAGAGATCAGATGAGTTTGTGCATTTGGTGAGATCTGTTGGTGTTTTTTTTTATCGACGCGAGCGTTGTTGCCGAACGAAATTTAGCATATAGAGCAATTATTTTCAATGAGGACGATGGTTTAGGTCGATACTGCTTCTCTCCAAAGACACGATTTATTAAGCAATCATTGTTTTCCGACTCTCAGGCTTTGCTTCGGAAAGTAGAGAAAAAGATAGGTTTTGGAATTTTTATCTTCGCTCTTTCACTATGAATTGTGTGTGATTTAAGCGCGTGTATATTGTGCTATCTTTACAGTTGATCGTTTTCGCCACCGCAATTCAGTTTCATCATAGAATTTGTGTTTATGTTTTATCGTGGAATTTGTGTTTGTTTTTTCCCCCGGTAAGTTTGGTAGTAATTGTATATCTTTTAATTGTATAATTGTGCCTGGCAGTTGCAAGTAGCCTACAGTTACTTTGATTTTGAATCACTAATGAATCTTTAACGGGCGCAATTTGCACACTGAACCTCCTTGTTTTTGTACTTCTGAGATAGGACTAGATGCTTGACGTCATCCAAACTGAGGTCAGGGTTAACTGCACAATTTTTCTGCCTATATATGGAAATGAACTCATAAATTTCGATGCTGAAGGACATTTCTAATTTCCACCCTAGTGCGAACCTCGGTTTTGGTATGAGTAAATGTCATCTGTTAATGCTCCAACCGTAAGTTACTTTATTGCATCTGTATATACTGCTGAGAGAGGCAAGAAATATTGGTCTTAGTTCCATGGAGATTGAGTGAGTTGCCCAGGATAGAGCGATATGGAAAATTGCTTGCAGGACCTATGTAATGTATATAGGTACGAGAAGAATTATTAATTAATTAGTATACTGTCTTGGATATGAAGGTGTTTGCGGTAATTAAATAGCAAAGAGACTTGCATCAAAAGCACATGTAATCAGGATATTGGAAATATGTACAACTCCAACTTATAGGGACAGAATGGAAAGTGTGTTTAATGAGCAAGCCACATGAACAATTATCGTGCATACCCTTTCAATATATTCTGATGATATTTAGCAGCTGAAGGTTTGCCCAGATTGCTATAATGTTGATTTGATAACCACAACCAATTTTATACAGTAAGATAAGAAATTATCACAAAGACTTATCAGCTCTTATCCATTGACTACAGCATTAAAAAACATGTTGTGACCGAGTTAATTTTTGATCATTTTCTCAATTCCGCAGGTTTGCCCATGTATTGCTGGGGCTTGAAAGGGAGAAAAGAATAGAACACTGACACAAGGCATGTCATAGAGCACTGGTAGGGACCTGAAGCTACCTAGTAATAAAGCATTGAAGAAATTGGATGTGTGGCTCTTGTAGGTGCAATGACACCTTAGACTCGATCACATACAAATCACAAAGAGTTTCAGTATTATTGGAGTTAGGAAGATGACATGCAGGTGTATGTATACATAAAGCTGTCATTTTCTTTTTTTCAGAAAATTTGATGAAGAGTATTAATTGTGTAGATAAATGAATGAACATTTATCAAACGCAACTTGTTGGAAGAATAAATTCAGAACCAGTAACAATAAAATTACTTTAGATAAATAGTTAATGAACACTGTAATAGTAGCGTTCATCGCAAGCGTTGATGACAACAGTCTTAGATGTGTGTTGTTGTATCTCTCTGCTTTGTGCGGAGGTTACCTATAGATGATGACAACAGTCTTAGATGTGTGTTGTTGTACCTCTCTGCTTTGTGCGGAGGTTATCTATAGAGTCCAATTCTGAAACACATTGCCCTACAACACGTGGGACATACATGAACAAGGTTGGATATTTCGGTGTTGTGTGTTCTGTCTTTTTGAGCTGATTGCTTTCTCTGCGCCTCTACAGTACGATGATTCTCAGCTATGCGAGTTCCTCTTGCGTTGTTACAGCACCACATTTGGCAATCTTATGCAAAGGATTCCCAGCGCCTGGTGTCTATATCAAAACATTTTAGAGACACTTCAGTCTTTAAAACGTTTTTATATCCACCAACCGATCGTCTGCTTATTTCAAGCTCGCCATACATCAACTGTTTTGGGATGCTTTCATCGGGCATCCAAACAACGTGACTGGCCCATTTCACCTGAGCCTTCTGCAGCATTGAGTGAATGTCTGGAGATTTTTGTCCTGCCATTTATTTTGAGGTGGTATGACAGAGTTGAAAGCACAGACATGTGGATAAAAACAGGACCCAGTAAGAGGAAAAAAGGGTGATAGGCTGCACATATCCTGCGAAAGACACAGTTGAGTGTCACTAGACAAGCAGTTGAGTAATAACCCATAAAGAAAACAGAAAAATGGATGATCTAAACAGACTTGGAGACAGAGTTGAGTGATAACCCGCAAAGAAAACAGAAAAATTGACATTCTAAACAGACCTGGAGACATAGTCTACTTGAGGAACTGAAAAATGCTGGACTATCCTGGGAAGCCATATAAAGAAAGATGTCAAAGACCGGGAAAAGTGGAGAACAACTGTTGAAGCCCTATGTTTCACAAGGAATAAGTAAGTAGTATAAACTGAAGTCTCTTGTCTTTCAATTCAATTTTAATGTCAGCAGATACCGTCTATATTTACATCAACAAAACAAAAATGACAACATCAAAATAATCAGATACCCTGGCTATGACAACTGCATTAAAGCTTCAAATGATTACAAATCAACTACTTAAGTTTCAAATTTGAATATCATCATTGCACTTCGGACATGTCCATAGGTGCTCCGATCTTCGCAATATCTCCAACAGTATCCAGCAACTGACTGTGCCAGTTCTATTTTGATTGACGAGCCTACTCATATATCTGTTGTGCTGTTCTTTTCTGGACACTTTAATCTTCAATCCAAGCTCTTGCAATCTAACAGGTGACATGGATATGTTTAAATGAAAATCCTCTTTGCAGCCATACTCTATGAGGATGTTCAGAACGTCAGCTCTATCCATTGGCTGGCCCCTGATATGGTGGCAAAGCTAGTTAGTTCTCTCATTGCCAACGACACCTATGTGCCCTGGAATGAAGATAAGTATAATTCTGCAAATTATTGATGCTTGTAGGGATTAAGTCCATTGCCTGTGCACCGAAACAACTTCTACCTTTCGGATCATAATCAATGAATCACTTAAAATGAGTGTAGTTTCAAAATCAACTATTTGAAAATAAAACCATAAATTAAAAGTAAAGCACAGATCTAGAGATTTTCAACATATATTCTGTGCTGTTTGAAAAAAGCAACAAATTGGAAACTATTTTATCATTGATCTCACTGTACTCAGGACAGTCCCATATGTGTACTTTGTCCTGGTAACAAATCTGGAAGTCTCATCATTATCATCATCAGGTGCAATGCCAGCTAGCGTAGGCGATCATGAAACTCCACAAATCTCTGTGGCTGAGTGGTTAAGCCCTTTGCCTTGTGAGTCAGAGGTTGTGGATTCGTATCCAGACCGCGCCATTCTGTTCACAAGCGCAGTTTTTACCGGAGATCCCTAGGATTGTTGCAGGAGATATGGAGTTCCACTTTGTGCAATACTCTCGGCAGGTGGTGTGCCATTTCTGCGGAGAGGGACCGAGCCATATGGGGTAAAACCTGGTGCAATGAAGTCAGTCCTACAGCTTTTAAAACCCTTATTTTCTGTCTCTGTCTTTTCACAAACTGAGTCCTTTGTTGCTACTTTCTGTCATAACCTTATCAACTAGTTTCTGGAACTCTATTTCATTTCTTGCTATTAAGACAGTATCATCAGCGTATCTCTGGTTATAATAAGGTTGTAGCCCCTTCTCTGTGTGTGATGTTACTGCTGCATCATTGGCAAACAGAAGCTCCCGATGGTGACTCTTTGGACTTTGGTCTTTGCTTGAGTTGCACCAAGTTGAATAATTTTCCATCTGATCTTGTGTGGAGAAATATTCCTTCTTCGGCGGATTCAAAAGCATGGAAAGAGAAGTAGGGAGAAAAATATTCCAAAGAGTGTAGGTGCAAGTACACACCCCTGCTTGGCGCCGCTGTTGATAGAAAAAGTGATGGAGGAGGCCTCGTCAAACATCACTGTACCCTTCATGTTGTTATGGAATGATGTTATGATTTTAAGCAATGTAGGAGGGCAGCCGATTTTTTCCAAAAGCTTGAAGAGGCCAACTCTACTCACTAGGTCAAATGCCTTTGTTAGATCTATGAAGGCAATGTAGTAGCATTCTTTGTTCGCGACATTTCTCCTGCATTTGTCTCAAGGAGAATAACATGTCGATAGTGGATCTGTTGGATCTAAATTCACATTGTGTCTCAGGGTACACTCGGTTTGCTAGCTTTTGTAGCCTATTTAGTACTACGCATGCGAAGACCTTCCCCACGATGCTGAGCAACGAGATACCAGGATAGTTGTTACAGTCACCACGATCACCTTTATTTTTATGCAAGGTGATGATGTTTGCATCTCTCATGTCCTGAGGCACTTCTCCTCCTCCCAGCATAGGCACAATAATTCATACAGACTGGTCAGGAGAGCTTGTTTAGCAACCTCACCGTGACGCATGCCTGGGCGATTTTTATCATTTTAGATTCCAGGGTGATATCTGCGTTACTTGCCATAGGTGTCTTCATTATATTTGTTTTTCATAGCTTATCTGCAGTCCAACTTTTGATTGTATCATTATTTGATCAAATAAATTACGAGTAGTCACAGCGATATTTTTTTAAACCCTGTTCATCTCCAAATCACACCACTTGTATATCTATATTAATTAAACACTCCTTATTCATGTACACTATCTCTCTTACTTTTTCATTTTCACTCTCTGATAACACTCCCTTAATTAATTAAAAGAATTACAGTAGTCAGGACCAATATGAACAAATCTTCTAACCACACAAAATGTATCCTTAACACTTTTGCTGCCACGTCGACAAAAGTCAGCGAAGTACCAACTCTCTTTCGCTGCCGTCAACGACTTTTGTCGGCGGACATGTGCCGTCGACGATGTCTTTATTAAACGGGGGTCCAGTGACGTACTACTTCCATATTGTTCCGACGAGCTGTCCAAAATGGCGGATCTAACACACACGCTGTAAACGCGCGCATTGAAATTTTTGTAAGTAAACACAAAATTTCAAAATGGACGATTAGCTGATGAATAGTGATGTCCAAAATGACTATTTTTCAGACTTTTTAGCCAGTGATAGTGTTAAAACGAACTCTGAATGTGATTTGAATTTGAACTGTGATTCACGTGACGATGTTTATAGATCAATAGCAGACATTCCCAGGGGTACAGGAGTAGGTGAAGGACACCCAACTCGAAAAAGACGGCATATCATACTGTGGATAGGTATGGGGATATCAGTTACAATAGCTTGTGGACTATAAGGAATATATTCCACATATAGACAGGTTAGTAGCTCATTAATATATGAACACTATTCCATATATGAACAATGGAGGTTCAGGCGGTTACGGAGGCGCTGAACTGGTTGGCATCTCACAATTACTCTCGTGTTTTCATACTCAGTGACTCCATGAGCATGATTCGTAAAGTCGAATCAAGTATGGTGAGACGAACTGGGTGGAGGTACTGGTACAGACAATGATCAGAGAAATCACCTTTATTTTTGTCCCTGGGCACGCAGGAGTTAGGAGTAATGAACGAGCTGATAGATTGGCTGGCTTGGCTACAATATTAGAGGGAGCTGCCATGGATCAAGTGACATTCTTCACGCATTGAGAGAGTCTTTCCGAACAGAGGAGTTTCAGGGCTGTGAATCCCACTCGCTGACCAGATTGAAAGAGATGGGTGTCAATATTGGTGCAGCCGAAAAGAACGACATACTAAATATGCAAAGAGATTAATTAATCAACATCAAACTGGCGTGTTGGGTCGCTGGACGCTGCTGGATTTGCTGAGACGGAGATCGGAGCACCTATGGACATGTCCGAGTGCTATGATGATAGTCCTCATATAACTGATAACACTATTCCATAGTTTAAAAGTCCTAAGTTTATTAGTTTATTTTTACGATTTTTGAAATTGTCACTCTGAAAACTGATCATGCCGAAAAATAGCGTGGCAGTGGGCCAGACTTTGTTAAAAAATGGCTGGCAGTGAAAGTGTTAAAGAACAGAAGAGAGAATAAAAAGAGTCAGTCTGAAAAAAAAAAAAAACTGGATTGACAATATTAACCCTTTCATGCATGAATGTTTGGTATGAATATTGTCTTGTCAACCACATTGACTACAAAGTAGAAGTACAAATTAATTTGCGACTTGCAATAGACACACCGTCTACATCTAGTCCCTAGCAGTACACTGAATGCGTCAGAGGTCACGAAACATACATGAGTAGCTATGAAACGAACAGTAGGTGTCCACTACAGTGACACTTGCGTGAAAGGAGTGGACAACTTCAATGCAAATAATATTTTGAAAGTCTACAACAGACAACGTTGGCTGCCGACACAAGAACATCATTATTTAGTGCCCCCGCAATGTCAATGGTAGGGGAAGAAAAATAATCTTCCACCAACCTATAAAAACAAAATGGGCAAAAATAATAAAAAGCAATAAATTAAAAATAAAATAACTACAACTTTTCACCATTCTCAAAATTACATTGAGGATTCTCACTGGTGCTATGGAGTTTGTGCACTGTCGATAAGATCTTTCTGTGTAAGAAAGAGATTGGAACACAGATGGTTATTAACTGAAGTGCAATGATGGTGATCCTATCAATCATACACACAATAATTTAAATTCCTCTTTACTTATATTATCATTCAAACAGTCATGGATACATCATCACACTTCTACCCTTCACTATTCTTTTAGAAGGGGTCACAATGATGCAGTGGTTAAGTCATTTACCTGTCAAACATGGGTTAGAATCTGGGCCGAGACACATGTGCAATTTTTTCATGAGATCCCTAGGATTGTTGCAGGAGCTACAGAGTTCAAGCTTTGTGCAATGCTTTCAGCAGATGACATGCCATCTCTGCCGACAGGGACGGAGCCATATAGGGAAACCCGATGCAATGAAGTCAATCCTTCACCATTGGACCATTTTTGGACTATTCTTTTATTCTGAACACTCACAAAAGCTATAGAAAGGTGTTCAATGGCGAAGGATTTGCCCATATGGCTCAGTCACTATCCACAGAAATGGCACCCCACCTGCCAGAAGTATTGCACAAACTCCACAGCTTCAGTAGCAATACTAGGGCTTCTGAGAAAAATGCTCGCTCGAACCATATAACATGGTCCGATTCAAACCCTGATCTTCAGAATGCAAGAAGCTGCTTAACCACAGAGAGCCTAAATACACTATCTTAAACCAAACCTTTTAAATGGGCCTAAGGAGATAACAGAAATCAGCGAACTAGAACTGATAAAGGCACTACTTCACCTTCAAGTGGTGATCTTGGTAACAGGATGCCTCACTGCAGTTTGGTTAAGTAAGTGGGGATTGAAATAGGATGGCAAACCTGGTTCAAAAAATGTTGTAAACAAACAACAGACTGTGAAAGACAGTCATTATAAACTGTGATCTAATGCAATAAACATGCTATTCATGATGAATAAAGAAGAGTAACCTTTTCACAAGATCTCTCATTTATCTTCATTCTCTTACGTACTCTGTATGACAGACATTAATAATACAGACTAGGTCCACATCTACCACTTCTATCATACAAACACAAGAAACGACTTGCTCCATCAACAACACACACAGTCTAATATAGTCAGCAGTAGGCACTGAAAGCAGTCATATAAATATGGTCACGCTGAACAAGGATGAACTTTGAGCACACTCATCAGTCTTAATGTTATGTCTGCTGAGATTCATTGCTATCAATATTGTTGCTGGTGCTTGTAATATAGCTGCTGCCGCTGTTTGCAATGCTGTCAATAACATCAGGCTGGAGCAGAGGTGATGTTGCTGGAACTTGAGTCTGTTCTGATAGAACATTATCATGTCGAGAGTCTTTGTACTGACCCAATTTAAACCTGCAGCAGACGATATCAGCTAAAACTCCCATAAGACTATTCAGCATGCCTGAAACAGGAATGTTAGGTTTGGAAATTGTTAGGAAACAGAATGAATGTTTTTGTGCAGAGAGTAATAAAAGTGAAAAATACAAATTGAGAAGAGAATCTTTAGTGCAGGTGGAAAAAACTAATACTGCAATGCTACTCCGATACAGTGGATACAAAACAAAAGGAAGTCTATGCAATTCACGTACCTCAGAAATAACAGAATCGGTGAAAAAAAAACAGTATTTGTTAAGCACTCAAAAGCATGTTCTAGAAATCTCTTCTTATCCTTACACTGTGAAACAAAACAAAATTGGAGAAAGAATATGATAGAAGAATTAGACATCTCATAAATGGACAAAGTTACATTTGGTGATGGTGGTACTAGTAGGCATCTTTTAGTCCCAAGGGACGATAGAGCTGTGCAACTGAATAGGTCTTCTTCTTTGCAACCAATTTTAATCATTCTTTGTGATATGTTTGATCTTTGCCATGAACGTGTATACGTTGCACATTGGTTTGGTAGGCCCCTAAACGCATAGACTTCTACACGTTTAGACATGTGCATCCGATTTCAGCCAAACCTCCTTAGTCGCCTCTTACAACATGCGTGGCAGGTAACAGTGGTTCTATTCTTTACACCCCAAATTTAGGCCCGGAACCACTCGGTGTGAGCTGAATAGGTATATAGCAGCTCCGTTCTTTTTTTTTTGCCGTCACACTGCTAACGGTTGTAGCCCAATGTCATGGTCATCTGTGCTTGTCTTGCTCTTCTTGGATGGCTTGATTAATGGAGTTCTGTATCGTGTGGTATGATATAGACACAAGCTATCACTCTTTTCCTCGGTCTTCCCCTCATCTCTCACCCTCATGTTGTAAAGTAAAAGCCTTCATAAACATATGGTCTGGCTGCATTCTTACTAGGTGGCAAAACCATTTAATTCTCTGTTTTTCAATGTAATTCAAGCAGGGTCCTGTCCCAACTTTCTCTTTGATGATGTTCTTGTAACTAAATATTGGTGGTAATGGACAAAGGGGTTTTAAAGCCAAAGGATGCCCGCCTGCCAAGCATGTTCGTAGCGCGTTGGACTGCGGGTGACTTGCCCTCTGTGAGTGCGGGTTCAATTTCGCAGGCTGGCAGAAAAGCCACAGGTTCCCCAGATTCATGGTGTTCATGGCACCGAACCGAAGGGTTACGATGTCCATGGCACTGAGCCGAGGAGCTGAAAGCTCAAGTGCTTCTGGATCGGAGAAAAAAAAAAAGCCAAAGGATTGACTTCATTGCACCAGGCTTTTCCCCATATGGTTCAGTCACGCTCCGAAATGGCAAGCCACTGCCAGAGTATTGCACAAAGCACTCCATAGCTCCAGCAACAATCCTAGGGGTCTCTGGAAAAAAAATGCACTTGTGAACAGAATACGGTGGTTGGGATTCGAACCCATGACCATTGACTCACAAGGCCTTAACAACAGCCACAGAGACCCCTGATGTAATTGACAACAGAATAGATACTCACTGCAGCTGAGAGACGTGAGAAAAATTATGAGTTTAATCAAAGTCAAACACAGAAATGCAAATCAATTATTATTGCCACATTACCCGAGACTGCAAAAATTCCTCCGACGATGCCACACAACCTTACTAGGAACTGCCAATATGGTCTGTGAACTTCAGATACTCGTATCAATAACGATGAAAGGTCATACTTGACAAAAATACCTGGCACTCCATGGCTACCCTCATTATGATTTAGAACTCTGTTCTGTTGAAGAAAATTGTGACAACACATACACATACATATCAATATACATGTTCATATTGCAATATTTTCTTGCTAATTAAAGGTGACATTACCATAAACATAATTATTCTTACTGCATGCTCTTTATTAACTATAATGTTAATTCTTTATGTTATAAAAATGCACATTATATGTATGTGAATATACAGAGAATGAAGGACAAGCTTGCAAAGACATAACTGCTTGTCCTGTCTAGTGACTTATGCTGTGAAGGATCATGGAAAGCCTAAGTTTCTCATTGTTGGACAAGTTTGTTGCAGAGGTTACTGTGAGACCATGTTGTTGCAGTATTCTTTGATGCTGTCTACCCATTTGTCACTTGGTCGAACTTGTGTTCTCAACCTCTCAGACCAAATCTTCTACTGTTGTAGGCACAAGGTGGTAGTTGACTAGGCTTCATTCTCATGAAATAAACACCCCATTTGCTAAACATTGTTCATTTGAGGATCATCTTCATTGCACATCAGAATAATTTAGTCCATAATTGCTCCAATCACCTCCAAAACATTTTTTCAGTGTGTTTAGACAAACAACTCCCATTCTGTGTTTGTTGATGAGAGTTCTCTCATGGTTTTCCTAACTTGCAGCACCTATCAGTATGCACAACTTGCGCAACCCAGATAGAGAATACCCTTTATCTTCTTCGTTGAAATCTTCAGACTAAACAAGTAAGCATACAAGAAGTAAGTTCCTTTCTTGACCACTCAGTCTGCTTCTCATTTCCGGTATTCCACAGTGTGATGGTATTCACTACAAGATGACTTTGCGTTGCTTACACAGTTTATAAAGTGGAGCCTATAGACCTGGCAATTTTCTGGACTGAAGTGCTGATCTTGCATCTGTTAAAATATCACAGGTTATGGATCAAGATTAGTGTTCAACAGTTTCTCAGTTGCCATCTCAATTGCCTGGATTTATGCATCATAGTTACAACAGAATTCACAGTTGGTATTTTTGATTGTATACCTAATGTTATTTTGGTATCAATGTACAATCCTACTCCTCCATTATTTACTGCATTTTCTGCCGACCCATCTGTGTATACCCTGACAAAGAGATCTTGTGGGTATTCGCCATTCAGGAAACTGGGAGCTTACCAAGTGGTCAAAATATGTAAGTCTGTTTTGCAATGAATTTAACAACAGGTGTTCCAGCTGTTCTTCTAATTTTCTCATTTCTTTTTGCCTCCTCTTGTTTTATTTACCGCTTTCCTCAAGCATCTCATTTCACAGGTGGTAATTTTTCCTTGTTTTTTTGTCAGTGTTCAAGTTTGCCACTGGCAGCATAGTGTTAGTATGCAGATTACATTGAAAATTTATTTTTTAGTCTTCACTTGAATTGCTGGGTGTTTCAAGATTGACGTAAGTAGATATGTAACTTTGTTGGTGTGCTGGATTCTAGTCAGGATCTTTCTGTTCAGTCTACTACCAGATGTGAGAACACTTTTAGAGTACATGAAACAAAAACAGTAAGAAGAATAACAACTCACTTTTTCAGTAACAGCAAACTGATATGTATCTATATGTGCACTGTATGTACGTACTTCAGTAGGCACAATCTGCATAAAATACTGGAAGGAGTGATAGTCTGAAACAAAAAATCATAGCAATGAATAAGTATATCTATGAATTTCAGCAAAACATTACAGACATTTATAACAGTACATCTTATGAGCTTAGAAAAAAATATGAACAAAATCATAGCAAATGAGCTATAATGCTAAGATACTTTGGATTCTCAGAAGGAGTTAATTCTTATTTTTCATGTTTGTTGGCCTACACGCTCTGATATAACCATTAAAAGGTTCACCTTAGGTTGAAAGTGTGTGCCTCAGCTTAAAGAGGCTTTAATTCCCTTACATAACAATAACTATAATATGGTACACAAAATTAAAGGTTAGTAATCATTTTTTTAAAAATCAGCCTTGCTAGAAACCTGGTTTACAATGAAGGATATTATATACAAACAGCAAACCTTAACCAATAGTAGCATTTATCTGTTGAAATTGTATATTGTATAGAATGTCTAAGGTAATATGAAAGTACAACAAAATAACCAATTCTTTATAAAAAGATAAAACTGTTTACTTATTAAAGTATAGCAATGACAAGGAAACAAATCTTACCTTTTTAGAGTGTAGTAATAACAAGGATAAAGTGTTTACTTACTAAAGTCTAGTAATGACAAGGATAAAGTGTTTACTTACTAAAGTCTAGTAATGACAAGAATAAAGTGTTTACTTACTAAAGTCTAGTAATGACAAAGATAAAGTGTTTACTTACTAAAGTCTAGTAATGACAAGAATAAAGTGTTTACTTACTAAAGTCTAGTAATGACAAAGATAAAGTGTTTACTTACTAAAGTCCAGTAATTACAAGGATAAAGTGTTTACTTACTAAAGTCTAGTAATGACAAGAATAAAGTGTTTACTTACTAAAGTCTAGTATACAGATGAAGTGTTTATTACAAAGTCCAGAACCTATGACAAGATAAAGTGTTTACTTACTAAAGTTAGTAATGACAAAGATAAATGTTTACTTCTAAAGGTAATATGAAAGGATACAGTGTTTACTTACTAAAGTCTAGTAATGACAAGGATAAAGTGTTTACTTACTAAAGTCTAGTAATGACAGGAATAAAGTGTCTTACCTTTACTAAAGTGCTAGTCAAATGACAAGATAAAGTGTTTACTTACTAAAGTCTAGTAATGACAAAGATAAAGTGTTTACTTACTAAAGTCTAGTAATGACAAGGATAAAGTGTTTACTTACTAAAGTCTAGTAATGACAAGAATAAAGTGTTTACTTACTAAAGTCTAGTAATGACAAGAATAAAGTGTTTACTTACTAAAGTCTAGTAATGACAAAGATAAAGTGTTTACTTACTAAAGTCTAGTAATGACAAAGATAAAGTGTTTACTTACTAAAGTCTAGTAATGACAAGGATAAAGTGTTTACTTACTAAAGTCTAGTAATGACAGGAATAAAGTGTTTACTTACTAAAGTCTAGTAATGACAAGAATAAAGTGTTTACTTACTAAAGTCTAGTAATGACAAGCATAAAGTGTTTACTTACTAAAGTCTAGTAATGACAAGAAATTTTTCTACAAGGAAGTTGTAAATTCTGATCCATCCAAAGGATAAATAACACCATGTGTTTCATCACCAAATGAGAAGTGATCAATTCTGTGGCTAAAATTGTAGTCTGTAAATAGATTTACCAGGGCAAATTATTTAAGCTGCCTTTTTGAAGTCATACTACCATGGCATCCTCTTCTACTGCTCTATAGCCTTAACAATCCTATTTCTTTGAAATGGTTTTCATTGATCTCAACTGTAGTTCTTTCCAGAGTCTAGCTAGTAATATTAGTGGCTGTTGTTTTGATTTTGCTGGTTTGGGTCATTCATCACAGCCAAGTTTCAATTCTGAAGAGAGTTCTCTCTTTATTATCTTCCATTCTTCTTCATTTGCTCTACATCAACCCATTATTAAACCACTCTTTGTCTGTTGTATACTGTGTCTTATAGCATGAATTAATTGTGCCTGTTAAACGCCTGCAGACTCATAGGCCAGCACATTTATTTGGATTTGCCCCTTCAGTAAGTCAATAAAAAAGAAACTGACTTAGGGGAGTCCATTCTTCTAGACAAGCCAGAACTTTGTTTTAGTTTGGCTGATTCAATCACAAGGTTGTGACTTAGATACAGGATTGTGGCTCACAAGTTGACCTACCTCTCATTGGTGAAATATTCTAAACAAGTAAGTCTAGTAAAGTATGTTTTATGTTTGTCATGTTTGAACTTACACATATTTATTAGCATGAAAAACTATTTTTTATTAAAACAAAAACACAAAAATCATTTTAACTTTATTGCTGGAAAATTCACAACCTAATAATAGCTGTCCATTGGGAACAATGATGACAACAGCTTAAGACTTGTGTTATTTCATCAAGTGTGAGTAGAGGTGACTGTACAGTTCAACTTTGACACATAATCCCAAACCACAGGTGGAATATATATATTGTCATGGTTTTAGTTGTTGTGTCTGTTCTGTCATATCTGGAAGCATGTTTTCTTAAATTTTCTACAATTTTGCATTGCTCAGTGATGCAAGCACCAGTATTAGTGAGAAATGTGGGGTGGTCCTGTACAAATGTGTTTTTTTCCAGGTGATGATGTTGATATCAAATCATTTTAGAAACCCCTTTAGAGAATCTTTAAAGCATTTCTTCTATCTGCCTGGTGGTCTTTTGTCATTGCCGAGCTCACTGTACAACAATTGTTTTGGGATGCATTTATCAAACATCCACATAACATGTTCTGCAAATCTCACTTGAGAATTCTGAAGAAAAAAAACAGGTAGGAGAACAGGAATCTTGGCCTAAAGGTATTACACAAAGTACTTAGCATGTACCTCCACACAATGTTTGCAGTCGACATACTTCACTTTTTACTTAAAAGCAGCATTCACTTCTTTCTGTCAGAATTATCATTGAATTTCATTCTTGGAAAGCATTTCTATATACTTTCCTTATATCAATGTTATTCTGATCTACTATTTTCCTAATTTATTTGTTAACTATAACTTCATTGTTTATTATATTTGCTTTCAGAAACATTATATAAATACAGGAGAGCTGACTTAGCAATAAGTTGCTAATCTTTATCATAAGTTTTTTTTTTAAATGTCCTGAATTTGTATGCTGCATGTACACATTAGTGGGATGAAATAGTGTAATGCAAAGAGTGTTCGTTTATCAATTTGAACACAAGAGGTTTGCGGGTTCAGTCCCACACTCGATGTTCCACACGTGAGGAAAGCAATTGGCCCTCCTACCTCCTGCACACTAGGACCTAGAAGTGTGATGTGAAAGGCACTACATACACTACGGTCTGAAAAAGGTGTGGAAAATTTTATTTTTTATATGTACACACATCTTGTACAGGTAAAGTTAAAAAAAAAGTATTTTTACCTGAGACATCCATCATCATAGCCAGGTGAGCATGTCCTCTTGGGATGACTGGTATTGACCTGAAATAGAATCAGCTGCTTTCAATAATTTCAAGAGAGTTTTATTTCAGTAACTTTGTAAACAAGAGCCAGACTTAATATGGTTTATTCCTGATATAAGGGAAGACTGTAGTAAAACTATGTAGCATACGTGAATCACATCAAATAAAATAATATAGTTTTACAAAGCACAAAAACAAGATACAGCAACATTTCGCCCAACAGACCTCTTTATTAAGCAACGGATACATAAGATGCGAAAGATTGCTTGAAAAAGGCTTTTTGATCAAAACTTTGCTGTATATCTTGTTTTTGTGCTTTGTAAAACTATATAACTTTGTTTTTACGTATTTTGACTATAGTTAATTCTCACACACCAACCTCAACAAATATAAAAAATGTATTTTGAATCACATGAACATTAAAATTTAGGGGAAGGGAAATAGCATTAGTGCAAGGTTAATTGAACGATTATGTATGGACGTCAATATGCCGACCCAATGAGAATCATCAAGATTCTTCTTCATATCAAAAAGAACATTGGGTCACCTCTCCAGTTCACTTCATTGCAAGAATCCTTTGTGAAATCATGATGTGCTCTTGCAGTGTTAGTTACTAAAACAATTTATTTTACACCATAATTTTATTAGCAACATACACAATAACACACAGTGGGATCATCTATAGCAAAGTAGATAACACGCTGCACTAGTGACCAGGTGACGTGGAAATTCAGGGGGTTCGAGGCCAGCTTGTGCCTAAAAAGTATTTTTGCAAGCCGTCACGCAAAAATCAGAGACGCCATGACAACAACTGAAGTTCTTTTTTTTTTAAAATACCATAGTTTTCTTATATAACATGTTTTTCTAAGGGTCTTGGTCAACTAATTCTCTAGAAGATGGGCCCCAAATCTAGTCAAGGAATTTTAGTAGATTTTAGAAAATTGTTAAAGCGTGCATTAATGTATACTGTTAAAGCGTGCATTAATGTATACTCCATGTAGAGTTCACTATGAGGACAAACAACTTCTACCTTACAGAAAGGTCATGGAAGACCAAATATAGGGTAACAGCCTCAAAGAGATTTTTGTTGACAAACGGATGCACTGGTCAGCAGGCTTAAAACATAGAGCAATGCAAATTACTTTACAGGAAATGAGTGTAGAAGAACGTGATGTAGAGTATAATGTTGTGCCGGGGCCTGTGAGGTAAGCAAAGAATAGTACCACTGCAACCTACAAGGCATGGCGTAAGAGGCGACTGATGTAGGACCTAGGGAAAATACCCTAGTAAATAAAAAACATAGCATAAATCAGATGTGCTGGCCTATTTGTAGGCGCATAGCTGGCCCAATGTACAATTACTCTTAGGCTTAGATCACATACAAATCACACAGCGAGGTTAACAAGTGGTCGATATGGAGCGTTCCAAGAAGAAGATTCAAGAAAACTGTGTAAGCTATTTTCTGGTAAAAGCAATATGAGTAAAGAATAGGTTATACTAAAATAATTGACATGTTAATTAAGTTGGTGTTTTTAACTAACAATGAAATGGAATACAATACAAGTTATTTAAATTATCAGAGGTGCATTACTTTCCAGCAGTGATGTGGAAATTCCCTGCTACTTTGTTCAACTCAAAAGACCCATGTATGTTGCAAGCATCATGATCTTGTTTAGAATTGTGCACTTGACTGTGGATATAAATTTTAAAAAAGCTATATAGTGGAATCTACTGTGAGCATAAATGATGCACAGAACAACCCAGTGAACTTTACTGTGGACATAATGATGGACAAACTATCAGTAACTGACTGTGATATAAATTTTAAAAAGCTATAGAGTGGAATCTACTGTAGCATAAATGATGACAGAACAACCCAGTGAACTTATGTGACATAAATGATGGACAAAACTATCCAGTAGACTCGACTGTGATATAAATTTTAAAAAGCTATAGAGTGGAATCTACGTAGCATAAATGATACAGAACAACCCAGTGAACTTACTTGGACATAAATGATGGACAAAACTATCAGTAGACTCGACTGGGGATATAAATGATAGATAAAATTACACAATGAACTCACCATGGATATAAGGACAAACAAAACTATCTAGGTGGCTGCTAGGGATAAACTGATAACAACTACATTGTAGACTTAATTGTGCATATAAATTACAGACAAATCAAAACTAGACAGTGTTAATTACTGGTAAAACAGGGGGACTGCCTAGATTAGTTGATAGTAGCTCGGCCTGCTAGCTGTGAGACGCCTCATAGCTCGGGTTCGAACTTACTGTCCGGCATTTGTTCGAGTCCCTGGTCTTACTCAGGACGATAACGTGAGTACCTCTGAAGTCGGAGAAAATCTTCCTGTATGGCGAGGAATACTAATTACGAGTACATTGAGCACACGGCTGCCAGTGTAAAGTAATTTACAATGTGCACGCTGCTGCCATTGTAAGAAATTGGAAAAACGGATTTTCACGCAAAAATCAGTTTCAGAGATGAAACCGTCTGAGTTGAAAGTCAGAAAGAAAAAAAAAACAAAAAAACTGGTAAAACATTTCTGAAAACAGATATAAAATAATGACTTGTGCATTTCTAGAGGGCTATTGGTTTCCAAACTGACATCACAACACTCTGGGCAGACCCATAGGTGCGTAGTCTCCTGACAAATGTAAAAGATATGCACACTGATGATTCCTGTGGCTCACTGGTTAAACACACTTCTCTCTCTGCCCCTCAAGTATCCAGCACTACTTGTACAACGAGCAACTCTAAACTCCCTAAATCGCTGGATTGATTCAACGTCAATTTTAGTGTCCTCATCCAACAGTAGGTTGCCAAGATAACAAAGAGCATCCCCTTTATTCATCTTCAACTCCCCAACAATCAATGCAAGCATGTTCCCTCTCTCATTGCTGCTAACACCCACATGACAAGGATAATACATCCACAAAGAGCTAGCCTCTCAACTCAAATACAACATCACTGTGGATTGCGCTCTTGTTGACTTAACTGAGTAGCTGACTTGATGAGTTAGGAAAGCAATTCAGATTCAAAGAAGGTTGATATGAAGAATGTGCTATGACACATGCACTTGCAAAAAAATCTGCAAACAGGAACGGGGAATATATGGTTTGACCTAGCAGTGAAGTTGACTATAGTGAGTTTTAACTTTATAACCAATGTACACATTTGTAATAAATTTCATATTAAAACAGACAAATTCTACTGACAATTTGGTTTCCAAGTCACCACAATGTATTTTTCAATTCTACTGACAATTTGGTTTCCAAGTCACCACAATGTATTTTTCAATTCTACTGACAATTTGGTTTCCAAGTCACCACAATGTGTTTTTTCATTTCTACTGCCAATTTGGTTTCAAAGTTATCACAATGTGTTTTTTAATTCTGACAATTTGGTTTCAAAGTCATCACAATGTGTTTTTTAATTCTACTGACAATTTGGTTTCACAGTCATCGCAAATGTGTTTTTTAATTCTACTGACAATTTGGTTTCAAAGTCATCACAATGTATTTTTCAATTCTACTGTCAATTTGATTTATTTCACCATAATGTGTCACCACAATATTTGATTCACCACAATGTATTTTTCAATTCTACTGTCAATTTGATTTATTTCACCACAATATTTGATTCACCACAATGTGTCACCACAATATTTGATTCACCACAATGTGTCACCACAATATTTGATTCACCACAATGTGTTTTTCAACTACTAGAGTTGGGAATATAAAAAAAATCTTAAAGAATCAAAGGAGGTCTTCATATTTAATTGTATTGCACATGAGGTTATATCTTCACAACAATGAACTTAAGTTATGATTTCATTATAAAAATACTTTTGTTCACCGTTTTGGCATCTTCCATTTGAGACGTATACTTTTAGAGGTCCACAAAACGTCTTGGATTGCATGGTATTCATTAGTCAGGTACTCATTCTGATGGCGAAGCGTCGAGCGCTGCCTCTCCTGATCTTCGCTTAACTCCCAAAACACAGGGTCTTCCTTGAGTTGACCAAAGCCAAAAACATCTTGTCCAGTTTGGTCAAGTATATCAGCACCAATATCTGTTTCCACAATATAATTATTATAATTTTAGATCAAATAAATCGTGAACACTTTAAAATGTTTACTGTTAAATTGTGTGCATTATTTTCTTGATAGCATTTCAATAGGGACAGTATGTTCAGGAACAATTTTCAGGCAATGAGAGAGATCTTATCAAACAATTAAACAGATCTTGTAGAAACTAGTACTAAAGCATGTCAAGAAATTAAAATTTTGGCATATCCTTTACAAGACGTAGTCATAAACCACAGTAAACGAGTCATCGATTTTCTATGCACCACCTATACATTCAGTAGTTTGCCATTGCTTTCTGAACAGTGAGATCTATTTTTACCATGAGATACACAGAACAACTTTGCTTCCAAACTGCCCGCCATGGAGTTTGAACCAGGTACTTTCGGGGTGTGATCAAACTCACTATCGTTAAGCCACACATGCCCACAAAAGCGTGGCATACAAATATGAAAACATGTCTCTAATCAGAAACATACTTTTTCAATATGTGGTACTAGTTGAGAAAATATTTGTTAAAGATATTATATAGCTAATAATGGGAGCCATTTCTACTTTAACCTTCATGTATAACTGTATATAACATAATCTTATATATGTTTCCATACTCCATGAGCGTGACTTGTAAAGTCGAATCAGGAATAGTGAGACAAATCTGGGTGGAGGTACTGACAGTGATCAAAGAAATCACCATTTTTGTCCTTGGGCATGCAGGAGTCAGTGGTAATGAATGAGCTGATAAATTGGCAGGCTTGGCTGCAATATAAGAGGGGGCTGCCTTGGACCGAAATGATATTCTTAACATATTGAGAGAGTCTTTCCGACCAGAAGAGTTTCAGGGCTGTGAATCCCACTCGCTGACCAGATTGAGAGAGATGGGGGTGTCAATATTGGTGCAGCCCGAAAAAAATGACATACCAAATATGCAAAGAGAATGATCAATCAACATCAAACTGGCATGTTGGGCCACTGGACGCTGCTGGATAAGTTGAAACGGAGATCGGAGCACCTATGGATGTGTCCGGAGTACTATGATGATAGTTCTCATATAACTAATAACATAATCTTAGTATAGATTTATAAATATTTATCAGAAAAATATATATCTGTATGAAAATAAAGAAGCCATGGGTAACAAAAGAATTATCAGAAGATAAAATAAAATAAACAAATCAAATATTTTGAACACATAAAGATATACTGAGCTTTTGAATGCATACTAGAAGGATATTTTGAGGTCAAGTTGGAAAGAGGAAGACAACTAAGAGATGGACAAGTTTGGCAGAATTTATCAAATATATAGAAGAAAAACTGCAACAGCTGACTCTGTACTTACGTTGGCACTTCATGGCTACAGTCATATCTATGTTTAGCCTGACTTTCCTGTTTGAAATAAATATATTTAACAGTCATTATAAATAAACATTATAAAACAAACAATTTTTCTTTGTTTTCAATAAATTGTTAACGATTTTCTTCAGCACATCAAAGTGACAGTGAACTAGATTACACATCAATATATGGTGTTCCATTCCTGGTACAGTCAATTCCCTAGTTTACCCAACTGAAAATCGGTGCTCAGACTTTCTGAGTCATTGTACGAGCTATTGGGTAAGTGCTCTGTCCTACACTTTCAGCTAGCTGAAAGGGACAGGGCCCTTATGTGTCCTGGACATAGATGTAGGTTATAATCAGTTTTATAAAATGAACTTATGACACCATCCTACTGATGGTCCAGCAATTAAGTTTGAAAAATGTATATCATTTTTGACCGTGCTCATAAATTCTGGTACGAGATGGGAAGAGAATAAGGAGTTTTAAGAACCCTAGGGGAAGAATCAGAGCCAATGAATATGATAATAAATAGACAGTAAAGTTAAAGTTAACAAAATCCTTTACAGAACTTTATGAATCAACCCCAGCTTCTTAACGCTGTTTGTGATTTTTCTAGGGATTATTACGCTCAGTAGTTTGCCACTGCTTTCTGAGCGGGTGGCGCCATCGTCCTTTGTAAAAATCCACGTGAAACAATTTGCAACCAAACTGTCCGCAGTGTGATTCGAACTCAGAACGTCAGGGTTAATAGACCAAGTTACTATCCCCTAAGCCACAGATGCCACCATTTCACCACCACCAATAAATAGACAATGAACAAGTATTAGGACTTTGAAAAAACTAAATTACCAAACACAGGATTTCGAAATAGGGGAAGACTGCAGTAAAACTTGATAAATAGTGAAACACGTACAAACAAAGTACTATAGTTTTACAAAATACATAAACAGTGACGATAAACAGCAACGTCAGGATTTAAACCACAAATCCATATTTCTTATGACACCCATTACCTAGCCCTACAGATGAGAGTTTTTAAGAACACAAACAGCTAGCTCTCCATAAAAAGAGCTTAACTAAGGAGTGTATTTCATAAACAGCGTCAACTATAGAACACAGAATAATCAGGTCAGATTTGATCGAACGGTGTTTGCACAAACACATGCGATAAGCTTTTGTGCTTGTATATTTGAGACGAGACAATAGCATATATTCACACACGTATACACATATAACATACATGTGCACATCATTCATAGTAGCTTCAAGTCTATTGTAAGAAGAGAATAAGGTGTTTTAACTAATACTTGTTCACTGTCCATTTATTGATCTTATGAGACGGAGACAAGTATGTAAGCTTACCCTAACCCCAGAACATGTGCTGCACGACTGTCCCCTGTATGTCCTCCCAAGAAAGGGATGCTGGCCCTACAAAACAACACTACATTTAAAAATACATGGCATCAGAGATGAGCTCCAGACAACAGTCAACTTCATCATAAGAAAACGTCTGATGGTACTATCATCAAAATAGCAATTGCAAAGAAGAAGCTTACCCAGTGATGTTAGTGTCCACTTTATATTCAAACTGCAATTCAGTGGCTGTATAGTAGCTCACCTCCGACAGTATCAGAATTCCTATCAGTAGAAATGTAATAAGTGACCCTGGAAAAGAGAAAAATAAACATCTATACTTAAAAAGAAATAAATGATACTTATGCCAGGATGACAATTTGTGTGTAATTTCATTCCCAAAACATGCAAAAAATATTTGGGTTTCATTGATGATTGGGGAAGCTATCAACCAAATACAAATCTTAATACAGACAAAAAGTAGGAAACTTTCATTAGAGCAAACAAGAAGTTAGAGAAGAATGTGTACTATCACTTGATCTGTCCCCTCTATCTGATGAACACATTTTTAGACTCATAGAAGATATGCACATAATAGCAGTTGTAGTACACAACATAAATAAACTGAGAAATGTTGATGATAATGCTATAATAACAAATGTGAAAAAGGTGTCAAAGAAATTATTATTGCAGAAAAAAATTACAGTAAAGGTCTCATCATCATCATCACCTTTCAACTCCCATCGGAGCACAGGTCTTCAACAAACTTCTTCCATCTCTTCCTCTCTCTTGCCATCCCTTCCAATTCTTTCCATGTTTTGCCTATCCTCTTTATATCCGCCTCCAGCTCTCTTCTCCAGGTCTGCCTAGGCCTTCCCTACTCCTCTTTCCCTGTGGGTTCCAAAACAATGCCTGTCTCGCGATGCTTCCGGTCGGTCTTCTCAATGTATGTCCTATCCATCGCCAGCGTCTCTTCCTGAGCTCTCTCTCCACTGGTATCTGCTTTGTTCTCTCCTGAGTTCCTCGTTTGTAATCTTATCATACCATCTCAATCCCTCTATCCTACGTAAACATCCATTTACGAAGGTCTGCAGTTTTCTGATAGTTTCCTTTGTGGTCTTCCATGTTTCCGAGCCATAGAACAGCACTGACTTCACATTTGACTGGAAAATTCTCAGTTTTGTGTTTGTTTTGATCTCCCTTGCCTTCCATATCTTACTCAATGCAATAAAGTTCCCTCTTGCTTTTGTATTCTTATCTTAACATCTTTGTTTGTTCCTCCTTCTGTGTCTATGTTGCTTCCAAGGTATGTGTATGGTTCTACATCCTGCAGTGCTGTTTCCTCCAGCATAATCTGGTTTACATTTGCAGCATTTATTCTCATGACCTTGGTCTTCCCCTGTGTATTTTCAAACCTAGCTGCTGAGACTTATTATTTAGGGTATTCATTTTGTCTTTAATCTGTGCGTGGTCTCAGCTTACACAATAAAGAGATGAAGAATGGTTGCATCTAAGAAACATAACAATGAAAGCAACAGCTTGGTAAAGGGAGCATTATCAAAACATGTAAAGCTTTTTAAATATCAAGATGACGTTATAATATTACTACATCAAGTTATTCCTCTCCACTCATTGTGGAGTATAGGGTGTCAACAGTTGTTTGCCACTTTTTTAGATCTCTGTCTGTTTTCTTTAGTGACCTTCTAGGATAGTCCAGAACTTTTCAGTTTCTTAAGAAGACTTCATCTCCAGGTCTATTTAGGACATCCCCTTTTTCATTTTCCTTTCCGGTTCCTCTCAAGTGCTTGTCCAGTGACAATTGGCTGTCTTCTGTAGGGTATGCCCGACCCACCAATTTCTTTCCTCTAAGCCTGGGTCATCATGGGTTCTTGTCCTGCTCTTATCCACATGTTTGCAACTCTGTCATACCATCTCAATCTGAGAATATGCCAAAGACATCCATTGACAAAGGTCTGAATGTTATTTGTTTTTAACTTGGTGACTCGCCATGTTTCCAGCAACACAGATTTCACATTTGAGCTGAATATCCTGAGCGTTGTTTTAGTGGAGATGGCAGAATGATAACATTAGATTGAGATATATTGCAGAAATAAGGAATTAAAAAAGCTTGAGAAAAGCAACATTCCAGAAAATCAAGGGCATTATTCTGTGCAATAAAAGATTGTTGGTATATTGAGACGAGAAATACATTTTTCAATGCTACATAAATCTGAAACTAAAATATGGAAGTGGATCTTCAATAATAAACAAATACTCAAGATAAGAAAAATGGAAACCATGAAAATGCAATTTTGTAGAAGAATAGTAAGATTACGACAGACTGCTAAAAGAACTAATGGACTCAATGAAATAAATAATTTTCCGGCAAACGTCTAAATGAAGATTTTTTTACATGCAATGTAAAGACAGGAGTTAGAAGACAATAATAACAATGGGAAAAATTGCTGGCCAGAGAGATAGAGGATCCCACTCACACAGAGAGGATCTGGACAGCTTAGCATCATGGTATGGATGCAGTGTCAACAATGGAGTTGATTGACAGAGTTGTGGGGATACATGATTGTCAACACAGCAGGCACAACACATGATGATGGTGAAAAGTAAATAAGATATAATTAAGTTGTAGAAAGTTCTGAAATATTTACAAACCCAATAACACAACTTGAATTTAAAACAAGAAAGGCTATATTGTAAATATTACATCATATGGCATTATTTCTTCTTCTTCTTTGCGTTCGTTCTTTACGACCAATTTTAATCACTCTTTGTCATATGTTTGATCTTTGCCAAGAACGTGTATACGTTGCACATTGGTTGGTAGGCCCCTAAACATATAGACTTCTACACGTTTAGGACATGTGCCTTGGTGTAAAGAAATACTGAAAGTGTTGGAGGTGTGGTAACGGTGCCCTTTTCCTGAGAGTAAAAAACAGAACCACCATCCTCCCAGGCATAAAAATAAAGATGACTACAGTGGGTTAGCATGGGGCCATCAACTTTATCATGTACAAAATTTGGGAAGGTTACAAAAAAGTCAACAGATCAATACCTTAGCAAGTCATCTTCGACGGAGAAAGGCTCCTTAGTAGAACCTACAACGCTGAGCAGTCAAAAAAGAGCTATTCACCTGATCAACTTTCTTTATGCAAGAATAACCTCCGGACTAAGCACCTTGAATATTAGAACGAAGTGGGAGCCAGGTAGACTTAGAAATTTACGCAAGAAATGAAAAAAAGTAGAATATAAACATACCAAGACACATTGAAACAAAATGGACACAATAAGATAGAGTTAACATGATGGGAAACAATAATTTAATCAGGTTATGAATATAAGGGAAATGCATCATATACTGTGGGCTGTTCATGCTATTGTCAGAAATTCATATCAATCAATCAAGTGTCATGCCTGCCGGCGTGGCGATCATGTCTCTCCACAACTCTCTTTGCTTGGTGTGTGTAATCAGTTCTGACGTCGATATTTTGTCAAACCATGTCAGGCCATCCAACATCTTCTCTCTTTGTCTTCCACGATCTCTCCTTCCTGAATTTTACCTGTAGTCACCAAATGTTCTAAGCCTTCTATTATATGTCCGAAGAACCTTGATTGTCGGATTCTTATTCTTTTGATAAGGTTTCTTTGTGTGCAGGCCTGATTTGAAACCTCCTCATTTGTTTTCTTTGCTGTCCATGGAATTTTCAGCATTCTTCTGTAAAACCACATCTCTGTGACTTCCAATGATCGTATTGATTGTTTGTTCATTGTCCATGATTCGCTGCCATACATAAGTATTGGTAAATTCATATAGCCCTCATTGAATAATAAGCAGCTAGACCTAGACTGATTATGGCATCCTTTAGGACTCAGAATATGAAGATAAACATTATACAAGGATAAGCACCAAGTTCCTCAGGATAGAGCGGTAAGGAGAAATTACTTGCAGGCCCTATGTAACGTTTAACGATACAAGAGGAATTATTAAGCACCAACAGAGAGAAAGGTAGAAGCAACTAAAGTAAACTTTAACAAGCTATACAATGTAACTGACAAATTAAAACAATATAAGACAATAATAATGGGTAACTTCAATGTCAAAGTAGAATATGAGGTGATTATGGGATAACATGGACTAGGAATGAAAATGGGGTGATTTTCATAGAATTTTGTGAGAGGAGTAGGTAGACCAAAGAACCCTGTGAATAAGAAATGAATAAGCTGATTTTGGAAGAACAAAGAAAAGCTGGAGCAAAATAGATAAAATTGCACTGTATATGATTGTTTGGAGAGAGGCTACATAACCTATTGGTGTTAATAAAAGAAGAAAGGCCTTGATCTTATTTGGATGTATATGCATGACAACTGGATGTATATGTATAACTAGTTTCATGAAAAAGTTATGTTTTTAGGACAGACTTATGACTCTAACCTGATTTGCCAAGAGGTTTTGTGTTCTCCAATCAATCAAGTGCCATGCCTGCCAGCATAGGCGATTATGTCTCTCCACAACTCTCTCTCCTTGGTGCTGCTAGTCAGTTCTGGTGTCAATATTTTGTTGAACCACGATATCAGACCATCCAACATCTTCTCCCTCTGCCTTCCACAATCTGTTCTTCCATGAATTTTACTCGTTGTCACCAAGTGTTCTAATCCTCCTCTTCGCATTACATGCCAGAAGAACCTTGATTTCTGATTATTATTCTTTTGATAAAGTTTCTTTGTGTGCAAGCGTGTTTCAAAACCTCATCATTTGTTTACTTGGCTGTCTATGGAATTGTCAGCATTCTTCTGTAAAAACCACATCTCCAATAGACAGTAAATAAACAGTTAAAAATAACAATTAAAATGACTTACATCCTCCACCTGCTGCAGATGTTTCTTGGTAACTCTCTGGAACTTTGGGAAATGCATCCAGCTCCTTCACAACCTTCAATGCTTGTTTTCGATTGACTAAGGTAGTATTAAGCATTTTGGGTACAACAACTTATGAGCAGCTGACTCTGATTAAACCTTTGTAAAAAAAGAATTGGAGACTTGTGTTATGAATATAGTTACAAAGCGAAAGTATTGCGACTAAAAATTATAATGAGATAAAGAGACAATTATAATAGAAACTTATTTTTTTTAAAGTGATATTACAAATATATTTGTAAATGGTTCATCTCATAGCACATTTTGCTTTGCTTCACCTCTCGATAGGATTAAAAATAGCACTCAAACTTAAGTTACACTTATAAACTATCAAAACCTTTTTCTTCAAATTTATATAAGAGTATCAATGAATTGTCAAGCCTGCCGGCAAAGGTGATCATGTCTCTCCATAACTTTATCTACCTGGTGCAGTTAATCAGTTCTGATGTAGATTTTTTGTTGCACCGTGACATCAGACCACCCAACATCTTCTTCCTCTGTCACTCACAATATCTCCTTTTCTGTATTTTACCTGGTGTCACCATATGTTTCAAATCTCCTCTTTGCATTAAATGCTCAAAGAACTTTGATTGCATGATTCTTATGATCCGGTTTCTTTGTGTGCAGGCCTCTTTTAAAACCTCATAATTTTGTTTTCTTCGCTGGCAATGGGATTTTCAGCATTGAGTATAATTCTTCATATAATAATTATCGCCCGTCTGCCCAGCGTGTTCGTAGCGCATTGGACTACGGGTGACTATCCCTCTGTGTGTGCGGGTTCAATTCTGCGGGATGGCAGAAAAAGCCACAGATTCCCCAGATTTACGGTGTTCGTGGCACCGAACCAAAGGGTTACTATGTCCATGGCACTGAGCCGAAGAGCTGAAAAGCTCAAGTGCTTCTGGATCGGAAAAAAAATATATAATAATTATAATTAATATCTTCATATAATTTGTTTTCAGATTTGTGGGAAGTTTTAAATATTATAGTAAGATCAAAACACAATTTTTCATTTTTATAATGTGATTATGTTTTATTGTGTATGTATTGATATTACTTTATTATTAATCATGTCATTTTATAGAACAACAGCATTTCAACTTCTGCACATTTTGAGACATAATTAAATAGTCAACTGGATATTATTGCCATGTATGCTAAGTAAAAACAACACTAACACTGTGAGTAGTGTGAGATATGAAAGTAAAACTAACTATGTCATTGATTAAATTAAAATGATTATATCAAAAATTGAACTGTAGATAAACTTTGGAAAGACAAAAATAATGAAGACACCTATCACGAGTAGCAGCTATCACAGTAATTCCACTGGAATCCAAAATGACTGCACAGAATATACTAAAAATGAAATGAAGCTACAAATTGTAAGTAATGTAAGTCAAAGTAACTCAAGCAACATACATAAGTCTTAAGTCAAGTTAAGTGACTTATGATAACTAATAATAATAATAATAATTCCTCTCGTACCATTATACGTTACATAGGGTCTGCATGTAATTTCTCCATACCGCTCTATCCTGGGCAACTCGCTCAATCTCCTCCATGGAACTGAGACCGATATTTCCTGCCTCTCTTAGCAAAGTTCGTTTCAGGGTCTCCTTAGATCGACCTCTCTTTCTTGAACCCTTTGCATCCCACTTCAATGCCTGCTTTGATATTAGTTGATCATTTCTCCTCATGGTGTGCCCAACATATCTCCATCTTCTCTTTCTTATAACAGTTGTCACTAGTGGTTAACCAAACATGTCCCTGATTTCATCACTTCTCCTGAATTCATTCCATTTTATATTCATTATTTTTCACAGACATCTATTTTCAAATGCATTCAACTTGCTTTCTGTATCTTTAGTCATTTTCCAACTCTCGCTAGCATATGTTAGGATTGATACAACATTTGAATTGAAAATTCGTAATTTACTTTTAATACTATATAACTTGCAGTTCCATATTTTATTTAGACTTTTAAAAGCTGATGTTGCTTTGTCAATTCGTATCATAATTTCTTTTTAACATTTCCTGTGCAATCAAAATTGCTACCTAAATAGGTGAACTGCTCTGTTATTTTTATCATTTTAGATTCCAGGGTGATATCTGCATTACTTGCCATAGGTGTCTTCATTATATTTGTTTTTCCATAGCTAATCTGCAGTCCAACTTTTGATGCTAAAGATGACAAGTTGTCTGTTTATGTCAGTTTATGATAACTAATGATAAGTCTAAATAAAATATGGAACTTAAAAATTATATCGTTTTAAAACTAAATTACGAATTTTCAATTCCAAAGTTGTATTAATCTTAAGATATGACAGCGAGAATTTGAAAATCATAATGGCAGAAAGGAAGCACTAATTGGAATGCATTTGTCTGATTTGAAAATAGATGAGAGGTCTGATCGTGGAGTTGACAGTTCGCCTCAGTTCAGAATCAGAGTTACGAACGAACTCAGCAGCGACCCGACTGCAGTGAGTTTGTTATCCATTCATTATTCAGTACAATTAAATTATTTATTTACTTTTATGTCGGGTATGATGGAGAAGAAGAGATGTGTTTAATAGTGAAAGCATTGATGAGTACATACCAACCACTACTGTTTTTCCTAAAAGAAATGGTGAATCTAATATTGAGAAACTCTGCTTGAAATATGTCGCATCCTAGCAGAACCAATAAAAGCAGTACACCTGTTTCACTATAACATTTGCAGTCAATAGTAGGTTTCATAAATAACCTCCGTTGCTAGAGAGGTTGACAAGTCTGGTTTAGTACAGCGTTTCCCAAACTAGGGATCGTGGGGTACTCAAGGGAGTCCTCAAGCGTTTGAAGAAATATTATAATCTTTGACATTTCGAACAGAAAAATAAATTTCAAAAACATGTATAAAACAGTGGTGAACTAGTTCTGATGCGAAATCAAAGGACCCGGACCAGACCAGAGTCTAAATATCTGACAGGACAAATTAAAGATCATTTGAAGTTTCCAAGTCTGAGAAATTAGAGCCATTGACTATTGGTGTGGTGTAATAATAACTCCATCGCTAGAAGATGTTCGTATTATAGAAACCTTTGGGGTTCCGCGGCAGCAAAATGTGTTAAAATGGGGTCCTCGGTAATGTATGGTTTGGGAACCGCTGTCTTAGAACATAAACAATCAATATAAGCAAGGAAACGGTGCATAGGATCAACAGAGACAAACTATGGAAGACCCTTGAGGAGTATGGTGTACAATGACAATTATTAGGCAACATTATGTCCCTATACAAAGAAAGTCAAAGCTCAGTAAGAACAACAGTGGGAATGACAGACTAGTTCCCTATTACATCAGGCGTCATACAAGGGTGTGTCCTCTCACCTCTACTTTTTATAACATACATGGATTAAATAACACAGGAGTCAAAATTAGAAACGGAAACAATTAATGAATTGTTATTTGCAGACGACCAATATTTGATATAATAATAATTCCTCTCGTACCGTTATACGTTACATAGGGCCTGCAAGTAATTTCTCCACACCGCTCTATCATGGGCAACTCGCTCAATTTCCTCCATGGAACTGAGACTGATATTTCCTGCCTCTCTCAGCAAAGTTCGTTTCAGGGTCTCCTTAGGTCGACCTCTCTTTCTTGAACCCTGTTGAGCGCTCTCTTTAATTGAATTCTGTCAGGTGACTAAGAAAACCATCTCACAAGTCACCAGAGAAGCGCAAGACAAATACATAAAACCACAACACTGGGTTAACAATCCAGTAATTTCATTGACCTCTTTGTCTCAGGAGATAATAGGTCTTGCGTCACGTAGTATGTTCTGCGCTGAATTACAACGTTTCTTGTGGCTGTAATGGCCTATTCTGGAGTGGTACTCCTTGCCACAGTTGCTGTAGGTAAAACTGGAGACTAGAGCTGATACATAGGATGTTCTCTCTGCGCTCTCTTTGCCTCCACATGTGATGTTGTTTTACTTTTTTCTTTTGAGCCGCCCATCACTGCCGCTCGCCATGCTTGCCTGTCTTTGACCAGCCGCTCCCAGTGTTCTTTGTCTATGCCGCATGAAGTTAGATCATGCTTGCAGGTGTTAATGAAGCGTAATAATGGGGCGCCCATGCTGTCCAGATGATAACAACTTACAACATATACTCCAACTTATAAATGAAATCTGGCAAAATGAATCCCCACCACAACAGTGGAAAGATGGTATTATTTTCAAATTACCTAAAAAAGGAGATTTGTCTGATTGTAATAACTGGCGTGGGATCACCCTACTGTCAGTGCCAGGAAAACTTTTTGTAGCATGTTACTCGAGAGACTGAAAAGTCTATAGATGAAAGGCTAAGAGAAGAACAAGCAGGTTTAGACCAAAACGAGCATGCATAGATCACATCTTCACACTAAGAGAAATCATTGAAGAGTTCGTAGAATTTCAATCGAATTTAATCATCAACTTTGTTGATTTTCAGAAAGCATTTGACAGTATTCACCGTCCTACGCTTTGGAAACTACTCAAAAACTATGGTTTCTCTACTAAATTCATCAACATCATAAAATCCTTCTACAGTGAATCGCGCTGCAGTGTAAGAACAGATTTCGGTAACTCTGACTGGTTCCCAGTGAAAGCAGGAGTGAAACAAGGCTGCGTCTTATCGCCAATGCTCTTTGGAATAGCAATTGACTGGTCATGCGAAAATGCACCAATAACGCAAATATGGGCATCAAGTGGGTTGATAAAATTTTAGAAGACCTTGATTTTGCCGACGATATAGCCCTTTGAGTTCATCACATCAAGATATTCAAATGAAAACAAACCTTCTCCAAAATATCTCAGGACAAATTGGTCTCCAAATAAACACCACAAAAACAAAAATTGTTGACCTTACCAGCAGTCCAGAAAATATTCAACTAAAAACTACACTCTTGAAAAGTCAAAAGTTTTACATACCTAGGGAGTATGATGTCATCTACGGGGATACAGCGCCAGAAATTCCACACAGAATCGCATTGGCATCAAGTGCTTTTAACAAATTGTCAAATATATGGAAGTCCAATTCACTCTGCAAGCACTTAAAATTAAAGATCTTTAACTCTTGTGTGATTCCAGTATTAACTTATGGATGCGAGAGTTGGAAAGCAACAAAGCTCTAGAAAGAAAATTAGATAACTTTGAGAATAAATGTCTTAGAAGAATACTGAACCTCAAATGGTCAGATTTCAGACCCAATACACAATAAGACAAGAGACCAAGCAAGAAAATGTATCAAATTTTATAAGAAAGCGCCGTTGGAACTACATCGGCCACACACTTAGAATGGATGAGAGAAGACTCCCTTACCAATCCCTCATATGGACACCAGAGGGGAAAAGAAAACGAGGAAGACCAAGAGAGACTCTGCGTAGAACCATCACCAGAGAAGGCTCAACGATGGCCTAGTAAACATTAAAGACTTAAAGCAAATAGCAACGAACCGCGAGACATGGAGAGCTATGACCTCTGCCCTATGCGCCGCCCACAGGCCCAAGAGGAAAGACTAACTAACTAATGCTGTCCAGCACCAGTTGCGAGTTGACCATATAGAATGTTCTTTGGGATTCTTTCATCGCTCATACGGCACACATTTCCCAGACGTCGCTGACTCAGCAAGGTGTACATGCTTGGAATGCCAGCACTGTTCAGGACTTCTATATTGGATATTGGGTCTTGCCATCGGATGTTGTATATTCGCCTAAGACAGCGTATGTGGAAGGTGTTGAGGCGATGTTCTTATCTAGCATATGTGGTCCATGTCTCACTACCATACAGCAGAGTGCTGAGAACACAGGCATTATATACTTGTGTCTTGGTGTTTCGTGTGAATGCCATGATTTCCCTACACGCTTTGCTAATTTAAATATAGCAGGAGGCCTTCCCAATGCGACTACTAATTTCATCATCGAGGGAGAGGTTGCTGCTGATGACAGAGCCAAGGTATGTAAAAGTGTTGACTACTTCAAGTGTATGACTACCAATATTGATAAATGGGGGCTCTGCAAATATCCTGGAACATTATATTTGTTTTCTTCAGGCTGATGGTCAGGCCGATGAATTTGATGCTGCAGCAAATCTGTCCATGAGGTGTTGTAGCCCCTCCTCTGTGTGTGATTTTAATGCTGCATCATCGGCAAACAGAAGCTTCCCGATGGTGACTCTTTGGTCTTTGGTCTTTGCTTTGAGTTGCGCCAAGTTGAATAATTTTCCATCTGATCTTGTGTGGAGGAATATTCCTTCTTCGGCGGATTCAAAAGCACGAAAAGAGAAGTAGGGAGAAAAATATCCCAAAGAGTGTAGGTGCAAGTACACACCCCTGCTTAGCGCTGCTGTTGATAGAAAAAGTGCTGGAGGAGGCCCCATCAAACATCACTGTACCCTTCATTTTGTTATGGAATGATGTTATGATTTTAACCAATGTAGGAGGGCAGTCGATTTTTTCCAAAAGCTTGAAGAGGCCAACTCTACTCACTAGGTCAAATGCCTTTGTTAGATTTATGAAGGCAATGTAGTGGCATTCTTTGTTCGACATTTCTCCTGCAGTTGTCTCAAGGAGAATAACATGTCAATAGTGGATCTGTTGGATCTAAATTCACATTGTGTCTCAGGGTACACTCGGTTTGCTAGCTTTTGTAGCCTATTTAGTACTACGCATGCGAAGACCTTCCCCACGATGCTGAGCAACGAGATACCAGGATAGTTGTTACAGTCACCACGATCACCTTTATTTTTATGCAAGGTGATGATGTTTGCATCTCTCATGTCCTGAGGCACTTCTCCTCCTCCCAGCATAGGCACAATAATTCATGCAGACTGGTCAGGAGAGCTTGTTTAGCAACCTCTCCGTGACGCATGCCTGGGCGATTTTTATGGAGTAGCTGAGTTGCCCAAGCGTCAACTACACCCTCTCGACCTCGCTGATAGAATCCAGAGGAGTGCAAGCACGACATCTGGTATCAGTTCGGTTGCAGGAGCTGCCGGTAGAAGATCACTTGATGCCTGTCCGCCTTAGGGGCCCTGCTCCGATTTTCTATGTGGGTTTACTCCCATAGCCTTTGCCTTCTCGAGGCTCCACAAGGCAGTGGGGCTATTTGCCCATAGCTGGGGGTCTGGGTCTTGGATATCAGGGTAAATCCACTGATATCACAAGTCTGGGGGCCATACCTCCACAGAGATTATTTGTCGGGTCAACTCCCCAAGGACATTTTTAAAAAAAATTCCTTACCTAGGAGAATCCATTCCCCTAGACGAGCCATTGCCTCGTTAGACTTTAACCTCACGGTCAAAGTTTCCCGGTCTACACCGCTGGAAGGTGGGGGTTGACTTTTGTGTTCTAAGGGTCATCAGCAGGCTACTAATTTTCACTTTTCGCCCCTCCTTAGAGAGACTAGCCGATCCCAACCCTGCCAGTGCAGGGCTAGGCCCAGAACACACCTTGTAGACCTCGGTAACAGTGTGCCGACAAAAGAAGAAAGATGGATAATTCTTTTCGAGTTTTTCCCTATTGAAGAGCTATGTGAACGTAAACGACAATGGCTCTTCACAGATTCCTACCATAATAGATGCTTATATAATATGATTTGAGTTAATTAATTTATGCAATGTTCATTTTTCTAAATTTATCAAAGTTTTCTATATCTACTTGTCATATTAACATTTGTGCTACATGCCAATTGTACTCTACGTCAATTGAGCTGGACGTATAACCCGTAACTGTTGTAGTCCGTGTTGGTTTGGTCAACAAAGTCGATCACGAAGTGACTTCTCTGTGATGCAGACCTGGGGAATTTTTATGGAATAGCTGAGTTGATTTCTATCTCTATTGTATAAATAATATCGAAAGTCATCAACATGTAACAATGCCCTTTGTAGAACGTCGCTCTTATCACAGCCCGCTTTAAACCTCTTGTCACTAGTAAGTTATAGAATCTCTCACCTCCTTCAATGTCAGGTTCAATGTTTCTTTAATGTTCTGTTTCCACCGACGTCTTGGTCGTTTCCTGTCTCGTCTTCCAGAAATCATTTGCAAACGACAGTGACGTTTAAAGTTACCGATATTTTTCAATCCGGGACGTGATTTTGTGTATGAGTCAATATTTATCGGCATTTCCCTTGTATGATGTTTACTACGTGCCTCTGTGGCGTGTAGGTTACGTGTTCACCTCTTGTTCCAAAGGTACTAGGTTGCTCCCTCGTTGAGCCATCTGGATATTTTTCCAGAGACCCCTGATCTCAGTGTAGATGAGGTCGAGTTTCTAGTCCTATCAGAGACGGAGGATAAAACGTAGGTCCTCTGTTAGATAAACGTAAAAGAACCCTTGGCAATTCAAAATTGAGAAGAGCAGGCTCGAAAGCCGCTGCCATGGCAAAATTCAATAGAAAGATTAATAAATAAAATTCCTACATAATATTTTCACTATCTTTTTAATTACACCAGGGACCCACGTCGGTGCTACGCACTTTACGAATTTTCTGTAGCACGCTGTTTCAAAATATTCGACTTTGCTCTTTAATGTTTATGTCGCTCGAACCGAAGGGTTACAATGTCCATGGCACAGAGCCGAAGAGCTGAAAAGCTCAAGTGCTTCTGGATCGGGGAAAAAAAATGTTTATGTCGTGGTTCACATAAAAAAATATGCCACAATAAAAATGAATGTACTAAAAACTTTACTTTTATTTCTTTGCCTGTGCAATGCATAGTTTATTTATACTAACCACCCTATGGAATGTCATTGCGTGGCACCCGACAACATATGTTATCAAGCTACGGTCATTGCTACTTTTTTCTGATTTCCTTTATACAATCTCTATTGCTTTTAATTATAGAGCCAAGGTATTCAAAATTTGCAACGTTTTTAATGTGTTTAAATATTGCTGGTAATTATTAGATTTACATTTTACTTAATCAGTGTTAGACATACGGATGCGAATCACGGTCAATAAACACACATATCGAAAAATCTCTGTTGGCCACAGAGCTGTAGTTTTACAGAAGAATGATGAGAATCCCATGGACTGCTAAAATGACTAATGTTAAGGTATTGAATGAGGTCAAGACACAGAGAAGGCTTATCATCAATATAAGAAAGAGGCAGTCATCATTTTTCGGGCATGTGATGAGGAGGGAGGTTTAGAACACATTGTCACAACCGGTAATATCGAGGGTAGACGAGACAGAGGAAGACAAGAGAGATACATTTTGGATAGCCTGACTTCATGGCAAGGTAGAGCGTCAACATCTGAGACAGAGATTTGTAGTGATCCATGTTCGCCTACGCCAGCCGGCACGGCACCTGATGATGAGTCTTAGTTTTATTTGTGTTTAGAAAAAAGGTACGGATCTTCACTATGTTTTTTAAACAAACAAATTGAGCTGTTCCAGTCTTCTGACATTATTTAAATAGCAACAGTGAGCTTTTTTATTTTGCGATGACACGCTAAAAGCAAGATGCACTTCTTTTTGTCTGTAATAGTTTGTAAATTTACATTTCTCCAGATATTATCACGAACCTTGTATGTGCCAAATAGACACTGTAAAGTTCAAAGTTCATAGTTCATATGTACGGTTCCCACTTACCGCAACGGGTCACCCCATAATTGCTCCTTTCCTGTGCCAACGAAGATCACACCAAATGCTATAGTCTGTCCATTAATTCGTGAGCACGTTTGAAATTGATTTTCTCGAAAACTACCTGTTGGATCTCAGTGTTTTTTTGCATGCAGCCTTAGAATATCCATGACGCTAAAATAAAGCTAACCAGTAGTCCATAGATGCTACGGATTTTGCACATAGGCGAATTCCTTTGATCTTTTATGACAATTGCAAATACGGGGCTCAAATTTTAGATTTTACAGTATCCTAGAATTTGTCCATGTCAATTCTATTCATAGGTGTATCTCCATATTAACTTGATAGGTCAAGTAATTAAGTGTGTTGCCCTTTATGTGCAATCGTGAACTTGGATACAATATGCAACAGTTAGTCCTCCCTTCGGTCACCATTAGACCCCAGGGTGTCTTAACTTCACCACAAATTGTATGATGGTAGACGCATTTGGATATGGAAATGTATACGTTGCTATTTCTCAGTCTGTAATCAAAATATGATTTGTATCATCCCGAATCTGACGATTCCATGAGGTTGATAATTGTTACTGGCTGGACAAATTGTAATCCATCTCGGTGCCAGTACTCGTCTTCCTCTCGGAGCACATGTTCAACACACTTCTTCCAGAACTGCATGTCTATCATTGAGAAGGACTCACGTGTCAGAACTTCAACATCACACATTTTAAACGTCCTGTTCTGTTCGGCAACTTGCCCTTTACTTTAGCCCAGACAAGCTCTATCGGATTGAGGTGAGCATGATATGGAGGTAGTCGCAAAGACGTGTGGCCGTATTCCGCAATGATTTTGTCAATATGAAACACCTTTGTCTTATTTGTTATCCTCACCAGGTGCAACAACTCGGGTTTCAAATATGTATCATCGAAGCTGACATTTTCCTTAGCAGGCCAAGTCCTAATTTGATCTTTGTATTTGATGCAGTTGGTACTTTGTCTTCCGCTGATACTGCGTTGTGATAGGATGCATTATCCATTACCAAGCATGATGGTCTGTTTAGAATTGGAAGTAGATCTTTCTCCATCCAGTGCCTGAAAATATGTCCATTCATTTCTGTGTGGTAGTCCCTACCGTCGGTACTTTTTGATTGGAAAATAAGTCCAGCGTCATGGACAAGACCTTCTTCACTACTTCCTGCATGTGTTAGTATAATACGCTGGCCTTTGCTGCTTGGTATTTTTCTTTCTGTTCACCGTCTACTGATTGCCATTCTTTAGCATTGGTGTGGTGAGCATTGACCCAGGATTCGTCCAAATATACAATATCATAGCCTTGCCTCCGCCGCTCACGGATCTGCCTCAGGTATTTATTTCGGGCAGCAATTAAATGTGGCTTTTCACAAATAATATTCCTGCCGCCTATAGTTTTTCTGAAGGTGAAGCCGGCGGCTCTTACAATTTTCCATAGAGTACTTTTAGAATGTCTATGCTGCAATCTGATTGCAGTTTTAATTTCAGTTTCCTGAGAGTAACAAGTTGATTTGTCGCAAACATTTTCAAGAGCTCCGTCTTATGACATCTATGTCAAAGTCGTCAATTGTTCTTTTCCGTCCTTGCTTGACATTAGTGCACTTTGTGTCCTGTTTAATCCACCGGGAAAAGGATTCTCTATTCAGACCAAGCGCCAGTTGCGCTCGTTTCTCAGGGTTATGAATATCGCAATATAGATGACCTCTCTTAGATTCCCTACAGAAGTGTTGGTATAGTAAAACTGTAACCTTCTGCATTGTTATAAATGTGCACTTCAGACTCATTATGAATGTGATATCAATGTCAGTTTTGATAAGCCAACAAATATGATACAATAGCTTCATACAAATAGCGAGATACGTCTATAACTATACAACGGTATCCCAATTATAACGTCATATGCTTTCCGTTTTCAAAGTCGACTGGGTTAGGTGCACGTGAATTCGTGAAACTCACGATATTTGAATGTTACCATAATGTATTTTTAGAACAACGCGTCTGTGTACCGTAAATCTGTTACTATTGTGTACAATCCGGTGAGGTTGATTTTAATATAACCTGAAGAAGAAATATTTCAAACTACATCAAATTTTCTTGGAAAAAATATTTCTCTAGCGTCATGAATATTCTAAGGCTGCTTGCAAAAATCACTGAGATCCAACAGGTAGTTTTCGAGAAAATCAATTTCAAACGTGCTCACGAATTAATGGACAGACTATAACAACTATCTCCTTACTGTGTGAACGAATTCCAGAATGAAACAGCTGTACTGCCACAAAAAGCAACATTTACCGCATAAATGCATATATATATATATATATATATATATATATATATATATATAAATGCATATGTATAAATGCATATAAATACCGTATATTCTTTATTTGAATCATATTAGATGGTCTTTTTGTGATCTGTTTCAGGTTATGATTTCCTATGTGAAGTTCAACACTATCAAGAATTGTCTTCATTGCCCCGGGTTTTATCCCATATGGCTCGGCCATTCACCGCAAAAATGACACACTATCTGTATTGCACGAACTCCGTAGCTCCACAAACAATCCTAGAGTCTCTGGGAAAAAATTCACCAATGTACAGAACGACGTGGTTTAGATTCAAATCCAAAACCTTCAAAACGCAAGGCAATGGCTAGACGGGCGAAATTATTTTTTTACTGCATTTAAAAATATTTGTTGCGGACTGTGCTCTTAACGCGATGCTTAAAAAAATATAATGCGTTTTCATTTTGTAGTGGTAAAAAGAATGTAGGTAATAAAACCGATGTTACGTCAATTTTGGCAGACCAGTAGACGTTCATGCTAAAGCATTGCTATTATTACAGTCGCTTGATAGTTCAAACAAACTTGTTACCCGCCCTTTCATGGGCTAATGTAGATTCCTACTAAACATGCTGCTAACATCCTGAAGTTTGATGATCGCCTCATCCACATTGGCTTATCCATTACCGTGACCAATGTGGTTGTGGAGAGACTAGCTTGACACCTATAAAGATCCAGTTTTCCTACTGTAGACGATTTTAGTACCAAGATGTCATTTTGAGCATAAGCTTGAACCCTTTCATGTTTAAGACAATAGATCTGCAGGAGACACTGGAGGTTTGAGGTCACAATACCTTTCACTCACTCATGTTACCGACAACCGTTTTGAACTTTCATCACAATAATGGTCTCGACTAACGCAACCTTCACCACCCCACCACCACCCACCTTTCCCCACCAATAGCACCAAAAAAAACCAGCAATGACCAATGCTCAAGAGAGATGGTAACCATAGAAGCTCCAGACTGTTAAGCAACAGTCGCGTCTCACATACTAGTCGAAAATGACAACGTTATTGTAAGACTGAACTTGCAAGTAAGACTGTACTCGAAATTAAGCATTTGATAGCATATAATGCAAGTGATGATAATGTTGTTGTTTATACTAATGGGTTTATGCATCGTGGTGAGAAGTCAGGCTGGGCTTTCTTGGCTAATGAGCATGGTAAGGTTGTTGCAGAGCGAAGCGGGGCAGACATGAAAATTACTTCCAGTATAAGGATGAAGGTAAAGGCCATTAATGCTGCCCTCCAGTGTTTCTCTGGAACTTTATTTACTGTGACCGTTGGTATATCTGACTCTCATTCGATGTTTCGGAAGGTTCAAAGATGTTTTGGTAGGTTGCTAATATGGGTGAATGTCATCTATTGAGATTTCCAAAATCCAGAGACATACGTGGATCTACTGTTCTGAGCATACGGGTTTTCGCGTCAATGAGATAGCGGACATGCTTACATCAACATCATTTATCATCGGGGAGTTGATGTTTATTAAGGGAGTTGTTCTTAGGTCTCTTGGCGACTTCCTATTAGATGGGGTCACTGAAATTATTGTTGAATCTATCCAGTGATGATTTTACCTTTTGTACAAGTAGAACATGGATGCATGAAGAACATAGTGAAAAGTGTGTTTAATCAGCTAGCTACATACACTATCAGTATACACATTCTTCGGCCGTCTGTTGAGATAGACTGAGCCCCTATATGTCTGTCCGAAGTGGTTCGACGTTTGGTTCGGTAACAAATACTGTTATAATACTAAAAAGAATAGTTGAAAGAAACAGTCATACAACTGTCTACCTTACCAAATATAACATAACGATACAACTGATAATGAATTTTTATCCAAACAAATATTCTTTCAGTGTTTAAAAATGTTGCATCAGTACATTGAAATAAATATGCCATCATAATATATATATATATATTGCATGATAAATAGTATACATGTATTATTATTCAAACAACATTTCTTTCGGTGTTCCAAGGTAGAACATATGATATATAACACTACACGTCTAACGTCAGAGCTGATTTTGAAAGAATGTAATAATTCTAGAATTGCATCACGTGTAACACGAAAACCAAGTTAAGATTGTATTGAAGTACTGTCTTACAAGTTCTACTACCTATGTGTAACAATGCAAGCTAATAATAATCAAGAAAGATGCGTACATGCTGTCCGACTTTCAGCACCCATGTCTGCGTGAAATACGAAATGTTATCTTCTTCTTTTGTCAGCACGCTGTTACCGGGTTGTTAACTCAGTGTCGTGGTTTTATGTATTTGTCTTGCACTTCTCTGGTGACTTGTGTGATGGTTTTCTTAGTCCCCTGGCAGAATTCATCTACGTTATCTATCCACCTTTTCCTCGGTCTTCCTCTCGCCTTCCATCCTGATATTCTGTTGTGGAAAGCTGCATAGGCAGTTTGGTCTGTTCGCATTCTTACTAAGTGGCCAAACCACTTCATTCTCTGTTTCGCTATATAGTTCAAGCACGGTCTTGTTCCAACCTTTTTGTCTGATGCAGGTATTCGTAACTCTGTCGATTCTTGTGCTGTTGCTGAATTTATGAACATACAAATTATCGAACATTAGACATCTCAGAAATCAGTTTAAAAAGTACGGAAAGCATAAAGTTGAATGGAAATGGTTAGGACATGTTATGAGAATAAATCCTCATATATCCGCAACAATAGAACATTATTTGGGCACATGATTGAAAAAAAGAAGGACACAAAAGCTTAGAAGAACTTGGAGACAAACGATGACAGAGAAAATACACCGATAATCTTAGACACGGATCGCTGCTCTTAAGAATGCAAAAAACAAGGGAGCATGGATAGTCTTTGTAGAAGCCTCATGTGCCCCAAGTCATGATGAGAATTCAGTTTAAAAAGTGATGAGGAAATCACATCTGGAGTACACTGGAACAGCCGGAAATATCAATGGTAGACGAGACAGAGGTCAACATAGAGAGAAGGTTCTGGACAATCTTTTATCATGTCACGGTAAAATAACAACATCGGAATTGATAGTACTCACGAAAAATGTCTGTGAAGAACTAATTTCACCTTTGCTAACCGCCATGACACAGTATGATGAAAATAAGTCATAAATACATGAACAAACATGAATTTAAAAAAAAATACACATCACATACTTGCACATGCACACACACACACTCGTACCCAGGTGCACATAATCTTACTGATTGCATGAAGTGAATAGTTCTTTGAAAGTCTTTCGGTATCTTGAGCTTATTCTGTAGTAGAGTATGCCAGTTATGCTTGACTTGAGAGCTTCCAAAAGAAATCCAAAAGACCTAAGAGAAAACAAAATACTATAGCTCCGTCTAGCAGTGCTGACATTTAGCTGGAAAACAGCAGCTACATAGATAATAGAAGCTGGTGCATAAAATATGATGAGAACAATCGACAGTAATACTATCATGTTTGTTGTACGCTTTGTGCGACTAGTTATGATTTTACTATGCTCCTTGTTGGATATTGCATATTTTATATCGTTGATGGATGTTGCATGTCTCTGCCCGTCGATCGATGTTTTATGTTTTTGAGCATTGATGGATGCTGAATGTTTCTTCACGTTGAGAGATGATTCAAGTTTCCGATCACTGATGAACGTTGCTCGTTTCCCTATCTGCAAACTTCGTTTTAATGCCACAACTAGAAGTATAGTTGAAGAAACCACAGTTATAAACGTCGTTAAATTCAGAATAGAATGCACAATGAAATAAAACCGATGCATATTGCCCTTTCCGCTCACAAAAACTAAATCAATGACTGATCTGTTGGTCCGTGAAAACAATGCTTGGTTTATGATGACATATTCTGGTACCACAGCCAACACGTTTGCGATATAGATGAAACACAACACAGCTGCAGTTCTTGTTGTAGTGACAATACGTTTGATCTTCATTGGGAAAGCTATGCAAATATACCTTTCAGCAATGATGTAAATAATAATCCACGTAGTAATTGTAGTAAAACACGAATGAGGCCAACCTGTAGCTATTTCTTGGATATTCCTGGAGACATCTGTCATGATTGAATGTTCGAATAGAGAACTCACGTTGATAGTGAGCCATTGTAAACTCACAAGGCAACATAGATCAGAGATAGCCAATGCAAGAAGGCTAATATTTACATTTTGTTTAATGCCCTGCTTAAGAAATATTACAATATTCAGAAGGTTGCCAGTGGCTCCAAAAAGAACAATAGTGGTGAACAGAAAAATATAACTTAGTTCTTGAAATAATTCCGAGTTATAATCACTCAGTAATTTATTTTCTTTAGATGTCAGATGCATGATAAGACTACCAGGAAACTGTCCTCTCTAAATGTTGTTACTTTGGTAACGATCTGTTGCATATTAAAGAAATGAGCAATGAAGTATCGATACTTTTCATTTACACAGTATATTGTAAGATGGTACATTTAAAATAACTCTGATATCTGTTAACTCTTAATATACGCATTTACAAAACCATGATTTTACGTGCTTTTTTATAAAATGAAATGGACTTGCTCTAACCAAATTCACAATTCAATTTTTTTTTATGTTAAAGACCAAAGCACTATTTTAAAACAACATAATGTGTAAAGTTGAAAGTTCTATTTTATAAATTCACATACCTTATTCTACAAAAAATTATACACACATAGCGTCAAATGAATACTTGTGTTTGTATTTAATGTTTTATGTCGGGAGTTGACTTGTCGGAAAATTGATACTGCTAGAATGGTTTGTCAGGTGACTTGTCGTTTTGTATAAAATAAAAACAAATACAAATCCGCTTGTACTGTTATATGTTACATAGGGCATGCAAGTAATTTCTCCATACCGCTCTATATATAGGTTATATGAGTAGTTTTATATGAGTTAAATGTGTAAATTGCTAATGCATTACCCCATGAATTCATTATATTATATTAGTGGGAGGCTTGCGTTCTACCAATTATACAGTGAGTTAGAACGGTGGGAACTTATGTTACTAGCAGAGCCACCCAGGTTGGACAGGTCACTGATGAGGGTCCAGACTAAATATGACTTCCTGGCTCAACAGGTTAGGGGGTTTGGCTTAGGTCTAACAATCACATCTTGTTGAACGTTGGCTACAATTTATAGAGCATATAACGGTAAACTCTGCCTGCATGTACGTGGATTCTATCCTAAAAGTAAAAGACCTACCGATTCCTAAAGATAAAAATAAGTAATGTAGTAAGTACGACTCGGATGCAAATTCTACAGATTTAACTAAACTGAAATATATCCACTAGTATGTACACCACTGATGTAAATACTACCGATACATCTAGATCAGCGTTACCAAAGTGGGCGTCCCCAGTGGGCGCTGAACAGTTCCAAGAGAGGGGGCGTAGTGGGTTCAGAAGAATTTGAGGGTGGGGGTGGTGGGGGTGTTCAGGCGATGGAGTCCGTGGCTCTTTAAAGAAGAAATTAATAATAAATATTTTAAAATAAATTATTTTCGTGATTTTGCTATTCATTTAAAATTTGAATTCTGTCTTTTAATTCATCTTATGCCTGTCTTACACGATCCATTTTTTCATCAATTTTCTATTTCATGCATATAATCATTTGAAAATTGTCCATGTATTACAGAAATATATATCAATTTTCTATGTCAAAGTGAAAATAGAGCATGTATATATATGGGGCGTTGGCAAACTGTTATAATGGGGAGGGCGTTACAAAGTTTATGTTGTGCAAAGTGGGCGATGGGCTGAAAAGTTTGGGAATCAATGATCTAGATAAACGTATGTACGGCACTGATTTCACGTGAATGCTACGGATCCACAAAGACAAAAATATGTACCCTATTGATGTAAATTATGACGATCCGCATAGATACAAGTCACCAGTCAACCAACCAACCAGCAGCCAACCAAGCAAGCAAGCAATCAACGAACCAAACAAACAAATAGCTAACTACCCTATCAACAAACCAAACTCATAAGCAAACAAATTAGCTAACTAACCAACCAACCAAACACCAAAAAAACCCACTAACTAACTAACCAAGCAACCAACAAACCAACCAAAATCACAAACAAACAAACTAGCTAACTAACCAGCACACCAACCAAACTCACAAACAAACTAGCTAACTAACCAACAAAACTCATAAGCAAACAAACTAGCTAACTAACCAACAAACCAACCAAACTCCCAAACAAACAAACTGGCTAACTAACCAACAAACCAACCAAACTCCCAAACAAACAAACTAGCTAACTAACCAACAAACCAACCAAACTCCGAAACAAACTAGCTAACTAACCAACAAACCAACCAAACTCCAAAACAAACAAACTAGCTAACTAACCAACAAACCAACCAAACTCACAAACAAAATAACTAACTAACCAACAAACCAACCAAACTCCAAAACAAACAAACTAGCTAACTAACCAACAAACCAAAAACACTCACAAACAAAATAGCGAACTAACCAACAAACCAACCAAACTCATAAGCAAACAAACTAGCTAACTAACTAACTAACAAACCAACCAAACTCACAAACAAACTAGCTAACTAACTAACTAACAAACCAACCAAACTCCGAAACAAACTAGCTAACTAACCAACAAACCAACCAAACTCCCAAACAAACAAACTAGCTAACTAACCAACAAACCAACCAAACTCCGAAACAAACTAGCTAACTAACCAACAAACCAACCAAACTCCCAAACAAACAAACTAGCTAACTAACCAACAAACCAACCAAACTCCGAAACAAACTAGCTAACTAACCAACAAACCAACCAAACTCCGAAACAAACTAGCTAACTAACCAACAAACCAACCAAACTCACAAACAAAATAGCTAACTAACCAACAAACCAACCAAACGCACAAACAAAATAGCTAACTAACCAACAAACCAACCAAACTCCAAAACAAACAAACTAGCTAACTAACCAACAAACCAACCAAACTCACAAACAAACTAGCTAACTAACCAACAAACCAACCAAACTCACAAACAAAATAACTAACTAACCAACAAACCAACCAAACTCCAAAACAAACAAACTAGCTAACTAACCAACAAACCAAAAACACTCACAAACAAAATAGCGAACTAACCAACAAACCAACCAAACTCATAAGCAAACAAACTAGCTAACTAACTAACTAACAAACCAACCAAACTCACAAACAAACTAGCTAACTAACCAAGAAACCAACAAACCAACCAAATCAAAACAAACTAGCTAACTAACCAACAAATCAATCAAACTCACAAACAAACAAAATAGCTAACTAACCAGCCAAACTAACTAACCAACCAAACAAACAGACGAACAAACTAGCTAGCTAATTAACGAACCAACAAACCAACAAACAAACGGACAGACAGAATGACTGACTGACTGACTAACTAGCTAATTTATAAACTAACTAACTAACTAACTAACTAGCTAGCTAACTAAATAATTAACTAATTAACTAAATAAACAAATAACTAACCAACTAAGCTACTAACTAACTAATTAACCAACCAACACACTAGTAAACTAACTATCTAACTCAACCAACAAAATTAGTCAACTAACTAATTAACTAACTAACAAATTAACAAATAAAATTGCTCACACTTCCATACAGAGAATATTCTACCAGCAGTAGCATATGCCCGACATAGTGAAGTCTTATTTTGACAGACACTGCTAGGTAATACTGAACGTCAAAATGGATACCCCATTTATGATATAAAACATAACACAATTCATAAATCTACTTTAAAATGTGGCTACGTAATGAATGTATGTAAGAAAAAAACCAAAAGAAGATAAACAATGTAGTAGACAATGAAATAGAAAACTTTCATTTCCTCCAATTTTTTAAAATATTCATTTTTCCAATAATACTAATACTTATAATTTTTAAAAAAGCCCACAGAAGTAGCTACTCCCTGAAATAAAGAGGCCCTTACATATTTGTTAAGTTGTTGTATATAGTTTTGATTTGACGCGTTAGTACATCCCATTTACAAATATTAATGAATCGATATCCATGAGAAAATATCGCTGAGTGTCGTAGACATGAGCATAAAACGTAAAATTATTATGCCCCGCAGCTCCGCTTGTAAAAATGATGAATCAAGTTTATGAATTTCTGAAAATTGGAAAAACCAATGAAACTCGAAACATTTTCATATCAAATCTCCTTTAACATTCTACTGCTCAATTTTAGGCTAGGTTAATAAAGCAATATTTATTGTTTATAATCTGACTCATACTTTATAACTGAGGAGTCTAGCATTTAATATATTATTTGTTTAAAGTTTAACCTTCTTGTTATTCCTGTTACACAAAAAGTCGAAGTCAATTTTGCAATTCAGTTTGAGAATTTTGCACTTCGACACTAAAATCAAGTATAATTGTATAGCAATTGAATACTGCAAAAATTACTTTCTTAGCGAAAAAGATTAGTCAAATGACTAGAAAATAACTCTGTAGTGTGAGTAAAGTATATTGCTAGAGTAGTCTGTCAACTTTCTGTCAAATTAGAAAATTTTGATTACCGAACATTAGGTTTTGTAAATTGCGATCACTTATATGAAGCACTGTTTATATTATCTACCTTGACTCGATGAGTGAGTAGTCGTTCGTTAAAGCAACCGTTAGTATAGCACTGTAATAGAAATATATCAAGTGATTGATGTGATACTTAAGTTTATTTAATTTAAATCAAGTAAGGAGATGGAGATACGGGGAGGTGAAGGGAGAGGTCACTTCACGCTTACTTTTTCTTGATGATTCGTATATTTGTTCATTTCTATTTTGCCAACGCTCACTTCTGTCGTTTGATATTCAAACGAACAAGTATTTATGCTCGCTTCAAATTTACGTCATGTCTTGATAGACTTTATTATAGTAGGCTTCAGTATCGTATCTAACGCTTCTGATCTTGATATCTGTATGTTACAAAATAATCTGGTGAGGTACCCTGAAACAGGCATTAGTACTAGTTGTCGTAGTGTATTGACGGGGCTCGCAAGGGGAGCAAAGGATAGTGACACTGCAATCTACAAGGCATGTCGTAAGAGGCGATTGAGGTAGGGGACTAGAGAAGCTACCCTAGTAAATAAAAAGCATCGAAGAAATCGGATGTGCTGGCCTACTTGTAGGCGCATAACTGGTACAACGTACAATCGCTCTTAGGCTCAGATCACAAAGAGTGGTTAACAAGTGGTCGATATGAAGCGCTCGAAGAAGAAGAAGAAGAAAGACTAGTTGAAAAATAAAACAATTTAATTTCTCTTAGTCCACACCGGTTCCATTTATGGTGCATGGTGAGTGTATTTAGTATTTTCTTCTACACTAAAGAAAAAGATTGACACAACATAATATTATTTTTAAAGTGCACACAAATGAATGCACACAACAAGAAGAGCACAGCAAGTCAGGATGGAAGAAATAAATAATGTAGGGACGGACATAAAAAGCTTCGAAACTTGAACAGCGGTGATCTCAAAAGAAGAAATCGTCGAGATCAAAATGAGTTAACACGTTCTTTGTTATCGAATTTACATACATCATCATCATCATCAGGTGCCGTGCCGGCTGACGTAGTCGATCATGGATCTCCCCAAATCTCTGTCGTTGGTGTCGTTGTTAATATATTTGCAAATGTGAGGTCAATGAGTCGTTGACTAAAAACGAATGAGATCGCAGTATATAACTCCACTTATGTACGACCAGTATGTGCCTGTGTACCAATATGTACCAACATATATATGTACGGGTATGTATCTACATACTTATGTACTAATATGGACCTATTGATGTGAGTAGCAAACCTTAACTAAATAAATATTATATATAGGAAAAGTTAATTGCATATCCTTTATAGGATTTTGTGAATCAACCCCTAGCTTTTTAACGCTGTTTGTGATTTTTCTAGGCATTATTGCCTTCAGTAGTTTGTCATTGCTTTCTGAACGGGTGGCGCCAACGTCCTTCTGTAAAAATCCACGCGAAACAATTTGCAACCAAACTGTCCGCAGCGTGATTCGAACTCAGAACGTCGGGGTTAATAGACTGAGTCACTATTCCCTAAGCCACAGACGCCACCGTATATATGAACATTGTCCAAATAACTAGAGTCGAGAAAAGGTCAGAAAACATATGATATGTAAGGCAAGATCAACCCATGCACACAACAAGAAGATCTCTAATTGCGAGGATTCAAAAAAGTCTACATCGGACGTTGACAGTGAATTGAATTTAAGATACAAAGTTGGATATTCAGTTTTGAAGTATTTATTTAATTCCATTTTCTATCCAGATAAAAAAAATAGGGTACCAGGCCTATAAGAGTTGATGGACGTATTCGAAATTGTCTGTGAAACTACTATGTAAGTGTTCTGTTTCTTAGACTTTCACCTAGGTGGATGGGACCGAGCACCTATATGTCACTATTAGTGAATATGTGAAATGTATAACCATATTTCCAACTTGATTTTGTAGGAATTTGTTGGTGTATGAAGAATGGGAATATAAAATCGGCTGGTACTTGATTGGGAAACCTAGTTTCAAGGAATTTGTATTCCAAACATCCTGCATTCCTGCTCATCATACATACACAAACTAAACGAAATATTGCTTCATCAACGAATCTTATATTACAAGTTATGGGGAACCCACAAGGAACTCCAAATGACGTGCATCTTCATAGTTGTAACTTATCACATAGTTCAGACTGAGCACATGAAACCAATAGCCGAGAAGAATAATTATTTCAACAAGACAACGCTCTAATGTTGGACAATGTTACACATTCCCTATGTGATCTTTAGACTATATTGTATCCAAAGCAAATGAATACAACCTATATTTTTGTCATGCTTAACATCTGACCAATCTCTGAAGTGCAATACGAAATGGAATGATTCAACTACATATATATATATATATATGTCTTCATGTAACATGTCCTCTGCAGAACTTCGCTCTTATCACAACCCACATGACATACTCTCTGTCTCTAGTCAGATCTCGCGCCTCCTCCATAATTTTCAAGATTTCTTCAGTCATATTGCCCCTGTCGTCTTAATCGTCTCCTACCTAGTTTTTCAGGAAATAGACACTCCAATATTACTCTCTCTCTCTCTCTCTCTCTCTCTCTCTCTCTCTCTCTCTAAACCCTTATGACGTTTAATGTGATCAAAATATAATAGTTTCCTAGACATTATATTGTTTATGAGCCTCTTAATATTCATGTCTTTTAGGGTGTTGTTTTTGGTTTTCGTTATTGGAACTAACACCATATTAATTTCACAAAAATGTCTGCGTAAACAGCTACCACATGACAACACTTCTTATTATACTCAAGAATGTTATCAGCTTCTATATAAGCCACTACTCTAAGAGCCCATTCAATATTATATGCATAAGTCTAAAGAAATGATTCCATTGTACCAGGATCCCCCATATAGATCAGTCCCTTTCGGCAGAAATTGTAGGCCATCTGCCGAGAGTGTTAGACAACGCACGAACCCCGTAGAGCCAATTCGTCATGCAACGTCATGAGAGAAGAATGTTTAGAAAACGTGATCACGACCACAAATACACGGATGACAAAGCATAGGAGGATAGAGATACATAACTCTGTACAGTCTAACTTCAAGGTAAAGAAATAATAAACCATCGAATGGTTATTTAGTACCCAGGTACTCCGCACAGACAAACGTTTATGAAAATCAAAATTACACGAAGACTTCAAAATGATTAAACAAAGACCTGTCTACAGGATGCTACAGAAACTACTAGAAAGAAAGACAAAAATGTTTGATTCATACATCTCGCAAGAAGTTCAACTACAATAATGACCTTATGCTCCGACTGGAACAGAAAGTGTAGAATGATATTCAATATATGTTAATTTAATACTAACTATATGAGTTTAACACGTCTACAGAACACTTCTACCAAGTTCAAAGTTCGCAATATTACCTCTATAAACAAGCTTTCTGAAGGACACAACCATCATCGCAATTTCTCCAAAGATTCTGTATTGAATGGGTTAGAAGACAAGGGGTCTAACTTATGTGATGAGAAGTATTAGTTTAGATCTATTGTCTTCCAATCCGTTCAATCAATGCAATTCTCATTTATTCCTCTCAAGGATTTGGTCGTCACTTGAAGAGAGACCTGGCACGACTACTTGACATTTGTTTCAAGTTCAAGTTGTTTTATAAGCATTTATTTAACACGTGTCATCAGTGATTGAAAGAACAAAACTAGCATCTAAAATATTTGTACTTTGTTTCAACACATCAATAAGAGTCTAGTTTGAGTAATACTAGAAATGTTTATTATGAATTTGTTCTCAGCGAGACTACGCTCTAGTTTGATTACTGTCATTTGTTAGTTTTTTAGTTCATTATATAGTTTGCTAGTTAGTAAATTAATTGTTTATCTTGTTAGGTAGTTGGATAGTTAGTTAGCTAGCTAGGTAGTTGGGTAGTTAGTTAGCTAGTTAGGTAGTTAGTTAGCTGCTTATGTAGTTGGGTAATTAGTTAACTAGTTAGGTAGTTGGGTAGTTAGTTAGCTAGTTAGATAGTTGGGTAGTTAGTTAGCTAGTTAGGTAGTTAGTTAGCTAGTTAAGTAGTTGGATAGTTATTTAGCTAGTTAAGTAGTTGGATAGTTAGTTAGCTAGTTAGGTAGTTGGGTATTTAGTTAGCTAGTTAGCTAGTTGGATACTTAGTTAGCTAATTAGGTGGATGCGTAATTAGTTAGCTAGTTAGGTAGTTGGGTAGTTAGTTATTTAGTCCATTAATTAGTTTGCTAGCTAGCTAGTTAGTTAATTAATTATTTAGCTAGTTAGATAGTTGGGTAGTTAGTTAGTTAGCTACTTATGTAGTTGGGTAGTTAGCTAGCTAGTTAGGTAGTTAGTTAGCTAGTTGGGTAGCTGGGTAGTTAGTTTGATAGTTGGGTAGCTAGTTAGGTAGTTTGTTAGCTAGTTATGTAGTTAGTTAAGTAGTTGGGTAGCTAGTTAGGTAGTTAGTTAGCTAGTTAAGTAGTTGGGTAGTTAGTTAGCTAGTTCAGTAGTTAGTTAGCTAGTTAGGTATTTGGGTAGTTAGTTAGATAGTTAGGTAGTTGGGTGGTTAGTTAGCTAGTTATGTTGGTGGGTAGTTAGTTAGCTAGTTATATAGTTGGGTAGTTACTTAGCTGTTTAGGTAGTTGGGTAGTTAGTTAGCTAGTTAGGTAGTTGGGTAGCTAGTTAGATAGTTATGTAGTAAATGTGTTAGTTATGTTTGAGTTAGCACTAACACATGCATATGCGCGCACAAACACCCAAATCACTGACAAACCAAGGTGAGACAATTCCAATTAAGATCCACCCTGTTACTTCTGTAGAATGAAAGATGACTGATTGTATAGACATACACTGGAAGTCAACAGACAAGAATTTATGTCTTAATAAGTCATGAGACAAAAATCTTTATTTCAGGGAAATCCTAGAAGTCGAGTTGGAGACCCTGAAGAACCGAGGATTGTTCTAGAACCAGGTAAGAATGAAAATAACTAATATGAACATGTGACATTCTCTTCAGATGGCCTCTTCACATCAGGATAAAATAGAGCGACTAAGTATGCATCCATCATCACCATCATGTGTCATGTCGATACACGTGGGCTGTCATAATTCGCCATCTCACACTGTCACCAGAGTCCACGATCAAGTGTGTATTCTTGTTTTGACCATGCCATGTTGTCAAGCCAATCAGGTATTTATCTTTTTAATAATTCCTCTCGTACCGTTATATGTTACATAAGGCATGCAAGCAATTTTTTCATACCGCTATATCCTGGGCAACACGCTCAATCTCCTCCATGGAACTGAGACCAGTATTTCTTGACTCTTTCAGCAAAGTTCGTTCCAGGGTCTGCCTAGGACGTCATATCTCTCTTGAACCCTTTGAATCCCTCTTCAGTGCCTGCTTTGATATTCTTTGATCATATCTTCTCTAGGTGTGTCCAACATATCTCCATCTTCTCCTTCTTATAACAGTTGTCACTAGTGGTTGACCAGACATTTCTTCTCAATGTGTGTCCAACATATCTCCATCTTCTCTTTCTTATAACAGTTGTCACTAGTGGTTGACCAGACATTTCTTCTCAATGTGTGTCCAACATATCTCCATCTTCTCTTTCTTATAACAGTTGTCACTAGTGGTTGACCAGACATTTCTTCTCAATGTGTGTCCAACATATCTCCATCTTCTCTTTCTTATAACAGTTGTCACTAGTGGTTGACCAGACATTTCTTCTCAATGTGTGTCCAACATATCTCCATCTTCTCTTTCTTATAACAGTTGTCACTAGTGGTTGACCAGACATTTCTTCTCAATGTGTGTCCAACATATCTCCATCTTCTCTTTCTTATAACAGTTGTCACTAGTGGTTGACCAGACATTTCTTCTCAATGTGTGTCCAACATATCTCCATCTTCTCTTTCTTATAACAGTTGTCACTAGTGGTTGACCAGATATGTCTCTGATTTTATCACTTCCCCTGAATTCGTTCCATTTTGTGTCCATTATTTTTCGCAGACATATTTATCGCTTTGCCCGTTTTAATTTAAGTCTGCCATTTATCACTAAATTTTAAACTTTATTTCTAAATATAACGTGCTCACAAAATCTTGACTGTCTGTATCTAATTTCTATAATACATTTGCGGTTTTCATTTGTTCTTGAATGACTTTTATTTTTATGTCAGCTTATTGTATTTATTTTGCATTTTCATCAGAAACCACACCTCCACTGTCATTATATGTTTCTCAGCTTGTTTGTTTATTGTCCATATTTTACTTTCATACAGCAACACATGTTCTATACATCATTTCAATACTCTCTTTTGCACTACATGTAATAATTTTTATTGACGTGGAGTAGGTAGTATACGTAAAGTGAACATCAGTTATCAGTTATATGAGGACTATCATCATAGCACTCCGGACATGTCCATAGGTGCTCCGATCTCCGCCTCAGCAAATTCAGCAGCGTCCAGCGACCCAACACGCCGGTTCGATGTTGATTAATCAATCTCTTTGCATATTTAGTATGTCGTTCTTTCGGGCTGCACCAATACTGACACCCATCTCTTTCAATCTGGTCAGCGAGTGGGATTCACAGCCCTGAAACTCCTCTGTTCGGAAAGACTCTCTCAATGCGTGAAGAATGTCACTTCGATCCATTGCAGCTCCTCTGATATTGTAGCTAAGCCAGCCAATCTATCAGCTCGCTCATTACCCCTAACTCCTGCGTGCCCAGGGACAAAAATAAAGTGAACATAAAACGTTGTAACGACACGCGATATGTAATGTGCAACATCTCGCCGGCCGCCTGTTACTTTGTAGTGTTTTTTTTTATTCCAAGTTGAGCCTAAATCGACCTGATAGCCATTACAGTGTGAACAAATTACAATTTTACTGTGAAATGTGTTCCTGGCACCACGTGCATACCAAGCAAGTGCAATAAATATATAAATCATATATTATATATCTTAATTATTATAAATCAATATATTATAAATTATATATAGATATATATTTATACTATAGCTCTGTTGATCGACAGGAATATCCATATAATATACATACATATAGATACATAGGCAGAAAGACAGGCAGACAAGCATACACACACGCCCTATGTATGTGTATATATACAGACAGAGAGAGAGAGAGAGAGACGGACAGACATACATGCATACATGCAGATAGATAGATAGGTATGTAGGTAGGTATATAGATGGATAGATATTGGGACTCTCGTCGGTGCTACGGAGTTCATGCACTGCCGTTGAGATCTTTCAGTGTAAGAAAGAGATCGGAGCACACATGGTTACTCACCAAAGTGCAATGATGATGGTCACATCATCAATCAATCAATGGATAGATAGATAGATAGATATAAAAGACATATAAGTTGATTATATAAAAAGATAGATAAATAGTTAGATAGCTGGACAGACAGAAAGGTAAATAGAAAGACATTGATGAATCATCTTTCATCCCTCTACAAGCAAATGTGACAAAATCCAAACATCATTTGGGTAATTAACTATCATTGTTATCTTGTAGGCGGGACACAGAATGTTGTTAAGCAACGCGTAATATCTAATTTATATGCTTCTGCCGTCAGCAGGACTCTAGAGGAGGCGTATCATTTAAACCAGCTGTGATTAGTCACCAACAATATCCAAGATCAAGAAAACGAAGAAATACAGGGTTGCCCATAAATTACTAACCAAGTTATGTTATTATTTATTGTAAGATCTATCTTGGCATAATTATTGATACAAATCATTTGTTTGTTTATTCAGTTCATTAACTTTAAAATAAAGGACACACTACATTGAAATGAAAATGAAAATCGTGACATTTCCTATACAGGAAGTAGCAATCAACCAAAGTAAACGAGTTGTTAATTTTCTAGGCACCACTTATACGTTCAGTAGTTTGCCATTGCGTTCTGAAAGGTGAGGTCTATTTTTACCTTTTGTAAAAAACCCACGGAAACGAATTTGCTTCCAAACTTGCCCACCGTGGGGTTTGAACCAGGTACGCTTGGGTCTGTGATCGAGCTCACTACCGCTTGAGCTACAGACGCTCACTGTTACTTTAAGCCTGATAAAAATCCAAAATGAATGCTCTTGGGGTGAAGAATGTGTCCCTGCAATTCTTAATATTAAGGAAATAAAATTTAGCATTCAAACTGGAGATTTGTTTGTTATCTGTGATAAGATAATTAATTTATGGATACCTTGTTCATTCTTTACATGAGTCTAGATTCGTATACCTAAAGGTGATAGCCATAACATTAATTTGCTTCACTACCACATAAAAACTGTGAACATTCACCAACAGATGTACTCGCTGAGTACTACGTGTCAGATAGCGAGTAGTGGTAACAGATACAGACATTTAGAAGATGACAAATTATAATACAATACAGCTGGAATTTGTCGTGTGAAACAATTGTACATCATAACCATACATTTATTTACTCAAAACAAGCAGGAGAAGTGAAGAGTGAGAAGAAAACATATAAATAGGATTTTGTAGAACCGTTTATCCTAGTGTTAATTGGTTGCTATTTATAACATTTATTTTCACAATCTTTGTCGTTTTTTGTGAACATTTTCAACTTTACTCACTTTCAATGATTCTTTAATTTGCTATTTGTATCTTGAATCTGTGAACGAATATGGCACAGACGAGTCAGATTTTCTGTAGACTTCACATACATTAACTGATTAGTTATAGGCCACTGAATGTACTATTTTATTGACCAATATTGTTTTTGTTATTTTTATAATCAATCTTTCATACACTCAATCTTTCATACAATCAATCTTTCATACACTCAATCTTTCATACACTCAATCTTTCATACAATCAATCTTTCATAATGAAGACATCAGGAAAAAAGTGGGTACAACATCAGTACTAGACTTATCAAAAAACAACAAATTAAATGGGTCGGCCACGTAAGCAGATTACCAACAGACAGTGCACCTCAAAGAGCGATGCTGCTCCGATACATTATGTACAAAGCAAAAGGCCGACCACGCAAAAGATGGACCTCAGAGATAACAGAGGCGACGAAAGAGACTATCTACGAAGTGCATACAAGGGCCCGCTTTAGAAATCTCTTCTTGACTTGACGCTGTGAGGCAAAAAGCATTCCAGAAAGAAACTTTCATACACTCAATCTTTCATATAAACTTTCTCCTCCTGATTTTTTTTTGGACAAGATATTCGAATTTTATCATATTAGACTTATAGTTTCAATTTGGTCGCAATCAATACGATTTGACTTGACTTGCCTTTTTATACATGTGGAGAATGCCAGGTGCAGTGTCATATGCAGACCATATTTCTCACTGATTACGTTACCATGGTTAAACGACTGTATCAACTGTTTCTCCAGCTGTTTTTATATGTTCGATATGTATCACATATATCCTGGTGTTTTGTTATAACCTTTGTTTTTTGTGTGTATCCTTGTGTATATACGCGTGAGTTGTTTGTGTGTTTTTGTTTGCTGCTTATATGTGTTGTTTGTGTATCTGCTGCTTGTGTATGATCTGTTCTGTTTGTGTGTGCTGTCTTTGAATTGTTTGTTAGTGTGATGGTTTTTGAATGTTCTTTATGTGTGTATGTATTGTTTGTGTGTTATTTGTGCTCGTGATATGTGTATATACGTTGTTTGTGTGTGTGTTGTTTATGTATTGTTTGTATATTTGTTTTATGTGTGTGTGTGTGTGCTGTCTTTGTTATGTCTGTGCGTGCACACTTGTGTTGCACACTTGCGTGCACACTTATATACATGCGCTCGTGTGCTTGCATGTATTGTGTGTACATGTGTTGTTTGTGTGTGTGTGTACGTGTGTGATGTTTATGGGTTGTCTAGATGTGTGTAGTTGTTGTGTCTGTGAATGCATATGTGCGTTCATGTGCTTGTATATGTTGCTTGTTTACATCTTAGACTTACAAAATTACTAGTTATGTATATTTCATTTATTTAATTTTCAATGATCCATTTTTGATAGAAATGCTAGCAACAAGTTTTCATTCATCCATTTTTTGTAGAAATGCTGCCCACAAGTTTTCATTCATCCATTTTTTTTGTAGAAATGTTGACCACAAGTTTTCAATGAAACGCTCTAAGCAGTTTATTCACTGTTAAACTGACATATAGCTCAACTGTTTAAAAATCAGATATAAGAATATGTACGGCTGGATAAGTTTCTCCATATCATAGGTGAAGTGCTGTCCAACATTTTTTTATGAACTGGGGTGCATCTGACGAATGACCGTGGAAACACGGACGCCGTGTGGTTATAGCAATAATAATCATAATCATGAAATATTTATAGTAACATTAATTTAAAAAAAAAATAATAACAGATGAAAACTGAACCCTGATTAAACGTTTAACTTTAAAAAATAATTATTGTACTTACGAAATAAACTTTTATCAAACTGCTATTCAGAAATATTTTTCTTCTTGAAATTATGATTTGCATTAAAGCTGGCGGGATAAATTAGTGCAACAAGGATGTATCACACGTGCACCATAGGGTGATTAAATTGCATTTAATCTGTTGCAGAATGTTTTTTTGATTTGTGGTTTAAAACTGGTTCGTGCCAACTTGCACAGCAGACGATATCATATTGTGTTATAAGGGGAGAATACCTTTATACCTTAAGGGGAGGTTACCTATCATAATAAATACTTTATAGAACTAACATGGATGCCAGGAAGTTCATCTGTATAATTTAGAATGAATTTAATTAGGAACTATTTTCCTGTTGTGTTAATCGGCAATATCGGACGAAACGTTTGCGAATATTTCAGTGAATACAGTTTATGTGACCAAAGTTTATAAATATCTTCGCGACGAGAGTAATATTTCTAAAGGTAAGTTCATATTTACTACCTCGTTAAACCTAATTCAACTTTTAAATTAATTTTTGTTTATTTTTAACTTTTGGATTCTCAGCAATAATTTAGTTCTTATTTTTGTGTGTTTGTTGGTCTACACGCTCTGATATTTTTTAAAAAAAAAGGGAATAAAAGACACGTTGTTATGTTGAAAGTGAATACCTCGACGAAAACATGCTTGAATTCCCTACACAACAAGCTAGCAAACAAACAAACAAACATAATTTAATTGCTACATTATTCATTTCTAAAAAAAAGTGTTGAAATAATTTTCCATACAACTTTATAATTTGCAATAATCCTTTCCACATAAAATAATTATCATTTTATATTACTTTACTGAATTCGCAATATTTCACGTTATTTGGTTCGTATATCGCCAGCTCAAGTATACACTCGTTTTGTTTGATTGATTGATTGATAGGACCATCATCATTGCACTTCGGTGAGTAACCATGTGTGCTCCGATCTCTTTCTTACACAGGAAGATCTCAACGGCAGTGCACGAACTCCGTAGCACCGGCGAGGGTCCCCGATGTAATTTTGAAGATGGTGAAGATATTTGTGTCTATATTTTTATATTTAATATTTTCTGATGAACTTTGCCCGGGCAGTGACTTTCTAGCTTTCTCTTCTCGAATTTGAACTACCAAGGGTTCTTTTACCTGCCTTACTCGTTTTGCCCGTATATGTGTTTAATCTAGCCTTGTGTGTATATATGTGTGTGTGAGAGCGTGCGTGCGTGCAGACGCGTGTCTTCCAGAAACCATGCCATCCATTATTGCTTTTTCTGAACCCTGTCACCTTTTCATCATCATCAACAGTCCTCGTCGCGTCCAAAGAACACAAGTGGCAGAGAGAAACGATTTCACTCAATTCGATCTTGTGCCTATCGTTCTACTTCAAAGACAGTTCTATGCATGTGTTTGAGCTCTTCACCAAACGTTCACATCCATATGCCTCTTATGCCTCCCATTTTCTCGCTGGCACTTCTTTGTACTCTTCCTCTGACCTTTAATATGACCAAAATATTTCGGCATCCGAGACATGATGCTGTTTATGAACCGATGATTCTCAACGGTCAGCTCTTGCATGATGTCTATATTTTATCTCCGATTTGTCCAGTGCGTTCTATGAATTTGTCTACAGCCGTTGTTTCTAAAGATCACATTTTCTTCTTCAATTCTTGTGTAATTGTTCATGAATTACAATTTTATAATTTAGAAGATATTGAATTATTTTGTAGAAATTTTATTTAAAATTCTTTTTAAAAATAATTTTGCCCGGGCAGCTGCTCTCCAGCCGCTCTTCTCGATTTTCAAATGCCAACGGTTCTTTTACGTACTTAACTTGTATGCAAGACCTACACTATATCGTTCGTTTCTGATAGGACTAGGAACTCGAACTCCTCTACATTAAGATCAGTGAACTCTTGAAAAATATTCCGATGGCTCCACGAGGGAGCGAACCGAATACCTTTGAAACGAGAGGCGAGCACCTAATCTTTACGCCACAGAAACCCCCAAAAGTTGTTAATTATAGAGCCGAGAATAAGACGTTTTAAGAACTCCAGGGGAAGCGCCGAAACCAATGAATATGATCAATAAAAAGACACTGTACAAGTGTACTTGTTTAACTTTATTAATAAGTTACGTTAATTGCATATCCTTTACAGGACTTTGCGAATCAACCCCAGTTTTTTAACGCTGTTTGTTATTTTTCTAGGCATTATTACGTTCAGTAGTTTGCCGTTGCTTTCTAAACGGGTGGTGCCATCGTCCTTTTGTAAAATACACGGAAACAATTTGCAACCAAACTGTCCGCAGCGTGATTTGAACTCAGAACGTCAGGGTTAATAGACCAAGTCACTCTCCCCTAGGCCACAGACGCCACCCTTTATTGATTACGGAACCCAAATATAAAAAATTGATAATATTTTCAATTTCTGAATTATGTAGTGTAATTTTGATTTCCATAGTAGCAAAGTATAGAACCACATTCCCTTCTCGCACAAGCCCCCGGATAAGGGCCTGGGACCGGTGAACCCCATGTTGTAAAAAAATAGGAAGCAGCTACAGAAACTGAAACAGACAGAAAGAAACCGAAACTGCCCATGAAGATCCGGATGCCATTGTGGCAAAATAGCAAGATCGAATTGAGTGAAATTATTATGTTCCTGTCTAATTATTTTCATTAGGTTTATTCAATAACTTCTTCTTTGAACGCTATGTTAAACAAATCTTTGTGATTTGTATGTGATCTGAGCCTAAGAACGATTGTACGTTCTACCAGTTATGCACATACAAGTAGGCCATAACATCTGATTTCTGCGAAGTTTTTATTTACTAGGGTAGCTTTCCTAGGCCCCTACCTCAGTCGCCTCTTACAACATTCCTTTTAGGTAGCAGTGTTACTATTTGTTGCTCGCCTTCTGGGCCCCAGTAACACACGGTCGCAATAACTGTAAATCTTCTGTTATATAAACATGTCACTCCCTTCCAAATAATACTTGTCATTAAGTTGTTTAAAAACCAATTTATCGCTCATCGCATGATGTCTATCTTCAGTTCATAATTCCTTATCTGTTCATTTTTCATCAACTTCTTGTTCCTACTAACTTCGGGTGTTATCTCTTTTATACTCATTTTACTGTTATCTGACAGTCGATTAAAGTTTTGTCAGGACAGATGGTCGATTTCAGAATAGAAACAGAGAATTGGAGAAAAAAGTATTACAGAAATGGCAAATCATTACGAGTGGCCATGTCAGTACGTGATTTCAAGTCGACGTTTGGTGCGATACTCATGATATAGCTAATATTTTTACTCGGGTTTCACATCCGTGTCCGGAAATTGCTGTTCGCTGAGTCCGCCTGCACTGCTACAACTATTGCATGCAACATTCATATTTAGCAATCAAGCAATATATGATTTCATACAGTGAACTTCTACCAGTTATGGAGATTCGTGGAGACGGGAATACACGAAGGACGTGCTCCTAAAGTAAAAATACCAGAGGCTCATTGTATTGGAATATGACACGCGGTTCAATTTCGAGGTATGTACAGCTTGCACGTTTGAGAAGGAGATCATATTTATTAAACATACAGTTCTCTTTCCTCTTCCGCGTTATTGTTTAATATCATTTCCTAAAATTATTCAACATCATCAATCACAGTTGGTTCATATTTAGATGTCACTGATATTGTTTACAATATTGTATCATCATCGTCATTCTCATCATCATTACAAGCACCATCATCGCCATCAAGATCACTATCCAGTACATAATCTTGTGCAGAATTTTGTCGCCATAAGTCGCGCGAAATTTTGCTGTCAAACTGTAAATGTCCAGCATCTGTTGCTGTCATATTCAAGTCATCTATCTCCTCCATCAATTATCTTCACTTTGGTCTTCCTATTTTCTACTTTCCCTGAATGCGTCCTTCCATAATTGTCTTTTCGATGTTTTCAGTCTCTTAATGTATTCTTTTCTCGATCACGCCCAGACCGATGTACCCGATTTCTTCATAAATTCTATTCATGTGGAAATCTGATTCATGCAGTCTTAGCATTGGTGTGTTTTACGTCACATCTTCAGCATCATTTGGAGCTCTGGTGCTTATCTTTCGGCGATGTGTCCGGTTTCAGCCAGCGTTTACTCGGTTCGCTCTCCGTTCTGTTGCCATCTAGTGTTTTTACGATGTGGGTAGCTAGCCCCACCTCCAACCTCCTTAGTCGCCTCTTACGACATGTGTGGCAGGTAACAGTGTTTCAATTCTTTACACCCCAATTTGGGCACCGGTAACAACTCGAACGTTAATGTACTCAAAAACACCTCACGTCTTTAATCCTTAATCTTCTCATCAAACAATGTTTTAATCACTTCGGAGTCTTTCTTGTATAAATATACATGTCAGTTTATCTGTCCATAGCATTGTTAGTACTCTACTATTTCTATTCATCTTTTCATTGTTCTCTTCTTTTTCGATCCAGAAGCACTTGAGCTTTTCAGCTCTTCGGCTCGGTGCCATGGACATCGTAATCCTTCGGTTCGGTGCCACGAACACCGTAAATCTGGGGAATCTGTGGCTTTTTCTGCCATCCCGCGGAATTGAACCCGCACACACAGAGGGATAGTCACCGTAGTCCAACGTGCTACGAACAGGCTGGGCAGACGGGCCATAGTTCTCTCTACACCAACCACTTGTTAAACTGCGTTCATGGTCGGTATGTGATTACCGTGCGTTGTGTCAGTTTGGTGCCTAAAGACCCATAGGTCAGAACATTCGCGGTTTATATATGAATTTTATTTGTGCTCGGTTTCCTACGCAGGACACAACAAAGTGTGTGTTGGGGTAGAGAGGGGGCGTGTCTGACCTAGAGAAGTCCATGTCTCTATTCGAGCCAGAGCACAATTCACCTTTGACCTCGCAGACAAAATTACCCAGGGTACTTTACTAGAGAGTTGGGTTGACTTGTGTGTTCTACGGGTCAACAGAAGGATACTACTTTTCTATTTTGCCCTTCCTAAGAGAGATTAGCCAACCTCATCTCTGCTACGCCCCGGAGACACCTTGTAGACTATTTCTATTCGAAATAGATAACTCGTTCTCTCCTCCCTCCTCCCAACATCCCCAACTCATAATAGCCAAGCGCCTGAGTGGTTAAAGGGCCCAAATTTGGGTGTAAAGAATAGAACCACTGTTACCTGCTACGCATGTCGTAAGAGGCGACTAAGGAGGTATGGCTGAAATCGGATGCATGTGTCCTAAGCGTGTAGAAGTCTATGCGTTTAGGGCCTACCAAATCAATGTGCAACGTATACACGTTCTTGGCAAAGATCAAACATATCACAAAGAGTGATTAAAATTAGTCGTAAAGAACGAACGCAAAGAAGAAGGAGGTATTCGCCTCCACGTTGAGAAACATTGGTTTAAACACTCGTCTAATTTAACTCACACAATGGCGTATGCTTGAGTAATCCTGCATGTATATGTGGTTGCGTGTGGGTGTATCTGTATAAGTGTGTGTGTGATTTTACTTATATATATATATATATATATATATATAACATTAACACAATAGCATGTTAACGAAATAGTTATTTTAAAAAATAAGTTTGTTTACTTTATTTAATCTTTGTCTTGATTATAGAAGTTATTCATTGTATGGATTCCACAGTGCAACACCTAAACATGTGGAGATATGTACTGGAGATATCACTATTTGTAAACCATCTCCTCTAACGTGTAGGAGGATAAAGGGAAAAAACAATTTCCTTTATTAGTCTCACGTTACAGGTAACGTTATCTTTCGAGCAAGACCACAAGATGGAGAATGTCGAGATGTATGAGAAACGGATGAATGGTAAACAATATGCGGATATAACAAAGTGAGACTTTAGAGAGAAGGTTGGTTATTGCAAAGTCGAACAAGAAAGTTTGGAGAGAAGGTTGGTTATTGCAAAGTCGAACAAGAAAGTTTGAGAGAAGGTTGGTAAAACAAAGTAGAACAAAGACAGTTTGAAGAGAAGGTTGGTTTTAGCAAAGTTGAAAAAAGACAGTTTGGAGAGAAGGTTGGTTTTAGTAAAGTTGAAACAAGAAAGTTTGAAGAGAAGGTTGGTTTTAGCAAAGTTGAAAAGACAGTTTGGAGAGAAGGTTGGTTTAGTAAAGTTGAAACAAGAAAGTTTGAGAGAAGATGGTTATAACAAAGTCGAACAAGAAAGTTTGGAGAGAAGGTTGGTTATAACAAAGTTGAACAAGAAAGTTTGGAGAGAAGGTTGGTTATAACAAAGTCGAACAAGGAAGTTTGGAGAGAAGGGTAGTTATGACAAAGTCGAATAAAGAAGTTTGGAGAGAAGGGTAGTTATAACAAAGTCGAACAAGGAAGTTTGGAGAGAAGGGTAGTTATAACAAAGTCGAACAAGGAAGTTTGGAGAGAAGGGTAATTATAACAAAGTCTAATAAAGAAGTTTGGAGAGAAGGGTAGTTATAACAAAGTCGAATAAAGAAGTTTGGAGAGAAGGGTAGTTATAACAAAGTCGAATAAAGAAGTTTGGAGAGAAGGGTAGTTATAACAAAGTCGAATAAAGAAGTTTGGAGAGAAGGGTAGTTATAACAAAGTCGGATAAAGAAGTTTGGAGAGAAGGGTAGTTATAACAAAGTCGGATAAAGAAGTTTGTAGTGAATAATACAACAAAGTCGAAGAAAGAAGTTTGGAGAGAAGGTTGTAACAAAGTCAGACGAGAAATTGTCGACTCTTTACAATTATGCATTCATGTTTAGATTCAGGCAGTTTTCTTTGGTTACGAAAATGTAGTCAGTATATTTTTAGAAGCTAAGGAGACAAGCCTTATCGTCGGTACATTTCTCTAACAAAAGAATGAATCTGTTATCGGTTCGCCCTGTCTGTAAGTGACATTAATTCTACTGTTAATACTAAAGCTTCTTGTTTCCAGTCAAACATTGGTCTGCAACTTTCGTTGTAAATCTACTTCAATTCTGGTTTCCTACAGCTTTGCCCGCTGAGCTCGACTTTTTCCGCTCTCCGCTTCTCCTGGTCTTCGTCATGTAATCTATAATCTCTCCACTCTTATCTATCTATGTGGGTACCAACGAAAGACACGTTTGATTATGTTACACATTTGTTACCATTTAGTGTGCACATTTATCCCCCTTTATCTCTTTATTCTCTTGTTGTATGGTTTCTGTCTTGTTTACTCCTACCAGATTTTCAAGACAACACCATAGTAGATGTTATATAACGAAAATATAACAAGAGTAGATGTTATATAGCGAAAATATAACCACAGTAGATGTTATATAACGAAAATATAACAAGAGTAGATGTTATATAGCGAAAATATAACCACAGTAGATGTTATATAACGAAAATATAACCACAGTAGATGTTATATAGCGAAAATATAACCACAGTAGATGTTATATAGCGAAAATATAACCACAGTAGATGTTATATAGCGAAAATATAACCACAGTAGATGTTATATAATACAGATATACATACAGTAGATGTTATATAATAAGATATACACAAGTAGATGTTATATAATACAGATATACACAGAGTAGATGTTATATAATACAGATATACACACGGTAGATGTTATATAGCGAAAATATAACCACAGTAGATGTTATATAATACAGATATACACAGAGTAGATGTTATATAATACAGATATACACACAGTAGATGTTATATAATACAGATATACACACAGAGTAGATGTTATATGCCACAAATTGACACAATTATCTAACAATATGATTGTAAATATGAATGTACATTATGGACTGCCAATTCAAGTACATTTTATTATTAACTTGGGTCTTTCTAACTTTTCATGTTTTTGTTAATTTTTAACAAATTTTTCGACAATTTTACACACGAGTGCCTACCCCTACCACCTCCCCCAACGCCCCAATCGCCTCATTTCCTTTTCTCACGTATCTTCCTTCTCCTCCTAATATCTTTCTCCCAATCCATCCCCATCTCCGATCTCATTCCTTCTCCTTTCTTATACACCTGTCTCCCGTCTTAGTTATTTGTTCCCATTTCCATCAGTATCTCTTTCCTTTTATTCTTCCTTCTTTCCTCCATAATCCTTTTCCTTCTCTGTCTCGTTTTCATTTCATCCTCATCCCTCTTCACTCCTTCTTATCTCTCTTTTTTTCCACTCCTCAATCCTTGGCTTATTTATTAGACCTCTTCCTGTCTCTGCATCTCCTTATCTTTCTCAACCCAACTCTCTCTCCACCTTCCTCTTTATTTCTCTCTCTCTCTCTATATATATATATATATATATATTTCATCCATATATGCAATATATATATATTACATTTTTCAAGAAAGTCGACAGTTAAAGAAACTCTATCATATAGAAACTGACGTTGAAGATTCACATACAGCCAGTCTTACAGACAGTTTACAGGACTTAAGTGAATAAAGAAACACATCTCGTGCAGTCGAGCACGTAGTAACACCATGTGTTAACATACACTTTTATCTGGTTACTTATTTTTTAAAATCTCTCCTCTTTCTCTTCTCTCTTCTTTTTTCTTTTCAATATATATTTTCCGACTTCTTCCTCTTGAATGTATTCACAATTTGTAGGAGTGTAGTAGCTAGCCAGTCCCCTCCCAGGTGGCAGCTGAGGAACCAGACAGTTAGCTTTAGTGTGTAGTTTATATATATTTAGATAGTTTATTAGCAGACTTAGTGTTTACTCTCTAAGCAGAAGGGTAACACTAAAACGAGACATTGACGTAGTAAAACCTAATCGACGTAGTTGTGGAGTGACAGTCAGTTAGCAACATTTAGTAAACATGAAGAGAAAACATAAACACGATTAATGGGCGGACATGTTATGGAAAGTTTATGAAACATCAATAAACTTTTATGAAGTCTGATCAGACGGTGTTCTGTGACTTGTAACGTCGTTGGGTACTTTGTCATTAGCCGACCGCAAAAGACCTGAACAACGAGTTCCGGTAAACCCGTATCCTGAGGCGTGTCGGGGATTGTCCAGTGGTTTCCAAAGGTCGAACTGTCTGCGCGGTTTATTCCATTTGCGTTTTTAGGGGTTTCATGTTGAAAACCTTTCGTTTTCGGCTTTAAAAAAAATTAAGTAGTAACAAACAATCGCAAGATTTTAGGTACTTTGTCATTAGCGCACAACTGACAGGAAGACCTATTTTTAGAAATTGTCGGAAAGTGTCATCTATTTTTAGATATGTTGTAAATAGTCGTTGACAGTCCACTTTGGGACCCAGGTAGGTCAAGCATTAGTATGTCGATACATATACAGTGATAACAACACAAATACAGCGAGGAAAGGAGGAACAATTATATTATAGGAAAAAAAAAACAGAAATTGCCTAACCCTAACCCTGCCACAAAATATAAAATCTGGTACTTTGTCATTAGCCGACCGAAAAAGACCTGAACAACGAGTTCCGGGTAAACCCCGGTATCCCGTAGGCGTGTCGGGGATTGTCCAGTGGTTTCCAAAGGTCGAACTGTCTGCGCGGTTTATTCCATTTGCGTTTTTTTCCTATAATATAATTGTTCTCCTTTCTCGCTGTATTTGTGTTGTTATCACTGTATATGTATCGACATACTAATGCTTGACCTACCTGGGTTCCAAAGTGGACTGTCCACGACTATTTACAACATATCTAAAATAGATGACACTTTCGACAATTTCTAAAATAGGTCTTCCTTCAGTTGTTGCTAATGACAGTCTGAAATCAGTCCACTTTGCTAATTTAGTATACATTTTAAAATAAGAACAACCGAATGTTAAGAAACATTATGGGGTGAAAGACTTAAATAACAAAAATCTTATCAAATTGTTGCTCAAGATTACTCCTGAAGTAGTTCCTATCTTGAGTGTTAGTAATAGTTGTAGTTTCGGTTACTGATTAAGCATCTAAGTCAGACTTGTCCAACGCGGTATCCAAGGGCGCCATGGCGCCCGCGTGATGTTAAGTCTTTCACCCCATAATGTTTCTTAACATTCGGTTGTTCTTATTTTAAAATGTATACTAAATTAGCAAAGTGGACTGGATTTGCGTTATCTTAAAAAAGTATATCTAGCCAGTGTAGTGGCTGAGAAGAGCGAATGGGTTACTACATAATTTACATGTACACACTGTTATGTAGACTTTTACGCATATATGTATGTGTGTATGTGATTGTATGTGTATATGCGTATGGTGAGCTGCATAGCGGTAAACGCTCACAGGGTGGTCAGAAAAGCGATTCAAAGACACACTCAAGAACTCGATGAAATCCTTTGGCATAGGTGTCAACAACTGGGAGAATGTTGCTCAAGACATATCAGCCTGGCGTACACTTCTTCGACACGGTTCATCGGCCTGTGAGGCAGGTAGAACAGCACGGATGGAACAAAAACGTCAAAATAGAAAGGCAGTAAAACTTCCCACTTGTGCAAGTATACCTTGCCCACACTGTACAAGAACATTTCAAGCCCGTATCGGGCTCACTCACAGTCAGGCTCTAGCACCAGACAATTGGCCGGGTATTCCCTGACCTAGATAAGAAAAGGGATCTGGAAATTACAGATGTTTAATAGAACACTGCAAGCTTTTTTTGCAATTTTACTCAATTCGGTGAGTCTACGGTTATTTATTGTGAAAAATATTTATAATATTGATATTCCTTATTGTTAAACTTAACTTGTTGCATAATATGACTTCGAGTTAGCATTTTGTGTTGATTTTAAAATGAATTCGTCTATATACACCAATACTGGAATGCGAGGTCACGTGGTGTAGTTGGGGTCTGATTTCCCCACAATTCTTACCTGAGCCCGAAGGCCCAGTAGTTTATATTTGGCTCTGGCTCACTAGTCATCTACGCACACACAGACAAACATAACGCAACTACATTCCCTTGGATGAAAATTGTGTTTGTTCATCAGCACCCGTGATGGACGAGCATCATATGCGTATATGAGTTATATCACAATCATTAATTTATGATACAAATAATCAACGTCCTCAAAAATACATAGGAGAGCTTTGCAGATACTACGGAGTTTTTGCATCAAGATCTTCCTGTATAAGAATGAAAGTGAAGAGCTCATGGTTGTTCCCTGAAGTGCAATGAGGGTGGTTTTGTCAAATAATAAATTAATGAATAAATCGATGAATCAATCAATCAATCAGATATGTATATGTATGATGTTCTTGTATATGTACCCATTTGTGCGTTTATTGCTGATGAAGAATTGAGTTACTGATTGCTTGATATGATTATTATCATTGTACTTTGGTAAATAACCATGGGTTTTTCAATCCCAGAAAGATCTCAGCGTCAGTGCTGTAACCCTGACGTAGGTTCCCGATGTAATTTTGAAAATGGTGAAATGTTTTGTGTGAATCTTCAATGTTTATAATGAATTTGACTCGGGTAACGGCTACGCAGACTGCTCTTATAGATATCAACTGCCAAGAGTTCTATAACGTTCTTAACTTGAACACATTTATTGGTTCTCCTTCGCCCATAGGAAGCATAGGTCCACAACCAAGGCCTTCCAAGCCCGCCTATTCAAGACGATCTTTCCCAGATCTCTACCCATTTTATTGTCATGAATCCCTCCTTGCGAGGTCTTTCCTGGGATTGGGGGAAGGCAACCTATGAATATTCCTGGTTGTGGTTTCTATATTTAGTGAATTTTATAGGGTGGGGTAGCTAGCCGCAAGCCCAACCTCCCTAGTCACCTCTTATGACAGGCGTGGCAGGCAACAGTGGTTCTATTCTTTACACCCCTAATTTGAGCCCAGGTAACCACTTGGGCGAGTTATTGGTTAGTGGTTCCTTAACCGACGTCATTGCACTCCGGGGAGACCTATAGGTGCTCAGTGTTCCCCAAGAAATGTCGGAGTGCATTCATACTGATGGTTCATGTAGCTCGCTGGTGAATCACACTTCTCACCATGCCCCTCAGGCATCCAGTTCTACTTGTACAACGGTAACTCCAAACTCCTTAAATCGGTTGATAGATTCAACATCTTTTTAAAAAGTGTTGTCATCCGTCTACGATGTGGATTATTCTCTTGTCATATTTCTTTACTTACACTTTTCAATAAAGTCGACAGTTAAAGAAAACTCTATCATATAGAAACTGATGTGTGCTGATTCACGTACCAGCTCAGTCTTACAGACAGTTTACAGTACTTAAGTGAATAAAAAAAACCATCTCGTGCAGTTGAAACCATCATCTACATGACTAGGAACTCGATCTAATCCACATTAAGATAAGAGATCATTGGAAAATTATCCCAATCGTTGCATGCGGGAAACGAACTGAATGCATTTGGAGAGAGAGGCGAGTAGCTTACCTCCATGCCCCAGTGTCCCCCTACAAAACTCCCTGTGGACCAGGAGCCACACTATGCGGCGTTTTTACTCTATTATGGCTTTTGCCCTGGTCCACTAAGAGTTAAAGGGTTTTAAAGCCGAAGGATGGATTTCATTGCACCGAGTTTTACCCCATATGGCTCGGTCCTCTCCATAGAAATGGCACGCCACCTGCCGAGACTATTCCACAGAGCACGAACTCCGTAGCTCCAACAAAAATCCTAGGGATCTCTGGAAATTACTGAACTCGTGAACAGAACGGCGCGGTCCGGATTTGAACGTACGACCTTCGATTCACAAGGCAAAGGGCGTAACCACTTAGCCACAGAGACCCCGCACTTATTAGAAGAGACCCCCTACGTATGATGATGAATACTGTAGGCCCTAATCAAACTTACCATCACTACCGCGCAACAATCATGACTGAAACGATAGTTCTGCGACTGGAAACAAATATGTTCGAAAACATTAATATTAGAAAGTGCCAAAATGATGTGCTTAAACGCGTGTCTGTGCTTGTACTGTGTATGTGTGCGCGCGCGCGTGCTGCATGCGTGCTCTTGTATCTTCGCGTGTTTGTGTGAAATAAAGAAGAAGAAGAAAGAAAGGTAATAGAAAGTCAGATATCGTGTCTGTATTGCTACTAATACTGTCCATTAACTTCACACTTTAGACAAAGACATAATATTAACAGAGAAGTAAATGAAGAAACGTTAAATGAATTGTACAGTAAGATTCACTTTAAAAAAAAAGATACATTTAAATCCTTGAGAATTCTCTTCAATAAATAGGTTATTGGTTATTGTCCACTAAACTGACGTCATTGCACTCCGGGCAGACCCATAGGTGCTCAGTCTCCACCAACATATATCGAAGAGTATGCATACTGATGGTTCCTGTGGCTCGCTGATTAAACACACCTCTCATTCTGCCTCTCAGGCATCCAGTTCGACTTGACAACGAGTAACTCCAAGCTGCTGAAATCACTTGATCGATTCAACATCGATTTTAGTGTCCTCATCCAACAGACAGTCGCGAAAAGACCGAAGAATATCCCCATTACCCATCTTCAACTCCCCAACAATCGATGCTGTTGATGCAAGCCTGTCCGCTCTCTCATCACCGTAAATACCGCATGCCCAGGACAGTATATCCACGTAAGCCGCTGGAGGTTAGAAACTTCTATAGACAACATCCACTCATACCGAAACTTCAATAAATAGATAACATAAAACATAATAGTCACTAAGACATGCACCTTTCTTTTTAAACAGAGACAATATGATAGAATAATCTCTTTGCGATTTACTTTAAAAAATTGACAACAATAATAGAATAGTCGCTTCCAAAAATAGAAAAAGGAAAACATAGAATAGGTACTTAACGATTCGCTTCAAAAATTGGACAAAATAATATGGATATTTTCCATTATTCTCTGATCTCAATTTAGGTGAGCTCTAGTTCCTAGTTCTATCGGAGTTGGATAAAAAAATGTTAATTCCGCGTTCAAGTTGAGTACAAAATGAACATTTGACACCTGACCATCAATAAGAGTAGACTGCAAAAGTCACTGCCAGTGCAAAATTCATTGATAAATTGAAAAATATATTCATACCAAATTTTTACCACCCTCAAAATTACATCGGGAACCCTCGCTGGCGCTGCAAAGTTCGTGCATTGTCACTGAGATCTTCCTGTGTAAAAGAGATCTGAGCACAAATGGTTATTCACAGAAGTGAAATGATGATTGTCCTATGAATCAATTAAACAATCAATGCTAAATTCACTTATTCTGTTCTCTTGTCAGCGCAGTCATACCAACTATCCCCACAAGGAAACCAGACAATACAGAACAGATAGCTGGCCAGCAAGGACTAGACGATAACATACATATTATACAAGTTACCTATCTGACTAGAAACCATCAACAGCTTCTAGATAAGTAACTTGTGACTATAAGAAACGAGGTAAGTTGTGTATTTGTTTTCCTACATGGTATGACAGAGAAATATAGCACAATTTTCTATAAGTTCATTCACACAGGGGGTCTCAATGGTGAAGTGGTTAAGTCGTTTGCCTGTCGTACTGAAGGTCTCAATGGTGAAGTGGTTAAGTCGTTTGCCTGTCGTACTGAAGGTCTCAATGGTGAAGTGGTTAAGTCGTTTGCCTGTCGTACTGAAGGTTGTGGGTTCAAATCTGGACGGAGACACATGTGCAATATTTGTACATGAGATCTATATGATTGTTGCTAGAACTACGGAGTTCATGCTTTGTGCAATACTCTCGGCAGATGGCATGCCATCTCTGCCGACATCGACGGAGCCATATGACGAAATTCGGTGCAATAAAGTCAATCCTTCGCCTATGGACCCTTTGGACACATATTGAACAGTATTTTAGGTTTGTTTTTCAGCTTTTTTGTTGTTGAAACTGTGTATGTCTGATTAGAGTTCCTGCGTAGTCATGGCGACTATAACCATTTTAGCGTCATGGCTTGCTTTTCTTATTACTTGTGTCCTTCTTCATTCAGGCGAATCTTATTTCGACTTCAGAGGTACTTGTAAGAAAAAGATAACGCACTAATTAGTCGAACCACGTACCGTGTAAACCCCGAGAATTTTTGGACAAGCACTGACCTCGAATCCCGGTATTACCACGGTACGTGGTTACTAGAGCAGTTTGTCATCAACTTCATTATTGGCGACCCTACTTTTTGTAGTGTTACTAAAAGTTATTAAAGCTGCCATCATAAAAATAAGTTAAACTTATGTTTGTATTGTTAACATCTCCTTCTTCTTCTTCACATCCACCATTTACTTTTTATGGGAGGGGATGTAGTGATCGTGTGTCTGCTTGTTCTAATGCACTTTGTAAGCTGTTATTCATTTTCTTAATTAATTAAAGAGATTGATGTAAGGGAAGCAATAGAGATTAATATTAGTTTTTCATGGATTGATTCCCTTCTATTAAAAGATTTGTTCGGCTTGTTTTAAGACAGTAAATTAAATTTGTTGCATGTGAAAAAAATGAATAATGAAAATCGTGACATATCCTTTACAGGACGTAGCCATCAACCAAAGTAAACGAGTCGTTGATTTTCTAGGCATCACTTATACGTTCAGTAGTTTGTCATTGCTTTCTGAACGGTGAGGTCTATTTTTACCTTTGGTAACATTTTATTTCTATGATAACATGTCATTAATTTAGAAAATATATTCTGTGTTCTCGAGATTCATTGTTGCAACACAATTTTGCATTTGTTCTTGTCTTTCTGTAATACAAAACTAGTTCCATATTCTTGTCGCCACTGTAATACAAAACTAGTTCCATATTCTTGTCTTTCTGTAATACAAAACTAGTTCCATATTCTTGTCGCCACTGTAATACAAAACTAGTTCCATATTCTTGTCGCTACTGTAATACAAAACTAGTTCCATATTCTTGTCTTTCTGTAATACAAAACTAGTTCCATATTCTTGTCTTTCTGTAATACAAAACTAGTTCCATATTCTTGTCTTTCTGTAATACAAAACTAGTTCCATATTCTTGTCTTTCTGTAATACAAAACTAGTTCCATATTCTTGTCGCCACTGTAATACAAAACTAGTTCCATATTCTTGTCGCTACTGTAATACAAAACTAGTTCCATATTCTTGTCTTTCTGTAATACAAAACTAGTTCCATATTCTTGTCTTTCTGTAATACAAAACTAGTTCCATATTCTTGTCGCCACTGTAATACAAAACTAGTTCCATATTCTTGTCGCTACTGTAATACAAAACTAGTTCCATATTCTTGTCTTTCTGTAATACAAAACTAGTTCCATATTCTTGTCTTTCTGTAATACAAAACTAGTTCCATATTCTTGTCGCCACTGTAATACAAAACTAGTTCCATATTCTTGTCGCTACTGTTCTTCTAGTACTTTGTTGGCGTTCTTCATTGTAACAGTGCTCATGTGTGTGTGTGTGTTTTGTTTGTGTGTGGGTGTGCGTGTGTCGTTGTATGTGCCAGTGTGTGTGTGTGTGTGCGTGTGTGTGTGTGCATGTGCGTGTGTGTGTGTGTGTGTTTGTGTGTGGGTGTGTGTGTGCGTGTGTATGTGCGCGTGTGTGTGTATGTGCGCGTGTGTGTGTGTGTCGTGTGTGGGGCGTGTGTGTGTGCGTGCGTGTGTGTGTGTGCGTTCGTGTAGTTATATTTGTAAGTGAGTTTATACATAAACATACACTTTCTTCTTCTTCTTCTTCTTCCGAACGCTCCATATCGACCACTTGTTAAACCACTCTTTGTGATTTGTATGTGATCGGAGTCTAAGAGCGATTATACGCTGTGCCAATTATGTGCCTACAAGTAGGCCATCATATCCGATTTCTGCCACGCTTTTTACTTACTAGGGTAGCTTCCATAGGCCCCTACCTCAGGCGCCTCTTACGACATGCCTTGTGGGTCGCAGTGTTACTATTCTTTGCTCTCCTAGCGAGCCCCACAACACATGGAGGAAACATATACAAGTATATATACATACATACACACATTTTTAGCATTCTCTTGTAACGTAAATTCAGTGGTGGGCCTCGTATAGTTCTTCTACTTCTTGTGTCCTTCATCATCAACCGTTCAAGAAGTCAGGGACTCTCACACGTTGTCTATTGTATAACAGAAACACCCTCTCCACTGTGCTTAATTTATGATCACCCTTCGTATTAGAAAAGCAACTCGCTAATCTCCTCCATGGAACTGAGACCGATATTTCTTGCTGAGAGAGGCAAGAAATATCGGTCTCAGTTCCATGGGGGAGATTGAGCGAGTTGCCCTGTATAGAACGGTATGGAGAAATTACTTGCAGGCTCTATGTAACGTATAACGGTACGAGAGGAATTATTATTATTATTTATTATTTGTATTACGCCTTACAATTAGTTCATAGTTTTCATCCAGTCCAAGTTATCTACGTCTTTTTATATGTCATGTCATTACTTGTATCGTTATCTTGTCGACGTTTAGCAGTTTCTGTTTATCAACTACTTCAGAGCTATACCAGAGGAATCATTGGACGTTCTCTCTTAACTGGTCTTTCTATACCTTAAGGTAGAAGATGAGTGGCTAAACTAGGTATGCATATGCAACCAACAAATGCACTTACAAAATTGAACTTCGTTTTAATAATACTAGATCCTTTGTAGTTAGTCTCTGTTCTCCATTGACTGAATGATTAATTGGTACGACCAGTGGCGGCTCGTGATCGTATTTGTGTGTGGGGCCAGACACAAATTTTCGGGAAAATAATGGCTTTGGGTTAGGTTATATTTTAATTAATTAAATAATAAATACGTTATATATTATTTTTGGTGGGGCCCGGCCCCTCTGGCCCTTAATGATGAACCGCCACTGGGTACGACCATCATCATTACACTTCCGGAAATAGCCATGTGTGCTCCGATCTCTTACACAGGAAGATCTCAGCGGCAGTGCATGAACTCCGTAGCACTGGCGAGTGTATTCGATCTAATTTTTGAAGATGGTGAAAATTGTGAAGAAATTTTATTCTAAGCTATTTTTAGAAATTTTGTCCGGACATCGGCTTTACAGTATACTCTTATCGATTTTCAACTGCCAAGGGTTCTATTACCTGCTCAGCTAAAACACGGGACCCTCGTTTTATCGTCCATCTCGGAAAAAAAACTAGATATGTCAAGGAGAAATAGTTGAGCGTACCTTTGTTGTGCGTTACCTTCCGTGTCTGTAGTATGTTAGTACTGTCAAATGTGTTGAAATTATCTATATATCTAATGTATTCTTAAAGCTGTAACTGAGTGTCACAACTGTCCTCTTCTATTTGTCAGCGTTCTTTGATCATACACTTAACTCACTGTGTACCACAAACTTGGCAGTCAGCTTCAGGTTTATCAGGTTACCCCAAAGCGTAGTTTTCAGTTCGATTGGATTTGGCCAGATTTAAGACCGTTAATTGAACTGGTTCAAAAATATTTTATTTTTTCATTGGGCTCTACCCGGAAGTGCCTCAACGAGAGTACACAGCACGATTGAACGTGTAAACTCCAAGCATCATTATTCTTTCGAATAAAAGCTGCTCTGAGTTTGTTTAAGTGTGTTTGATTGTGCCGTTTTATGAAGGCTCCCACCCTTTGTCGCGATAAAGTGGGCATTACACTTTGATCTTAGCCAAATTGCAGAGAAGGTTAAAACATACATTTGTGAATCAACTATACCTAATATTTAATATGCAAGTATTTTTCATTCTGTTGGTTCTTTTACATAACCTTCAAAATTATGGTAATTACAATATGATTACTTTTCCACCCTGGGATATCTAGTTCACAAAGTGGTCACACGATCATATCAGTTGTCCATCTTCTGGGTCAGCTCAATTCAATGGCTCGAATTCTGTGTTTGGTTATTTCTTTTTTCGGAAGCTCCGAATACTTGTACATCTACTGCCTATTTATTAATCATATTCATTGATTATTTCTTCCGTTGCTTCCCTGTGGTTATTATAACAGAAACTCCTTATTCACGTCTACTTTCTCAGCACTAACTTGGTACATTTCATGTTGTATTATGTTTAACTTATTCAATATTTTCATAGTCATCGTTTGGCATTAAGAAATAAGTATTATACCCTTAATCAAGAACTTCTTTCTTGATCAACCCGGTACAGATATGAGGCTACTGTTAGGATTAAGATTAATTTCTTATTCAATTCTATGCGTATTGTTCTTCATTATTATCTTATCTGTCTAGCTACTCATGCAGTCAGGTTGCAAGGAAAAATAAAGTTCTCGTTTTTGAACCAAGTATGTTATAGAGGTTGATGTGTGTCCACATCAGGGTTGTCAATTTGGCTTTTTAATAGCCAGATTCGAGAAATTTGGCTTTTTTAAAAAGTTGTTGGCTTCAAAAAAAGTTTTTGACTTTTTGACCGATTTTTGCCTTTTTTCATATGCACACTTTTTATTCTAAACATATGTATAATTCTTAAGAGCAAATTGGGAAAATATACTTAATATAGGGTTTTTATTGGTTTTGGCTGGTATTAAAGAATATGTTTAGTACTAAAAATTATGAAAGATTATGGAAAGTTAGTTCACTTCCTACTTTGATCTTTTTCCTGCCTCGGATTATGCACTGCATTCCCGTTATCTGTTTTTATTCGCGTGTAATTTCGCAAGGAATCTAACTATGGTGACATAAAAATGGAAACAATCTTATGACAGTAGTCGTAAATATAATACCAATTGGAAATAGACCTTTGTATAGGTAAATAGATCTTCTGAAGGATCACAAAATGCGTTTTGTAAATTATGCCACTTTACCGTTCTGCCTAAAGCCAGTAGACTCGCTGCACATGAAAAATCAGAAAAAAACAGAGAACTCCATCAACAGGACAGAATACACTTCAAGTGAAGAATTCCCTAGACAAAATTATGATAAGGTTAAGGCAGCAGAACTTCAAGTGGCTGTATATGTGGCCTGTCACTGTGCTATCCGTTCTATCGACCATCTTAGTGAAATAATGATAGGTCATGGACAAGGGCGCACTTTAGAGTACATAAGGTTGCACAGAACAAAATGTTCTTGTTTAATAAAAAAAAACATCACACCATCTATGAAAGATGATCTCATTGTTGACTTAAAGTACAAGAAATACGATATAATTATAGATGAATCTACTGACATTTCAACACAAAAGCACTTGTGTATTTTGGTTCGATATTTGAGTGATAGGACACATGGAATTTCAACTGGATTTCTAGCTTTAGTTCCGATGCAAGAGGCTGCAGGAGAACAGATGTTTAATAGAAGACGAAATTACAAGGTGTGGTCACAGTCTTAGGAACTGCATTGGTTTTGCGTCGGATGGTGCGTCTAACATGGTTGGTTGTAGCAACTCTGTGTAGTCTAGGTTGAAAGAGGCGTCCCCTCACTGTGTGCAACTCAAGTGTATCTGCCATTCACTCGCATTGTGCATTCAACATACAGTATATGAACTACCATCAAATATTGGATTTTTACTGTCAGAAATACCACACTGGTGTCGCCACATCGAGTTGAGAATAGAAGCGTTCAAAGAGTTGTTTTTTGTTATAAACGCATCAGCAGAATTTGACGTTGCTCGAACTGCTCTTCTTCCATTTGAAAAAACTGTCGTCTACGAGATGGCTTGCTTGAGGAAAAGTTATGTTTAATATTCTGATGAGCTGGGAAGAGCTGAAGGCTTTCTTTACTTCCGAAGAGTTAAATCATGGAAAGATGGACACTAAATATAAAGCGCGATTGTTAAAGGAAATGTTTTCAGACTATAAGAATTATTTGTTCTTTGAGGTTGCAACACCTGTTGTGCAAGAATTTGAGAGACTAAATGGTTTTTTTCAACAAACTAAGACTGATCCTCATCACTTATGCCAGGAATTGTTCTTACATCATAAAAGTATTAGGAACAGGTTCTATCTATCAGACGACAGAAAAAATGTACAGTCCATGTTGTAGCCACATTTTTCTTTAATATGATGAGTTTATACAGCAAAATAATAGTCCACATGCTGGTCAAGAAATAGAATATGTAAAAGCAAAGTGTATGACTATGTTAGAGGAAGCTCTCCACCAAATTACACAACGTCTTCCCCCTGCCAGAGATACATTTGTTCATCAACACGAGTCATTTAAAGAGCTTGCCAACTTTATTCTGACTTGTTTAATAACTCCAGTTAGTAATGCTATTATTGAGAGGGTGTTCTCTCTTGTATCATCAGTCAAAACAAAAGCTAGAAATAGAACGCAGCTGTAGTTTCTTGAGGCTGTAGTGAGAATAAGAACAGAACTGCTCTTATCTAACAAATATTGCAAGGCTTTACTGCTCCTCTAATTTGGTAAAGAGCTTATCTATTGATAAAGTGTATGGTGCTGGTTTCAGTGGTGAGGATAGTGATTACCTTGATTTGGAACTCTTCTTATGATGTAGCTGAGTATGAAATAGCATTGTTTGCCTCCTGGCTTTTTTGGGCTTTTTCCGGCCAGTGTTTGGCTTATTTTCTCAATTTATAGTTGGCAACGCTGGTCCACATTGTTTAAGTATTTGTTTGATGTCGAGGATGTCGCTTACACCTCTTCCTCTCCGTCTTCGTCTCTCCTTCAGTCCAAATTTTATACTGTTATTGGCGCAGACTGGGCTTTATAATCATTAGATGGTGAGCCATTTTCCCCTCGTCTCTAAATTTTCTATTTTTTTTTAATCATTATCATTCTATATCTTTTCATTTTTATTGCATTCTAATCTACGTAATATTAGACAACAACAGCAGCCGATTTGATTAAGTTGTCAATCTTTTATGTAAATACGACAGCATCATGTTTATAATTATCTTCTCTGTAGTGTTCTGTGATGTGTCACTCTCACCTCCCCTCTCCCCATCCTCATATCTGGCTTTAACTTTATATCAGCGATGTGAGTCGCAGGTGTCACGGCGCCGCGTGATACATTCCTGGCGCCCCTTTTCTTTTACTCTGCCGGTTTTGACGTTAATCAATATTTTAAGAAACAAGTATTTCTGAATAAAATAATGTTTCAGATTTTTCCTTAAAACAATATTTAAAAAAAAATAAACGTTTAAGTCAGGATAACATTTTTATCTTTTACTATTTTTGATTCATTTTTCTATTTGTTTTCTTCGTCCGCCCGCAATGAATTCAGGCTTAGGTAGTCATGGCACCTAATATGCCGCCTTTAGTATTCTTGCGTGAAGGTTTATTTTCTTATCCCCAGTGTCTCTCGCCATTCTGACGGAGCTTACTCTGACTTCAGGTAATGTTACTTTACTATTATTAGTAGTAGTACTAATTACTGTAATTGCCACACTGCGTCCGCGCCTTCAGTCCCTAGTCATTTGTGTCCCAATATATAAAACAGGTTGTACAGTACTGCTCTACATTATCATATCTCAGATTGTATAACATTGAAATGTTTCTGTCTACCTGGAGTGCATTTTTTTCTGAGATCCTAGCATCAGTGGCGGCTCGTCATTAAGGGCCTGTGGGGCCGGGCCCCACCAAAATAATGTGTAATGTGTATTTTTTATTTTATAAATTAAAATATAACCTAACCCAAAACCATGATTTTTTCGAAAATTTTTTTGCCCCACCAACAAAATTAAGCACGAGCCGCCACTGCTTAGCATTGTTTCAGTAGCTACATATGCTTTTTTGTAACACACTTGACAGGTGGTGTGCCATTTCTGCGGAAGAGGACCGAGCCAAATGGTGAAAAACCCGATACAATGAAGTCAATAATTTGCCTCTACACTCTTTTCTAACGTCTGTCACTACTCATACCAATGTAAACAACAATCTTTAAAGTCATTTTTTTCCCGATCCAGAAGCACTTGAGCTTTTCAGCTCTTCAGCTCGGTGCCATGGACATCGTAACCCTTCGGTTCGGTGCCACGAACACGTAAATCTGGGAATATGTGGCTTTTTCTGCCATCCACGGAATTGAACCCGCACACACAGAGGATAGTCCCCGTAGTCCAACGTGCTACGAACACGCTGGGCAGACGGGCCTTTAAAGTCATAAAGTTCATGTGTTGAATTCAGTTAACGTATCTCACCCTTCTCTCATCAATTACCCCCTCTCTCTCTCTCTCTCAGTGTTTCTCTGTTTCTCTCTCTCTGAGTAAGATAACAACGACACTTTAGTTATATAACAACCATGTAAACAACGAAACACATGTGGTTTGTCAATGTTCACAAAGCGTGAAATCATCAATCATTACCCGTGCTGGCATTTATCAACAATTTTCAATACAACTGTTCTCAAACGATGTTTTCTAACATTTTTATACAGTTACCAACACTGGAATTTCACTTTGAAAAATGTGAACTAATGCACTTTTTAAAAAAACATGCACTTCCCCTTCTTCTAGCAAATAAAATATTGTTTTGTTTGACATTGATTTGTTTTAATTCATAAGTTTATCTTTTTATTTGTTTTTGTCGTAAATGCTTGTTTTGTCACCCTTTTACGTTTTTATAGCAATTCTGTTTTTTCTTCTATTCAATTCTTTGTCTTGTCAATTCCTTTTTAAAAAAAAAAATACAATTTGCTGTCTTCATTCCATTGTTTTGCCTGCAACATTATACTATCAAGATGAAAATACTGTATATATGTATACGTAGCATTGCAGTATTGATCTCTTTGATAAACCTGCTGCCTTGTGGGTTTTGGCTGGGGACAGCAAAAGGCTAACGGAGAGCAACCCAGTAAACGTTGGTTGAAATCGAACACGCCGCCGAAGGATAAGCACCTGTGCTCCAATAGGTCCTGAAGGCTGTGCACGTATATCCGTTCTTGATGTTTGGCTGCTTTATATATCACAATCGAATGATAAAAGCGGCCTAGGATGATCGCGAGAGAGATATCTCTTTGATTGAAAGGATCTTCATCATAACACTTCGGTGAATAGACATATGTGATCCGATCTCTGTTTTACACAGGAAGATCTCAGCGGTCATGCACGAACGGTCCCGATGTAATTGGAAGATGGTAAAAGAATTGTTAAAATTGTATTTAATCTTTCTAATAAATGTTGCCAGGCAGAGGCTGTATAGCATACACTTATCTATTTTCAACGGCCAAAGGTTCTATAACGTATTCAACTTGAACATTTTATCGTCCGTCTCCGATAGTTCTAGGAATTCAATCTCAACTACTTTAATATCAAGGATTTCTGGAGAAATATTTCGATCACTCCACGTGGGAAAAAAACCGAGTAACTTTGGAGCGAGAGACAATCGCATTACCTCGACATCACAAAGATGATTAAGTGTTGCAGAATGAGCTACTCTGTTTACCAGAATGGGCGGATGCCAGTTTTTAAAAATATTTTTTTATAACCATATTATGCTACAATCTTAACGGACTGTCATCGCGTAATGGAGCTATTGCAACCCCGCCCCTTTCCTTTAGTAGAAAATATATATATGTGATTTTGAATATAAATGTTACAGCAGAGTCCTTCGAAAATCATGTACATAGAATTGAATAAATAGATCTATCCAGAAGGAGCTCAGTCATAGAAAACCTGACTGATGCAACAAATAAGAATGAGAAAATTGAAGTATTTTGAACAATTAGATTTGAAGAAGACCATTATGGAAGGAGGCTTCCCGGCAAAGAGGAGAAAAGAAAGACCAAGTAGATGATGCATTCATTATGTTACTGATGACTTGAGCATGATGGCTGCAGAGGAGTATGAGAAATTTCGAACGATTGTTAGGGTGTAAATATGAACTCTACCTGGGTAGAAGCACAGCCAACTCTAACTGACTGTGGTAGAAGTTTCTGCAGCACTAATCATAGCACAACACACCTGGAGTTGTTGGAGATTTCTGGGTTTTCAGGAAAGCTCAGGTACTCCCCATTGCACTTTAGTAAAAAGAGTGAAAATTCAGAATTCCTGGGACTAGAAGAAGAAGAAGAAGAAGAAGAAGAAGAAGGGTGTAAAAGTACTGCTCAGAAAGAAGATATTTAGTGATGAGTGTTATAATAATTGCAAATATGCTTAATCTTCAAATTAGAAAATCAAGAGATAGTGTGTACACAATATCTAATTATCAGCTACTTTTGTCTTTCAATGAAAGTTTGATTATTTTAATAAATTTATATTAATTTTGTTTCGGAAGAGAAACATCGATTACATTCCAATTTTGTTAACATTCTCTCTCTCTCTCTTACAGACACACACACACAAACACACACACACCCACTCACTAGCTTAAAAATCCGTTTGATCGTGGATTGACCTACATATGTTTCTTGTGTTAAATATTCTCAGACTAGTGCTCTCTCGGACCACCGAATTCGTAATTTCCTACTTGCTATTTCATTTCATTAGCAGAACCGATAAAAATAAGGAGGGGGTTGGAAGGGGAAAAAAGGAGAGAAAATAAAACAGACCAGGGCTTGGAGGTCACAATAGGTCAGAATCAGTGATAGCTAGACTGACTGAGAGAAGAAAGGGGATGAAAATGAGGATTTGTTTTTTCCATTCGTGTCTAGACTAGCAACACGTTCCAGAAAATAATGAAAATAATTGGTTTTTTTTTTAATCTTTGTGTATCTCGACTATCAACTGAGCTGAATAGAGCAAACCATAAAGTGGTACACACAATCTACCCTTCTCTAGTTCAAGTTTAACAGTGACCATTGTTTATTTGTGAGGCCAACCTATTTGATTGATTTATTTTGATTTCTTTCAATAATATTCACTCTATTTCTAATTTTGTTCTTGTCATTCCTATTTCTTTGGATCATGTTTCCATGACATATTTTGAAGGTCTCGTGAATCTGCATACATATAAGTGTGTATGTATGTATATATGTGGGCTAAAGAGAGTAGTGTGTGTAAGTGTGTTATTGTATATGTATATGTATTAAACATTTCGTTTTCTTAAAAGCTCTCTGTTCTCATTTCGGAGATAACACTGGGGGAATTCTATAGGGTAGCATAATTATGGGTGTTTGTCCGATACCGTCAACACGTACGGGCTTGGTTACTAACTTTGTCCATTCTTGTCACCTGAGACACCTTTTTTAGATACTTCATTTATTGAAGCTGCCTTTCATCGGTTGAGAACAAGGAATTTGTTATGTCTTTGGGGGGTAAGAACCCCAGGGAAAGCTACGGAAGCAAAGAATATGATCAATAAATATATAGTGCACAGGTATTGAAACAAATTGACAAACACAGTTTGAACTGAAGACAATGGGTATCGTAAGACCTGTGCTAGGCTAGGCAATGGGTATCGTAAGAAATAAGGGTAAGTTCTTCGAATCCTGTGTTTGTCAATTTGTTTTTTCGGAAGCTCTTATATAGGTTGAACACTGTCTATTTATCTTTCATGGGTTGGGGACAGTGCCCAAGACTCGCACTTGTAGGTCAAGACTAACACCTATGCGGTGCGGTGTACACTAAATTAACAAAGCTAACTTATTAACATACTAATGAAATAGCTGAATCAATTCTGTAAATCCACATAACAAACATATTGCAGTTATATATTATTTTGTATTATTATGCTAAGCCACTGACTACCATTCTTATCCCAATACGTATCCAACTTTGATACTCTTAACCTTGCCCAAAGCCTTGAAAATAATTCGATAAATCACACTCAATGACCTGCTACAACTATAGAGCCTCTCGCGTATTTGAATATAACCTAATGGAATAATGTTTTCCACTTCCAATAATGTGGGTTTTTTATTGTTGTTCCTGAGGATCAGGGCCGGGTCATTGAAATTGATTGTAAATATATCTTCTGACTTCAACCGGACTGAATAGGGATCACATTTCCGGGTCGCACAATTTCAATTTAGCCTATATACAGCGTTCTATTGATAATGTGCTTATATAAATTATTCTTTAATTGTCTTGGAAAAAAACCTCATGTCTCGCAAATTGTTTTTTATTTTCATTAAAATTATATTTCCCCAACACCATTCCTCAGCATTAGGTACGTGCCCTCTGGTCCAGCATTGGTGATTAATTTAGTTGTTTACACGCTTCCACATCATGTTCAATTCTTCTTCCTCTTTGACTTCTTTTTATCTTTCTTCTCAATAATTTGTTTGCTATCACAACGTGTTCTAATTAATTATAGTTGTTAGATTACATTACAGACAATGCCAGTTTAATTCTGATCAGACGTTTCATAATTTGACGGTATTCTATCAACCAGTTTGCATTAGTTCTTCATCTGTCTGTTTGAACTTCTAACATTATTACGTGAAACCACATCTCCGTGATTTCCAGGTGTATTTTTGCTTGTTTTTTTATTGTCCAAGATTCACAACCATATATCACTATTGAATGTATGTTTCAATTTCAATTTCAGTTTAGAATATCTTTATTTCATTCCGGACTTGTCCATAGGTGATCTGATTTCATTCACAATATCTCCGTCAGCGTACAGTGACTAACCATACCAGTTCGATGTTGATTGATGAGCTTACTTAGATAGCTTCTGTGCTGTTCTTTTCTGGCCACTCCAATCTTCAATCTAAGCTCTTGCTTGTATGTATGTAGCACTGAAGAACATTATTACTGTCTTAATATACGTCGTAAATGGAGAACTGAGGAGATGACTAGAGCATGTGAGGGGAATGAATGCTGGTCGCAGTCACAACTGTGCTTTTCTGCGGGTTCTCGGAGGAGAGGACTCCATGGCAGACCACTGCTCGGATGTAGTCACAACTGTGCTTTTCTGCGGGTTCTCGGAGGAGAGGACTCCATGGCAGACCACTGCTCGGATGTAGTCACAAAGGGGTGCCTTTTCTGTGGTTTCAGGAGAGGATCTGAGCGTCAGAACACTTTGCTGCGGAATGTTATAAACTGCTTGCTTTCTCGTTTCTCAGAGGACTCCATGGCAGACCACTGCTCGGATGTAGTCACAACTGTGCTTTTCTGCGGATTCTCGGAGGAGAGGACTCCATGGCAGACCACTGCTCGGATGTAGTCACAACTGTGCTTTTCTGCGGGTTCTCGGAGGAGAGGACTCCATGGCAGACCACTGCTCGGATGTAGCAGTACCTAAAGGAAGGGAATGGGACGGGACTTTTCTGTTGGTTTCAGTGAATGGTATGGGCTATCTGATGACCGTTCTGAGTGGTAAACAACATTGCTCCGAAGTGCGGAATGTTGTATAAGATTCTGCTTTATGCTTGTGCACCTTTTTCTCAGCGAGTTCACTGTTCTAGTTTCCCAATTTCGTATATCAATATTGAGTTGAAATTTCATTTTGAATTGCTCTTAGCTCTTCCCAGTTTAGTGTGTTCGTACTCAACGCATTCAAGTCTTGTTTTCTAACGCTCTTGTATTACGAAATGAAGTACCGTCCCATACTCCCAATTATATTGCTTGCAATCAACTTTACTCCATGATATTTATGTAATATTCGTCCCTTGTGACCAATCTATTTCACTTGGTTATGGTAGTTCGGCTATGTCAGAAATCCTATATGCAACATTTAAAACTGAGGTATTGGATCAAGTCACCTCACAGTATTGTAGATCAACTGTCCAACACATTTTTCATAGTAATAAAATGATTAACGAGATTAACCTCCATGTTAGTCCAAGACAAGCTGTATCCAGATGTAAACAGACTCCAGATGTAAAAAACTAAGACTCCAGATGTAAACAGACTCCAGATGTAAACAGACTCCAGATGTAAACAGACTCCAGATGTAAACAGACTCCAGATGTAAACAGACTCCAGATGTAAACAGACTCCAGATGTAAACAGACTCCAGATGTAAACAGACTCCAGATGTAAACAGACTCCAGATGTAAACAGACTCTGTAAAAGACTCGATGTAAACAGACTCAGATGACCACTAACTACTTAAAATATACAGTCGATGTTTGAAAACAAACGTTGGAAGAAGTTATACATGTGTGTTCCAACTGGCTATTTACTCAACATTTGAACTTTTTTAACTGATTCCAACTGGCTATTTACTCAACATTTGAACTTTTTTAACTGATTCCAACTGGCTATTTACTCAACATTTGAACTTTTTAACTGATTGGCTACCGAATTGAGAAAAAAACTGGTTGTGGCTGAATTAAATGTATGTCCTATTTTCCCATTGCAGGTGTATGTACAAATTCAGCTGCTGTTTCCTTAATTATTAACCGATTTTTATTAGTAATATACCATTTTCGTAGGTAAATGAATTTTCTTTAAAATAGATCTAAATAAATACACATTGGCGCTCCTAGAGGATCATGGGAGCCAATCAGTTTTTAGCAATCCAATAAACATTTATAAAGATTAAATACTGTAGTAGTTATAAAAACACAAACTGAAAAACTAAATGGAACACGAAGTAAAGTTAAATAAGAAATGTTGAAACTGACGCAACTATCCGGTGAACGCAAGAAAGAATGTGTTATGCTATTTGCTAATGTGTTGCCCGCCAGCCCAGCGTGTTCATAGCGCGTTGGACTGCGGTGACTAGCCCTCTGTGAGTGTGGGTTCAATTCCGCGGGCTGGCAGAAAAGCCACAGGTTCCCAGATTCACGGTGTTCGTGGCACCGAACCGAAGGGTTACGATGTCCATGGTACGAGCCGAAGAGCTGAAAGCTCAAGTTCTGGATCGGAAAACCAAACAAAACAAACATAAAAACTAAATGTGCCAAACACAGGTGTCGTTACCGCGATGTAAAACTTGAAATGTTAGCTTGGCTCACAGGATTGTAATGTGGGTGGTTTAAAATTGAAAGACTACCTAATTCTGGATAAATAATTATATCGTCTTCTGAATAACAGAATTTATCAGCTGCATCCTGCCGACGGATTGTGTCCGTGAGAGTTGTTACAAAACATTGAGATTGATATCTACGGGAACAGTAGGTTAGACAAATAAAAGAAAAAATCGTGGTCATATAGTAGCACTAAATGCTTAGTAGAAACTTTGTTTTGAAATTTCAGAACATCAAAAAAAGATGTCGAACTAAAGAAGAAATAACAGGCGAAATATATAAACATAAATTGTGACACGAGAAACTGTAATATTATCTTGTTCAAAAGCTAGTTTTTACATTGTATGTATTACTGAGATATATGCTAATCTTACGTTGAATGTATTATGGAGATATTCTAGTTCTTACGTTGTATGTATTATGGAGATATATGGTAATCTTACGTTGTATGTATTATGGAGATATATGGTAATCTTACGTTGTATGTATTATGGAGATATTTTAGTTCTTACATTGTATGTATTATGGAGATATTCTAGTTCTAGTTCTTACATTATATGTATTATGGAGACATTCTAGTTCTTACATTGTATGTATTATGGTAATACAACAGATGGAAATGGGATGAAGGAAAGTAAAATAAGAATAAACATGGATTTACAAAAAATTAAACAACTAAAAACAGTAGGAAACAGAACTGATAGAAAAATAAAGATCAGAATGCTAAGAGCATGCGTATTCCCAGTTACAACGTATGGGTGTGAATCATGGACACTTAACATGGCAGTGGAAAAACATATATGTGTCTTATTAATATAAGTGTTACAGAAGACTCCTCTGTATATCATGGATAGAGAAGAGAACAAATAGATCTATCTAGAAAGAACTCAAAATCAAAGAAACGTTACAAATAAGAAAGAGAAAATTGAGATTTATTTTGACATATAAAAAGACATGAAGTGCTGGAGAAGACCGTCATGGAATAATGCATACCGGCAAGAGGAGAAGAGGAAGACCACGGAGTAGATGGATTTAGGATGTAACTGATGGTTTGAACATGACGTCTGCAGAGGCGGAATATCTGGCCTATGAGAAGGATAAATTCCGAAAGACTGTTAAAGTGGCAAAGCTCTGCTCGGGACAAGTTTTTTTATGATGATTTTATGGAGATAAATTCTAGTTCCTACATTTTCTCTATTGGCACAAAAGTCGGACATTAGCGTCAGACCACGTTTGTCCATTCACAATGTGTTCTCTTTGTTTACAATGTTTAAATAAATGATTACTGTTTTAACACGATACGATGTACACACTTTCAGGTCATGCCTTAGTGTATTTTAAGAGCAACAGTGTTACACTATGTATCTAAGAGAAGTGTCACTTTTCTCTCAGGTCAGACCACACTCTGTTCTCAAGCTATATTGCTTTTACCCGAGTTACTGAGTGCTCACATTTCGTGGCACACTGAAGTTAATGTTCGTTCCACGGTGTACTTAAAAATTCATATATCGCTGCCTATTTCTAATCTGATAGTGTACTCAAATACCGGTTCACATTGCACACATTTGCCATTGTACTCTAATTCATAATTCAAGTAGTGGTCCTCTCACATTTTACTAAAATATCAGTTTATATTGCACACATTTGCCAATTCATATTGTACTAAAATATCGGCTCATATTGCACACATTTGCCAATTCACATTTTACTAAAATATTGCTCATATTGCACACATTTGCCAATTCACATTGTACTCAAATATCAGCTCATATTGCACACATTTGCCAATTCACATTTTACTAAAATATCAGCTCATATTGCACACATTTGCCAATTCACATTTTACTAAAATATCAGCACATATTGCACATATTTGCCATTGTACTCTAATCCATAATTCAGGTAGGTCCTTCATATTGTACTAAAATATCAGCTCATATTGCACACATTTCCAATTCATTTGTACTAAAATATCGGCTTATATTGCACACATTTGCCAATTCACATTGTACTCAAATATCAGCTCATATTGCACAATTGCCAATTCACATTTACTAAAATATCAGCTTCATATTGACAATTTCCATTGTCTTAATCCATTTCAATTCATATTGTACTAAAATATCAGCTTATATTGCACACATTTGCCAATTCATATTGTACTCAAATATCAGCTCATATTGCACACATTTGCCAATTCATATTGTACTAAAATATCGGCTTATATTGCACACATTTGCCAATTCATATTGTACTAAAATATCGGTTTATATTGCACACATTTGCCAATTCATATTGTACTAAAATATCGGCTTATATTGCACACATTTGCCAATTCTATGTACTAAAATATCGGTTTATATTGCACACATCTGTCAACTCGCAATGTACTAAAATATCGGCTCATATTGCACATATTTGCCAACTCGCAATGTACTAAAATATCGGCTCATATTGCACATATTTGCCAACTCACATTGTACAACAATTACAGTTCCTATTGCACAAAATTGTTATATGACATCGAACTCAAAAAAGCAGCACATATTGCACTCATTTCCATCTCACATTGTACTGAAATTTCGAATGTTATTTTACCAAGTTTTTGTAATTCTTTAATTATATTCCGAGGCATGAAGATATCAAAAACAAAATGACTAACATGAATGGTGAATGAAAATTAAGGGGACAAGGTCGTGCGTCGGTCAGTGAACTGACATTGACCAAGATAATATCCCACCTCCATGAGGTGGCCATGAAAACAGCTTTAGTCTTGCGATGCGGGTAGGGATCGATGGAAATGCCATTCCCACTATGTGGTAGTATCATATACGTTACTGCGCATAATAAGCAAACGTAAGCCCACAGTGAATATTGGTATAGAGGTAATATCAAAACATTCTTCAATTGAGGATATAAATTACAAGTACATCTGAAGACGAAGTAAGACTCACCTAAATGGCGATGGACACTAGTAAGAAGGATCGCAAGCCTTCACGCAAAAAATCAGTCAGAGACACCATATTAGGCTTCTGACTACTGTTGAATTCATACCGTAGCAGGCTAACCAAAAAAAAAAAACAACCAAAAAAAATACAAACAATTCAACAAAAGAAAACTATTCCCCAAAACGACTAAATTTGTGATTTCTTGTCAGTAAATCTCACAGAGAATACAATTTGATTGCATGGCTCTACTCATGCTGCATTGAAGACAGGGTAAAGAAGTCAATGGCTAGTGAAGGCGAACCCGAACGAAAAGCTAACTAAAACTAGGTGTTCTGAGCGGAAAGGTGCATGTATCGCAGCCACGCTGCAAACAGCAACACAACCTACTTACACTCAAATATCCAACATTACAATACACAAATTATAATTTGTTATACTAGAACGAAAGATGGAAAATAAAAATATATCAATGACTACAACATAGGGTGTCTGTGATTTAGTGGTGGGGGAGCTCGATCACAACTCAAAACTACCTGGTTCAAATTCCGCGGCGGTACTAGGAAGCAATATTGTTCCGTGGATTTTACCAACGGTAAAAATAGACCTCACCATGCAGAAAGCAATGGCAAACTACTGAACGTATGCCTAGAAAATAAACGACTCGTTTACTGTGGTTGATGGCAATGTCATGTAAAGGAAATGCCACGATTTTCATTTTGTTCACAGCATACTAGAGAACGTGTACCAAATTTATATATTAGTGGAACTTCATATTATTAACATCTAGCCAAAACAGAAGTAAGCCACCGAATGTGTTTGCTATTGCAAAATTAACTATATAAGTTACATGTCAAAATGCTGTTTGAATTATCATGAGAGCAGCGAGAAACAGCATGAAACCAGAGATTTCTTGTGGAAAAAGTATATGTCTACTTGAAGGCATTGACGCAAGCAACGTCTTACTAGCATTGCTACCCAGCTTTGTATGGGATTTACGTGAGAATGTTTTGGCAGTAATAACTTCTCATCGTTCCCTGAATCAGATTCATTTGGCAACCAGAGAACACTGAGAAGAAGTAGATATGCCAGGAGTGATGTTAACCCCATCACCCATCGTGTTTTGTAGGACAAAGAAAAATATGGGCCCAACACTCTATTCGAAAAAAAATATAATTCAGGTTATGAAAATGGGTCCTGTGATTTTTGTGACTTGTTTTGTTATGGATTTTATATTCCATTATATTGTGCAGAAAAAGTTGTTTAAAAACTCATGTCTGCATGGTAGATAAAAGCGAAAAACGAAATTGGTGTCGTGTGTTTTGGTAAGAAAGAAATTATGCGATTTTAAAATTTATGTTCCCGCTCCCAAATGGTGGAAATACGTTTCTCCCGTTTACAGCTGCACATGATCAGTGACCTAGTGTTATGACTGATTGAACACGCTATGAAAATGTAATAACAAAGTACTGTAGTTTTACAAAATACAAAAACAATGACAATACACAGCAACGGTTACAAATACCGTTGTTATATTTTGTTAAAGTCTTTATGTAGTGTTCTGAGTTATCCGTCAGGTTTGTTGTATCGTTTTGCTTGATAAAGACCTTTTGGTGGAAACGTTGCTGTGTATTGCCATTGTTTTTGTATTTTGTAAAACTACATCATCATCAAGGTGCGTATCCTTTATAGGACGTTGCTCTCTTTGCAGCACATCTGAAATTCACTCTGTCTCTAGCCAGTTCACCCACTTCGTCGATGGTCATGAAGAACTACAGTACTTTATTATTACGTGTTTCGCCATTCTACATAGTTTTACTGCAGTCTCCATCTATATAATTAAAATGTATATAGTTTAAACCAACTTATAGCTCGGTAAAGAAAGCAAGTAAGAGTTACTTAGGATTGCGTTGACATACAAATTTCTGCATGGAATAAGCAAACACCAAGCGCCACTACCAGAAATCAAGACACATATCAAGCGAAAGTACAAAGATGTATGGAGGCAACAAACCCATAGCAAACACCTACAAGATCCCATCAGCAGACTAAACAGAAAACTGCACACAACAACAGCAGGCTCAATCACCACATGCACAGAATAAAGCCTGCTCAGACTGCATAGTGTGCATGCCAGACAGAAACACAGACTCCAGAGCACATCCTGCAGTCATGTCCATCATACATACACCAACGAAACGAAACATCGCCTCATGAACAAAGCTTACAGAGCACATTATGGGGAACTCTCGAAGAACTCCAACTGACATGCAGCTACATAGAGGCAACCCATCTCATGGTTTAGACGAGCATACGAAACCGAACGCAAAGAAGAAGAAGAAAAAACGAAACTAAGACGAATTGTGTTTTTTATGTTTCAGGTGATATAGGCAAACAAACATTTAAAAATTAAGAATGAACTTCTTGCGGAGAATTCAACTTATCAAAATAATGAATGATTCTAATATTGATTTCCCAGAACAGTCTAGAAATATAACGTGCAGAAAAACAAATGGAGGATACAATCCATTGCACGACACCCTAATTACATTAAACAGAAAAGCGCAGATCACATACTTCAGACTTAGAACGGGACACTTCACACACCTCCATAGAATTGGTCTCATGGACTCGTCTGCCTGCACATGTGGAGCACCAAAGCAGTCCCCAAAGCACATCTTGCAAAACTGCCCTACCTGAGAAGCATGAGAATAGAAATCTGGCCAACATGAACAACCCTTCAGAACAAACTATGGGGGAACTGGATAAGACTCAATCGCACCGCCCTATTTATGACAAATACCGGAGTAGTCTCATAGCAGAAGTTGATCGCAGAGGACGAATATTGATTTGGCATAACATAAACTTTTTAAAAACTAAAGTTGTCAATGTTTTTCAATTAAAAGAGTGGTTGTTTATTAAATAAAAAGATAATTGTGATTCTTGTTAGAGAAAAGTTGTTGTTTCTTGTTTAAGAAGAGTTGTAGTTCTTGTTAGAAAGTTGTTGCTGTTCGGATTTGGGACGGTTTGAAGAATTTATATAGGTAGAGTTATGGATCTTGGTTAAGAAAAGCTGCTGTTCGTCTTTAAGACAAGACGTGATTCTTCTTTGGGAAAAGTTCTTGTTCTTATTTGAGAAACACTGTGATTATTCTTTTGAAAGAGCTGTGTGGTTCTTGTTTGACAAACATTGCAATAACATATTTTTTTTAGAAAAATTGTATTTCATTTTTAAAGGAATGTTGCTCTTGTGTTGCAAGAGTTGCGGTTCTGATAAGAAAAAAGTTGCTCTTGTATTTACGGCTTCTTGGTTCTTATTATGCGAAGAGTTGTGTTATGTTTTGTGAAGAGTTATATTTCTTTTTGCAAAGATTTGTGACTCTTGTTTTTGGAAGAGTCGAGTTTTTGTTGTTTTTTAAAAAAATGTGCTTCTCTTTCTCAAGAACAATATTGGCTTCTTTTTGAGAGTAGTTTAGTTCCTGTTTGAGAAAAGATACACTTTTTTGGAATATTTTATTTGATCATAACAGCTGATACCGGATATCTAGCTGACCGCCCAGAACTATAAGTTGATCCAGGATCTTGTAGCACATGTATGGTAGCATTATACTTTTATGTGTGATATGCGTATATGACTGTACTGTTATTTGTGTGTTAAAAAAAATAATTAGATATGACTTCATCCTTATCATCATCCTCTTAAACATCAGCATCATCATGTGTCTTATCGGTTGGTGTAGATGATCATGTAACACATTAACTGTTTGTTCTGAGTAATACAATAAAATTTCCCGTAACATTTTCAGACCTTAATGAAGGAAATCACTTCACATTTCTAGGCCCTAGTGTGCAGGAGGTCGAAGGGACAATTCCTTTCCTCGCGTGTGGAACGTCAAGTGTGAGATTGAAACCACAACCCTCTTGTGCCTCAGTCGATATGATATCGCTTACGTAATACGCTAAAACCGTCCAATTTGTTCTTAGTAACGTCTATCTATTTGTTTGGTGATATATTTTTGTATCAATAAGTTAGTTATTCATTGTTCTTTCTCTCTGCCTCCTTCCTTTTGATGTTAACGATCGCCACAGTATGCTACATTTCTTTATTTCTTATCCAATACCAAAACTAAAACAATGAATGTTTCTTATGATATTGATAATACGATTCAGTTGTGACGTAGCGATATCCGATTAACGGAACGAAATAATAGGCACACACCTTTTCTGTGTATTAGTCACAGATTTGTCCGGAACATTTTAAATAATAATGACCGTAAAGAAAGCACTGACAGAAGTTATTGTGTCTCTTATTCTGTTAGAAACTAAACTGTGTTAATACGTAATTTGATAGGCTTGTGGTAGTATAAATTCCGATGACCTTGGGTCAGCAACACGTTCGCGAATCTCGTGCTAGAACGCTATTGGCTCACGAGCAAGGGTAGATAAGTTATAAAATTAGGAGCGCAGAGTTAACGATAAAGGTTCGGATGTAATTTTCTCTCTTTAGTAAAATAAAAAGCAGACATGAGATATTATCTGTAGATATTTCTGCAAACGCAGCACGTTAGGAAACATTCATACGTGCTTGCTCGTGTTAACAAGAGAATAACACCGTATCTTGGTAGTGTTTATTGATGTTAGTTAAGTGAGTTCCGTTCTTACCTGCGCATTAGAGCATTCGACAGAGATAGAAGAAATAAAGTAAATAAAAGCCGCTGTTGTATGCACATAATTGACATATAAAAAATGACCCAAAATATTGTTATTTTTTTTATATGTCAACATCCTATGAAACGTCTCTTGTAGGAAAAAACATTTTACAAATAAATAACACAAAAATTAGTTATATGTTTAAAACATAGTTTTCCTGAAAATTCTACATAATGAATATTTAATTTGATGTACGTTTACCAAGTAGAACGTTACAATACAGCAAACAATTTGCGAACTATGTTGAAAATCTTTTTACTGTTACAATTTGTTTACCTTTCAGGTGTTCTTGTTTCTAAGTCAAACACAGTTGATTTATTCTCTTCACGACTAGTGTTTAGATCATCAATTACTTCAAAGAAGTACTATTGTTTCACCATTTAACTTTGAAATGTTTTTTTTTACCTTGTACAGTGCATTGTGTATTGAAATAGACAGTGTACTGGATTTGTGTTATCTTTAAAAATATCTAGAGCATTTCTACTCGGAAAGTACGAAAGGGTTAATTGTATTGCAATCTCACACAAAAAAAAACCACTATTGTTTGATACTCAATTTATCTCATACAAGAACTGTTGATTGTTTCTAATGCTATCTTATGTAAGCAGTAATATTTTTTATCAAAAGTGGCTTGATATTCATATTGTATCGTATGAGAGCAGGCATGAGATATTCATATTGTATCGTATGAGAGTGCGGCTTGACATTAGATATTCATATTGTATCGTATGAGAGCGCGGCTTGACATGAGAGACAGACATGAGATATTCATATTGTATCGTATGAGGCTTACATGAAGCAGTGCATGGATATCATATTGATCATGAGGCGCTGAATTAGATATTCATATTGTATCGTAAGAGCGCGTTGACTAGAGCGGTATATCTATGTCGTGAAGCAGACAGGAGAATTCAATTGTACTATGAGAGCAGGACAAGATATTCATATTGTATTGATGAAGCCGCTTGACTATGAAAGAACATGTGATTTTTCTATGTATCTATGAAGCAGCTAATAGAGAACAACATGATATATTCATATTGTATCGTATGAGAGCGCGGCTTGACATGAGAGACAGCATGAGATATTCATATTGTATCGTATGAGAGTGCGGCTTGACATGAACAGACATAGATATTCATATTGTATCGTATGAGAGCGCGGCTTGACATGAGAGAGCAGACATGAGATATTCATATTGTATCGAGGCTTGACATGAGAGAGCAGACATGAGATATTCATATTGTATCGTATGAGCGCTTGAGAGAGACAGACATGAGATATTCATATTGTATCGTATGAGAGCGCGGCTTGACATGAGATATTCATATTGTATCGTATGAGAGCGCGGCTTGACATGAGAGAGCAGACATGAGATATTCATATTGTATCGTATGAGAGCGCGGCTTGAATGAGAGAACAGACACGAATATTCATATTGTATCGTATGGAGAGCGACGGCATTGATCATGAGAGGGAACAGAATGAGATATTCATATTGTATCGTATGAGAGTGCGGCTTGACATGAGAGAGCAGACATGAGATATTCATATTGTATCGTATGAGAGCGACGGACTTGATCATGAGAGAGCAGACATGAGATATTCATATTGTATCGTATGAGAGCGCGGCTTGACATGAGAGAGCAGACATGAGATATTCATATTATGTATCGTTTTTAGAGAGCGCGGCTTGACATGAGAGAGCAGACATGAGATATTCATATTGTATCGTATGAGAGCGCGGCTTGACAGAAGCGCATGAGATATTCATATTGTATCGTATGAGAGCGCGGCTTGACATTAGATATTCATATTGTATCGTATGAGAGCGCGGCTTGACATGAGAGAGCAGACATGAGATATTCATATTGTATCGTATGAGAGCGCGGCTTGAATGAGAGACAGACATGATATATTCATATTGTATCGTATGATGAGAGAGAACAGACATGAGATATTCATATTGTATCGTATGAGAGTGCGGCTTGACATGAGAGAGAGACGAGATATTCATATTGTATCGTATGAGAGCGCGACTTGACATGAGAGAGCAGACATGAGATATTCATATTGTATCGTATGAGAGCGCGGCTTGACATGAGAGAGCAGACATGAGATATTCATATTGTATCGTATGAGAGCGCGGCTTGACATGAGAGAGCAGACATGAGATATTCATATTGTATCGTATGAGAGCGCGGCTTGACATGAGAGATAGATATTCATATTGTATCGTATGAGAGCGCGGCTTGACATGAGATATTCATATTGTATCGTATGAGAGCGCGGCTTGACATGAGAGAGCAGACATGAGATATTCATATTGTATCGTATGAGAGCGCGGCTTGACATGAGAGAGCAGACACGAGATATTCATATTGTATCGTATGAGAGAGCAGACAGGAGATATTCATATTGTATCGTATGAGAGCGCGGCTTGACATGAGAGAGTAGACACGAGATATTCATATTGTATCGTATGAGAGCGCGACTTGACATGAGAGAGCAGACAGGAGATATTCATATTGTATCGTATGAGAGCGCGGCTTGACATGAGAGAGCAGACATGAGATATTCATATTGTATCGTATGAGAGCGCGGCTTGACATGAGAGAGCAGACATGAGATATTCATATTGTATCGTATGAGAGAGCAGCTTCCATGTGGGAGACTCGTGTTCAATTCACGGTACTGCCAATGATTTTTTCTGTTGTGGGCATAAATGAAATAACCTAACCTGAACCGCTTTACGGCGACTGCACTAACCATGAGGCCATTCAATTCCCCAGGCTCTCATCTCAGATGTCCTACACCGCTATAAAAAAGGGGGGATTACAGGCAGTAAGAGTATTTTTTAAAATCTTAGAATCACTTTTCTTTGAATATAATGTTCCTCATTTTAGATTTATTGTTTATTTTAAAATCATATTATGTCATGGGTATCGTAGACATGGTGAATAATACAATTGAAGACCAGGAACTAATATCCCCTCCATGTGGTGGTTCTGAAAATAATCTGCACATTTGCAGTTTTACAAAGTGAGTAGGGATCGTAGAGGAAAGCTACCAATGAACTGCAGTAGTAGTGTAATTGACATCATCCAGATAAAATGAGATTTACTTGCATATCATATAAAATGTGTTGTAACAACTATCCTGACCTGTTTCGTCGTTTTTTGCCGAAGTAACCATGCCATGTCAATTTATCTTGTTGGTCTCTCCAGAATTCTTGGATCTAACATTTTATACAGGGAAATTGCCGCATACATGTTGGCTGTATCTCGTGTGAGATTTGCTCGATCACCAGACTGTGAAAGTAACTTGACATAATTCACCTGGCTGGTCCAAGCAGTTTACGCCAGTGATCGGCATTTTTGAACTTCTGAACAAAGCAAAATAAAACCTAGAAAAAAAATCAATTTTCTTGAGTACATACAAACGATGTATCCAAGAGTAACCTGCAGCCAAGAATAACTTTACGATTATTCATAATAAGACACTTGATTTGACTAGTTTCCTGATTACCAACACGTACATCAACTATAATTAGATTTAGTTGAACTAAAATTAGACTGGTGGGGCTCCGTGGCTAATTGGATAAGCTCTCGCTTTACATTCGTTTTCTGATCACACCGTTCTGTTCACGAGTGTATTACTTTCTGGAGATCACTAAGTCACTAAGGTTTTTGACTGAATTCGTGTGTTATGCAATACTCTCGCCAGGTGGCGTGCCATTTCTACAAAGAGGATCGAACATTTTGGGAAACCCGAAGCAATGAAGTTAATAATTCATTCTTAGACCTTTTAGACTAGTGCTATTCAACGCGACGCCCGCGGGCGCCATGACATCCGTGTGATACATCACTGGCTCCCTCTATTATTCCTCCGTCTTCAATGTTAATCAGAGCTTCAAGAAAAAAATGTTTTCCTGAATATCAATGATTCACTTTTTTTTGTAAACACAATATTTAAATCAAAACTAAACTTGTAGTCATGATTAATTTTTAATCTTTATTGTTTTTGTTATTAGTGTTACTACTATTAATATTAATGTATTATTATTATTATTGCAATTGTCACATAGAGCACGCGCCCCTACAGTCATTAGTAAGATGTGCCCCCAAAATATAAAAACGTTGGAAAACACTATTTTAGACTATAATTAAACTGTATTTGTTGAACAAACCGATAGGCAGATATTTGGTTTGTTGAAACTGTTTCAAACTAAATTGACGACAACTTTACATAAAGTGGATACATTGAGGGATGCAGAACCCGATTCAGAGCATATGGTATATATCGATGAGATATATGGTTTTAAAAAGAGAATTGGTTCTTATTTGTCTGCGTACGTGGTTTCACCATCACTCTTTCTTTAGAAGCGTTCATCACTTTCATTTTTCTACTTTAAATTCATATTTCGACATTTTCACATCTTGTTTCCTTTGTTTGATAAAGTTTGTTTGGTTGATACTCCGGTTTAGTTGTTGTTGTAATTGTTTGGTAAAGTTCTTTTGGTTGAAACGTCGGTTTAGTTACTGTTGTATTTAATAACATTACCTTTTTTGTATCTTAATTTTAAAACTGGATGCAATTGCCAGCACATATGATAAGTTTGTATATTAAGAATAATTAAAGTGATATTGTAATAGCTAATCAAGGACAATAATAAACACATTAATACAACAAGAACTAACAATGGAAAACATACTAGACAGCATGGAAGTAATGCATCGGATTGACTGTCCGGCACGTAATCATTTGGATAAGTCTGATTGGCTGATGCGGGTAAGTTCGTGATATTAATGTTGCTCTTTTAAATTTCAAACTTAACCTTTCAGTTGTGTTATTACACGCTTTATTACTATTACTATTGTTATTACTATTTTTATTATTACTATTATTATTACTATCAATATTATTCTTAGATTGATGTCGCCGTGTATTGACCTGGCTCGGAAGGAGCAAAGAATAGTAACACTGCGATCTACAAAGCATGTCGTAATAGTCGACTGAGGTAGAGGCTAGAGAAGCTACCTAGTAAATAAAAATCGTCACAGAAATCGCATGTGCCAACCTACTTGTAGACGCATAACTGGCATAACGTACAATCGCACTTAGGCTCAGATCACATACAAACCTCAAAGAGTGGTTTAATAAGTGGTCGATATGAAGCGTTTGAAGAAGAAGAGATAGATGTAATTTTGTTACCTGGTGTTCCAGCAAGAATGATATTACTTGTCCTCTCCCTTTGTCTGGAAATGGATTAATTATTAACAGAACTGACGTAGACACATGTCATCTGTTGCAGCAAAATAACGATAGTACAGTACTTGGTCATGATTGCTTGATTTGTTGTTTGAAAAATAAGTTCTCACAAAGTTTGTTTTTTGTACTTGTCTTTTACACATCCTGCAGTATGTCACACATTTATTATATATATATGCATTCTTTTATGCTAAAAAGTTAATTGCATATCCTTTACAGAACTTTGCGAATCAACCCCAGATTTTTAACGCTGTTTGTGATTTTTCTAGGCATTATTATGTTCAGTAGTTTGCCATTGCTTTCTGAACGGGTGGTACCATCGTCCTGTTGTAAAAATCCACGCGAAACAATTTGCAACCAAACTGTCCGCAGGGTGATTCGAACTCAGAACGTCGGGGTTAATAGACATTGTTTTACGCTAAACATTGCTTATATATTCGTCCTTTTTTGCATGTTTCTGTACTATTCAAATGTTCTAAATAAGTATTGTTTGTATGTATGTGTATCGACCTATATATTGTCTGTGTGAACGTATGTGTAGCGACCTATATGATATCTGTTTGAATGTATGTATATTATTACTTTAACGTCAAGACACATCGAGCATCGCACGAGATGTCTGAATCAGGAAATATGCTGGTTATTACATTGTTTCACTTACCCGTGGGTGTGTTCGGAAAAGAATTGTACAGATAACAAAACAAACATGGACATAATCACATTTTGTGAGATCTGATGGAGACTTGGAAAAAAACCTTTCTAGGAGAAAATGAACCTATTATCTTCAGCAAGCCTCACACTTGTCAGATAGTTGCGGCAAAGTCTCTTACGGAGTAGAAGACGACTGTCAAGCTTGTGATACTCCACCAACTGGCATTTGCCCGAAACATTTGCCTTCGAAATGCCGCCCTTAAATGTTTTTTCTTTAAAATAACCTTCGATTGTGCTGTTTTTTTTTGTAACCGCACATAATATATGAATACTATTTTTATTTTTAAAATATAAACTACTTTAAAATAACGATATCAACTATCAACTACAACAATCTACTACAGTTTTCCTCTTCTAACTTTAACTTTAGCAAATTCGTTAATTAGAGATGTGTAGTCTAGAGTTTACCTCCCCATGAGGCCATTACCTTGTAGTGGTGGGGAGGCTTGCGTGCTCCAATGATACAGTGAGCTATGACGGCGGGAACTTATGTTCCCGGAAGGGTTAACCAAGCCGGAAAGGTCACTGAGGAGGGGACAGACGAAGCATGGTCTCTGGTCCTCCAGGTTGGGGTTGGGCTTGGGACTAACGATCCCATCCTTTAAAAAAATTAAAGTTACGGAAACAACAACAAACATACAACCTATCTACGGGCATGAAGGGCTACCAGAGTCATTGACTCACATGACTGGAAGTGGTGAAAGCCGAAAGGAAGCTACTTTCATGAGGACGGAAGTCCTGAATGCCAAAACCAAGACCAGAATTGGATGCTGGAATGTAAGAACAATGTACGAAACCGGAAAACTATCACAAATAACAGCAGAAATGAGAAGATATAATCTACATATCCTAGGGGTTAGCGAGAGCAGATGGACAGGAAATGGAAGAAGTACCACTGCAACAGGTGAAACAGTCCTTTTTCTGGACGAGACGATGACCTACACCATGAAGGAGTAGCAGTAATCCTAAGAAAGGGCGTGGAAAAGTGTCTGTTAGAATGGAAACCTATCAGCAGCCGCTTGATTAAGATCAGACTAAAGGAGAAGCATACAAACATCACAATCCTACAATGCTATGCGCCAACTAATGATAGCGAAGATACAAAGAAAGACTCGTACTACGAAAACCTACAAGCAGAATTAGACAAGTCACCATCCCATGATGTTATCATTGTTATGGGAGATCTAAATGCGAAGGTCGGACAAGACAACACGCATAGTTATAGAACTATGGGAAAATATGGATGTGGTATGATGAACGAAAATGGGGAACGTTTAGTAAACTTCTGCAGCATGAACAATCTCGTTATAGGAGGAACCCTATTTCAACATTTAGATATCCACAAATTAACATGGTATTCCCTAATGGCAGAGATAAAAACCAAATAGACCATATAATGATCAATGGACCCTGGAGACGCTCGCTGCTAGATGTTGTAGTCAAGAGAGGTGCAGATGTTGGTAGTGACCACCACCTAGTCACAGCTTATGTCAAACTTAAACTAAGAAAACAGGACAACAGAAAAACTTCCAAAAGAGGTTCGATGTGGATAGACTAAAAGACACGGAAGTAAGGGATAAGTTTATAATGCAGATAAAGAACAGATTCCAAGCCCTAGAAAGTAATGAAACTACGGATGAAACTGACAACATAGATAGAACATGGGACAACATAGCATCTATATATAGCAAGAGCAGTGAAACATGTCTAGGGTACCGCACAAAGAAAAGAAAAGAATGGATAACACCAACAACATGGAAAATAATAGACAGCCGAAGAATATTAAAAAGAAATTGTTAGAAGCAAAGTCCGAAAGACTGAAAGCAAGATACCAAGAACAGTACAAAAGCGCAAGTAAAGAAATCAAACGGGCTGTGAGAGCCGACAAAGAATGTATGTTGAAGACCTGGCAGTACAGGCAGAAGAAGCAGCAAAAAGTGTGATCAGGGAACAGTGTACAAAATTACAAAGCTAATAAGCTGGAAACATTACAGAAGATCAAATACTCTCATAAAGGATAAGAATGGAATACTATTGACAACGGAAAGGAACAAGAAATACGATGGACAGAGCATTTTAAAGAATTGCTAAACAGACCACCTCCAACGGTAGTAGCAGACATACCAGAACCAACAGAGGAGTTAGAAATTGGCATTGAAACACCCAGCCAGGATGAGATCATTACAGCAATTAAATCTCTTAAGAATAACAAGGCACCAGGGAATGATAACTTAAATGCAGAACTATTCAAAATAGACCCAGAACTTGCAGCTAATATATTGCAACCCTTGTTTACTACTATATGGAATGCCCAAATAATACCTGATGCATGGAACAGAGGAGTCATCATCAAGATACCCAAAAAGGGCTCCTTGCCGATTGTAATAATTGGCGTGGAATAACACTGCTTTCTGTCCCAAGTAAAATCTTAAGCAAAATCATCGTACAACGTATTACTGACGCTGTGGATAAGACACTGAGAAAGGAACAAGCAGGATTTCGCAGAGGACGGAGCTGTATAGGCCAAATATTTGCTCTTAGAAATATCATAGAACAATGCACAGAATGGCAAAGCAAACTCTATATCAACTTTGTAGATTTTGAAAAGGCTTTTGATAGCATACACCCGAAAGTCTATGGCGTATCTTAAGATGGTATGGAATCCCACTGTGTTTATAAATATTATAAAAGCTGCTACAGCAAGTTTGCATGCAGTGTTGAAACTTCAGAACTAAAGTTTGAAGTAAAAACAGGCGTGCGACAAGGATGTGTTATGTCAGCCTATTATTCAACACTGTCATAGATTGGGTGATGCGTAAAACAACGGAAGATAAGGCAAGAGGTATTAGATGGACGCTCACAACCACTCTGGAAGACCTAGATTTTGCAGATGACATCGCACTCCTATCTCATACACATAGAGATATCCAGGAAAGACCTGCCGCCTTAACCAATATAGTGAGATGGTTGGGCTGAAAATAAATCAGAAGAAAACTGAAGTAATGACTCTGAACATAGCAACCCCAGCACCAGTCAAACTAGAAGGTAAAACCCTCCGAGATACAACCGCTTTCACATACCTTGAAGTGTTATTAGCAATGAAGGAGGCGCTGGATCTGACATTAAAAACAGACTGAGTAAAGCACGCAGTGCATTCATGACCCTTCAGACCGCCTTGAAATCTGCCCAATACAGCATCAGAACCAAGACTAGTATCTATAACAGCTGTGTGCTGTCAACTTTGCTGTACGGATCGGAATGCTGGAGAATGACAGAACAGGATATGTCCAGACTCTCCGCCTTTCATACAACTTGTCTGCGAAAATCTTACGCGTGTACTGGCCGACTACTATCTCGAATCAAGAATTGCTTGCACGATGCCAACAAGAGAATATGGGCACTATCATCCGAAGACGACGCTGGAGATGGATTGGACATGTGATGCGCATGGAGACTGGCTCCGACACGAAAACTGCACTGAGATGGACTCCAGAGGGTAGGCGAAAGCGTGGAAGACCCAAGACAACCTGGAGGAGAACGATAGAGCAAGAGCTGAAGGAAATGAATCATAGCTGGAACACAATACAGAGGAAGGCCATGAACAGGGAAGAATGGTGTACGTTTGTTGCTGCCTAAACGCCAGGGGCGTAACAGGCTAAAGAGAGAGAGAGAGTCTAGAGTTGTGTGGCGTCTGTGGCCTAGGGGTAGTGACTCTGTCTATTAACCCCGACGTTCTGAGTTCGAATCACGCTGCGCACAGTTTGCTTGCAAATTGTTTCCGTTGATTTTAACAAAGGACGATGGCGCCAACCGTTCAGAAAGCAATGGCAAACTACTGAACGTATAAGTGGTGCCTAGAAAATCAACGACTTGTTTACTGTGGTTGATGGCTACGTCCTTTGGGATATGCCACGATTTTCAGTCTAGAGTTAACATCCAATATAGATTAAGATAAAAATTAATGACAGATTTCTAAGTATTGTTTGGCTGATTGAACTTCTTTAGTGGTGCTTTATTAATTTTAATTTGAAAAAAATTCTTTCCCATTAGTTACAGAGACAGGGAGTGTTAATAAAATTCTCAAGAGCTGCAACAGTATTCTGATACAAAGTAATTAAGTTATTTTGGCACAAATAATTTAAAACATCCAAAGGTTTCATAGAATATGGTAACATTTGGGATACATCTCCTAATTCTTCTTGAAGATCATTTGCATTTATATCTGATTCATTTTAGACCGAAAGTATTGACTGGAGACTGGTACAATAATTTTCTAAAGTTTTGTCATCTAAAACATTGAGTTTTAAAATGCCATATAAAAACTGAAAATTTCTGCTATGGGTTTCCAGAAGCGTGAATCGTTCATTCAGAGAATTAAGTGCAATGTCCAGAATATAATTGAAAACGTTTATTTTAAATTTATTCTCGTCTGTTTAAGGTTCATCGACAGCTTCTTCAAAGTCAAATTGACGCTCCTTCTTGCTGACTGTAGCTTCATTTTCGGCAGGAAATTCTGTACTGCATTCAAGATTCTCTGCAATCTCATTAGCAGCAATTTTTATCTGATCATTATTCACAATTCTGTTACCTGATCTGCTTTTTAAACACAAAATCTGATTTTGTATAAATGCAAAAATATTATACTGATACAGATATTATATATCTGATTTACTGATTATCAACACGCAACACGTGCAATTATCTTTTGTGATAATTGCCGCCTCAGCTTTTAGGAGATGCCGCTAGGAATATTACAAACAGCAATAATAGCTTCACGCTGTCAGATCAAAAGTCTTTCGGTGAGCGCTCGCCAACGATGCACCTGCACTATTCACCGAAATTAAAGGGTATCAAAAGCACTAAGGCAGAGGCGTGCGATAAATCATAAATCGTATACATCAATATCGGAATAACAAAGAGCAATATAGAAACGCGTTGCGTAAAGATGTTTAATTATTGAATGGTTCAAATTGTATTTTGATTTCGTTGCTTATGCCGCACTCCTTACGGTGCCGCCTGGTGTGTTCGCCTCTCTGTATCTAGCTGATGACCGAGTTATGGGAAGAATAACATTACGCAAATGTGCAGAATATTTTGAAAGGCAAGTGAGACATGCTCAAACACAGAAGTTGTCACAGTAAAACACTTGTCAATTGACAGTATGTAATTACACAATCAAAGCCTTGTACATTTTTGTTGATACATAATTCCTTTGCAATGAAAATTACCAACGTAATCCATCAGTGTAATACAGTAATTTGCACATTGTCAGCAAATTAGAATGGGATTAGTTCCTACAGATATAACTCCATAATAATATTACACAGTGAAACTGCACAATACGATACCTATGAAAGCTGATATTTTAACGCAATGGTGTAAGTACGTTCTTACATTAGCTGCAGCTGGAACTTGAAGCGATATATAAACCTACCGAAAAGTCGTCACTTGGTAAATTTGAATTGGAATACTCTGACAGCAACACACCACAGAAAACTCACTACGTGTGAAATGTAATGCTTGAGGAAGACATTGGGGGTCGCAAGGAAAGATGGACTACGAAACGAGGACAGCAGAAGCAGAGTAGACATAACTTCATGCACCGAATACATTGAAAGACAACAGATGCAGTGGTTTAGAACATTTAATGAGAATGTAATACAACCAACCGCCAATAACAGCATACAATAAAAAGGGATCATGTACTAGAACCAAGAAAAGACCAAGAAAAATATGCATAGACAATATCAAGACCACACTAAATAAACACAAATATAACACAACAAGGGCGACTCATCAGGTCATGGAACACAAATTAAAGCTCCTACCCCTACACTTAACGGCAAGACTGGACAACAAATTCCATCATCCACCTGAGGAAAGACAATAGACAATAGCACAGGAATGTAAACAAAGGGGAATTTAGCACAAATCATCATCAAGTATCTTGTCTCTTCCGTAACCTGGCCCCGTGACAGCAGCCCTAGAAAATCTCTATATTCTGTGCAAGATGTCCGACATCAGCAGCAGACTCATCTTTAGCTTTTCTTTTTTCTTTAATTGTCTTTAGTATTTCAATTCTATTCTTAATCTCGACCTTGTATTCTTCTGTTATTCCAGTGGCATCAATTCATATTGCCTATGGCAACATATGGATGCGAATCGTGGGCTATGACACCCCAATTAAAGAACAAAATTGTAACCTTTGAAACATAATGGATGCGAATCGTGGGTCATAACACAACAATTAAAGAACAAAATTGTAACCTTTGAAACATAATGGATGCGAATCGTGGGCCATAACACCACAATTAAAGAACACAATTGTAACCTTTGAAACATAATGGATGCGAATCGTGGGTCATAACACAACAATTAAAGAACAAAATTGTAACCTTTGAAACATAATGGATGCGAATCGTGGGTCATAACACAACAATTAAAGAACACAATTGTAACCTTTGAAACATAATGGATGCGAATCGTGGGCCTTAACACAACAATTAAGGAATAAATTTGAAGTCTTTGAAACAAAGCTTTACGGAAAGTTCTTAGAATATTATGAACAGAGAAGAGAAAAAATAAAGACCTGCACATCAAGAAGCATTAGCTCATATGTAACATCATGTCCCGGAAAATATTTTTTGGTAAAGTTAAACGTTACATTGGTAATGGAACATGATTCCTGAAGTACGAGGCAGGGGACGACCATGACGAAGATGGCCGGACATCAAAGAAACGTTGAACATGACGCTGGAAGAAGCAGGAGAACTTGCAAGAGACAGTTTTTCAGGTGGGCTGTGATGAAAGCGACAGCCTGCAAGGGACATGCTACTACTTGACTTGACAATTCGTATAAGCATTGCTCCTTTAGGCAGTCGTTTACGTCGAATTTGCTATACTGCAGCATGTAGTTGCAATCAGCACTTGGCAAAGGTTTAGCGCGCACCCCTCACATCCATTCCTTCCATCGGCAACTGCACACAAAGCCCTATCCCCCATTCAGCAACAGCGCGAACCCCAAACCCCCATTCGGCAACTGCGCGCGCCACCCATTAAACAACCGCGTTTCCCCCATTTGGCAACCACTCGCGCGCACCCTCCACGCATTCGGCAAATGCGCACCTAACCACATTTGGCAGCTGCTCGCTCGCGCCCCCATTCGACAGCTCGCGCGCGCCCTCCCCATTCTGCAGCTACGCGCGCGAGCCCTCCCGCAGTTCGGCAACTGCGCGCATCCTCCCCATCCATTAGGCAGCTGTGCGCGCGGCTCTATTCAGCAACTGTGAGCGCGCGAAACCCTAATAAAGGCTGCGAGCACGCACCCCCATTTGGCAGCTACGTCACCTCCCATCGGAAGCAACGCTCGTGAACCCTCTCATACCATCCGCCAGCTGCGCGCGCATCTCCCAAATCGATAGCTGCGCGCGCATCTCCCAAATCGATAGCTGCGCGCGCATCTCCCAAATCGGTAGATGAGCGCGCAGGTCCCAATTCTGTAGCTGCGCGCGCAGGTCTCAATTCTGTAGCTGCGCGCGCAGGTCTCAATTCTGTAGCTGCGCGCGCAGGTCTCAATTCTGTAGCTGCGCGCGCGGTCTCAATTCTGTAGCTGCGCGCGCGGTCTCAATTCGGTAGCTGCGCGCGCATGTCTCAATTCGGTAGCTGCGCGCGCAGGTCTCAATTCGGTAGCTGCGCGCGCAGGTCTCAAATCGGGAGCTGCGCGCGCAGGTCTCAAATCGGTAGCTGCGCGCGCAGGTCTCAAATCGGTAGCTGCGCGCGCAGGTCTCAAATCGGTAGCTGCGCGCGCAGGTCTCAAATCGGTAGCTGCGCGCGCAGGTCTCAAATCGGTAGCTGCGCGCGCAGGTCTCAAATCATAGCTGCGCGCGCAGGTCTCAATTCTAGTACATGCGCGCGCAGGTCTCATTCTGTACATGCGCGCGCAGGTCTCAATTCGTAGCTGCGCGCGCAGAGTCTCAATTCGTAGCATGCGCGCGCAGGTCTCAATTGTCAGCGCGCGCAGGTCTCAATTCGGTAGCTGCGCGCGCAGGTCTCAATTCGGTAGCTGCGCGCGCAGGTCTCAATTCGGTAGCTGCGCGCGCAGGTCTCAATTCGGTAGCTGCGCGCGCGAGTCTCAATTCTACATGCGCGCGCAGGTCTCAATTCTATACATGCGCGCGCAGGTCTCAATTCTGTACATGCGCGGCAGGTCTCAATTCGTACATGCGCGGCAGGTCTCAATTCGGTAGCTGCGCGCGCGGTCTCAATTCGTAGCATGCGCGCGCAGGTCTCAATTGTCAGCGCGCGCAGGTCTCAATTGGGTGCGCGCGCAGGTCTCAATTCGGTAGCTGCGCGCGCAGGTCTCAATTCGGTAGCTGCGCGCGCAGGTCTCAAATCGGTAGCTGCGCGCGCAGGTCTCAAATCGGTAGCTGCGCGCAGCAAAGGTAGCGAAGTTTTTTAATGTTTTTTATTGTACAAATCATGACATGAAAATAACGCTAAAACTGAAATAATGAATATGGGAAGAAAACTGAACATCCATGTCAATACAATCAACCAAGTGCAATAACTCAAATACTTTGTAAGCATATTCATAGAAGACTACACAGAGATAGAGGCTAGAGTTCAGCAAGCAAATGCTGTAACCTGCCAGCTGGTCTCGTTAAGGCACTCAAAAACCTCACTGACAGCTGATGAATTACATTTGAGAAACAAGAATGAAGTGGTTCGACCAATTAAGAATGCAACCAAACTCCGCTGTATACAGAGTCTTCTACAACAGAACATTTGTACAGAAGGGGACGGGGAAAAGGGAAAACAAGCAAAAACAGTCATATATATGGCATAGCAGAATCCTGTCAAAAACGCAATATTAACAATCATTAAAAACAAACAAAAAATCCTTGACACTGGGCAACAAACCGGTAACAGTGAGCTAACAAACGAAATTGAACGGTCCACGATGGTTGATGGGTGTCTAAATCGCGCTGGCCATCTTTACTTTCCAGAGTTGTTCTGTTACCCAATTGAGGCTGGATTAACCTGAGTCCTTTGCAATTTTAAAAAGTCCATGTCTAGGGATCGAACCAAGATCACCCCATCTAGAACATCATTGCACTAACATCTTAGCTACCATAGTTCGCTACGACTATAATAGTTGCAAATATTTTACACATTCACTATCAAAGCGAAAAAAACATGATGTGGTTGGATTAATTTTGTTCCCACATTTTTCAGATTTAAAAATATATAAATGTAATTCAATTAACAAATTCTACCAAACTCTCAATCAGACCTTGATGCCGAAATATAGCTGTGCTGTAGAATATTAGCCAAGAGATTAAGAAACAAGAGGTCCGTGATAGATGCAAGGGTCATACCAAATCTATGTATAGACACTGACCACAAAGCGGTAGTTATTATGACTATTAGAACATACAAGAAGGAATGCCAGAGGGCAACACACGATTACAAAAGAGATGATCAAAGTCAATAAACTAGAAGATGTCGACACACAAGAGTTATATCTCCAAAGAATCATGGACAATTTTGCTAGACTACCTAAATAGAACAAGTAAGTAGAAGAATGGAGAGTATTTAAGAGAACCATATTTGAGGCAGGCAGAGAAACATGCGGAGCAATCAAATGCAACGTATAGGTGTGAAGCATGGACTTTTAATAAAGCAGTGGGAAAACATATATGTGCTTTCGAATATGAGTGTTACAGAAGAGTCCTCCGTATATCTTGGACAGAGAGGAGAACAAATAGATATATCCAGAAAAAGACTCAAAATCAAAGAAAACTGGCTGATGTTACAAATAAGAAAGATGAAATTGAGATATTTTGGACATATAAAAGACAGTTTGAACATGACAGCGCAGAGGCAGGACATCTGGTCTATGAGATAGAGAAATTCCGGAGAACTGTTTGGATGGCAAAGTTCTGCTCTGGACAAGTTATTTGATAATGATGATATCAGAGACAACAAAAAAAAAACATGCGGAGCAGTCAAATGCAGAGGCACAAAACAAAAAAAAGACAACTTGGTGGAATGACAAAGTAAAAATAGCAGTAAAGGAGAAATAAAGTAGATACAACACATAGACAAAAAGCAAATAAAATGACCTTAATGAGTATAGAACAGCAAGAACACAAAGTTATATAGAAATCTAAAATACAAGCATGGCAAGATTATGGTGAAGTATTAAATTCAGATTACAAAAGTTCAATGAGAAAGTTTTACAAAAAAATTAAAGCCATGCGGGATAGAAAAGTACAATATGATCCAAAGGGAAATTATTAATGATGAAAATGAAAATGCTCTAAATCAGCGTTTCCCAAAGTGGGCGGTACCGCCTCCAGTGGTGCTGAAGTGTTCAAGGTGTGGGAGGAGAGGGGCGACATTGGGTTCAGAAGAATTTGGGGTGTGTTCATACGTTTAGGGTCGTGACTCCTTAAAGAAGAAATTAATAATAAATATTTTAAAATAATTTATTTTCGTCATTTTGCGATTGAATTATCATTAAAAATTTGAATTCTGCATTTAAATTCTGAATCTTATGCCCGTCTTACACGATCCATTTTTCATCACTTTTCTTTTTCATGCATATAATCATTTGAAAATTGACCATGTATGACAGAAATATCTATCAATTTTCTATGTCAAAGAGAAAACAGAACATGTATATATAGGTATATATGTGGGGGAGTTGGCAAATTGTTATAATGTGGAAGGGGGCGTTACAAAGTTTATGTGCAAAATGGGCGGTGGGCCGAAAAAGTATGGGAATCTATGCTCTAAATGGAGAAAAAAAATTGACAGATGGCGACAGTACTTTAGCGAACTTTTCAACCTACAACAAGAAGACCAATTCAACACTCAAGTAAACACAGTAAACGTAACTACGGAACTAGAATCAAGTATAACACTTTCAGAGGTTAGAGTACTGGAGACAAGAATGCGTACTATCACGACTACTGTTCACAAACATCGATCAAATCTGTAAAATAGCTAACACCAGTGAAGAAAACAACATTGGGTAACTCTTAAATGAATATCTTTTTGCCGACGATCAGGCAATCATATCAACAATAGAGGAACAGCTACAGCAACACATTAACATACTCCAGTAAACATACAATGAATACAATAGGAGAATAAACATCGACAAAATCTAAGTATATGACATTCGCTAGAGAGAAAAGCACTATCAATATCTTCATCGACCATTAGAACAAGTCGGGGACTTTAAGTGCCTGGGGGAATTTTTCAGCGAGCTGAAGAATGGCTAGCGAAATCTAACATAGATGCAGCAGAGCAAATCAAATAATAGAACAGGTGGGGCCAGTTTTAAAATGCAAGTTTGTCACCATGAACACAAACAAGAGTATTGTTTGAAAAAGAAAAAATAAGTTTGCCGGAAAGTTGGGCAGAGTAGTAGTCTATGCTCTGGGTGCTCAGTCTTTTTCAGCTAGCTAGAAGGGTCACTGTTAAAGCACTTACACAGTAGTTCAGACAATATATCCCATTTGATACAAGCAACACAGGATGCTTGAAGGGGCAGAGTTTAATCAGTAAGTCATGGAAATCGTCAACATGCAAACTCATGATATTTACTGTGGAAGACTGAGAACTTATAGGCCTGTCTGAAGTGCTAAAATGTTGAAATCTTCAAAATGCAAACTCTTATGATATTTGCTGTGTAAGACTGAGAACTTATGGGCCTGTCTGAAGTGATAAAATATTGAAATCTTCAACATGCAAACTCTTATGATATTTGCTGTGTAAGACTGAGAACTTATAGGCATGTCTGAAGTGATAAAACTCCAACATGCAAACTCTTATGATATTTGCTGTGTAAGACTGAGAACTTATAGGCCTGTCTGAAGTGCTAAAATGTTGAAATCTCCAACATGCAAACTCTTATGATATTTACTGTGTAAGACTGAGAACTTATAGGCATGTCTGAAGTGCTAAAATGTTGAAATCTCCAACATGCAAACTCTTATGATATTTGCTGTGTAAGACTGAGAACTTATAGGCCTGTCTGAAGTGATAAAATATTGAAATCTTCAACATGCAAACTCTTATGATATTTACTGTGTAAGACTGAGAACTTATAGGCATGTCTGAAGTGATAAAATATTGAAATCTTCAACATGCAAACTCTTATGATATTTACTGTGGAAGACTGAGAACTTATAGGCCTGTCTGAAGTGATAAAATATTGAAATCTTCAACATGCAAACTCTTATGATATTTACTGTGTAAGACTGAGAACTTATAGGTATGTCTGAAGTGATAAAATGTTGAAATCTCCAACATGTAAACTCTTATGATATTTACTGTGTAAGACTGAGAACTTATAGGTATGTCTGAAGTGATAAAATGTTGAAATCTTCAACATGCAAACTCTTATGATATTTGCTGTGGAAGACTGAGAACTTATAGGTATGTCTGAAGTGATAAAATGTTGAAATCTCCAACATGTAAACTCTTATGATATTTACTGTGTAAGACTGAGAACTTATAGGTATGTCTGAAGTGATAAAATGTTGAAATCTTCAACATGCAAACTCTTATGATATTTACTGTGGAAGACTGAGAACTTATAGGCATGTCTGAAGTGACAAAATATTGAAATCTTCAACATGCAAACTCTTATATTTACTGTGGAAGACTGAGAACTTATAGGCCTGTCTGAAGTGCTAAAATGTTGAAATCTTCAACATGCAAACTCTTATATTTACTGTGGAAGACTGAGAACTTATAGGCCTGTCTGAAGTGCTAAAATGTTGAAATCTCCAACATGCAAACTCTTATGATATTTACTGTGTAAGACTGAGAACTTATAGGCATGTCTGAAGTGCTAAAATGTTGAAATCTCCAACATGCAAACTCTTATGATATTTGCTGTGTAAGACTGAGAACTTATAGGCCTGTCTGAAGTGATAAAATATTGAAATCTTCAACATGCAAACTCTTATGATATTTACTGTGTAAGACTGAGAACTTATAGGCATGTCTGAAGTGATAAAATATTGAAATCTTCAACATGCAAACTCTTATGATATTTACTGTGGAAGACTGAGAACTTATAGGCCTGTCTGAAGTGATAAAATATTGAAATCTTCAACATGCAAACTCTTATGATATTTACTGTGTAAGACTGAGAACTTATAGGTATGTCTGAAGTGATAAAATGTTGAAATCTCCAACATGTAAACTCTTATGATATTTACTGTGTAAGACTGAGAACTTATAGGTATGTCTGAAGTGATAAAATGTTGAAATCTTCAACATGCAAACTCTTATGATATTTGCTGTGGAAGACTGAGAACTTATAGGTATGTCTGAAGTGATAAAATGTTGAAATCTCCAACATGTAAACTCTTATGATATTTACTGTGTAAGACTGAGAACTTATAGGTATGTCTGAAGTGATAAAATGTTGAAATCTTCAACATGCAAACTCTTATGATATTTACTGTGGAAGACTGAGAACTTATAGGCATGTCTGAAGTGACAAAATATTGAAATCTTCAACATGCAAACTCTTATATTTACTGTGGAAGACTGAGAACTTATAGGCCTGTCTGAAGTGCTAAAATGTTGAAATCTTCAACATGCAAACTCTTATATTTACTGTGGAAGACTGAGAACTTATAGGCATGTCTGAAGTGCTAAAATGTTGAAATCTTCAAAATGCAAACTCTTATGATATTTGCTGTGTAAGACTGAGAACTTATGGGCCTGTCTGAAGTGATAAAATATTGAAATCTTCAACATGCAAACTCTTATGATATTTGCTGTGTAAGACTGAGAACTTATAGGCATGTCTGAAGTGATAAAACTCCAACATGCAAACTCTTATGATATTTGCTGTGTAAGACTGAGAACTTATAGGCCTGTCTGAAGTGCTAAAATGTTGAAATCTCCAACATGCAAACTCTTATGATATTTACTGTGTAAGACTGAGAACTTATAGGCATGTCTGAAGTGCTAAAATGTTGAAATCTCCAACATGCAAACTCTTATGATATTTGCTGTGTAAGACTGAGAACTTATAGGCCTGTCTGAAGTGATAAAATATTGAAATCTTCAACATGCAAACTCTTATGATATTTACTGTGTAAGACTGAGAACTTATAGGCATGTCTGAAGTGATAAAATATTGAAATCTTCAACATGCAAACTCTTATGATATTTACTGTGGAAGACTGAGAACTTATAGGCCTGTCTGAAGTGATAAAATATTGAAATCTTCAACATGCAAACTCTTATGATATTTACTGTGTAAGACTGAGAACTTATAGGTATGTCTGAAGTGATAAAATGTTGAAATCTCCAACATGTAAACTCTTATGATATTTACTGTGTAAGACTGAGAACTTATAGGTATGTCTGAAGTGATAAAATGTTGAAATCTTCAACATGCAAACTCTTATGATATTTGCTGTGGAAGACTGAGAACTTATAGGTATGTCTGAAGTGATAAAATGTTGAAATCTCCAACATGTAAACTCTTATGATATTTACTGTGTAAGACTGAGAACTTATAGGTATGTCTGAAGTGATAAAATGTTGAAATCTTCAACATGCAAACTCTTATGATATTTACTGTGGAAGACTGAGAACTTATAGGCCTGTCTGAAGTGCTAAAATGTTGAAATCTTCAACATGCAAACTCTTATATTTACTGTGGAAGACTGAGAACTTATAGGCATGTCTGAAGTGCTAAAATGTTGAAATCTTCAACATGCAAACTCTTATGATATTTACTGTGTAAGACTGAGAACTTATAGGCCTGTCTGAAGTGATAAAATGTTGAAATCTTCAACATGCAAACTCTTATGATATTTGCTGTGTAAGACTGAGAACTTATAGGTATGTCTGAAGTGATAAAATATTGAAATCTTCAACATGCAAACTCTAATGATATTTGCTGTGTAAGACTGAGAACTTATGGGCCTGTCTGAAGTGACAAAATGTTGGCTATGTAAAAAATAATCAATCAGGTGGGGTGATTAGGAATTTCCCACCAACTCAAAGTTAGCATACCCATTTTCTGCTTGGTAGAGTAGGGAATTGGCGTAGCTAGGAATTGAACACAGAACAATGATGTTCAAATCCAGTTCACTGCTACTGTATTAACTAGACAATATAAATATTGAATAAATAACGAGGTGTTCATACGTGAGCAGTTAGATCATCTACTCGCTGTTTTACATAAAACCTGTGCTACTGAGGAAAGTTAGCCATCCCTTAGAAACAGCAAGCGGTTGTTATTCATCACTTTGATACAGCAAGCGGTTGTTAGCCATCCCTTGGATACAGCAAGCGGTTGTTAGCCATTCCTTGGATACAGCAAGCGATTGTTAGCCATCCCATGGATACAGCAAGCGATTGTTAGCCATCCTTTGGATACAGCAAGCGGTTGTTAGACATCCCAAACAAAAGAGTGGTTGTTATGTTGGCATTGAGCAGGACTTCCATGATAACTGGCAATTTTCTGGAAAAAAAGAAAAAGAAAAGACATAAGTCTTCAACAATGGATACATCAATGGATCCTTAACAATGCAACATATTGTAAGTGTCTTACCACCACCATCAGCACAACCAGAAAAATTGTTTCTATTCCATCAACAACAATCACAAATGCTTCATTCTCCACAACCATGTAGTTACCATTTGTTCAAGATGCAGTTAGTTTATGCAAATGGTCGCTCACAGCAGGTAATGGGCGGAAAACATAACAACAGAGAGGATATGTATTAGATGAGCTGCTGAAGTAACAATGAGAGATCAAGTTAGAAATGAGGAAATTAGAAGACTTCAAATGAAACCAGTCTTTCAATTTATAAAAGAAAATGGCTTAGTCACCTGAAAAGAATGCTCTTCATGTAGTAACCACAGATAGTCACATTGAAAAAATATAATGAGTACAGAGCAAGAGGAAGACAATGCAAAAGATGGAGTGAAGGTACCAATAGCAACTTTGGAGAAATTAATACTATAGCTCGTTCCAAAATTCGTGAACACACTAAGGTTTAATTTGTACGAATCTACCTAATGAATAATAGTAATTTTGTGCATGCAGTCTTATATACCTCACGACCTTGCGAATTCATGTTTAATTAATTGGTAGGTAGCTTTGTTGATGCAGACATCTTTATTTTTGTTATATAATTTTGCACAAGTACAACAAAATGATCAAAGTTTAGAATTTAAGGTAATACACAAAATGGTGGTGAATGTTTGAAAAGGCGTATTCCTATTAAATAATTTTTCTCGTACCATTATACGTTACATAGGGCCTGCAAGTAATTTCTCCATACCGCTCTATCCTGGGAAACTCGCTCAATCTCCTCCATGGAACTGAGACCGATATTTCCTGCCTCTCTCAGCAAAGTTCGTTTCAGGGTCTCCTTAGGTCGACCTACCTCTCTTGAACCCTTTGCATCCCACTTCAATGCCTGCTTTGATATTCGTTGATTATTTCTCCTCAAGATGTGTCCAACATATCTCCATCTTCTCTATCTTATAACAGTTGTCACTAGTGGGGGACGAGACATTTCTCTGATTCCATCACTTCTCTTGAAATTGTTCCATTTTATATTCATTATTTTTCGCAGACATCTATTTTCAAATGCATTCAACTTGCTTTCTATATCTTTAGTCATTTTTTGCTCTCGCTGGCATATGTTAGGATTGATACAACATTTGAATTGAAAATTCGTAATTTAGTTTTAATACTATACAACTTGCAGTTCTATATTTTATTTAGATATTTAAAAGCTGATGTTGCTTTGCCAATTCGTATCATAATTTCTTTTTTAACATTTTCTGTGCAATCAAAATTACTATCTAAATAGGTGAACTGCTCTGTTATTTTTATAATTTTAGATTTCAGGGTGATATCTGCATTACTTGCCATAGGTGTCTTCATTATATTTGTTTTTTCATAGTTTATCTGCAGACCAACTTTTACTGCTATAGATGACAAGTTGTCTGCTTTAATTTGATTAGCTTGGTTGTTTCTACTTAAAGCAATATCATCTGCAAAATCAAAATCTTCTAGTTTACAATTTTCTACCCAATCGATGCCAGTTTGACTCCTGCAACATTTTCGCATCACCCAGTCAATGGCCACTCCAAACAATAGCGAAGATAGAATACAGCCTTGCTTTATTCCGGTTTCAACCATAAACCAGTCGCTGTGTCCACCATCAGTGCGAACTGCACACTGAACCATCATAGAGGTTCTTGATAATGTTTATTATTTTGTCTGGTATTCCATAGCATCTCAGAATATTCCGCAGAGAGATTCTGTGAAGACTATAAGTGGTTGTTGCTTCTCAATATGTTCCTCCAAAATTAGTCGTATGGTAATTATTTGGTCTAAGTAGCTTCTACCAGGTCTAAAACCAGCTTATTCTTCTCTCAGTATTCCTATTACATATAATATATATAAAGCAATGTAACATAGTGAGCAAATGATACTTTCCACTTTTATAAATGAAAATAATAGTGTGAGCTTACGCCAATCACACTCGTTGGGATAGACTGAACTGATTAATTCCACGGGATTCCCGATTTTCCCTTGGCTGATTTGCATGTCATCATCATCAAGGTGCGTTTATTTTCTAGGACATTGCTCTCTTTGCAGCGCATCTAAAATTCACTCGTCTCTAGCCAGTTCACCCACTTCATTGATGGTCAGATTCATGGTGTTTTTAAATATCTTGTAGCCATCTTCTTCTTGGTCTGCCTCTGCGTCCTGGGACCCTGCCCTCTAATATTGTTTGAATTGCACGTGAAGCACGGAAATGCGTAATTTATAGACAAGATTGACAAGCGTACTGCTAAACTTCTACATGTATACCAAGTCAACATCGTTGTTATTTTAATAATACCAAATAAGTAAAATATTACAACACTAAAGGTTTGGGTGGGCAAAAAATACTTTATGAAGATCGTCACTGTTATCTATTAAAAAATGTAAAAAAGCAATAATTTCTGTCAAGTATATAATTTTATATTAGTCGGTAATGATGTGCACGAATGTTGGAACGAACTGTAACTTACAAAGCTATTTAAAAAGGTACACAGAAGATCCTCACACCTTTCCCCAACACCTCAGTAAGGTAAGATGAAGGAGAGGAAGAAAAAAGTTGAATAAAATAGGGATAATATTATAGAACTCACCTGAAAGTCATTAGAACCCTTGTCAACTTGACCTCTGCGAATAGCTTGCCGGAGGTTTTCTGTCTCAGTAGCAGAGAGATGTATCACATCTTTACGAGCACCAACACCAGCAATAGCAGTGGAGATATCTTCTTCAGCAGTACCTTTAATGTGATACAACAGTATTATTATATATTTGTCAGCACAAAGACTACTACATATAACTAATGCAGCGCACATAATTCATCATTTTTCTATGATACAGATACATAGACATGGTATAAGCAGAACCATCAATAATAGATTGTCCTGAGCAGAACTTTGCTACCCTAACAGTCCTGCAGAATCTCTCCCAAAGTTGTTGCTGAATTACAACTGTCTTATCCCTCAAGCAGTAAGAAATGAACTGTTACTGGATTACAACTATCTTGTCCCTCAAGCAGTAAGAAATGAACTGTTACTGGATTACAACTATCTTGTCACTCAAGCAGTAAGAAATGAACTGTTACTGGATTACAACTATCTTGTCCCTCAAGCAATAAGAAATGAGTTGCTACTGGATTACAACTATCTTGTCCCTCAAGCAGTAAGAAATGAGTTAATAATTAATAATTTCTCTCGTACCGTTATACGTTACATAGGGCCTGCAAGTAATTTCTCCATAACGCTCTATCCTGGGAAACTCGCTCAATCTCCTCCATGGAACTGAGACCGATATTTCCTGCCTCTCTCAGCAAAGTTCGTTTCAGGGTCTCCTTAGGTCGACCTCTCTTTCTTGAACCCTTTGCATCCCACTTCAATGCCTGCTTTGATATTTGTTGATTATTTCTCCTCAAGATGTGTCCAACATATCTCCATCTTCTCTTTCTTATAACAGTTGTCACTAGTGGTTGACCAGACATATCTCTGATTTCATAACTCCCTGAATTCGTTCCATTTTATATTCATTATTTTTCCCAGACATCTATTTTCAAATGCATTCAACTTACTTTCTATATCTTTAGTCATTTTCCAACTCTCGCTAGCATATGTTAGGATTGATACAACATTTGAATTGAAAATTCGTAATTTAGTTTTAATACTATATAACTTGCAGTTCCATATTTTATTTAGACTTTTAAAAGCTGATGTTGCTTTGCCAATTCGTATCATAATTTCTTTTTAACATTTCCTGTGCAATCAAAATTGCTACCTAAATAGGTGAACTGCTCTGTTATTTTTATCATTTTAGATTTCAGTGTGATATCTGCATTACTTGCCATAGGTGTCTTCATTATATTTGTTTTTCATAGCTTATCTGCAGTCCAACTTTTGATACTAAAGATGACAAGTTGTCTGTTTTTCTTTGCATATCTTGGTTGTTTCTACTTAACAAGGCAATATCATCTGTAAAATCCAAATCTTCTAGTTGACTATTTTCTACCCAATCGATGCCAGTTTTGCCCCTGGATTAAACTATCTTGTCCCTCAAGCAGTAAGAAATGAACTGTTACTAGATTACAACTATCTTGTCCCTCAAGCAGTAAGAAATGAACTGTTACTGGATTACAACTATCTTGTCCCTCAAGCAGTAAGAAATGAACTGTTACTGGATTACAACTATCTTGTCCCTCAAGCAGTAAGAAATGAACTGTTACTGGATTACAACTATCTTGTCCCTCAAGCAGTAAGAAATGAGTTGCTACTGGATTACAACTATCTTGTCCCTCAAGCAGTAAGAAATGAGTTAATAATTAATAATTTCTCTCGTACCGTTATACGTTACATAGGGCCTGCAAGTAATTTCTCCATACCGCTCTATCCTGGGAAACTCGCTCAATCTCCTCCATGGAACTGAGACCGATATTTCCTGCCTCTCTCAGCAAAGTTCGTTTCAGGGTCTCCTTAGGTCGACCTCTCTTTCTTGAACCCTTTGCATCCCACTTCAATGCCTGCTTTGATATTTGTTGATTATTTCTCCTCAAGATGTGTCCAACATATCTCCATCTTCTCTTTCTTATAACAGTTGTCACTAGTGGTTGACCAGACATATCTCTGATTTCTAACTCCCCTGAATTCGTTCCATTTATATTCATTTTTTCCGCAGACATCTATTTTCAAATGCATTCAACTTACTTTCTATATCTTTAGTCATTTTCCAACTCTCGCTAGCATATGTTAGGATTGATACAACATTTGAATTGAAAATTCGTAATTTAGTTTTAATACTATATAACTTGCAGTTCCATATTTTATTTAGACTTTTAAAAGCTGATGTTGCTTTGCCAATTCGTATCATAATTTCTTTTTAACATTTCCTGTGCAATCAAAATTGCTACCTAAATAGGTGAACTGCTCTGTTATTTTATCATTTTAGATTTCAGTGTGATATCTGCATTACTTGCCATAGGTGTCTTCATTATATTTGTTTTTCATAGCTTATCTGCAGTCCAACTTTTGATACTAAAGATGACAAGTTGTCTGTTTTTCTTTGCATATCTTGGTTGTTTCTACTTAACAAGGCAATATCATCTGTAAAATCCAAATCTTCTAGTTGACTATTTTCTACCCAATCGATGCCAGTTTTGCCCCTGGATTAAACTATCTTGTCCCTCAAGCAGTAAGAAATGAACTGTTACTAGATTACAACTATCTTGTCCCTCAAGCAGTAAGAAATGAGTTGCTACTAGATTACAACTATCTTGTCCCTCAAGCAGTAAGAAATGAGTTGCTACTAGATTACAACTATCTTGTCCCTCAAGAAGTAAGAAATGAACTGTTACTAGATTAAACCACCCAAAAGAGATATTGGAGATTGATCAGAAGGGAGTCCTAGCAGTCTTTTTTCTGGAATTCTGTCACAAAATACATAATGGGTTTTTGTGATCATTATGGTACGGAGCACATGTTTGGACCTTCTCAAGAAGGTCAACGCATGGGAGATGATCGTTTATTTGCGCTCCGAGGACATTCCTTAGAGCCAAATCAGAGTCGGTCGTGGAGAGGAGTGTCAGATCGATGACACCATCTGTGTTCTCATGTGCGGGCGCTAATCGAGTTGGGCGCTCGTTATTCAAAATAGACAGGTCAGAGTTTAGTTGAGCATAACTCAAATCCTGTTCTCAGTAGCGTTGCTCAACTCTTTCGATCGAGTGTTGAAATCACCTGCTATGAGAAGTGTTGTGCCAGGAATATCCGAGAGTTCAAGAAAATTCCAGTGTTCTGCAATATGGAGTTGATCCACATGGGCGTACACATTATAGACTCGCCATAAATGATCCCGAAGTGTTATTTGAATCTCCTGTAATTCTGCTCCATCTAGTAAGGAATCATATTTATCAAGACAGTTGTAGGGAAGACTGCTTCATAACGATAGTCTGTCCTTGTCCCTCACCAGATTCTCTGGGAGTAGAGTAGCACTTGAAGCCTGGACATTGGGTGACGATATTCTGATGCAAATTTGTTTCTTGAATCATGAAGATGTCGAAATCATAAACCAGCTTCTGTAGAATTGGTGTTCGATTTGCACTTTGATAATACCAATAGCCGATTCGTAGATACTTGAGGGCAAATCAAATCTGTTTTCCTTCTAAACCGTCCCTGTCCAGCCCGCTTCTTACGTCCGTTTCTCTTCTCTCCCTCTCCTTTATAAGCATATTTCTTACTTGATCTGCAGGAGAACCAGACGACAGTGCACGAACTATGTAGCACCCGCTAGAGCTCATTGAAAATATTACAACTTATAATACAATATAAACTTGTAAATAAAGAGCGTTCAACATTATATCTGGTTAATAAGTGTAAATTACAAGTATATTGTTCGTTTGTTTATGTCAAATTAATTGTCAGAATAATTTGTAACCCTATTCAATGACGAGAATACGAGAATAAACATAACAAAAAATATTTTTATCAATAGAGAGAAAATAGAAAATGTATACAGTTTTTAATATCTCGGTTTACAGCTAACAACAGATGGAAATGGGATGAAGGAAATTGGAAGAAAAAACATAACTTTACAAATAAATTAAACAACTAAAAACAGTATGGAATGGAACTGATAAGAAAACAAAGATCAGAATACTAAGAACATTCATATTCCCAGTGGCAACATATGGATGTGAAACATGGCTATTTAACAAGGCAGTGGAAAAGCATAAGGTTATGCGCTTATAGAAGAGTCCTCCGTATATCATGGACAAAGAAGAGAACAAATAGATCTATCCAGAAAAACTCAAAATCAAAGAAAACTGGCTGATGCTACAAATACGAAAATTAAAGTATTTTGGACATATAAAGAAACACAAAGGATTGGAGAAGACCATCATGGAAGGAGGCATCCCAGCAAAGAAGATGGACACAGAGAAAATGGATTCAGGATGTAGCTGATAGCTTGAGCATGGCAGCTGCTGCAGAAGCAGGAAATCTGGTCTATGAGAAAGATAAATTCCGAAAGACTATTAAGGTGGCAAAGTTCTGCTCATGACAAGCTTTTTAATGATGATGATGATGATGAACACTTTAAATAGAACTTGTAAGAAAATTTGAATTTTTGAACGTGTCACAATTAGCTTCAGAGTTCCAAGACTTGGTCAGTTTGTTTGTTGAAACTACAGACATTTGTAGATTTGCAAGATTCAACGCCAACAATACTTTTGTTTATGCTGTATTTTGTACTTTACACTTCCTAGTTAGTTATTTCATAGGCAATTATCCGTTGTACTTACATTTTCTTTGATATTCTTTACGATTCTGTTCAAGCAAACAAATCATTACAACCATCTTGCATCGTCTATTGTCTTTCCCCAGGTGGATGATGGAATTGGTTGTCCTCTCTTGCCGTTAAAGCGTAGTGGGTGGGAGCTTTAATCTGCGTTCCAGGGCCAGATGAGCCGCCCTTGCTCCGTTATATCCGTGTTTATCTAGTGTGGTCTTGGTATTGTTCCTGCATTGTGATCTGTTAAAATAGAAATGAAAAAGTAATAACTAGAATATAATATTTCAAGAATAAATTAATTTAAAGAATTAATTTTAATTATAGTTTGGAGCACAATGGTTGACAAATAATAGGCCTACTATTTCGTCAGATAACGAAAGATCAATTTTTAAAACTTTGTCTGGGCATTTAGAATAGCTTAAAACTGTCAATGACAAGGAATTATTACAACATTATTTTAAAATTGTTAACATATTTAACATATCCTAACATACCAAAATGTTATATAAATATATATAATTTAAATCACAATAATATAAATATACACATATATTCCCGTTTCAGTATGAAATAACTTCATTGCACTCCGAACATGTCCATATAACGATATAGGATGATAGATGCTCCGATCTTCGTAATATCTCCAACAGCATCCAGTTCGATTTTGTTTGATGATCCTACTACTCATATACCTGTTGTGCTGGTTTTTTCTGGCCTCTCTAATCTTCAATCCAAACTTTTGCAATCTAGCAGTTGACATGGATTGGTTTAAATGATAATCCTCTTTGCGGTCACACTCTATAAGGGCGATAAGATTGTCAGCTCTATCCATTGGCTGGCCCCCTGATATGGTGGAAGAGCCAGTCAACCTGTCTCATTGCCAACGACATCCATGTGCCATGGAACGAAGATAAGTGTAATTATGCAAATTCATGACGCAAATTGCTGTCAGTTCATATCCTGTGCACCAAACTAGCCTACACCTTTCGGATCATTCTCAATGAGGCATTCAGAATGCACGCATGAGTGTAGTTTTGTGACTCTAGCCAGAGTATTGCATAAGTCATCGCCATTACTTCCATTGTCATGCTACTTGTCATACTAAATACACCACTGACTTCCTTGACCATTCTGCCGAATGAGCTTGCAGTGAAGGCCTTGCGGACCTGTCGTGGTGAACTACTGATCCATTCATGTACATCACAACGTCACCTTCATTGTAGTTTTCATTAATAATGGGGGGATTCTGGTCTTGAAACTTTTTTCGTTGCTCTGGTATTAATGTAGAATGTGTATAACAATTTTGAAAGATTATAACTTAAAAAAAGTCAACGCGTTGCCATGGAAACAATACAAAATGGCCTGCCAGCAAAATTTCAAATCCCTAAGGCTCTGAAGTTAATGAATATAAATGAATTATGTTTTCACTCTAAAGTGAGCAATCGTAATATCTACAAAATTACACATCATTTTTAGGATATATTAAATATTACATTTTTATGAATTTTTGTGTAAACACACCCTCCAAAAACAGCTTTTTGTGACCAAATTTTGAGGAAATTTTTACCCAAAAATTTATAAAAAATTAAATATTGAATATATCCTAAAAATCATGTGTAATATTTTAGATATTACAATTGCGCACCTTAGAGTGAAAACAGAATTCATTTACATTCATTAGATTCATAGCCTTAGGGATTTGAAATTTTGTTTTTGACGGCCATTTTGTATTGTTTCCATGGCAACACTTTGACATTTTTTTTTTAATAATTTTTGTCTACTATTCTAAGTCATACTCTTTCAAAATGCTTATACAAATTTTATATTAATATGAAAACAACGAAAATAGATTCTTGATTTTCAAGACCAGAATCCCCTTAACGTCTCCATCCAACACCACGGGATACTTCTCCTCCCCCTTCTCTGCAACCTTTCTCGAATTTAATGACGCCCGTATGTTGCCGGGGCTAGCAAAAGGATCCAAAAAAATAGTAATACTGCGACAATGCATGTCGTAAGAGTCGACTGAGGTAGGGGCCTAGGGAACCTACCCTAGTAAATAAAAAGCGTAGCAGAAATCGGATGTGCATGGCCTACTTGTAGGCGCATAACTTGTGCAACGTACAATCGCTCTTAGGCTAAGATCACTTACAAGTCACAAAGAGTAATTTAACAAGTGGTCGATATGTCTATCACCGCTGCACAAGATTGGGGAACTCTTAAATCAATTTATTTTTCCCGACAATCATTCAATCATAACAACAGACTCCATTTAACATGCAATGAATACAATCTGAGAATAAAATCTAAAACCGAAGTAATTACATTCGTTAGAGAAAAACTCTACCAATATCTCCATTAACAAACATCAGTTAAAACAACAACTCGAAGACTTTACATAACTAGGGAGCAATTTTTACCAGCAAATGGAAGAATAACTAACAAAATTCAATATAGATGTAATAAAGCAAATCAAATCTTAGGACAAATAGCGTCAATTTTGAAATGCAAACATGTCATCACGAACACTAAAAGAGCATTGTGCAACACAACCTTTCTTTCAACATTATTCTATCAATGACAAACCTAGCAAATGATAGAAGAAAACTAGTCACGACAGAGATGAAGTGTCTATGCAGAATGCTGGGAGTATCAAGAAGAGGCCGGCTTAGAAATGAAGACATCAGGAAAAAAGTTGGTACAACATCATTACTGAATTTCATCAAGAAACAACAAATTAAATGGTTCGTCCACATAAGCAGATTACCAACAGACAGTGCGTCTCAAAGAGCAATATTACTCCGATACAGTGGATACAAAATAAAAGGCACTCCTCGCAAAAGATGGACCTCAGAGATAACAGAGGCGACCAAAAACACTATAAAGGGAACACAAAATCCCGTTCTATAAATTTCTTATCCTGACGCTGTGAGGTAAAACAGGATTAGAGAAAAGAAAGAAGAAAGCAGACATAACTCAAGTCAGTTTTTTCTTCTGGAACTATAATATATTGTATATTACATAATCATAAAAATACAATATAATTTGCTGAAGTATACAATCTTTTCACAAAGAAAAAAAGAGTTAAATATGATCTTATACTAAACAAAACTATAATATAATTTGCTGAAGTATACAATCTTTCCTTCACAAAGAAAAAAAAGAGTTAAATATGATCTTATACTAAACAAAACTATAATATAATTAGCTGAAGTATACAATCTTTCCTTCACAAAGAAAAACAAGAGTAAATATGATATTATACTAAACAAAACTATAATATAATTAGCTGAAGTATACAATCTTTCCTTCACAAAGAAAAACAAGAGTAAATATGATATTATACTAAACAAAACTATAATATAATTAGCTGAAGTATACAATCTTTCTTTCACAAAGAAAAAACAAGAGTAAATATGATCTTATACTAAACAAAACTATAATATAATTAGCTGAAGTATACAATCTTTCCTTCACAAAGAAAAAACAAGAGTAAATATGATCTTATACTAAACAAAACTATAATATAATTAGCTGAAGTATACAATCTTTCTTTCACAAAGAAAAAACAAGAGTAAATATGATCTTATACTAAACAAAACTATAATATAATTAGCTGAAGTATACAATCTTTCCTTCACAAAGAAAAAACAAGAGTTAAATATGATATTATACTAAACAAAACTATAATATAATTAGCTGAAGTATACAATCTTTCTTTCACAAAGAAAAAACAAGAGTAAATATGATCTTATACTAAACAAAACTATAATATAATTAGCTGAAGTATACAATCTTTCCTTCACAAAGAAAAAACAAGAGTTAAATATGATATTATACTAAACAAAAACGTTGGTTCTACTTACCACTAACTTTCTCAATACCGTTGTTGTCCGTCCATATCATTGACTGTCTGAGACCATATCCAAACATAGACTCGGTCCTTTCTCAGACTGTCCCGCGCACTTTTCAAAAACTCGAACAGTCTTACTAAGGCTCTTTGAATATCGCTCATCGCCGCCGGTATTTCCCATGATTCATGTTGAGCTGTATTCCACGACCACAGCCCCCGGTAACAAAAGGCTGAATAGCTTAGCCGACAAATCTAAAATCCCTGTTTGATTTCTGGCTGACTTTTATATATGTTTGATAGTTCAGAAAGTTGCCTGCCAGCTGGCCCTTACCAACCAGCATAGGAGTGCCAACTCTGACATGGTGAAACTTATCTTAACTTTCCACCCTCATAGTTAACTGGTGAAAAATGTTTTATTTTGTCATCTGTCTATTCTTAAGTCAGATCCTGAGACCCATTCAGTCTTCATCAACTATCCTTTGGTGGCTTACAGACGGGACAGAAGTCTAAAGGATATGTTGGTACAAAGTCGCCTTAAGTCCAATATCCAGAGTCATTTTAACAGCGTCCAGTGTGGCCGTCGGCGTTGCAATACGTATGCCTATGTGATACAGACTCGTACTTTATCTTTTCCTTTAGCCACGTTTGTTATTGAAGATGGTTTCACATGCGAGTCCCGAAATATAATCTACGCTATCACTTTCAAGCGGTGTGATAAGACATATATCGGCGAAACAAATAAAATGCTCAGTGACCGTTTCGATCAACATTTATGCGATATACGCCAATTATCTGTGAACCCTGTAGCCACTCAGTTCAATGAAACTGTCCATTTGGGTGCTCGCGACGTCCAGGTCACTGCCACCCGATCATGTTCCTCTGATGATCGTCGTCGATTTGCTCTGAAGAATCGTTTTATTTCGTTATATGGTACCTTGCGAACTCATGAACTCAACGTTCTACATTCCTATGCTTCTTTTTACTTTCTCTTTTCATGCTCCATATTTTATATTTGTATATGTTAAATGTATATAAGTCTATATTTAGTAGTATATATTTACTTGATATTTTATTGTTTCTCTTCTTTTTCCACATCTAGTTTTTCTGTATTTATTTCGTTATTAGTTTTTAGTCACACATTATTTTCATTTATTTTTAACCGTTGTAATATCTTTGTCAAAGTCTATATGTAGTGTGCTGTGATATTCGTCACTTTTGTTGTATCGTTTGCTTGATAAAATACTTTTTGGTAGAAACGTTGTTGCGTATTGTCATTGCTTTTGTATTTTGTAAAACTACAGTACTTTGTTGTTACGTGTTTCGCTATTCTACATAGTTTTACTGCAGTCTCCATCTAAATTGATATGTGTTTGATAGAACATGGTACACTTTAAAAAAAATTTTTCACTCAATTCTGTGCGTTCATGGTTATTAATTGATGAGAAATATTAATAAAACTGATATTCCTTAGTGTTAAACTTAACTTGTTACATAAAACTGATATTCCTTAGTGTTCAACTTAACTTGTTACATAAAACTGATATTCCTTAGTGTTAAACTTAACTTGTTACATAAAACTGATATTCCTTAGTGTTCAACTTAACTTGTTACATAAAACTGATATTCCTTAGTGTTCAACTTAACTTGTTACATAAAACTGATATTCCTTAGTGTTCAACTTAACTTGTTACATAAAACTGATATTCCTTAGTGTTAAACTTAACTTGTTACATAAAACTGATATTCCTTCGTGTTAAACTTAACTTGTTACATAAAACTGATATTTCTTCTTGTTAAACTTCATGTGTGACATAATAATCTTGATTTAACATGTTATGTTGTTTTTCAAAGCAATGAGTCTATATAAAACAACACTGGAATGCGAGGATCACGCGACAGTTGTGGTCTTATTTTCTAGAATTTTTATCTGAGCACTGCGGTCGTATGTTATCGGAGGCCATGTCCATGACATTGTTTTGTTTACTAAGTTCAGGGGCTTCTAACATATTTCCTACCGCCCCTACGTTACATGAGTAAATACTAAGTACAGGAGTTCCGAACCCACTGCCCCTTTTGATTTTGCTGCATATGCCCCTCCCCCTCCTTACGGTGCCGCCTGATGCGTCCACCTCTCTGCAACATAGCAAAGTACGGCCCTGCACGTTGTGTTTATCTGTATACAGTCTCCCTTATTCTAATTATGCCAGCTAGTAGCTGCTAGAGACATTAAAGAAAACATGTCTATGCTATCAATTCTTTCATACAGTTGTGAGAACTGGGCGCTCAATGCAGAACTGGAACGAAGAATACAGGCTTTCGAATATAAATATTACAGACGGGTACTACGTATTAGTTACATAGAACATAAGACGAATATTTATGTAAAAGACCAAATAAACAATCTTGCAGGTCAACAAGTACCGCTCTTGACAATCGAATCGTGAAACGGAGTAAACTTGCTTGGTTCGGGCATGTGATGAGACATAGCTCACTCTGTAAGACTATCCTACAGGGAACAGTTGAGGGTGGAAGAAAGAAAGGAGGGCAGAGAAAATCCTGGTTTGACAACATCAAGAGCTGGTCGGGGCAGAGTTTCTCCACACTTGCTCGAAGAGTTGAAGACAGAGATTCAGGGCGTGCTTGTTGTGCTGATGTCTCCACAGTGACACCCATACGACCCTAACGGGTTATGGACTTTATTATTACTATGTCTAGCGTAACTGCTTTGGTGAGTATCTAGCCAGTTCCCTTTGTAATACTAAATGGTCCCTAAATCTTAACCATTCCCCAGAACCGTTCTGATTGACAAAATCTCGCTTTGATCGTAATTTGTATTGTCGTTACACCATTTGGCGTTTATGGACTGTTTTTCTTGAGAAGTTCATAATCAACTAAATTAAACTTCGGATATTTTTTCTGTAGTAACATAATTATGCAGGGACTCATACACACGACAAGGATAACTAATGAACAGTAACTCTGTTAAATATTTCAAAACTGCTTTCCGTCTCTTCAATAATGTCTTTTCATCTATACGTCTATTTTTAGCAAATGTTTAAAATTTATGTTAACTTATGCAGACATACACACTTGTGTCACTTGCATAAGTTTGTTAATTGTTTTTGTTTTTTCGGGTTTTTTCGATCCAGAAATACTTGAGCTGAAAGCTCTTCGGCTCTCATGGACATCGTAACCCTTCGGTTCGGTGCCACGAACACCGTAAATCTGGGGAACCTGTGACTTTTCTGCCATCCGCGGAGTTGAACCCACACTCACAGAGGACTTGTTACCCGTATTACAACGCGCTACGAACACGCTGGTCTGGCGGGCTATGTTAATCGTTAAGTGTTGATGTGTTGGCAAATACTATTCCCTAATTTGCGGAGAATTCCGGTAATCCACAGTGAGGCAGAAACCAGTAGTTTAAAATACTTTCGATTTCGGTTGTAAATGCAACATATTGTTAAAACTACATAAAAAGATTGGTGTTTCATGTAATACACAATATATCGATCTACAATTAGTTACGTTGATTTACACGTTTACATACAAAGTAAAAAGTGGGATGAATTCAAGAGAAGAGATGAAATCAGAGAAATGTCTGGTCAACCACTAGTAGTAACTGTTATAAAAGAGAAGATGGAGATATGTTGGGTACACCTTGAGAAGAAATGATCAAAGAATACCAGAGCAGTCATTGAAATTGGAGACAAAGGTTTGAAGGAAAAGAAGACGCCCAAAGGAAACCCTGAAACGAACTATGCTGAGATAGGAAAGAAATATCAGACTCATTTCTATGGAAGAGATTGAGCGAGTTGCCAAGGACAGAGCGGCATGGAGAACTTACTTTTAGGCCCAATGTAAAGTATAAAGATACAAGAGGAATATATATATATATTTAAATCCAGTAAAATGTTCATGCTGGTGAGCTTTTACTTTTTAGGGGTAAAACCCGTTCTTTCTAATTTCTCTCCATCATATCTCCTTGATGTTCCTGATTCTGTTTCTGTCATGTTCAAGTCATGTAATATATAAATATGTGTGTACACATGTAATATACGAGCGGAAGTCAATAAGTAAGTCACAAATGGCTGTAGAAAACACCAACTACATTTACCTGCCATCCCACAAAACTTTGTGACTTACTTATTGACTCTCCCTCGTATATACATGTGTATGTTGTGTGAGAAGTGAAGTTCTTCTCTCCGAAAATATTCTATTGGTAACCATGTCGACTATTACTTTGCAATAACTATATTCTTACGGAACCAATGCTTTAGAACAGCACTGTCCAAGCGCCGTCGCAATGGCACCCGTGGGACACATTCATGTGTCCCTATTTTTTCCGCCGGTCTTAACACTTATCATTGCCCGCGTGCCCAGCGTGTTAGTAGCGCGTTGGACTACGGGTGACTAGTTCTCTGTAAGTGCGGGTTCAACTCCGCGGACTGGCAGAAACGCTACAGGTTCCCCAGATTTACGGTGTTCGTGGCACCGAGCCGAAGGGTTACGATGTCCATGACACCGAGCCGAAGAGCTTTCAGCTGAAGTGCTTCTGGAGGAAAAAAACCACTTATCATGATTTTTTCACGCGATAAACGTTTTTTTTCTTCAGAATAACGGTATGTTGAGTTATCTTTCGTAAGTACAAAAATATTTTATATAAACATTTAAACGTTTTATCAAGATTAAGCTTCTATCTGTTATTGTTTTTATCTGTTAGAGGGACGCCCGCCTGTCCAGCGTGTTCGTAGCGAGTTGGACGAAGGGTGACAAGCCCCCTGTGAGTGCGATTCAATTCCGCGGGCTGGCAGAAAAACAACAGGTTCTCCAGATTTATGGTGTTTGTGGCCATGAACCGAAGGGTTACGATGTCCATGGCACCGAATCGAAGAGCTGAAAGCTCAAGTGCATCTGGATCGGAACAAAAATTTGTTAGAAGAGCTTCTGGCTGAATGGATTAGAGCGCTGCTCCCATACAGGAGACCCGTGTTCAATTCACGGTAAGGCCAAGGATTTTTCTGTTGTGGGCATCAATGAAAAATCCTAACCTGAACAGCTTCACGTCTACTGCACTAGCCATGCAGCCATTAAATCATCAGGCCCTCGTCCCACCTGTCCTACACCGCTATAAAAAGTGGTGCTACAGACAGTAACGACAGTTTTTAAATTTGTTTTTTAATTAATGTTACTATTAGTGTTACTTTATTATTATTTTTGTTATTGTTATTATTGGGGGCAGGACATGTGGCTAGAATATCAGATTGCAGAATACCCAAACGACTCTTTTATGGTGAGCTGCATAGAGGTAAACGCTCACAGGGTGCCAGAAAAAGCAATTCAAAGATACACTCAAGAACTCGATGAAATCTTTTGGCATAGATGTCAACAACTAGGAGAATGCTGCTCAAGACAGATCAGCCTGGCGCACACTTCTTCAACACGGTTCCTCGGCCTGCGAGGAAGGTAGAACAGCACGGATGGAGCAAAAATGTCAACACAGAAAGGCAGTAAAATTTCCTACAAGTGCAAGTATACCTTGCTCACACTGTACAAGAACATTTCAAGCCCGTATCGGGCTCACTAGTCATCTACGCACACACAGACAAACATAACGCAACTACATTCCCTTGGATGAAAATGTGTGTGGTTATCATCACCACGTGATTGACGAGCATCATTGTTATTATTATTATTGCTTTTGACATGGCGCCCGCATCTCCAGTCATTAGTCAGACGTGACCCAATACATAAACACGTTGGATAATATTGCTTTAGAATAACTAAGAAGATTCTAAAGAGCTAACAACAAAGGATTGACTTCGTTGCACCGCGTTTCCCAATTCGGCTAGGTCCCTTTCCCTCAGGGATGACACACCACCTGCCAACATTATGCCCAAAGGCCGAAATCCGTAGTTCCGACAGCAATCCTAAGGATCTCCGGAAAAAGCACTCGTGAACAGAACGGCGTGATCCCCCTATGGCTTCATAAAATTATAAAACAGAAAATTCTTTGATATATTCAAGTCTATTTAATAGCGGCACAGAAAGAACATTTGAAAGCACATGAACTGTTTCAATGCTACATACTGTTCCTGTATAATCTCACGCACCGGCTGCAATGTGGTTGTATTTATAAACAGATAGATCAGTAATGATGCCGTTTGTATTTCCGCCCATGATAAAACATGCTCAACTCGTTCTTGGCATTAAACAATAATAAAAACTCTACAGACTGACGCACTCACATTGTGTATATGTGTGTGTGAGAGAGTGTGTGTGTGGAAATGTGGCTACAAGTGTCTGCTCTCTATGCTCTCGTGAAAGAGCTTTCTGTTTTCAAACACAGAATGAAACTTGATATTACCGCAATATAAACATCTATGAAATCTGTACATAAAAATATCTGCAGTTATCTTTCTTCTATTGATACAGCTGCATGTCAAAGTATACTTAGACGGATTTGTACTTTAGATATTGGGGGAATTCTCTCTAGAGGGGGAAAAAAACCCAAACACGAAGTTAGCATTTGTTGGAGAAGCTATTCCTGACAAAATCATTATCATCCTCATCATCATCAGGTGGCGTATCTTCTGGCACTGGCGGTCATGAACCTTCAGAACTTTCAGTGTCTAAATTAAGTATTTTATTCTTAACAAAAAATGTCTTACAACATAATATACTGACACTAGCTGTTGACCTTAGTTTAATCTGTCCAGGACGATCCCAAATAATTGTTTTTCCTGATCCAGAAGCACTTGAGCTTTCAGCTCTTCGGCTCGGTCCCATGGACATCGTACGGGCACCGTAAACCTGGAGAACATGTGACTTTACTGCGAGTCCGCGTAATTAAACAGCACTTACATGTGGCTTGTCACCCGTCGTCCAACGCGCTACGAACACGCTGGGCAGGCGGACATCCAAACAAATAATGATCATCTAACTTTTCAAGCTGTTCTATCAATTCAAGAAGGGTATTCTTTGTATTACATATTGTAATGTATTTATCTCCTACATTTATAAGTTAAAAATGACCTGCTAGAAATGTCTCAGTACCGCTCTGTAATGAGAAACTCGTTCAAATCAGTTGATGATGCTCTTTCTTGTCATGTTGTCGTGCTATTCGGTATTATTTCTCTATCTGTCGTTCTCCATCTCTCTTTCCAACAGTTCATGTTGACACAACTTGTTTTAACTAATGTTTTCGTATTATACACCACAAAACCAATGAGTGCTTCGTTGAAATGTTTACCATCATGTTTCTTATTTCATTGACCTCTCTAGTCTTGTTTAGTCTAGTTTAGTTAAGTTTAATCTAGTTTAGTTTAGCCGTCGGATCATCATCACTGCACAACGAACCAATTAGTACTTGAGTGTTGCCATCTTCTCTCAATATGTCTCTCAGCTTGTGGCAACTAGCGACATTGATTCTTTGTTATTGTTTACTATTCTTCTTTGGCTAACGGTATGGTGCTCTTGCCTAGCTACACCACACTTGACTTGGTATTCTTGTAGTTTGGTTAGGGTTGTAGATCCACCTCTATTACTTGAATCATTTACACTATCTCTCTCCCTTACGGAATTCAAAATATCAGCATGGTCCATTGCTCGCTTACTTTTTACAGCAGACATCCCTGCAAGCTTATCGTCGCGTTCATTTGCTCTTACACTTGCCTGTCCCGGCACAAAAATAAAACTGATTTTTGTCAGCATAAGCCTCTTTTGTGACTCCGGTCATTGTCTGCGAGCTCAGTCTGTTTCAATCTTCATGTACATACTCATCAAGCCACGGAGAAAATATGCACATATAAAAGTATGTGACTCCAGCCAGATCATCGCTTTAGCTAGCTACTATGATTTCCATACTGAGACTGCTTGCAGTCACGGGAAAACCACCACTGTCATCCTTCACAATATCCCCTCTGACTTGAGCAGTCTCTGACTCCAGCCAGATCATCGCTTTAGCTAGCTGCCATGATTTCCATACTGAGACTGCTTGCAGTAATGGGAAAACCTACCACTGTCATCCTTCACAATATCTTCTCTCTAGCTTGAGCAGTGAAAATTTGTTCTTTTGTGGAATCTCCCACCCCTAACCTGCTAGCCTCAAGTGCTATATGGTTTACTGGGAGATAAGCACTGAAACACGAACAGATATCTATTATCTCCCATGTTTAATTTACGTGCGTGTATAACCTACAAAGTAATCAATTCCTTCCCATTTCTATCTTTACAGAATACACACGCAAAACCAGCAAGGAAATTGAAAAATAATAATTAAATTAAAGCACACTAAATATCTGATTTCAGGTTTAAACAATTCACTCATTGTATCTGTTGGTCACGATGACACTTGGCACGTTTTCTCTTCAGTATAATTGCAGAATATTCCTGCTTCATTGAGTCAATGATTGTACTTTTCATTTCATGACCTAGCTATTAATAATAGAATTAAATTCTTGATAATCATAACAAATTAAATATAGACATGTCGTACCAAAAAAAAATGTTCCAGGTGATAAACATAATTTGTTTGGGGGATGTGTTTAAATTAATCCACAACGATGTCTTCTTTTAGCACACATAAACCAAGAGATATAACATAAACTCCTCCACTCACACTCACGGACCCCCACTCACACGCAATAATCGTTTATTTATATAACGTTTTAGCCAGACAAGTTGCATTTCTTCTATTTTGTTAAGGTATTTATAGACGAAATTCGAGAGTTTAGCTACTTATTTGTGAAGACGTTTATCATATGATGTTAGATGGTTACTATGCATTCTGAAGAACAAGCTGTTCTAATCAAATACCGTGTATAATAGAACTAATGATTTTGTTTTGTTTCGGAGATATTAAGCACTTATTAGTATTTTAAATGTTATTTAGTAAAGATAATTAGTATTATTAAATTTTCAAACATGTTGCTTCTTTTGCTATAAGTTATTTCACAATGTTAAATTATAAATATATATATTACTTTTTCATTATGATTTAGTGAAGATAATTAGTATTTTTAAATTTTCAAATATGTTGTCTCTGTTGCTATAAGTTATTTCACAATGTTAAATTATATATATATACAGTGGCGGCTCATCATTAAGGGCCAGAGGGGCCGGGTCCCACCACAAATAATGTGTAACGTGTATTTATTATTTAATAAGATAAAATATAACCTAACCCAAAGCCATGATTTTCCGGAAAATCTGTGTCTGGCCCCACCAACAAAAACGATCAAGAGCCGCCACTGTATATATATATATATATTACTTTTTTATATACTTATATTACATTATGATATAGTAAAGACTGTCATCTAATATGTAGCTTGAAGATCGTTGCTCCCATAACAGACCGTCTGAAAAGCTAGAAACATATAGATAGGTGGTCTGTTATCTCGACTGGATTTTCCGAAAGGTGTTAATTGTTTCCTTTTTATGATTGTTTAGGCCTACATGCTCTGATATAACCAAAACAAGGTTCGTTCTTAGGTTGAAAGTGAAGTGCACAGACTTAAAGAGTCTTTAGTCCCCTACATAACAAACAAGTCGTCTCCTCCAATGTTATTTCCAAGCTGCAGCCGTCTCTTAATTGTCCCCTGCCTCGTGTTCCAGTAACCTTACCCCTCAGTATTGACCTTTTCAAACCAGTGTGAAGTTCAATGTGATTAAAATATTTCCGTTTCCGAGACAGAATATTATTTATTAACCAATGTCTCTCAATGTTCGGGTCCTGTAGGATATTTATATTTTTCCTCTTCCCTGTCCAGGACGTTCTATGAATGTTTCTGCAGCATTTTGTTTCAAAAGATTATATTCTGCTCTTTTGTGTTGTCTGGTCCATGATTCACATCCATATGTGGCCACAGAAAAAATGCATGTCGTCAGTAGTTTTTTATTCGTTTTTTTTCTTTCTTGTGTTATGCTATAATTTCTTCATTTAGCTAGCCTCTGAATTCTCTTTCTCTCTCTCTCTCTCGATCCCCGCCTAGACCGATGGACCAAATCTTTTCATGAATTGCGCTATTGTTTTTATGGACTCCGTCTCTCCGTACAGCTGCTCTTGAAGCTCTGTGTTATCTGGCGACTCCGTCTCTCCGTACAACTTCTCTTGAAGCTCTGTGTTATTGGGCCAGGTTTCGCTTCTCATGCCTGCTAACAACTGGCAGTCTTGCAGTATGTGCTCTACCGTCATGTCCGCCTTTTCACAGTGGCACAAGGCTAGTTGTGCCAATTTAAAATTTGTTGAACAATGTTGGCCCGAAACCTGTTATGGCCAGTACGGAGTCGGAATATAGCACTCTGAATTCTATTGTTATTCTTCTTCTCATTTATTTTGTACAGTCTATATTGTTGTTCAGTACTAAGCTAGGATATTCAAAATTTGTAAAGTTTTCAATGTCTTCATTCTTGATAGTTATTTTGAGTTGACATTTTACTTTGTTAATGAACATAATCTAAATTTTCTTTGTTTACAGAAAACTTCTATGGTCTTTGTATTTTTAAACAGATACAATAACTGCTTTAATCCATTGACACTATTTAAAGGAAGAACTGTGTCTTTTGCTTATTTTAATTTTGGAATCGTATTTCCACCAATTGTTAAAAGATTAGAGTGTTTGTCTATTATTTTTTCAAGACAACATTTCAAAATATAGATAATTAGTATTGTTGAACTATCAGACATGTTGGTTGTTGTAATTTTAATAGTGTCATTTTAATATTGATAAATGTTTCTAGAATATTCCCTTTGAAATGGGTTGTTAGAAATATCCACATCAATATTTTAATATTGAGAGCAGGAAGTAATGTGTATTTTAATTGGTGCCAGAAATATTTGGTACTGCTGGGGATGTTAGAAAAATTGAATATTTTATGAGGTGGCAGAGATGTTTAGTATTTTACAAGGAGACGTAAATATGTAGTATTTTATTTGGGCACATCAGAATACCTAACGAGATGATAGAATTATTTAGTATTTAATATGATGATTCAATATTATTTTATTTAATAAGATAATAAACATATTTAATCGGTAGTGAAAATTATTTGTTTATATTTAGATAAGAACATTTTTAATAAGGTCTTTGAAATTGTTAGTAACCTATGAGAAATAATCATTCTTTTATATTATTTTTAATGAAAAATATAAAACATATTTTTTGAATTTCTATAAATAGTTAATTTTTTGAGAATATATATATTTAGTATATTTTCAAGATTATATAAATAATGAGTACTATATGAAATTAAAATAAATTTAAAATTGTATCAAGTTAATTACTTAGTTATTTACTAAGATAAATATGTACTTCGTCTCTTTTATTTTCACACAAATATTTATTTTAGCTTTTCCCAGGTAACTCCTTCATTTTAAAATATTTAAATAGGGCTTATTAATCTTATTCGGTCTTTGCATTTAGTGCAGAATTTACACTTTCATGCTGCTCCTAATGGACTATTTTGTAGTATCTATTTCTATACTATCACTGTTTCCTTTTATATATATATATATATATATATATATATATATATAGCCTGTGTTTTCTTGGTTCTTATAGTAGAAACAAATTGTATCCTCTGTATTGTGTTCCAGCTGTGATTTATTTCTTACAGTTTCTGCACTACTGTTCTCAATGTCGTTTTGGGTCTTCCCTGTTTTTGTTTACCCCATGGTGTCCATCTCAGTGCAGTTTTCCTAACAGAGTTATTCTCTATGCGTATCATATGCTCAATCCATCTCGAACGTCTCTTTTGGATGATGGTGTTCATATTCTCTTGTTGAAACTGACATCACAGTTGTCAAATGTTGATTTAATACTTCATCTTCTTTGTCTAACGCTCCATATCGATCACTTGTTAACAACTCTTTGTGATTTGTATGTGATCTGAGCATATTGTATGTTCTGCCAGTTATGCGCCTACAAGTAGGCCAGCACATCCGATTTCTGCGATGCTATTTATTTACTAGGGTAGCTTCCCTAGGTTCTGCATCAGTCGCCTCTTTCGACAGGCCTTGCAGGTTGCAGTGGTACTGTTCTTTGCTTCTCTTGCGAGCCTCAGCACCACACAGGTGAATTTAATACAAGAATAACGTTCTTATCGTTCACACTCGAGGTTCACATAACTTGTTCTTAATCCATAAATGCATCCCTTATTATCATCAGATCTTAAGCTACTCTGGACTAAATGAAATTGTGATTGAGAATCAGATGGTACTAAGATTCTACTACACTTCTATATGATGACTTTGTATCATAATTTCTTTATCTGGTAACAGATTGAATCATTGCAGTCTCTTTAAGCGCGAAATGATCGAGAAGTGAATGTAAACCATTTAACAAAAATGTCGAGCCGAAAATGGCTCTGTCGCGCCAAAATGTGCAGTCTCTGTGTAAACTGCAACAGTATGTAAAATATATATAAATATGTTATTTCTCTCCTCTATCGTGATTTCTCTAGGAATCTCTTTGGCGAAGTGGTTAAGACGTTTGCATGTCGTTCTGAAGGTTGTGAGTTTGAATCCGGTACGAGTAACTTGTGCAATTTTTTCCTATGAAATCCCTAGGATTGTTGCTGGAGTTACGGAGTTCGTGCTTTTTGGAACACTCTCGGCAGATGGATTTCCGTTTTTCCATGGAAAGAGCCATATGGGGAAACCGTTGCAATGAAACCAATCCTTCAGATGCTTTTTTTCTTCTACCGTGAGCATAAATTATCAATGGCATGCCAGTACATGTTTGTACAAAACCATAATCCACACCAGACACTATTTGTCTCTTCTCTATCAGTCATGCAGCGCCAGGAATAAACTGAACATTTCACCTAGTCCTTGTCAGACGAACACAATATCTTCATTTAGGATATATTTATAATAGCAGTAGTTGTTCGACTCAGTTCTTTTTTTTTTTAATCTAGCAACAAAGAATGAACTATGTTGAGCTGGACTTGCCTGGTCTAGTTTATTTCAATGAATAAAGAACAGACTAGTAGCCTAGATTTCAACGCGTCTGAGATTAATCAAGAAATGCAAGCATGTGTAGAAAAGCAGCACAAATAATATAAAAGAAATAAATGTTTGATTATTGATATTATTATGATTGTGCTGTTTTTCTACCAATACTTTGTTACCAGTGCCAAACGGTCTCGACAGCAACACGACACAGAAAGCTCACCACGTGTGAAATGAGATGCCTGAGGAGGGCAGTGGAGGTCACCAGGAAAGCTAGTCTACGAAATGAGGACATTAGAAGCAGAGTGAGCATAACTTCATGTACCGAATACATCTAAAGACAACAAATGCAGTTGTTTGGACATTTAATGAGAATGAAATACGACCAACCACCAAAAACAGCATATAATAAAAAGAGATAAGGTACTAGAGCCAAAGGAAGACCAAGAAAAAGTTGATAGACAATATTAAGACCACACTAACTAAAAACGGATATAACACAACAAGGGCGACTCATCTGACCCTGGAACGCAAATATACGCTCCCACGTCTATGCTTAATGGCAAGAGTGGTTTTCCAATTCTATCACCCACATGGGGAAAGACAATAGACAATTTGATTGTGCAAATATAAATAAAAGAACACCAAATACCATATAGAATTTGTGAAATTATTGGAATTGTGCACTTTTAGATTAAAGTTTAAACGCGAAGGATTTACTTCATTGCACTGGGTTTCCCAATATGGCTCCGTCCCTGGCGGTCAAAATTGCACCCCATTTGTTGAAAGTGTTGCACAAAGCACAAGTTTCGTAGTTCCCAACCAGAATTTAACATTCAAGTTGTAATTATTCCGATTGGATCTTATAATTCAGATGATATAACCTTGTAATACATATACAACTGAAGCTCTTACCACTCAGACGATGTAATTATGTAACATATTTACCACTGACTACATCGCCTCTGTATTCATAAATAATATTCGTGCTATATTGCTTGTCACAATATCTTGACTTGACAGAATTAGGTGAATGTCTAGTTTAATCATCCCCACAACGGAGATTTAATTTAACATTTATTGCTTCGTTACATTCCTAAGACAACTGTCTGAATGTATGTTGCAATCGAAGTAATAAGTTAATAAGTTATACGTCGGTATTTTAAACTTGCTTGAATGTTGTCTTCGTTTATTTCGTTTATTAGATTTTAATATATAAATAATAGAACAACCACATTGATGTATGCATGTTGTCTAGTTCTGTTATTATCAGTTATCAGTTATCTGAGGATTATCATCGTAGCACGCCGGACATGTCCATAGGTGCTTTTATGTCCGTCTCAACAAATCCAGCAGCCCAACACGCCAATTCAATGTTGATTAATCCATCTTTTTCATATTTGGTATGACCTTCTCTTCGGATTGTACCAATATCGACACCCATCTTTCTCAACCTGGTCAGCGACTGGGATCCAATGCGTTAAGAATGTAAAAGAATGTATTAGTTCTGTTGTAAACTTTGTTACTTACCTCACGTTGAGAAGTATATATAGGCACAGTAGCTAAACACGTAAAAACAAAGTACTATAGTTTTACAAAATACACAAACAGTGACGATAAACAGCAACGTTTCGACCAAAAGGCATTTATCAAGCAAACAATACAACAAGAATGACGAATTTCGAGGAACACTACAAATGGACGATTACATGTAGAAACATTCAAACCTATCTAATGAAAATATGGGAATAAAAACGAATAACGAAATGAGTGCAACACAAAACCGGAAGTGGAAAGAAGAGAAACAATAAACAATATAGTGGATAAATAACTTATATATATGGAGCAAATACACATATAGATTACAAGGCATGAGATAAGACAGTACTAAGAAGTCTATTTTTCTTCTATTAAGTTGTTGCCTGGCAGGACTTATCGTCTCTTCCTCCTTGATGTCTGTTCACTGTATACCTCTAAACTTCATTCTGACGGACTTCAAGCTCTCCAGTGTTTTCTCGACAGGAGAACTAACCCTCTTGTCTCCACCTCGACTCTCCTTCGTCTTGCAGAACTAGTTCTCACTCTCAACTTCTTTAAGTTTAATGACCAGTTCTTCGAACAGATTAGTGGGGTCGCCATGGGTACTAAAATGGGACCCAGTTATGCTTGTCTATTCATGGGTCATCTTGAACACTTAGTATGGAACACCTATGATGGTCCCCTTCCGTCCGTGTATCATAGATACATCGATGATTGTATTGGAATTACCGATATGCCTGAAGCCGATTTGTCACGCTTCATTAACTTTATTAATGTCTTCAATCCTGCTATTCGGTTCACCTCTCACATCTCTACCAATTTTCTTGACATCACTATCACCATCAGCCTATCTACTATCACTACATCAGTATACTACAAGCCTACTGATACACATAGCTTTCTTCTGTATATCTCTTCCCCTCCCCAGACTTGTCGTGACTCTTTACCTTTCTCTCAACTCTTACGCCTTCGTCGCCTCTGTAGCGAGGACGACAATTTTCTCGATAGAGCTCACGAGATGCTTGATTTCATCCGCAAGCGCCTATACCCGGAGAATGTGTTTACATCTGCCATGCATCGGGTTCAGCTAATTGCTCGCCAGGAGGCCCTTTCCAACATACATAGAACCTCCAATTCTGACAGGGTTAAACTGATCTTAACTTTCCACCCTCATAGTTCCCTGGTGAAAAAGGTCTTATTCCATCATCTCCCTATTCTTCAGTCTGATCCTGAGACACGTTCAGTCTTCCAACATTATCCTTTGGTGGCGTACAAACGGGACAGAAGCCTCAAGGATTTGTTGGTACACAGTCGCCTCAAGCCTAATATCCAGAGTCACTTTGGCACCATCCAGTGTGGCCGTCGGCGCTGTAATACATTTGCATATGTAATACAGACCCGCACTGTCTCTTTTCCAAAAGCTACGTATGTCATTCAAGACAGCTTCACGTGTGAGTCCCGCATTATCATCTATGCCATCACTTGCAAACGATGCAACAAGGCCGATATTGGTGAAACCGGTAAGAGGCTCAGTGACCGATTCGCCCAACACTTACGCGATATTCGTCAATGCTCTGTGACCCCTGTGGCCACTCATTTCAGTGATACTGGCCATTCAGGAGCTGACAATGTCCAGGTCACAGCCATCCGATCATGTTCCTCCGATGATCGCAGTCGATTCACCCTGGAGAACCGTTTTATTTCATTCTATGGCACCTTGCGACCTCTTGGACTCAACGCATTACATTCCTATGCTTCTTAGTACTGTCTTATCTCATGCCTTGTAATATCTATGTGTATTTGCTCCATATATATAAGTTATTTATCCACTATATTGTTTATAGTTTCTCTTCTTTTTCACTTCCGGTTTTGTGGTGCGCTCATTTCGTTATTCGTTTTTATTCCCAGATTTTCATTAAATAGGTTTGAATGTTTCTACATGTAATCGTCCATTTGTAGTGTTCCTCGAAATTCGTCATTCTTGTTGTATTGTTTGCTTGATATAAAGGCATTTTGGTCGAAACGTTGCTGTTTATCGTCACTGTTTGTGTATTTTGTAAAACTATAGTACTTTGTTTTTACGTGTTTAGCTATTTTTCCAAGTTTTACTGCAGTCTCACCTTTTTCGATATATAGGCACAGTCAACTCTAAACCCAATATTACAGTTGACTGTGGTATAGGAATTCTGATTGTTACCGCTTAACTAGCTATGCATGAGCGGATGCTTGTGTTTTATAATGATAGTCAGTTGAGGTCAGAATGTGAGTTCTTCAGTGCTACATAGAGACAATAGTGAAATACGGATGCGAGTAATGGACGGTATGCAAACAGATAGAAAAATCTATGGAAGCCACAGAGATGTGATTTTACAGATGCATTATGAGAACCCCCTGGACTGTTAAAATAACAAGTGTGGAGGTGTTGAATGAAGCCAAGACACAGATACAAATTATTGTCAATATAAGACAGATACAGTCATGAATTTTCAGTTATGTGATTAGAAGGGGAGGTTTAGAACACATTTTGACAACCGGTAAAATCGAAGGAAGACAGAGAAAGAAAGAAAAGTTTAGACAGACTGACTTCATGGCAAGGAAGGACGTCAACATCTGAGATGATGGCAAATACCAGACAGAGATTTGTGGAGATTCATGATCGCTGACTCCATCTGGCACGGCACCTGATGATGTATATACTACTCCTAAATATACCACTAGGAAAGTGCTTGTTGCAGAGATTAAACCCCAGCTAGCTGTACTAGAATGATGAGTATTTTTAACAATTAAAGCATGTGTATATATTTCACAATAGCTATCTGTATATAAAATATTGAAAAAAGTGATGGAGGGTCTCTGTAGCGTATAGGTTAGGTACTCGCTTCTTGTGCCAAAGGTAACCAGTTCGTTCCCTCGTGGAGCCATCGGTATATTTTTTCAGAGATCCTGATCTTAGTGTAGGTGAGATCGAGTTGCAAGTCCTACCGGAGACGGACGATAAAACGTAGGCCCCGTGTTCAATGTGAGCATCTAGAAGAATCCTTGACAGTTCAAAATCGAAAAGAGCAGGCTGGAAAACCGCTGCCATGGCAAAATTCATTAGAAAAAGATGAAAAATAAAATTCCTACAAAATATCTTTACCACCTCCAAATTCTTATTCTTCTTTGCGTTCGTTCTTTACGACCAATTTTAATCACTCTTTGTGATAGATTTGATCTTTGCCAAGAACTTGCATACGTTGCACATTGGTTTGGTAGGCGTAGACTTCTACACGCTTAGGACACGTGCGTCCAATTTCAGCCGAACTTCCTTAGTCACCTCTTACGACATGCGTGGCAGGTAACAGTGGTTCTATTCTTTACACCCCAAATTTGAGCCCATGTAACCACTCGGGCGACCTCCAAATACATGGGGACCTTCGCCCGTGTTACAGAGTTCGTGCACTGCAGCTGAGATCTTTCTGTGCACACATTGTTACCCACCGAAATGTAATTATGATGGTCATATCAATCAAGGAATCATTTGAAATATTGATACTTTAAAATGATAGCAAAGAGTTGGTACTGACTATCTGTGCTTGAGATTTAATGCAATGTTAGCGACGAGTTGGTAATGACTATCTGTGCTTGAGATTTAATACAATGATAGCGACGAGTTGGTAATGACTATCTCTGCTTGAGATTTAATACAATGATAGCAAAGAGTTGGTACTGACTATCTGTGCTTGAGATATCGTCTTTTGACACTGATGGTGCAGATTTGACTCTAGATAGTTGAGCTTGAAATTATTTATATTATTGACAATGGAAGTAAACCGTTCACACTAAATAGATTTAAAGGGTTTTTTATGTCCTTGAAAAGGTGTGTATTTTTGTACAATGATAGTAGAGACTTGATATTAACCAGCCATGTTTGAGAAGGTTGACTATTTAGCAAACAGTAGACACTATCTAGCCATGTCTGAGATGGTGGGTATTTTTATAGTCGGCATGACCGTGATCTTTATCGGTTGTAGCGCAGTATCAATGGTGATGTACGATTTTATAGCGGTGGAATCTCATGATAAGTCGTTGTCTAATTTATTGAAGGTTTTTATCGTTTCTCTTAGTCGATTTTCCAAACGTGTAACAGCATTGTTCTGCGCTTTTTGCAACTTTGTCGCTTGTTCATTCGATTCTTCTGATATTCATCGAGTGTCTTCTTTATATTTGTGCACTGATTTCAACAATGCTATCTCCTATTATGTAATTCACATTCTATATATCAGATTATATTTTGCACATTGTATGTATAACTTATCAGTTTATGTGGGCGACTGTAGCTTATCGGTAGTTAGCTCGATCACAACCCAAGTTAGCTGGTTCAAACTTCGCGGCATGCAGTTTGAAAGCAAATTCGTTCACGTGGTATTTTTATTAAAGGTAAAAATAAACCTCACCGTTCAGAAAGCAATGACAAAATACTGAACGTATAAGTGGTGCCTAGAAAATCAACGACTCGTTTACTGTGGTTGATAGTTACGTCCTGTAAAGGCTATACCGCGATTTCATGTATAATATTATGTCTATCACACATCGCCATCACGTGTCCATATATTTTGCTTACATTATATTCTGTTATGTTAAGAATGGGATTTTTTCTGCGGATGTGTAAATTGTTTTAATGTACCAACAACAAAATGTGAGCAATAAAGATATATATATATATATACATGTATTAGTATAATTTGAGTTCACACACATGTATGGCGTATGCCATTCTCTTTGTCTCGACTGGGGTAGACGTTTGTCATTGAATTCTCCCTCTTCTTCTCTTTTGACGGGATGCTTCCTTCCAAAATGGTCTTCTCCAGCTCTTCATGTATTCTAATATATGTCCAAAACAGTACCATATTCTTATTCTTATTTGTAGCATTAGCTAGTTTTATGTGATTTTGAATTAATATAACCTGGGTGTGATGCATCCTTGTGAATATTATTGATCAAATATCGCCCAGTGACCTCTGACCTCAGTAGGGGTCATTAATATCTTAGTCCTAGCCATAGCCATCGGAAGAAAGTCTAAAAGTGGATGTGGCCTAACAGAGATTGACAATCCACTCGTAAGATATGTGCGCACGCAAGACGAGCCATTGAAAGTTGAAAAATAGGTAGGGTTTGGCCGATAATTCACCACACTGGGCATACAAATTAATACTAAAACCATTATCACAATTATTACATAGGAAATCTTAGTGAACTGTGAATTATAGAGGGTCTCTATGGCGATGTGGTTAAGATATTTGCATATCTTTCTGAATGTTGTTGGTTCAAATCTGGACCGAGTCACATAGGTAAATGTCTTCATGAAATTCCTAGGGTTATTGATGAAGGTACGGTGTTTGTGCTTTGTGCAACACTCTCGGTGAAAATTATGGAGCCATATGGGGAAACAATGTGCAATGAAGTCAATCTTTCGCCTTAGATATTCTTAGTGAACTGTGTATGAGAACTTCATAAAGATATACAAGCACAAGCAGTTATTTGCGAATAACAATCATGATGATCCTAATATCACATCCGAAGTGATAAGATCCAGGAAATCAATTTTTTAGGTGAAATATCTTAGAAGAAAGTTAATTGTTATATAAATTACCAGTAGAACGAAATTATTGAAACATTAAGTGAGAAACAAGGAGAGGATATGAAAGGAAATAGTAGCTACGTGTTAACTACTCATGCAAACCATGACCATGACCTCGGCGATAGGCACTGGAGAAGAATTGATAATAAAAAAGAGATCGATAGACATGTAAACAGAAAGGCAGAGAGGTATATAGACAGACGCGGATGAACAGATGATCGGATGGACGGACGGAAGGAAGGACGGACGGACTAGCGGTGGGACGAAGGAAAGAAGGACAGACAGAGGGATAGACGAGATAGATCGGATGGATTGGATAAATTGGATAAATTGGATAGATGGGTTGGATTTGATGGATGGGATGGATTGAGGATGCGTGTAGGTTGGTGGATAGAGGCATGGCTGACTGACTGAGCGGATAGGCGGATAGACGGATGGATAGATAGAAACAAAGCAAACAACATATAAATATCACAGTAGTATCTTTATAAAATGGACATGTGATTCCTCCAACACACACAAACGTATCAGAATATGAGATAAAGTAGTTTTACAAGACACAACAATAATACATCTCCCCAAACTTACTCTTCCCAGGGTACACGTCTCAGGGAAATAGAACCACAACACTGCAACTTCAGTTGAAATTAAATACATTACATTCACGCAACGACTGTCACGAGTTTGCAATTTATAACACAATACAATTTTGCTTTGTTCTGTCCGTTTGCTGTTATTGCTATATTGCAACCCCAAATGAAACCACTCAGCCGTGTGGGTTGTGGGAACATCGTCTGGGAAGTTCTCGCATGGAGTTGTCACGACATCTGTTAGTTGAGAAAATCTCGTCCATTCTCGGAAAGAGGCAAATGGAGATGTGATCTATTTCCCTGAACGCTATTTTCATTACTCAAGTTGATGTGATATATATTGATCTTTCACGCAGACAGTTGTCCACGTCACAGTTCAAACCCTGGGATACAACAAACGTTATTATAACTGATTGCCTGAGGGACAGAATGAGGAGTGTGTTAAACCAGCGAGCCACGGAACCATCAGTATGCATACTCTTCGATATCTGTTAGGGAAGATTAAGCACGTATGGGTCTGCACGTATGAGTGAAATGATGTCAGTTTAGTAACTAATAACCAATATTTGATTGGTGCTTTTTTACGCGTAACATGGTTTGTCTTGCTACACCACATGGGACCAGCATCTCCACGACCATCAGTCAGATGTACCCCAATATATGAAAATCAGTGGCGGCTCGTGCTAAGTTTTGTTGGTGGGGCCAGACATATTTTTGTGTGGAAAATCACGGTATTGGGTTAAGTTATATTTTAATTTATACATGTTACACATTATTTATGGTGGGGCTCGGCCCCACTGGCCCTTAATGACGAGCCGCCACTGATGAAAATGTTGAACATCACTGTCATAAGTTGTCATAATTGATAAATAGGAACTTTCGCTGGAAACCGTTTCATTTTAGCTCTATGAAACAACACAAAATCATGAATTATAAATACTCCTCCTCCTTCTTCTTTGCGTTCGTTCTTTACGACCAATTTTAATCACTCTTTGTGATATGTTTGATCTTTGCCAAGAACGTGTATACGTTGCACATTGCTTTGGTAGGCCCCTAAACGCATAGACTTCTATACGTTTAGCACATGTGCATCCGATTTCAGCCACACCTCCTTAGTCGCCTCTTACGACATGCATGGCAGGTAACAGTGGTTCTATTCTTGACACCCCAAATTTGAGCCCCGGTAACCACTTGGGCGTATAAATATTAAAATATAAAATATATTATTTCAGACTTCACTTCCCTGTTGTTTGTAATTAATATCAACAGAATAGACCACTTGAAACTGATAATCAATGTTGAGAATGCATTATAGGCGATCTTAAATGATGACATGACATGGAGATTGATTGATTGATTGATTGATTGATTGATTGGACCATCATCATTGCACTTCAGTGAGTAACCATGTGTGCTCCGATCTCTTTTTACACAGGAAGATCTTAGCTGCAGTGCACAAACTCCGTAGCACCGGCAAGGGTCCGCGATGTAATTTCAAAGATGGTGAAGATATTTTTGTAGGAATTTTATTTTAAATTTGTTTCTAATGAATTTTGCCTGGGCAAACGGCTTTCCAGTCTTTTCTCAAAAGGAACACGGGACCTACGTTTTATCGTCCGTATCCGATACAACTAAGAAGTCGATCTCACCTATACTGAGATTAGGAATAACTGGAAAAATATCCAGATAGCTCTACGAGGGAGCGAACCTGGTACCTTTGGCACGAGAGACGCGAACCTAACCTCTACACCCCAGACATATAGAACTGACGTACATACATACATACATAATATACATACATACATACATACATATTATACATAAATACATACATACATATATACATATATACATTTACATACAGTGAAGCTCATGCCTTGTCAATGCAATGATCAGCATACGTGCCACGAGCTTCTCTCTTTCGTCTATAACCGAGAAACCTCACGCGGGCACTACTTGCTAAATCTGAACAGAGAGAGACATAATACTTTCCGTGTGGTAAACGTCTGATCAGTCGGGAATATATTTTCAATTACAACTTTTCAAAGATGACACTTTCTTATTCAGTGCTTTTATTTTGTTTGGTAATGTAACAATATAATTTAGGTATGGTCTACGTGGTTAGGTAGACAATGTTAGTAATAAAGTTTGCGGAAATGGAAGCACTCAAACTAAGGGTGATCAATTGATCGTCATTCTTGTTGGACAAACTGCGACGGAGATTATTAAATGTGACGACTTGACGAATATAAAGTGTGACAACTGTATCATGCGGCAGCTTGGGGAATCTAACTTATGGCGACTATTAAAAAAGTAGCATTTTGGCAATTAATACAAAGTGGTGATTTGACAACAGTAGCGTAAGACTGCTATAAGTGCGACCACCATACAATATGGCGAATATAAAGTAAGACGGCTAAAATATGGCGACTTTAAAGTATGGCGACTATAAAGTATGGCGAATATAAAGTATGGTGACCGTAAAGTAGGGCGACTATAAAGTATGGTGAGTATAAAGTATGGTGAGTAAAAAATATGGCGACTTTAAAGTATGGCGACTATAAAGTATGGCGACTATAAAGTATGGCGAATATAAAGTATGGTGAGTATAAAGTATGGCGACTATAAAGTATGGCGACTATAAAGTATGGCGACTATAAAGTATGGCAAATATAAAGTAAGACGGCTAAAAATAATGGCGACTATAAAGTATGGTGACCGTAAAGTAGGGCGACTATAAAGTATGTCGACTATAAAGTATGGTGACCGTAAAGTAGGGCGACTATAAAGTATGGTGACCGTAAAGTAGCGCGACTATAAAGTATGGTGAGTATAAAGTATGGCGACTATAAAGTATGGTGAGTATAAAGTATGGCGACTATAAAGTATGGCGACTATAAAGTATGGCGACCGTAAAGTATGGCGACTATAAAGTATGGCGAATATAAAGTATGGCGACTATAAAGTATGGTGAGTATAAAGTATAGCGACTATAAAGTATGGCGACTATAAAGTATGGAGATTTGAACTATTAAATTAGCTCGCATTACAATGTGAACTTTATAATTTGTCTGTTCCTGTTCTTGTACATTTATAAATGTAGAACCAAAAGTATAAATCCGCAACTAATACATATATATATATATATATATATATATTTATTTTGTTGGGATTTTTTTATACTTTCTGTCGCCACCATGTTAACTAGTTGTTTATTAAGTGTATCTCCACATAGAACAAACTTCATTTAGAGAGGCGAGATATATCGAACTCAATTTTATAGACGAGACTGAACGAGTTTCCCAGGATAGAGCGGTATAGAAAAACTGTTTCCAGGTCCAATGTAAAGTATAACGGTATGAGATGAATATTCTTCTTTCTTCTTCTTTTTCTTCTTCTTCTTCTTCGAAGGCTCCATATCGACCCACTTGTTAGCCACTAGTTGTGATGTATATGTGGTCAGAGCGATTGTACGTTATCCCAGTTATGCCAGCACATCCGATTTCTGCAATGCTTTTTTATTTACTAGGGTAGCTTACCTAGGCCCTACCTCAGTCGCCTCTTACGACATGCCTTGGAGGTTGCAGTGTTAATATTCTTTGCTCCCCTTGCGAGCCCCAGCAAGACAAGGGCGGAGACGAATATAATATAATCTCCACATAAAATAGACATAATAAATCTTCGAACTCTTCCTGTTTCTTGCTAAGGTGGTGTATTTTGTCAAATTCTTTTGTTGGTTTATTAATGTTTCTCAACAAGTTTCATCGTAGTTTTCTTCTTGTTCGCTTACTCTAAACCTTTTTGTCTCCATTAGTTTGAGTGTTATATCACTTTTTGTCTCCATTAGTTTGAGTGTTATATCACTTTTTGTCTCCATTAGTTTAGTGTTATTCATTTGTTATTGTTTAGTGTTTCACTTTTTGTCTCCATTAGTTTGAGTGTTATATCACTTTTTGTCTCCATTAGTTTGAGTGTTATATCACTTTGCTCATTAGTTTGAGTGTTATATCACTTTTTGTCTCCATTAGTTTGAGTGTTATATCACTTTTTGTCTCCATTAGTTTGAGTGTTATATCACTTTTTGTCTCCATTAGTTTGAGTGTTATATCACTTTTTGTCTCCATTAGTTTGAGTGTTATATCACTTTTTGTCTCCATTAGTTTGAGTGTTATATCACTTTTTGTCTCCATTAGTTTGAGTGTTATATCACTTTGTCTCATTAGTTTGAGGTTATATCCTTTTGTCTCCATTAGTTTGAGTGTTATATCACTTTTTGTCTCCATTAGTTTGAGTGTTATATCACTTTTTGTCTCCATTAGTTTTAGTGTTATATCACTTTTTGTCTCCATTAGTTTTAGTGTTATATCACTTTTTGTCTCCATTAGTTTTAGTGTTATATCACTTTTGTCTCATTAGTTTTAGTGTTATATCACTTTTTGTAAAACATATGTTTGCATATTCTATGTAATAAACCGAAATGACATTCTTAACGCATTGAGAGAGTTTCATCGAACAGAGAAGTTTCGTTATGAATCCAAGTCGCTTACCAGTTTGAGAGAGATGGATGTCGATATTGGAACAGCCTGAAAAGAACGACATGCTCAAAATATGGACAAATATTAATTAACCAACATTGAACTGGCGTGTTGGGTGACTGGACGTTGCTGGATTTGTTGAGGTGGAGATCAAAGCACCTAAGGACATGTCCGAGAGATATGATAGTCCTCATAAAACCGATAACTGATAACTGATACTCTATCATAAACCGATAACTGATGACTCTATGTAAGATCCTTCACCAATTTCATCTTTATTTCGAACGTATTCAGCGCTTCTTCGTTAATCTAGAATATCTAAACTTTTCATTGTATTTCAGTTGTAATTTTATCGGTTTTAAAGTACTTTCCTTTCTCAATAAAGTTTTCGTATTTTTTTTTTGGGGATTCTTTATAAAAGGGATGTGTGTGTTGATTGATTGATTGATTGATAGAACCATCATCATTACACTTCGGTGAGTAACCATGTGTGCTCCAATCTCTTTCTTACACCGGAAGATCTCAACTACAGTGCACGAACTCCGTAGCACCGGTGAGGGTCCCCGATGTAATTGTGAAGATGGTAAAGATATTTAGTAGAAATTTTATTTTTAATCTTTTTCTAATGAATTTTGCCCGGGCAGCGGCTTTCTAGCCTGCTGTTCTCGATTTTGAACTGCCTATGGTTCTTTTATGTGCTCAACTTGAACAGGGTACCTACGTTTTTTTGTCCGTCTTCGATAGGACTAGGAACTTGATCTCACCTACACTGAGACCAGGAATCTCTGGAAAAATATTCCGATGAGTCCACGAGGGAGCGAACCGGTTACCGTTAGCACGAGAGGCTATCACCTAACATCTACGCGACGGAGACCCTTGATTGTGTATGTTCTTCATAGAAGTGTTATTTTCTTGTTACTTTTGTTCTTCCCAGTGTTACTTTTGTTCTTCACAGTGTTACTTTTGTTCTTCACAGTGTTATTTTTGTTCTTCACAGTGTTACTTTTGTTCTTCACAGTGTTACTTTTGTTCTTCACAGTGTTACTTTTGTTCTTCCCAGTGTTATTTTGTTCTTCACAGTGTTATTTTGTTCTTCACAGTGTTATTTTGTTCTTCACATGTTATTTTGTTCTTACAGTGTTATTTTTGTTCTTCACAGTGTTATTTTGTTCTTCACAGTGTTATTTTGTTCTTCACAGTGTTACTTTTGTTCTTCCAGTGTTATTTTTGTTCTTCACAGTGTTATTTTGTTCTTCACAGTGTTATTTTTGTTCTTCACAGTGTTACTTTGTTCTTCACAGTGTTACTTTGTTTCACAGTGTTATTTTTGTTCTTCACAGTGTTATTTTTGTTCTTCACAGTGTTACTTTTGTTCTTCACAGTGTTATTTTTGTTCTTCACAGTGTTATTTTTGTTCTTCACAGTGTTATTTTTGTTCTTACAGTGTTACTTGTTCTTCAGTGTTATTTTGTTCTTCAGCAGTGTTATTTTTGTTCTTCACAGTGTTCTTTTTTACAGTGTTATTTTGTTCTTCACAGTGTTATTTTCTGTTACTTTAAAGTTGATTATTTTTGTTCTTACAGTGTTATTTTCTTATGTTACTTTTTCACAGTGTTATTTTTGTTCTTCACATGTATTTTTCTACATGATTTTGTTCTTCACAGTGTGTTAATTTTTTTGTTCTTCACATGTTTCTTGTTCAAGTATTTTTGTTCGTAGCATAAGTGACATCTTTACCAAAGTGATATGTTTGCTCATAACAGAAGGGATATCTTTATTCTCCAAAATGTTATATTTTTGTGTTTTGAACTAAAGTGATATCTTTACAGAAGTGATATTTTTGTTTTGAACAAAAGTGACATATTTACAAAAGTGATATTTTTATTGTGACAAAAGTGACATATTTACAAAAGTGATAATTTTGTTTTGAACAAAAGTGAAATATTTACATAAGTACTTATAATACTTCTTATGGGGGGAGAACAGAAGTGACATATTTACAGGCGTGATATTTTAAGTAGCTGCTAGATTTAGAATAGAAATAACAGGGATAGTCCCTGTGTACTACCACACATTGTAAGTCAACACACTGTGAGTGAGATAGAGCGCGATCATACGATACGGTAGGGAAACTCTCGACGAGAAAGAGGCATTCCAGAGAAACAATTTAGTCATTAAAAGGAAGATGCCAGGCAGGGATGTGTTCTCTCATCTTAGCAGCGTAAGTTTCTGTCCGTCTTAACTACTACGGTGTTATTTACTGGCATGTACGCACTAAACTGTCTTAAAGATGTACTGACTTTAGTATTATTTTTTGTGTGTGCGTGTTTGCTATTGCGATTTGCAGATGTTTTTTTTCTAAATTGTACAGTGTGTCTCAACGTTCCTTCTGTTTTGTATTTTACTGTATTGAGATATAGGTGTATGTTTACTAATGTTTTGTAGTGACACGAATTTCTTTGTGATTATACTGTTTTTGATAAATCATGTCTTTGTCTGCAAATATAAATACACAATATAAAGATGATTAATTAATCATTGATGGTTAAGATTAAGTAAGATCAGAACAAAATAATCAAGGACAACTGTGAATTACAACCTAAACCAGCAGTAGGAATTATTACACGTCATGTGACAAGATGTAAAAAATGTATGAAGATATTAAACCAATTTCAGAATTGATCCCGAAAGTGAAGAGAAATGAATAGAATATACGTTCAGCAATTAAATGAAATGGCTCGGAAACACGGAAGACAACAATAGAAACCACCAGAAAATTACTGACCACAAGAAATGGATGTTTACGTAGAATAGAGGGACTGAGATGGTATGATAAAATTATAAACGAGGAACTCAGAGAAAGAACTAAGCAGGTACCAGTGGAGACAGAGTTAAGGAAGAGATGCTGGTGATGGATAGGACACACATTGAGAAGACCAACCGGATGCATTGCAAGACAGGTACTGTTTCTGGAACCCGCATTGAAAGAGTAGTAGAGGACAGCCTAGATATACCTGGAAAAGAGAGCTAGAGGCTGATATTAAAATGATATGTAAAACGTGGAAAGAATTGGAAACGATGGCAGGAGAGAGGAAGAACTGGAAGAAGTTTGTTGAAGACCTGTGCTCCGTTGGGATTTGAAAAGTGAAGAAGAAGAATTAAATGAAAACTTTGAAGAAAGGGAATGCATCAGGTTGCGATAGTATCCCAATTCAGGAATGATGGTAGACTGATGACATATTTACCATAAAATGTACATGAAGTTCTGGAACAGTGCAACAAGATCCAACACATAGAAAAGATATGTATACTTTCTCCATACAAAAAAGCACATGTGTGCTTTTCTACTGCCTTGTTAAATGTTCATGATACACACCCATACATTTATGCACTAGTAAAATCACCACATATATGTGCTTTTGAATATAAATGTTACAGAAGAGTCCTACGTATATCATCGACAGAGAAGAGAACAAATAGATCTATCCAGAAAGAACTCAAAATCAAAGAAAACTGGCTGATACTACTAAAACGAACCAGAAAATTAAAGTATTTAGGACATATAAAGAGACACGACGGGCTGGAGAAGACCATCATGAAAGGAGGTATCCCGGCAAAGAGAAGAAGAGGAAAACCACAACGAAGATGGATTCATGATGTAACTGATGGTTTGAGCATGAGCACTGCAGAGGCTCTGACCTATGAGAGAGAAATTTCGAAAGACTGTTAAAGGTGTCAAAGTTCTGCTCAAGACAAACTATTTATATGATGATGATGATGATGAAAATTCTCATATACAACGATAAAATCAAATTGTTTGTGAGTACTATACATATGTATTTATAAGCACATCTTCGATCTGACAACAATCATCGATTTTTAAAATATACAGCGTATCGAAATTCGATCCTTCTACAAAGTGCTCAAAACTGCATACATCGATTCAACAGGAGAATGAACTCATTATTGAGAAATGTGTATCTTACAATCCACTACTATCAACACTAAACAAATATCAAAATAATGGGGTTGCACGATGGATACGTGACTATTCTTCAAAGAGCTGTAGGATTTTAAAAAAAAGAAAATAAAGCAACAGAAAAATAGATTTATTCATAAGATAGAATAGCGAATATGCCTTCCGGGTCAACGATTTTCAGAAGACAGGGGAAGACAGAGAGAAAATTGTGGATAGCCTGACTTCATGGCACGGTAGAGAGTCAACATCTGAGTTGATAGCATACACCAACGACAGAGATTTGTGGAGATCCATGATCGCGTACGCCAGCCGGCACGGCACCTGAGATGATGACAACTAACTAACGTCTTCTCGCATGAGAATATTTTTTTTAAATAGAACACAATGTTTCATCAGTTCAGCTAGAAGTTTAATTTACAAATTTTATTTGATATGCATTTTTTGGCAGATCCCTTTAACATGTTGACGGAGCTACATAGTTGGCACTTTGTAATATTCTATGCAGGCAGAGTACCCTTTCTGCATAGATTGACCGAATCATATGGGAAAACCCTGTGCATTGAAGTCAATTCTTCCCTTTTGCACCACTTTTGGAGAGATATCTGCAAAATAAAATGGACTTTTATATACTATTTTGTCAGTCTGTGCCTCTTGAAAATATCCTAATTTTTCGAATATATATATTTCATAGAAACGAGTGTAAATATGTGCGTTCATTGCTCTAAAACAGCGGTTCCCAAACTTTGCATTACCGCAGACCCCCTTTTAAATATATTTTGCTGCAGCGGACCCCTGAAAGTTTCTATAAATGAAAATGGACAGGGATGAATTATCTGTGTGTTACAATAGTAAACAATGTCTGTAATTTCACATTTTAATGAACAACAAAGAAAACAGTATGCCTATAATTAGACTGAAAATTTAATTTTCTGTTTGAAATGTCAAAGATCATAATATTTCTTCAAGTGCTTGAGGAACCCTATGTGAATACCTCACTGACTCCCGGGGGTCCACGAACCTCAGTTTGTGAAACATTGCTCTCAAATATGAATTCATTTTTCAGAAACTATAAACCAAACTATATTTCCTGGAAGTGTTATTCTCATAATTTCCGTTGTCCTCGTGCATGCCAACACATTTTTATGTACAATTCTATGCAAACACGCCTGGCATTTCTAATCTGATCTATGACACTATTTCCTGTTTCAGACCCCAAGCGGTTCCAGTCGACGACGCCCTAGGGGAAGGATGTACGGTATGCTGTTTGAGAGCATTCAGTTCTTCATTAAACAAGATTACGGAGACAAGTTTTGGGCAAGAGTTCTAGAAGAGGCAGGAATCCCAAATATCATATTTATACCGCATAAGGTAAAAACTGCATTAAACATTCCTGTGCCTTCTTGACTATATATTAGTGTAACCGTGGCCCTCGGTAACATAAGACCGACTAGCTCAGACGGAAAATCCTGTAAAATGGGGGCTGCTTTGTATATATGTTTGATAGAACACTGTATAATTTTCTTAATTCTATGAATCCTTCGTTATTTATTCAAGTGTTAATAATATTGATATTTCTTAGTGTAAAACTGAACTGTAATCAGAGACATGTCTGGTCAACCACTAGTGACAACTGTTATAAGAAAGAGAAGATGGAGATATGTTGGGCACACCTTGAGGAGAAATGATCAACGAATATCAAAGCAGGCATTGAAGTGGGATGCAAAGGGTTCAAGAAAGAGAGGTCGTCCTAAGGAGACCCTGAAACGAACTTTGCTGAGAGAGGCAGAAATATCGGTCTCAGTTCCATGGAGGAGATTGAGCGAGTTGCCCAGGATAGAGCGGTATGGAGAAATTACTTGCAGGCCCTATATACGAGAGGAATTATTATTATTAAGTAGGAACAGTTATGTCAGAACTAAGTAGGAACAGTTATGCTAGGACTAAGTAGGAACAGTTATGCTAGACTAAGTAGGAACAGTTATGCCAGAACTAAGTAGGAAAACAGTTGACTGTCAGAACTAAGTAGGAACAGTTATGTCAGAACTAAGTAGGAACAGTTATGTCAGAACTAAGTAGGAACAGTTATATCAGAACTAAGTAGGAACAGTTATGTCAGAACTAAGTAGGAACAGTTATGTCAGAACTAAGTAGGAACAGTTATGCTAGGACTAAGTAGGAACAGTTATACCAGAACTAAGTAGGAACAGTTGATGTCAGAACTAGTAGGAACAGTTATGCCAGAACTAAATAGGAACAGTTATGTCAGAACTAATTAGAAAACAGTTATGCAGAACTAGGTAGGAACAGTTATGTCAGAACTAATTAGGAACAGTTATGCCAGAACTAAATAGGAACAGTTATGTCAGAACTAATTAGGAACAGTTATGCCAGAACTAAGTAGGAACAGTTATGTCAAAGATGATCTAATCATTATTTTACAGGCTACATTATGTTATGTTACACGGAGGTCAGTGTTTAAGTTGAGCATGTAAAATAACTCGTGGCAGTTGAAATTCGATAGGAGTATGATGCAAAGCTACTGATGAGCAAAATTCATTAAAAAATGGATTAAAATCAAATTCGTACACAATTTCTCACATATTGAAAATTACATCGGGGACCCTAACAGGTGCTACTGAGTTCGTGCACAGTTGCTGAGATCTTACTGTGTAAGAAAGCGATCGAAGCATTCATAGTTATTCACCAAAGTGCAATGATGATTGTCTTATCATCAATCAATCAATCTATGTTACAGTTATAACTTTCGTTTAAAAAACATAAGGACAAAAGTAAATAGAAGCTACTTCAATACTCGTTTACCTCAATGCATTTTCTGATCAACTGATACGCTTTACTTATATCTTTTTATTCTTTTTCTTCGAACACTGTTTGTCATTTATATATGATCTGAGCCTAAGAGCGATTGTACGTTGTGCCAGTTCTGCGCCTACAACACAGCAGCACATCCGATTTATGTGACGCTTTTTATTTACTATAGTAGCTTCCCTAGGCGCTTACTTATTTCAGCAATCACGACCAAACTTCATCATCAAAATAGCTTGTCCTGAGCAGAACTTTGCCACCACAACAGTCCTCCGGAATTTCTCTCGCTCATAGGCCAGATGTCCTGCCTCTGCAGCCGTCATGTTCAAACCACCAGTTACATCCTGAATCCATCTTCTCCGTGGTCTTCCTCTTCTTCTCTTTGCCGGTATGCCTCCTTCCATGACCGAACTTACTGTTCTTAAAGTTATTCACCAATTCTGTTAAACGTTTCTAGTGATGCAGAGATTTCAAAGGACTCAGATAAATTTATAATACATCATGTTTCTAGCAGATCTAATTCTGTGTCTTTCTTATTTACTCTAGTACTGTCACCTTACATTTTCTCTCTTTGTAATATTGACTCTCAATCGATGCGCATATATTTACACACAAACATATTCATACATAGAGCATCCCATATATACTTGCAAACACAGATTCACAAACACAGTTATAGAGTTACACAGAAACATACACAGAGCTGTGTACAAAGACATTGCTCGAAGAGAAAGTTGCAGACTAACATACAGAGAATTGAATACACAGTTGCTCATACTTAATTGAACACAAACATGCATAGCTCTGAACAGAAACATAGTTACACACATAAAGCTGTACCCAAACATAATTACACGCATTGAGTTGCAAGCAAGCATACTTAGTTGAAAACAGCAACACAAATCGAACTGCACACGAAGATACTCAACTGCACACAAGAATACTTACACAATTACACACATAAAACTGCACACAACCATACTCAGTTGAACACAAGCACAGATACACACAAATTTACACAATTTGCAGCAATAAAAAGATTATTTTATAGTAACTTTTGTCAAACCCATGTGCAAGGGTACACAAATGCATGTACATTATCTATTTTGTTTGGACTTATAGTACATATTTGGACTGTTATAGACATACCCAGACGAGTGGATGGTTAACTTGGCACAAGCCACGTGCACCGTGTTAGAGGACCAGGAAATGAACGATACAATGTTGTACTTTGGCACCTGCTTTGTTAGCTTCTGCTGCAAGTTTTCATACGACAAAATACTCAGGTTAGAATGTCATTGATAAAACAGCACGCTATTAGTGTTTATTTGTTCATATATATATGTGTCATCACCATCAGGTAGCTTGCTCTTATCGGAACTTTGCTCACATGACATCAGCTTTAAATGTCACACTGTCCTGCGTGAGATGTCCGGGTATCTGTCGTCTACAGTCACATTCAACTCGTCTATGGTATAAGTAAAATAAAGGAACCCTTTCATACCTTGTGGTATATAGGGCAATACAGTGTTAGACCTGTATTATTCATTGACCGTCGGCACACGTTGGGTGATGTGGTCAGCATCACGCCGGCCGCCTTTACTTTCCTAGAGCATGTCTGGTACCCATTTGAGGCTGGGTCGACCTGAGAGCCGTCGCGGTCGGGAAAATTTCACGCACACTGCAGGAGTTGAACCCGGACCACCAGCCTTGAGAAGCGAGTTCACTAACAACTACGCTACCGCGGCTCTCTCGTCTATGGTATATTGCACTCATTTTTCCTGGTCTTCCTATCCCACATCTTTCTTCATCGTTCTTGCTTTCCTATATTCCATTTGTGCCTTTCAGCGTTCAGGGAATGAGAGGAGTTCTGATCGCTAGTTCTCTAGATTACGCATCGCATAAGGTGTTTCCTATCGTCTCGTGTATCTCTACTGTACATTCGTTGCGTCGGGGACCTTTAGCCTTTAAACCATTGGAACTGAATAATAACCCACGTCGTGATGTACTAATGAGTGGTAATGTGATATGGCTCATTCATTTCGTTTCTTGTTTTAATGTGCTCTAGCATTGGTGTTGTTCCTACGTAGTCTCTTATAGTCTCATTTTTTATTGTATCTCTCATTGTTGCTTCTACTATTTTCCGCAGACATTTCATCTCTGTTGTAATTTTCTTTTTCATTTGTTGTAAGTGCCAAATTTTGGCACTGGTAACACAAAGTTGGGATGAAGATTTCAACTTCAATAACCCTTTCAAAACTATAACTGACGTCAAGAATACACTGTGCAGTTTATGTGTCCAATATTGAACCTACTCCACGTTTTTGCTCTTTCATCCAGTCTTTTATCCAGTCTTTCATCCAGTCTTTCATCCAGTCTTTCATTCAGTCTTTCATCCAGTCTTTCATCCAGTCTTTCATCCAGTCTTTCTTCAAGCAACAAGTATCTTCTCCAGATAATCATGTCTTTTTATATGTCTAAAGTATTTTATTTGTTCTCATTTTTCCTGCTTTTATCGAGCACTTTTCTTCCATTTTAAACTATTGCAAAATGGACTACATGGTATTCGAAGTACACTTTCTGCAGCATTTACATTAAAAGGAAGTGGTCGATTTTAAAACTATTTTATCAACAATTCATACCTCACAACCTTATGTTCCTAAAGAACAATACATGCACTTAAAAAACATAGTTTTCTCTTTATATCAGTTCTCTTTCACGGGTTTATATAGTAACTTCTAGAGAGACATGCTCATTCTTCTCTTTATATCAGTTCTCTTTCATGGGTTTATATAGTTCTTGTAACTTCTAGAGAGACATGCTCATTCTTCTCTTTATATCAGTTCTCTTTCATGGGTTTATATAGTTCTTGTAACTTCTAGAGAGATGCCATTCTTCTTTATATCAGTTCTCTTTCATGGGTTTATATAGTTCTTGTAACTAAGCATTCATTCTTCTCTTTATTTCGTTATAACATTTCTGTTGATAAGCATACATATTTAAAACTATCAACTTGTAACTAGCAATGGTTATGTCCATTAAAGCATATATCAGCTGTTTCTCCACACTCGCTCGAGAAGTTGAAGACAGAGACTCATGGCATGCTTTTTGTGCTGATATCTCCACAGTGACACCCCTACGACCCTAACGCGTTATGGGCTTTATTATTATTATTATTATTATTATTATTATATCAGCTGATAGATGTGTTTTATAAGTTATACGACCCTCATCTGACGATGTGTTTTATACGTTATACAGGTTTTTTTTTGTTCCATTGAGATGCAAGTTTTGTTCTTACCTACTTCTATAAATTGACATTATAAATTCCTAATTCCATTATATATATATATATATATATATATACTAGTTTTACTATTCAGCTTTGCACTGGATTAGAGTGTGAAATTTTTCCGCCCATAACGGCTCTTAGATCGAAGCAGCATCAAGTAAGTACTAGAGAAACACTGAGAAGTAAAGGTGATCAGGGTTATGTTGGCCACATAATTACACAGTGTAACTTATGTCAAAGAACAATACGGGCTGAACATAATATTTACTAATATACCTCATGGTATGAAAATGGGTTACTTTACTTTTGTTTTTGTTATTTATGAAATGTCTACCCCATTATATTTTACAGAAATAAAAGATATATTTCAAGAATTTATATGTGCATGATAGAAAACATTGGAAAACTAAATTTGTCTTGTGTGTTTTGAAAAGCAAAGAAAATTTGATCCGATTTTTAATTGATATTCCCCTGTCATAAAGGGTGCAACTACATTTTTCTCCCGTTTAATGCTGCACAGGCTCAGTGACATAGTGTATTGGTTATCTGAATACGCTATTAAATGTATACATACTAGCTCATAAATCGAGAATGAAAACACGTAAAACAAGGGAAAGTCAGCTATACTATTGTTATTAAATAAAACAGCAGTACGTTGTGTTTGCCATTTCAAATGTCAAACAATAGTATTCTTAAACTGAAAGAAACATAGTTCGCTCACATAAGTTTTTATTTAAAATATCGCCGTGTGTTGCTGGGGCTCGCAAAGGGAGCAAAGAATAGTAACACTGCAACCTGCAAGGCATGACTTACAAGGTGACGGAGGTAGGGGCCTAGGGAAACTACTCTAGTGAATAAAAAGCGTAACAGAAATCATGTGTGTTGGTCTGTTTGTAGCCGCATAACTGGCACAACGTACAATCGTTCTTAGACTCAGATCACATACAGATCATAAAGAGTGGTTTAACAAGTGGTCGTTATGGAGCGTTCGAAGAAGAAGAAGATTGGTTATTGGTTATTGGTTACTAAACTGACGTCATTGCACTCCGGGCAGACCCATAGGTGCTCAGTCTTCCCCAACAGATATGAAGAGTATGCATACTGATGGTTCCTGTGGCTCGCTGATTAAACACACCTCTCACTCTGCCTTTCAGGCGTCCAGTTCGACTTGAACAACGGGTAATTCCAAACTGCTTAAATCGCTTGATCGATTCAACATCGATTTTAGTGTCCTCATCCAACAGAGAGTCTCGAAGAGACCGAAGAATATCCCCTTATCTATCTTCAACTCCCCAACAATCGATGCTGTTGATGCAAGCCTGTCCGCTCTCTCATTACCGTAAACACCCGCATGCCCAGGACAGTATATCCACGTAAGCCGCTGGAGGTTAGAAACTTCTATAGACGACATCCACTCATACCGAAACCTGCCCTTCTGGATCTTGTGAAGCATCGACTGAGAGTCAGATACAACAACTGCCCCAGTAAATGAAGTCCCAGAAATCCAATGGAGGGCAGCAGTAACGGCCTCTCCATCCTCATACTAGAAGTAGTTGTCCTGTATGCCCCACTTCGCTCTGCAACAACCCTACCATGCGCATTAGCCAAGAAACCCCAGCCGGATTTCTCACCACGTTGAACCGACCCATCGGTATATACAACAACATCATCATCCCTTGCATTATCTTCTATCAGCTGCTTAACTGCGAGATCAGCCTTCATGTTGCCCCAATCTCTACATTCTCTTCCAAGAGTAATGATAACGTTGAGATAGTTCATCATGCTACCATCTGTTGGGATCCATTCTTCCCCTTTTGGTAGAGTCGCAACCGTAGTCACCTGGCCAATTGTTCTCTCAGCCTGGGCCATCCACGACATGCCACGCTTGATTCTCGTGCCCTTAACATCATTAGTGTTCTTGTGAAGTGGATGTCTCTTATCCGAAGTAACCCGCATATATGCCTTGGTTTGGGCGATTGCATGACGGGAGCGTAGTGACAGAAGGTCAAGCATATATCTCATCTTCACAATGGGGGTATCTCTAGTGCAGCCCGAACTATACGCATACCTTCATTCTGAACCCGTTCGAGTCGTTCACATTGTGATCTTGATATCGTAAGAATTCCGAGTCCGTAATCTACCACTGACATTACCAGTCGATCGAACAAAAGGGCAAGTAGTCTCTGCTCAAGGTGTGCGGCCACCATAACTTTGAGAGCCGCAAGACCACGCTTGCACCGTTGTATCGTCTGTTCAATATGGTGTTTGAAAGATAGACTACGATCAAAGGTTATTCCAAAATAGCGCAGCCTGTCTCTGCGCTCGATGGTATGTTCATCAAAGATTACACAGGTAGGTCAGCCTTGACCATGTGATTATTCAACGAGCACCACAACATACACGCTTTTTCAGGATTGACCTGAGAGCGAGACTCTCTACACCAACCCGAGATGGTATGCAATGTTTTCTGAATGTCGTCAACCATGTCTCGTCTATCTGACCCAGTCCTATATATTAAGATATCATCTGCAAATGTCAATGTCCGACCCAATCCGGTTGGCTGAATTTTAGCTACATTTGCTGTGTAAATATTAAACAACACGGGTGATAGAGGAGAACCCTGGGGTAATCCCGGGCATATACGTGCAGGATCCGATGTCCATGTTCCTAAACGGAGTGCAACGGTTCTCTCCATTAAAGAAGCAAATATCCAGTTTACCAGCCAAGGATTAACTTTACATTTAATCAAAGAGCGCACCATTATTGAAAAATTCACCTTGTTATAAGCATCCTCCAAGTCGATGGCCACAGCAACAGTCTCTTGCTTGGATTGGAAGCCTTCATAAACATCATATGCAAACGTGCCAGCATTGTCCCATGTCCCTTTCATTGGCCGGTAGCTACTCAAAGTGTCAGGAGAATGTGGTCATTCTCCAAGTGACACATTACCTTTCTGGCCACTATCTTCTCTAGTAATTTGCCATATACATTTTGCAAGGTGAGTATGCGGTAGCTGCTGAGCAGTTTAGGATCCTTACCATGTTTGTGGAGTGGTCGTAAATAACTAGAAGAAGAAGGAGATTTAACATATAAAAAGACATTAGGATACTTTCGCCGTGGTTCGCGTTGACAATGAATTTAACTGTAATCTTCAATGGTGTTCAACTGATTTGTTGTAAGCAAAAAGAGTTCATTTAAAACTGTATTCAGCTGATAGATTAGTGTTACTGTAATATATATATATATATATAAACTTGATAATCTGCTAATTAACGTTAAAATTCGAGTGCATTTTCAAATTATGTAATTAAATAAGCAAGAGTACAAATATATTTCTTGATGAATGGGATAAAACCACACAAAAATGTTACAATTAAATGCTAAAATAAAAGAAACCATATAGTGCAAGAAGTAAATGAAATAACGAATTCATCTGAATTGACTGTTTTTGATCACTGTTGTCTACTGCGACAAAGAAACATGTGTAAAATTGTGGTTACATTTGGAAAATTACTCCACCTATTCACATCAATGGGGAAAAATGGAAATATGAAACTGTCAACAGACATGACTCATGTTTGGAGTTTTCTGTAAATATTTTTATATTAAGTAAATATTGTAAATCTTGTTTTCAAACATTTATAGATATAACAGAAACTTTCTATCCTCCAAAAATATTTTTTTAATGATTGTGATAGTCATGTTAAACCAATAGATTTGTATAGATGTAACAAAAAGCGTAACAAAGACATGCCTTTTTAAAATGATAAACACAGTCCAGTTGTCATTTTTTTTAAATCAAGAAAACTCACAGTCATACACACAGACACACACACAGAAAGAGAGAGAGAGGGAGAGAAATAGAGAGGGAGAGAGAGAGAGGGAGAGAGATCAAATTGTGGACAAAAAGAATAACAGGAAAAAGCAGATATAACCCACAACGATCGCAAGTTACATTGTCTCTCGAGATTAACAAGATTCCATCATCTTTATTATTTCTCTTTTAGACTGGCAGGAAGAAATTACAGAGACTTTCTGAACGAAATTGATAATGTTCATGAAACAATACGATTCTCACATCCAAAAATGCAGGTAGGAATGTACTCGTTTAACTTTAAACCTAAATTTACCTCTTGTTTCCAGTTATTCTTGCACTTTTTACGTCTAAGAGAGTAGAGGATAAAAACCGTAAGCCAGTCAGACAACATGGAAGCAGACCTTCCATCATATTGCAAAATCACAACAGTACAATGACCTGTTTGTCTAAAAATTATAATTATAAGAAAGAGAAAACAGAAAGAAGGTATATATACATATCAGGTTTTAAAAAAGAACAAAGTAAGCAAGTTTTTAAAAAAATATGGTATTTATTTATTTCACTTTGGGGGACCCTCTGTGGTGCTGTTCTGTTCGTGGGGAATTCTTTTAGAAGATCCCTTAAAATAGTTGCTAGAGCTACGGAGTTCGTGCTTTGTGCAACACTCTTGGCAAGGGCATCGTCATTTCGCTGAAAGTAACATGAAACGCAATGAGTCAACAGTGGCGGTGTCATTAGCCAAAGGCGGCCCCAAATAATGTAATGTATATTATAAAAATAAATAACTAACTAAGCCTGATTTTCCGAAAATGTGTCTGCCCATCAACAAACGATCACGAGCCGCCACTGGAGTCAATCATCCGTCTTTATACGTTTTATTCTCTTGTTTTCTATCATTCACTTGTGTCATAATGTTATAGAATTATTTCTTGAAAACAATAGAAATGCTTCTCTTATTTATATTTCAGAGTCCGTCCTTCATTGTCCAGTCTGAAGACAGAAATGGTTGCATTCTCATTTATCGATCTATGCGCACAGGTTTTACATATTACGTTACTGGACAGTTAATGCAGTGTGCCAAGATGTTCTTTAACGTAAGTAGATCAAACCGTTATATAAATGGGTAGAAGTTAGGGCTCGGCTCCGAGTCAAAGATACCAGGTTTGTTTCTCCGGGAGCCATCTAGATATTTTTACAGAGATTTGTGATCTCAATGTAGGTGATATCGAGTTCCATTTCCTATCGGAGACGGACGATAAAACGTAGGTCCCGTGTTCAATTTGAGCACGTAAAAGAACTCTCTCAGTTCAAAATCGAGAAGAGCATGCTGGAAAGCTGCTGTCCGAGCAAAATTCATTAGAAAAGATAAAAAAAAATACAAATTCCTACAAAATATCTTCACCATCTTCAAATTTAATCGGGGACCCTCGCTACTGCTACTGAGTTCGTGCACTGCTGCTGAGATCTTCTTGTGCAAGAAAGAGATCGGAGCACACATGGTTACTCACCATGAATACGTGCGATGATGATGGTCCTATCAATCAATCAATCAATCAATCAATATTTCATAAATGGTAATCATTTCTAATATATAACACTGAAGTAACATGTAACAACTGGACGATGTACAGAAGAACTATAGATCTAATGTGGTCAGACCGAATCATATCAGATCTGGAGAAAACAGTGGGATGTTTGTGATAATACTAAACAAACGGGTGGTATGAACAAGGAAGATATATTACAATATTACATTAGCAAGGAAAGTAAAAGTTTAAATACGAAACATAGCAATTTGTCATTTTACATATTTAATCAGTTATTTTTCCTTGCTAATGGAATATTGTAATGTACTTGTCAGGCCTGTATGGTGCTAAGGCCCGAAAGAGAAGCTAAGAATAGTGCACTGCGACCTAGAAGGCATGTCGTTCTTAGTACAATCGTTCTTAGGCTCAGATCACATTAAATTACACAGAGTGGTTAACATGTGGTCGATATGATTAGATTTCTCTCTGTGTAAGAAATAGATGGGAGCATATATTGCTATTCACCGAAGGGTAATGATGATGGTCTTGTTAGTCAATCAGTTTTAAGCAGAAATTAACTAAGACAGTGATGATATATTTCGCAAATGCTTTCTTGAAAGCTTCTTTTTAAAGCTAACCAGATCTTGTGTTCTACAGGTTGATGTAGAAATTAAAGTACTGGAAGAAATTGTCACAGACAAAGGATGCCATGTTACCTTCAGACTCATCTTTGATAACATTGGATTTACTCCACCAGGTGAGACAGGAAGCAGAGCTATTCACCTGGCAAGCTACCCGGAAGTTAAGAGTGATACCTTTTTAAGGTTAGTTGGATGCTGTTGTGTAGTACAAATGTATGTATTAAAACACAGCCAACTCTAAATACTGAGCCTCATAACTGACGGAAAACCCTTGACCTAGTTTCAGTTGTGGGGGTTGGGGCTTGAATTTATATATGTTTAATATATGGTTTATAGTTGGATGCTATCAAGCTGTATTCAGCGTATCTATCTCTGAATTCGAAGAAGGCACCCCTCTATGGCGAGGAGCACTGATAATAAGGTAAACAGTCTGTCACCCAAAAATCAATCAGAAGCACCATACTAGGCGTCCTGACTACGCTTGATTTCATAGCGGAGAAGCGAAGAAGAAGAAGAAGAAGTATTCAGTGTTAATTATTAACATCTCAAGAAATAATACTGTTTAATTGTGACTGTAGTAACTGCTTCGTATCAAAGTTACCACAAGACATCTACTTAACCAAAAAACAAGACAGTCTACTGTATAACGACAAAGACCAAGAGACAGTCACGTAAACTGTTGATCTTACGAAAACATCTCGAGGACTTTAAAAGTTACCACTGACAAACGCAACAAAAACTAGCACTCAGATACAACGACAACAGACCAAGAGGACAACAACGTAAACGTTGGATCTACGGAACATCCGAGGCTCTAAATGCCACGTTGTACAAAACGAACAAATATGCTCGCTCCAGGTGTCTCTATTTTTGACCTGACGCTGAAATGCAATACATGATTAGGGGAATAGATAGATAGTAACTGCTATTGAAGAGGGAGAGGAAGACCACGAGAAGATAGATTCAGGATGTAACTGATGGTTTGAACATGACTGCTGCAGAGGCAGGACATCTGGCCTATGAGAGAGAGAAATTCAGGAGGACTGTTGGGGTGGCAAAGTTCTGCTCAGGACAAGCTATTTGATGATAATGAACTGCTATTGTTATTCATGCTGGTGCTGTTGTTGTATATAGATTTATAATAATTGGGCTACTACTCAGATGTCAATAGCTATTTCAGCTTCTTCATACTTGAGGAGTTAGATTACTGTAAAGACATAAAACAAATATAAGCATTTGTAGTTAATATTGTTTCTTGTTTTAGAAATAATAATAAATGGCGTTACTACCATCAAAGTAGTAGTAGTTGAAGCAATTATAGTAGTTGTAGAAGTAGTAGGAGAGGTAGTCGTAGTAGTAGTTGCAGTAGTAGTAGTTGCAGCTGTAGCATTAGTAGAAGTATCAACAGTAAAAGTAATAGTAGTAATAATAATAGCTGTCCATCGCAAGCGATTATGACAACAGTTTCAGACGTGTGCTGCTGCATCTCTCTGGTGTGTGCGGAGATGACTGTAGAGTCCAATCCTAGAACAAAATTCCCTACCACAGGTGGGACATACATGATCAAGGCTAGATGTAGACAAGTTCGTGTTGTGTGTTCTGTCTTTTCGCGCAGCTCGTTTTCTTTGTGCCTCAGCGACACGATGATTCTCAGTGTGCGGGCTCCTCTTGTGTTGTTACCGCGCCACATTTGGGGTCTTCGAAAGAATTCTCAGCATGTGGTTTCTATATCGAAGCATTTCAGCGACACTTTAAGAGTGTCTTTAAAGCGTTTCTTCTGTCCACCAGCAGAACGTCTGCCCCCTTCAAGTTCGCCATACATCAACTGTTTAGGGATGCATCTATCAGGCATCCGAGCAATGTGACCGGCCCATCTTACTTTGGCCTTCTGCAACAGGGTGTTGACATTGAGGGTCTTTGCTCTTGTGAGGACTTCGGTATCTGGAATTTTGTCTTGCCAGCTTATTTGTAGTATTCTCGTAGACAGTTGTGTGGAAGTGGTTTAGTTTTCTGCGTGTCTGCTTACACTGTCCATGTCTCGTTTGTGTACGGCAGCGTAATTAGCATTATGGCCTGGTAAACTTTCAGCTTTGTGGCTACGCTTATCCCCTTCCGTTCCCACACAGTGACATGCAGCCTTCCGAACGCAGCACTGGCTTTGGATATCCTATTGTTGACCTCAGAGTCTATGTTTGCCGATCTGGATAGGAGACTGCCAAGATAGTCATAGTTGTCGCTGACACGAGACGCTGGTGTTTAATGTTGATGACTGATTCGTAGTACTGCTTTCTAGGGAGGGCTGAAACATGACCTCTGTTTTTTCGTATTATGGTAAGGTCAAACTTATCACAGGCCACTGAGAACATGTCCATGTAAGTCTGCATTTCTTCCTCAGAGTTGGTAGCAAGGGTGCAGTCATCAGCAAACAACAGGTTTGAGATAGTTGATTCTTTTACTTTGGTGAAGGATTTTAACCTCCGAAGATTGAATAGATTACCATCAGTCCTGTATCTAATCTTTACCCAATGTTTGTCGCCTTCCCAAAGACATCCATGACATGGCAGCAAACATCATGCTGAAGAGTGTTGGGGCCAGTACACGTCCCTGTTGACGCCGTTGGTGTGACATGGAAGGCCTCCGATAGCTCCTATTCATCAATTCCACGTGCCATCATGCCCACGTGACACTGTTGGACGATCTTAATGAATTTCACTTGGCATCCAAGTGTTTTAATGATCTTCCATAGACCCTCTCTGTTGACCGTGTCGAAAGCCTTCGTCAGATCGACAAAGACAATCTAGAGGTTACGGTGCTGCTCTTGGCATTTCTCCCATAGTTGACGAGCAGCAAATATCATGTCTGCTGTTCCCAACCTATCTGAAGCCACATTGAGTCTCATGGAGCAAGTTCTGCTCCAGGTGATCAATTAAACGATTGAGGAGGACTCTGGCCATTATCTTGCCAGCAATTACAGGAGAAGTACAACTATTAGTAGTAGTAGTAATGGCAGTACTAGTAATAGCAGTAGTAGTAGTAGTTGTAATTATAGCAGAGGCTGTAGAAGTAGTAGTAGTAGCAACAGTAATAGTAATACGCCTCTTACGACATGCGTGGTAGGTAACAGTGGTTCTATTCTTTACACCTCTAATTTGGGCCCCAGTAGCCACTCGAGCGATACTACTACTATAATTATAAATACTACTACTACCATTACTGCTGTTACTACTAGAGCTATACCACAGCCATCTCTAGATAACTAGGCCAGACAACTGACAAGGGGTTCCCTGACCTAGATCAGAAAATTGGGTAGGAAATTATAGATGTTTGATAGAACACTGCAAGCTTTTTGCAATTTTATTCAATTCTGTGAGTCTATGGTTATTTATTGGTGAAAAATATTCGTTATATTGATATTCCTTATTGTTAAACTTAACTTGTTGCATAATATAACTCGATTTAGAAATTTTGTGTTGATTTTAAAATGAATTCGTCTATATACACCAATACTGGAATGCGAGGTAACGTGGTGTAGTTGTGGTCTGATTTCAAATAATTCTTACCGAGTCCGAAGGCCCATAAGTTTATAGTTGGCTCTGGATATACTTCGACTGCTTGCCACTACTACTGTTACCACAAATTTAAACCACTGGAACTACCACAGCTACTAGTATTAGTACGAGACTGCTATACTATTACTATTCCCTACTACTACTACTTCACATCTTCTGTTAGTATTATTATTGCAATTATTACACGGCGTCCGCTCCCCATGGTTAGTCAGATGCGCCTCAATATATAAAAACGTCGGATAACACTGATTTAGATCGCCCTAGTGGTTACCGGGGCCCAAATTTGGTGTGTAAAGAATAGAACCACTGTTAACTGCCACGCATGTCGTAAGAGGCGACTAAGGAGGTTTACTGAAATCAGAGGCACGAGTCCTAAGCATGTAGAAGTCTATGCGTTTAGGGCCTACCCAGGGTGACTCGTCATTAAGGGAAAGTGGGGCCCGGCCCCACCAAAAATCGAAAGAGGGATAACTTCCCGGATTAGACAAATAATAGTAAATACTCCAAAACCATGATTTTCCCGAAAATTTGTGTCTGGGCCCAATCAAGCAAAATGATCACAAGCCGCCTCTGGGTCCTACCAAACCAATGTGCAACAACGTATACACGTTCTTGGCAAAGATTAAACATATCACAAAGTGTGATTACAATTGGTCGTAAAGAACGAACGTAAAGAAGAAGATTGACTTAGATAAGAGTATACTTCGAGACATAACAAAATGTTCTGTTTTCCACATTTCACATAACCTCCTGTTTGGAAACGACGCATGTTTTAAGTGGTAGATCAGTGTCAATATCAGCGGGTGCCCATCTGAGCGCTAGCGCATACACACAGAATGAGCAGAACTCACTACGATTTCTGTCACAAATAAAACATGTGAATGTTCACTAGATAAGACAGTTCCACATAAACAACGCCAGGTTGTCATCTCTTACTGATATCAAAGTTAAATAGTTGTAACGAGGCGTATACATGCTCAGACTAACTGATAACCGTTATTTTTATTTCTCATATCTTTCAAGCCAAATCTTCCTTATGAGATCTTGCAATTCATATTTTCTTTGCTTACATATAACGAATACATGTTATTTTTTCTCTCTTTCTTGCCATCAACAGTTATCCTTCCTCAACAACAAATATCCATTTTTTTATCATTAAAACTATGTCTTAATTAACAGCTGGCCTGGCTTCCCAACATTTTTGTCTTTAATAGCAAAAGGAAACCGCAACAACCTCCGTCACCGCCACTGCCACCGCTCACTGCTACTACCCACAGTCACTGTCCACTACCATTACTACTGCTGCTACTATTAGTAATGCTGCTACTACGAGACTGATATTTCTACTACTATTACTACCTATTGCTACTATAGCTACACCTACAGTTAGTACTGCTAGTGTTATAGCTACTGATACCCTGACAACTACTATGACTGACTTATTTCAACTTAGCAGCTAGGAGGCGAGGTCCGCAAACAAGGCTTTCCAAGCCCGCCTATCCAAGGCCATCTGTTCCTGATCGCTCCACTCTCTCCTTATTTTCTTGCATTCCGTCTTCAACTCCCATCTACAGATGTTCCTGGGTCTTCCTTACCTCTATTTCCTGGGTTTTCCATCGAAGAGCCTGTCTCATGATGACATCGGGTCGCTTCATGAGTCCCTTCTTGCGAGATACCTCTTACGACATGTGGCAGGTAACAGTGGTTGTAACAGTATTGCAATAGTAATTGCAATAATAATTCTAATAAGAATAGCAACGTAATATTAGTAGTAACATGAATAACAATAACAACATATGAAAACTTATCTTGACTATAAGTTTAATTTTTGACCAATGTAATTTAGATGTCAATGTCAATGACAATGTTTGATGTCAATGTCCCAGTCTGGCATTGATATCGTTATATAAATATATATAACTGTTTTACACTGAATTATAATGAAATCCCTTCCAACTAATAATCATTACTCAGGACAAACTGATATTTATGATGACTTATGCCCAGCAGACATGACACAGCATCACCACGATTTGGGGGGAAAAAACAGCCATCGGAATCATTTCATTTTGATCATAAACAACTGTGCAAATATAGCATCCCGCTCCCACCCACCCCCACCCCACCCTCCTCACTTCGCCCTTCCCTAAAACTTCCTGCGGATGACCATGTCTGCTTTACCGTATATTATCTTGACATATGTGAAATTCCCGTCAGTCTTGTGTCGCACACATTCTTCTTGGTTATTGGTTATTGGTTACTAAACTGACGTCATTGCACTCCGGGCAGACCCATGGGTGCTCAGTCTCCCCAACAGATATCGAAGAGTATGCATACTGATGGTTCCTGTGGCTCGCTGATTAAACACATCACTCACTCTGCCTCTCAGGCATCCAGTTCGACTTAAACAACGGGTAACTCCAAACTGCTTAAATCGCTTGATCGATTCAACATCGATTTTAGTGTCCTCATCCAACAGAGAGTCGCGAAGAGACCGAAGAATATCCCCTTATCCATCTTCAACTCCCCAACAATCGATGCTGTTGATGCAAGCCTGTCCGCTCTCTCATTACCGTAAACACCCGCATGCACAGGACAGTATATCCACGTAAGCCGCTGGAGGTTAGAAACTTCCATAGACGATATCCACTCATACCGAAACCTGCCCTTCTGGATCTTGTGAAGCATCGACTGAGAGTCAGATACAACAACTGCCCCAGTAAATGAAGTCCCAGAAATCCAATGGAGGGCAGCAGTAACGGCCTCAACCTCCATCCTCATACTAGAAGTAGTTGTCCTGTATGCCCCATTTCGCTCTGCAACAACCCTACCATGCGCATTAGCCAAGAAACCCCAGCCGGATTTCTCACCACGTTGAACCGACCCATCGGTATTCTTCTTACAGTTATGTTGGTTTCGAAATGTAATCAGGGTTTGGGTGTCGACCTAGCATAGCGAATGTCAGAGTTGCATATACGTCTGAACGTACTGTGCTCAAATCCAGGCATAGTTGGTTCTCCACTTAGCCAGCTGAAAAATAACAATCTTTTCGTTTGTTATATTTGTTGTATTGATCGTCTAAGAACATCCAGTTCATTTGTTACATTTGTTGTATTGAGATCGTCTCAGAACATCCAGTTCATTTGTTACATTTGTTGCATGGATCGTCTCAGAACATCCAGTTCCTTTGTTATATTTGTTGTATTGATCGTCTCAGAACATCCAGTTCATTTGTTACATTTGTTGCATGGATCGTCTCAGAACATCCAGTTCATTTGTTATATTTGTTGTATTGATCGTCTCAGAACATCCAGTTCATTTGTTACATTTGTTGTATTGATCGCCTCAGAACATCCAGTTCACTTGTTACATTTGTTGTATTGATCGTCTAAAAACATCCAGTTCATTTGTTATATTTGTTATATTGATCGTCTCAGAACATCCAGTTAATTTGTTACATTTGTTGTATTGAGATCGTCTCAGAACATCCAGTTCATGTGTTATATTTGTTGTATTGATCTGCATGAACATCCAGTTCATTTGTTACATTTGTTGTATTGTTCTACTAAGAGCAAGCAGTTCGGGTTATATTTGTTGCATGGATCGTCTAAGAACATCCAGTTCATTTGTTACATTTGTTGTATTGAGATCGTCTTAAAACATCCAATTCATTTGTTGTATTGTTCTTCTAAAGTAAGCATTTCGGTTATATCTGTTGTATTGATCTACTAGGAACATCCAGTTCATTTGTTATATTTGTTACATGGATCGTCTAAGAACAAGCAATTCATTTCTTATATTCCTTGTATTAACCGCATATAAGCAAAACATGGATAACTTGCATTCGTATTGTTGATCCTCTAAGAGAGAGCAAGCGGTTCATTACTTATCTTTGTTGATCGTCTAAGAGAGAGCAAGCGGTTCATTACTTATCTTTGTTGATCCTCTAAGAGAGAGCAAGCGGTTCATTACTTATCTTTGTTGATCCTCTGAAGAACAAGCGGTTCATACTATCTTTGTTGATCCTCTAAGAGAGAGCAAGCGGTTCATTACTTATCTTTGTTGATCCTCTAAGAGAGAGCAAGCGGTTCATTACTTATCTTTGTTGATCGTCTAAGAGAGAGCAAGCGGTTCATTACTTATCTTTGTTGATCCTCTAAGAGAGAGCAAGCGGTTCATTACTTATCTTTGTTGATCCTCTAAGAGACAAGCGTTCATTACTTATCTTTGTTGATCCTCTAAGAGAGAGCAAGCGGTTCATTACTTATCTTTGTTGATCCTCTAAGAGAGAGCAAGCGGTTCATTACTTATCTTTGTTGATCCTCTAAGAGAGAGCAAGCGGTTCATTACTTATCTTTGTTGTACTGGTCGTATAAGAAGATCAGTTTATTGTTATATTCTTGATATTGATAAGCAGTTTATTTGTTATATTCTTGATATTGATAAGCAGTTTATTTGTTATATTCTTGATATTGATAAGCAGTTTATTTGTTATATTCTTGATATTGATAAGCAGTTTATTTGTTATATTCTTGATATTGATAAGCAGTTTATTTGTTATATTCTTGATCTTGATAAGCAGTTTATTTGTTATATTCTTGATATTGATAAGCAGTTTATTTGTTATATTCTTGATATTGATAAGCAGTTTATTTGTTATATTCTTGATATTGATAAGCAGTTTATTTGTTATATTCTTGATATTGATAAGCAGTTTATTTGTTATATTCTTGATATTGATAAGAGTTATTTGTTATATTCTTGATATTGATAAGCAGTTTATTTGTTATATTCTTGATATTGATAAGCAGTTTATTTGTTATATTCTTGATATTGATAACGTTTATTTGTTATATTCTTGATATTGATAAGCATATAAAAACAAGCAATTCATTTCTTTTGTTTGTGATATCGATCGCCTAAGCCATAGATTCCCAAACTTTTTCGGTCCACCGCCAACTTTTCACGACATAACCTTTGTAACGCCCCTCCCTATTATAACAGTTTGCCAACGCCCCCGCCCTCCCCAGATATATATATATATATATATATATATATATATATATACATGCTCTAGTTTCACTTTGACATAGAAAATTGATATATATTTCTGTCATACATGGTCAATTTTCAAATGATTATGTACATGAAATAGAAAATTGATCCAAAAATGGATCGTGTAAGATGGACATAAGATGAATTAAAATGCAGAATTCAAATTTTTATGATCATTCAAAAGAAAAATCAAGAAAAAACTCCCCAAACCCTTCTGAACCCACCATCGCCCCCATGGAAGGCTTCAGCGCCCACAGGGGGGCGGTACGCCCACTTTGGGAAACGCTGGCCTAAGCTAAGAACAAGCAGTTCATTTGCATTTTTGATAACTGTGCAAATGCTTTTTTTGGCAGCGAGTTACATTATATATTGGAAAATCGAAAATCGGGTATACCTCTACAGGACTTAGGCATTAACTACAGTAAACGAGTCGTTGATTTTTCTAGGTATCACTCATACGTTCAGTAGTTTGTCATTGCTTTCTGAACGTTGAGGTCTATTTTTATCTTTCGTAAAAATCCCACGGAAACGAATTTACTTCCAAACCGCAAGCCGCAGTTTGAACCAGGTACGCTTGGGTTGTGATAGAGCGCACTACCGCTTAAGCTACAACGTCTACACTATTACTGTATAATAATAATTCCTCTCGTACCGTTATACGTTACATAGGGCCTGCAAGTAATTTCTCCATACCGCTCTATTCTGGACAACTCGCTCAATCTTCTCCATGGTCTGAGACCGATATTTCTTGCCTCTCTCAGCAAAGTTCGTTTCAGGGTCTCATTAGGTCGTCCTCTCTTGAACCCTTCGCATCCCACTTCAATGCCTGCTTAGTTATTCGTTGATCATTTCTTCTCAAGGTGTGTTCAACATATCTCTATCTTCTCTTTCTTATAACAGTTGTTACTAGTGGTTGACTAGACATTTCTCTGATTTCATCACTCCTCCTGAATTCGTTACCTTTTATATTCATTATTTTTCGAAGACATCTATTTTCAAATGCATTCAACTTGCTTTCTATATCTTTAGTCATTTTCCAACTCTCGCTGGCATCTGTTAGGATTGATACATACTTTGAATTGAAAATTCGTAATTTAGTTTTAATACTATATAACTTGCAGATCCATATTTTATTTAAACTTTTAAAAGCTGATATTGCTTTGCCAATTCGTATCACAATTTATTTTTTAACATTTACTGTGCAATCAAAACTGATATCTAAATAGGTGAACTGTATGGTAAAAGATCATTCCTAATGATATATCTGTAATTTTGTATCTGTTATGATTCTGTTTCAGCTGTTTCCATTTTGTCTGGTCTTCAACTCAAAGATGAAGATTATTGGATACGGGGGTAATCTAGCCAGCCTTCTGAGATCACAAGAATTACTAGGGTCAAATGTCACGGATATGTTTAATCTAAGACGTCCTTTAGTGGACTTTACCTGGACAAATGTAAGTATGTTGTTGCATCTCTGGAATAGCAGGTCCATTTGATAGTCTTATGAAAGGATGGTAATATAAGATGAAAAATTGTTTTATCTTTTTTAATCGCAAGCAAGCAAGACGACCATATAGCTAGAGAAGTATGTTCAGTGAGTGTCAAGTTTCACAAGTTATCTAATAATGTCCATTGTGTGATTACGTTTTTTTTCTGCAGATCTTTTTATCGGTGTACACTGTATCTGAGAAATCAGTTTTCACGAATTATCTTTATTTGCCAGCGTCTGATCACACCCGTTCTGTGTTGGCTAATCAAATGTCTAGTGCCTTTAACAAAGTGTTCATGTCTGGCAGCTTCCAGTTTTAGTCCCATCTCTTTCACTTTAGATAAGGATGCAGATTCATAAAGTTTTCAAAGTTATCTATACGATCTGCTGAATTATGGCATTGATAATGTATGCACTGTTCATTGGATCTCCTTCCTCGACCACTGCTGTATCAGAGAGGTGATCTGTTCGCTCGTTCCCTTGTACACATGTGTGTCCTGGTAAAAAAAATACAAATTAAATGAGCCGTTCGGAATGTACACAATGTGTCTGGCCATTCCTGCCTTAAATAACCAGCCGAAACGTTCTTAAGCATATTCACTGAGTCAATAGTTTGAAAGATGTACCTCGACTAACTGAAGCATTAATGCCATTTAGAGCCATCATGACATTTTATATAGAAAACTGAGTCAACATAACACAATATTAATAATTTAAATTCAGTTATCTCTTTCAATGCATAACACAATATTAATAAGTTAAATCTAGTTTATCTCTTTGAATAGAATTACCTGACTTATTAGTTCCATAGACCAATCACCTGAAACTGAGTACCCACATATTTTCAACATCGTCAAAATTACATGGGCGATTCTCTCCGATGCTGCGAAGTTCGTGTACTGCCGCTGAGATCTTCATGTTTAAGAAAGAGATCGGTGCACACATGATTACCCACCGACATGCACTAACGATGGTTCCTTCAAACAATCAATCATAGGTATCCACACTTTCTTCAATGAGGTTCCATCTCGAATTCGACGATGAAGTTAAAATACATGTTCCTTGTTGATATTTTTATGACTCTTGAAGGAATGCATTGTGTATGACGGAACCACTGTTGTAGAGAAGTGGACTTTTAACTAAATTTTCAGTTCGCAATTATTATATATATATTACAGTGATGGCACTGTTCCCGTTTATTTTTTGATATTTGATGTTAGAATGAACTGTTAATGAAGACACTTTTCTTGAGATTCAGAGAACATACGTGTTTGTGTTTTATTTTCTCTGTTTTATTGTTCCATCCTTTCTGATAAGTTAAGTTACATGTTGTTCCCAGACAATGTGCCTTCAAAAAGTGATATTCGAGGTTGAATGGAGGAAGGAAAGCGATTGTCCACACAGAGATTGCCACAATGCAACATTGAAAGGTTAGATAATACATTACCTATAAATTTTCAGTTTTATTTGTTTCCAAAATTAATCTCACTTTAAGTTTCAGCATTGTCGTTTCTTGTTTCTCTCATCTATCTTCTATCTATCTATCTATCTCCCCGTGTCTTGTTCAGAAACTAGATCAAAAAAGACTTTCATCGAAACCAATCGACGTCAACTGCTACATAGCAAAAGCTTGGATTAAATAAAGATTGAAGTGGCCAGAAAAGATCAGCACAACAGACGTATACGTAACAGACTCATCAATCAACATCAAACTGGTACGATTAGTCACTGGACGCTGTTGGAGATACTGCGAAGGAGATCGGAGCACCTATGAACATGTCCGGAGTGCAATGAAGATATTTCAAACTTAAACCGAAACTAGATTAGAGAATGAGAAATTGATATTTACTAAGAGTATTTTATATGTAATAAGAAGATGGCAAAGATTGTGCGAGACAGATATGGCTGCTTTACAGAGTAATATGTACAATATATCTTTAGCAAGCATTACAGCAAGAGAAATCTCTTTTTGTTGGGGAGTCAACAATTTTGTTGCTATACATTTGTTCAACTTGTACAGTTCGTTTATATTTTGCCATTTGCATTGGAAAGGAAGTGAGGGGAGACAATGTTAAGCTCAGCTGTTAGAATCTTGGGCTCAAACTATAGCAGTTATACATGTAATATCATTTCGATGCGCTAAACATAGATTAATGTCAGGGTTTAACTTTAGATTCTCTCCAAGGAGTTAATTGTATATATATATATATATATATATATATATATATATATAATTGAGGTGGACCTCAGAGGTAACAGAGGCGGCGAAAAGCACTGTTTGTGAAGCGCACACAAAAGCCCGTTATAGAAATATCTTTTATCCTGACACCGTGAGATAAAACATGACTAGAGAAAAGAATATATTTTCCTAATATAATCAAAAATGACATTCATAGAATGAAAGGACGTAACACGCCTTAAGAGGATTAAATTCCCAAAAAATGAACAAACAATAGACAGCTATTTATTCAGATAAAATTCGGATTGCACGTCATAACGTATGCAATATTACTTTGACTGGATCTTTCCGTAAACTGAAAGGTATTGAGCACTTATAGAGACTTCCTGAGTACAAGATCGTCGATTCGTTCCAGTTTTCCGCTTGTATTTTATTTTTGACCACTGTTATCAAGTTTCGGGATCGACTGGGTGGAAAGCAGACAACTGAATGATTTGAATTTTGCAGATGATAGCCTTGCTACATAAAAAAGTATTATCGATAAGGAAGGCTGCAAAAAGATGTAGCAATGGCGAATCACGTAATAACAAAGTACCGTAGTTTTACAAAATACAAAAAAATCAATACACAGCAACGTTTCGACCAAAGGATTTATCAAGCAAACGATACAAAAGAAGGGATGAATTTCACAGCAAACTACATATAGACTACGAAAAAACATCCCAACAACCGTTTTAGGACCGTTGGGATGTTTCTATCGTAATCTATATATAGTGGGCTGTGAAATTCGTCACTCATGTTGTATTGTTTGCTTGACAAAGCCTTTTGGTCGAAGCGGTGCTGTGTATTGTTATTGTTTTTGTATTATTTTGTAAAACTGCAGCACTTTGTTATTACGTGTTACGTAAAATTTTACGTATTTTTAAAAATAGCCAAGATATGCGAAGAAAAATAGACAACGTATCATCTATTGCATCAAACATTGGACTGCAGATAAGCTACGATAAGACAAATATAATGAAGACATCTATGGCAAGTAGTGCAGATTATCACGCTGAAATCTAAACTGACAACACGAAAAATAATGAGCAGTGTATCTATTTAGATAGCAATTTTACCGGCATTGGAGATGCCAAAAAAAGAAAGAATTATGCTACGAATTATTAAAGCAATACCAGCATTTAAAAGTCGTAATAAAATATGTAATTATAGTTATAGAGTTTTAATTTCAATTCTATATTTGTCTAAATCTCAACGTATGCCAGCGAGAGTTAGAAAATAACTAAAGATATATAAATTAAATTGAATCCATTGGCAAATAGATGTCGGAGAAAAATAATGAGCATAAAATGGGACGAATTTAGGAGAAGTGATGAAATAAGACCAATCGCTGGTTAATCACTAGTCAAAATTGTTATAAAAAACGAGAACATTGAGATATGGTTGGCACTTTCTGTGAAGAAATTATCAAAATATTTACGTTAAATTTGGATGAGTGGTTCAAGAAAGAAAGAACATCTAAGGAAACCTTGAAACGAACTTTAATGAGATTGAGGAGAAATATCGAACTCGGTTGCAAAGAAGATATTGAACAGGCTGCTTACGATAGAGCGGTATGAAAAATTGTAGGGAATAAAGATACGAGAGGAATCCAATACAATTATTATTAATAGAACAAATGTTGAAATCTTGTTAATTTTATCCTGCGGCTGTTCATAAAACATATCCTTCTTATCATATTCGACCTCATTAGCTGGTGCATAGCACTGTAGTATTGTCATCTTAATATGTCAGGTAATAAAGTGAGCTCTAATCAACAACATCGTGATAGGTTTCCATTTTAATTAAACTTAAAGATATTGAGAACTTACTTGCATGCACTTTGTAACATCTAGCGGTACGAAAGGAATACAACTAAGTGTTACTGTAGACCAGCGCAAAGTTAGAAAGATGACAAAAGTGTGTCATTTCCATTGTTATTTATACATCGAAAAGTTGAACTTAAATATCAAATTAGATGATACCAAGCCTTGTACTTTACTGTAGAACTATTCTCAAAAAAGACTTCTTACGCTTGGCAATTAAGCGACCGAGATATGAACTACCTCCGTCAGACACAACCACATCATATAATGAGACACAAAAGTAATTAATGGAGAAAATACACGCACAAGCTAGAAACATATCATTCATTTCAGCAGACAAATGATAAATATTACCAGCTATGGCTGGCCGAATGGATTACTTTTTTTTTTTTTTTTTTCGATCCAGAAGCACTTGAGATGAAAGCTCTTCGGCTCGGTGTCATGAACATCGTAACCCTTCGGTTCGGTGCCACGAACACCGTAAATCTGGGGAATCTGTGGCTTTTCTGCCAGTCCGCGGAGTTGAACCCGCACTCACAGAGGACTATTCACCCGTAGTCCAACGCGCTACGAACACGCTGGGCAGGCGGGCGAATGGATTACTTCGCGTCTTTCATCCGGGATACCCTTGTTCAATTCACGGTAAGACCAAAAATATATTTTATTGTGGGCATAAAAGAAAAATCCTAACCTGAACAGCTTCGCAGCGACTGCACTAGCCATGTGGCCATTAAATTCCCCAGACTCACGTCCTACCTGTCCTTTACCGCATCAAGATCTTCACATTTTGCACAGGTCGACACAGACTGAGGAACCATCTGTTCAACAAGTTTAAGATAGTAACTAATGATTGTGACTGCGTAAGAGACAAAATTAATATAGCTTTTATGTTGTGAAATTACTCAAGATAGAAAACACGTACGTAGCTATCATAGATATCATTCCATGCCCGAACAATCTCTTTAAAAATACTAACAGCTTATACTGACAACTGTTTTATGTGAACTTGTTCAAGCTGATATAAGAAAGTGTACACAGAATTCCAGGCACCCAAAATTTCACAGGCAGCTAAGCAACAGATGATCAACAGCATTTGTATACCTACTTTGTGTTACCAGAGCCAAATATGGACAAATAGCAAAGCAAAGTCACAAAAAATAACTACATGTGAAATTCGATACCTGTGAAAAGTTACCAACAACACCAGAAAAGACAGAATCACCAACATCAACATAAGAAAGAAAGTTGGCACAAAACTATGCTTGAATTACATGGAGAAACAAAGAATGAAGTGGTTTGGCCACTTAATAAGAATGCATCCAAACTCCACAGTATACAGAGTCTTCTACAACAGAACATCGGGAAAGAAGGCAAGAGGAAGACCACGGAAAAGATGGTTAGATGGCGTAGCAGAATCCTATGAAAGAGCAAAAATAACAATCACACAAGTCACCAGAACAGCACAAGACAAAAACAGAAAACCACGACACTCGGCAACAACCCGGTAGTTGTGTGACGACAAAAGAAGAAGGAGAAGAAGAAAAAGAAGTACACAGAATCAGAAGAAATTGAACACACGAACAGAAATTCACATTTTTCGCAGATGCAATATTAACACAGTCCCATCGAAAAACGTCAGAGACATCTATTAATTTTTATAAACACATTGATCACAGAACTGATGCTCGTCCATCACTGGTGATGATGACCACACAATTTTCATCCAAGGGAATATAGTTGCGTTAAGTTTGTCCGTGTGTGCGTAGATATGATGAAATGGTGACTTGTGCGATGATTTGGTTTAAAGTGAGAAAGAGTTACGCAGTTCGTCGATCTCACTCTCTCACTCAATTCCTTCTGTGTCCAGTGGCAGGACAAAGTCAAGACGGCTGGAGAAGGATCCGGGTGCAGCGGATGACCAGGGCGTTCTACATGCCTGGCCGTGCTCACTACGCTCTGCAACGCGTTGCTGGCAGACGCCGTCTTTCCCGTTGAACCGGAGTATGGTTTCTTCCGCACAATCTGCCGAGTCCAGTCTTCGCATGCAGGGTTGGCATACCCTAATTTACCGATTGGTTTAGTACCGAAATGGTTACCCGCACTTGGTTTAGCTGGCCTGTCAGCAGCCGTTGTTCGAGGGGTGGCAGCTGTCGCATGCTGATAACTACTAGGAGCCACAGGCGTGAGCTGGAAGTCAGGTTTGGGCCAAAGGAGGATGGGCCCTGAAAAGGGCGTGACAGCCGTCCTTACCAGAGGTACTACCAATCCCTGACTTTCACAATCCCTGAATCACAGAACTATACATTGCATTAATCGTTTATTTAATTGCGGATGTGTTTGTTTTAAGGTGGTAGATTTGGAGAAGATCGAGCGGTCAACACCAAAAGATTACTTCTACGAGGCCAAATGAAATACATCAAAGACTGGGACGCTATGGCCTTCTTGTGCACTCCTCTGTAAGTGTATCATAACATCAATATTCTTATACTATAGCGTGTTTAGTTTTAGTTTAGTCAACAGATCGTTATATTTCTTCTTGTGGACACTTGTATCCATTCTTCAAAGGTTTCAATGTCCTCAAGTGAACACATCTATTAAATAGTCTTCGGCCTAACCCATCAAAAAGTATCCTCTCTTTAGCCGTTTTTTATTTTCTCTCCTTATTTCCATATGCAGTGGATGATGTGTGTCAGCATTAACTCAGAAGTAGACGCATAGGCATGTCACATTCTTTTTTCTATCTTCCATAGTTGGATAATCAAGAATATAACATATTGCTCTACATGACGAATTTTTAGAACACTGTTGAACCCGACCTCTCATGACCGAATTGTCACTACTCCAACACCAACTGTGACTTTGTGTATGGAGATGATGAAGAGGTCTCAGACATTGAAATTACAATACCTAGTATTGCGGTTTGATAGAAACCTTACTTTTAGAGAACACATAGACCATGTGATAACGAAGACTAGGAAGGGTATGGCCGACATGAAGGTAATGGTTGTGCAAAATTGTGAACAGTTCAACCTTTGTCTCTTACATTATCACAAGGTTGATATCACGGTTAAGTCACCAAACACTAGAACGTTATGATCTTCCTATTCACGCACTTCTGCCTCATAACATGTATATCGTCACCTTATCACAAGGTCGATATCAATGTATCATATTACTCATCGTCATTTAATAGTTTGTCCTAAGCAGAACTTTTCCACATTTCATTCATCGGAATGTATCTCTCTCTCTCTCTCTCTCTTTCTCTCACTCTCTCATAGATCAGATATCCCTCCTCATCATGTTAAAATCTGCTGTCGCATCTTGAATCTTCAACGTATTCTTCATCTTCACTTTATCGAGATGCTTTCCTCAACAACTGTCTTCTCCAGTCCTTCATCTCCATAGAGAGAAATGATCTGAAAGATACAAATTTACTTAGAACTGTTAAGGTGAAACAGTGTTTCTCAGAACAAGCTGTTGGATGATGAGTAAACAATATAAGATTTAGAAAGACATGCTTCAACACAATACTAGACAAAGACTGCAATTGAATTTTTTTAACAATCTTTAAAAAATAAGTAACACACAAAAAGTTAAAGTACATAAAAACAGTAATTTGCCATTGCTTTCTGATTTGTGAGATCTATTTTTATCGTTCGTAAAAATCTACGGGAACAAGTTTGCTTCCAAATTGCCCGTCGCATTGTTTGAACAAAGTACTCTTGGGTTGTGATCGAGCTCACTACCGCTAAGCTACAGACACCACCAATAAACGTATTTGTAAAGTCGTGTTATATCACTTGCAGACATTATGATAAGGTGGCGTCTGTGGCCTAGGGGCTAGTGACTCGGTCTATTAACTACCGCTAAGCTACAGACACCACCAATAAACGTATTTGTAAAGTCGTGTTATATCACTTGCATACATTTTGCAGTTGAAGAAGAATGGGAGAATTCATATTTCTGCTTATACTTTAACTTTGCGTAATTATGATAAGGTGGCGTCTGTGGCCTAGGGGTTAGTGACTCGGTCTATTAACCCAGACGTTCTGAGTTCGAATCCCGCTGCGGACACTTTGGTTGCAAATTGTTTGCGTGGATTTTAACAAAGGACGATGGCACCACCCGTTCAGAAAGCAATGGCAAACTACTGAACGTAATAATGCCTAGAAAATCACAAACAGCGTTAAAAAGCTGGGAATGATTCGTAAAGTCCTGTAAAGGATATGCAATTAACTTTTTTTAATTATGATAAATATATTTCAAATGACTGTTTAAACGTAGCTTTATTTATATTATAAATGTGTGTACTCGCTTACAGTTTAGGAAACCTGGACGATATGATGAAAGCTGGTCTTTACCTTCATGATCTCAATATGTTTGACAGCAGCAGAGATCTGGTCTTGGCGGGTCAACAATGTGCTTCCGATTTGGAGTACACTATGGAGAAAGTAAGTCACAATTCAATTGGTTTGGTGTGAGAGTGGGAGAGTGAGCCAGAACAAAAAAGCGCATGACGAAATCGGCAAGTATAATTCGAATAACGCAGAAATCGCAGCTTTGAGGAGCACATAGAACATCGTAACTGCAATAAAAGAGCTCAACTCACACATATAGCACAGCTGTTGTTTATTTGTGACTAAGCTAGAGCTAAGGAAGAAGAAGAAATAGTTTCTTGATTGTTAATATATTTTATCCTTAATTGAAGTCAAGACCATCACATAGATTATAATATCGTGTGCATTTGAAGTGCTAGATGTTTCACAATACTGTTCATTATCATGTCAAGAAACAATGTCAATTCCTGTTCCTCATTAATTTATTTTCTCTAACTCTACAACTCCGATCTATTTACATTTGATTGATGAAAAGTTAATGCACGGAAGAATTGAATACCCTGTATCCTTTTGATTATCAAATCAGTCATATGTATATATATATATATATATATATATATATATATATGTATATAACTATAGAGAGAAAAGAAAGAGAGAAAATGGGTGGAGGATAAGTTCCAAAGAAGGAGAAGAATTATTATCGTTTTTATATACAGTATTTCTTTTCATCGAGAGCGTCTGTGATGCAGTATTTCTTAAATCAGTGCATCAATAAACTTTCTGGGATTATCTTCCAAGCTGGTGATACCCATTCTGCCAGTTTTGTTGCCGACGCTTATTTCATTTCTTTTTTTAAACATAAATTTTCAGCGAAAGGTTGTCGGTTACCAGTCAGCAGGGCCGGATTAGGCCAGCGCGGGGCCTGTAGCAAATTTTAGCTCGGGGCCCTAGGTTTTGTATGATAATAAATAATAAACACAACTTTTACAAACAAACTTGTCTCGATTAGAGATAATACTAGACAAATCAATTTCGTTAAGTAAATTACATCCAATGTTCATTAAGGTGAGGTTATTTAGACGATCTTGTCCCATCATGTTCCTTAACTCACTTTTATACGCTTTAATGTCGAAAAAGAACTTTCTCCGCTGCAGTTAGTAATCATTAAAGACAAGTAAATTCGTAAGACTATTTCTACATTTGGGAAACACGACTCTAATGAATTTTTCATTATTTATAAGTTTATAAAATTGCAGTTCAAGAGCCTCGTGCTTTTCGCTGTTAATAGCAGTAGCTACATTAGTTTTAAGATGTTCAGCGAACTGCACAAGTTCGTCGCCTAGGTTTTCTTCCAAATCCTCTTGGTAGAAGCAGACAATATTTGGAGTTCTTTTCAAGATCTCTTCTGCTGTAAGAGATTTTAACTGCCGAAGTATTCCAAATACACCAGTCACTCTATGGTACGCTTCCATGCGTTTAACTAAGGCAGAGAGTACATTACCAATTATGACAATAAACATCTAACTTTCAAATTTGTGTTTGGGTGTTTGATTTTCTACAACTTCGTTGAGCGTAGTAGAGCCGCTGAAATCGTCGTACTTAGTATTTCGCTTGCGTCGTCTTGAAGTTTGTTGCTGATATTCTTGACAGTCAGTCAGGATTTTGGCTTTGGCCTCAATATCTGAAAACGTAGGCCGCATTGCTTGAACGTACCCGTATAACGATTCATAAAGAGCATATCCCGTGTTAAGGTCTTGATCAGGTGACTGTAATGAAACGTTAGACGCTTGCAAGCATTCTAGAATTCCGTTCCATAAAATGGTCACTATTCCTGTTTCCAACTTACTCATCTCCAAAACTAGTCCATACGTCTGATTACGACACTCTACCTTTTGATCCATGTTATTTGAGATGTCATCCAAAACTTGTTTGATAGTGGTAAAACCACATAAAAGTGCCTTAGTCGCATGAGATCGGGCAGACCACGTGGTGTCCGACAGTCTCCTCAAAGTCGGGAGTTTTGAACATGTATCTTCCAATGCTTTTGTAAGAATGCCCCATCGATAGGTAGAAGCAGGAAAGAATGTATAGAGCCTTTCAATAACATCGAAAAAATGGATGCATCTATACAACATTCTGCAGCACACTTAGCAACCAAATTCAGTGAATGTGCAAAGCAGGGAATGTATTCTGCGTACTTATTTATCTCCTTAATGTGTGCTTGTAAGCCGTGGTATTTCTCACTCATGTTGCTGGCATTGTCATAGCTTTGACCACGACAGTCTTTGATAGCAATGCCATTTTTCTTTAAAAATCAAGTAAACTTTGGGCGAGTTGTTCAGCAGTATGACCTTCCATATCCAAGAACTTCACAAACCTTTCCACTGATACAGATGGTAACACATAGCGCACTATTAGAGTGAGTTGGTCCACATGCGAAATGTCTGGAGTAGAGTCCAGTGATACGGAATAGTACTTGCATTTCTTCATTTCACAAATAATATGATCCAGTAAGCTTGATGCAATTAGATAGATAAATTCCTCGCATGTTTTTTTTTTTATAAGTGTGATGTATGTCCCTTTCTTTTATTTACGTAAGTATTTATATGCTGAGCCAGAAAAAATGTCAAATTTGGCTATTAATTCCAATAAACCTAAATAATTTCCATTATTAGGTGAACCAATAGTTTCATTATTACCCCGAAATGCAAAACCTCGTTCTGTTAAAAATTGGATAACTGAAGTAATTCGCTCCAAAAGTGTCCGCCAATATGTTTGTTCGGTCTCAATTTGGCTTACAAGTTGAGAATCGACACGCGCATCCTTCTTTTTGTAAACTAACAGCGAAATTATCGCTTGTCTATGAGAGGTGTTTTCTTCATGTCTTTTCAACAAATTATTTGCGTTTTTCCAGTTGTCAAATCCTTCTTCGTAAACCGAGCACTTGCATTTATTTTAAACTAAGTTTCGCGCTCAAAAACTGCTGAAGGAACAGAAACTGGGTTATGAGTAAAATGTAATGGTCCTTTTGTTCAAGCTTTCGTTTATTAGAATCGTGTGCAAAAAGGGGACACTCTACACAAAAGTAAAAACTGTAACGTTGTTAGTCAGCTCAATGTGACCGCCCACCTAAGTCCGAAATTGAGTAAACATGACATTGGTCCTAATCTAAATAAGAAAAAAATGAAAGGGGGATATTATTACCCACCTCCCAACTTTGGTTCCTTGTTTATAACCCAAAGGCGCGGGGCCCCAGAAGCGCGGGGCCCGTAGCATTTGCTACTCCTGCTACTAGGCTAATCCGGCGCTGCCAGTCAGTATTCATTTATATTTATTTTTCACATAATCGCGATATTGTCTGTTTACTGAAACGTCGAGTGACTGTAGTTGGCTAGTCACGCCACCAAGAATCAGAATTAAGTAACCACGTTTTACGCGACATTTCATTTTATGTTGATCACTTTAGATATATGTCAACGAGACGCATTATTAACTACAAAAATTCTAGGTAGGTTATGAAGACTTTAAGAACTATTTCACACAACATTTAGCCAGTCTTTCATTAGTTTTGCCGACATCCATTCCTTTTAAGAACTATTTCACACAACATTTAGCCAGTCTTTCATTAGTTTTGCCGACATCCATTCCTTTTAAGAACTATTTCACACAACATTTAGCCAGTCTTTCATTAGTTTTGCCGACATCCATTCCTTTTAAGAACTATTTCACACAACATTTAGCCAGTCTTTCATTAGTTTTGCCGACATCCATTCCTTTTAAGAACTATTTCACACAACATTTAGCCAGTCTTTCATTAGTTTTGCCGACATCCATTCCTTTTAAGAACTATTTCACACAACATTTAGCCAGTCTTTCATTAGTTTTGCCGACATCCATTCCTTTTAAGAACTATTTCACACAACATTTAGCCAGTCTTTCATTAGTTTTGCCGACATCCATTCCTTTTAAGAACTATTTCACACAACATTTAGCCAGTCTTTCATTAGTTTTGCCGACATCCATTCCTTTTTCTTTATCCCCATGCGCCGTAAGATCATCTCAAAAAATATTACGTTTTCCCATTTAAAATTAAATATAGTGACAACTTTCTAACATCAATAATCACACAGACCATCGGTTTTTTTTAACGATCATTTTCTTAACCACAACGTATAGTCATGATGTACTTAAAGTTAATGATGTAATTTCGAGGCATTCATCAGCACCTCTAATGCAACTACTCTCATATATTCTATTTTATCCTTCGTAAATTTGATTTATTATCTCTGAAAGTTAATTAACATTTCCCAGTCTGTCTGTTCATGAAACACGATAGCTTTAAAATTATGTCCGTTATTCTTAGGAATTTTTTAATTCTATGGTTTTGCATAAGCGTCGAGTGATAGAAATCACTGATCGTTCTCCTTTAAAGTATTACAGCTTGATTCGTAATCTTAATTTCTTATTTTTGTATTGCAAGGTGCAGTGATCGAAATATTCATCGTTTCCTTCATAAATTTGATTTTTATTCTGAAAATTAATTAACACGTATTCGTTTCTGTCTCACTTTACAACACGTATTACAGCTTATGCCATTATTCTAGGAATCTTTAATTTCTTTGGTTTTGCTTTCAAGGTTTCGTTTGGAGTGAAAAAATCACTATTCGATCGTGTCTCCTTTACAAAGCGTATTACAGCTTTGCCGATTCGTGAAAATCTTAATTTCTTATGCCACGTAAAACACTTGGTTGTTGCTTTGCAAGAAAATATGGAAATTCAATCATTTTGCTATCGACGAATATTCAACAATGTAAAAATGTCGTCCTGCAGCCATAATGCCATGCTCTTCTACATACAAATTTACTTTTCCTTTCAATTCTGCTTCTCACTGATAACCTTGCGACCCAATTTTAAATTTAAAATCGATACGAGTTGGTTTGCAAAATCAAGTTTGTTAAGTAAAATTTCATTTAGAATTAGGTTGAAATAAGGAAGTTTCATGTGTAAGAAAGAGACCGGAGTGCATATGGTTACTCCCCGAAGTGTAATGATGATGGACATATCAATAACTCAATGCCCGCCTGTCCAGCGTGTTCGTAGCGCGTTGAACGACGGGTGACAAGCTCCTTGAGCGCGGTTCAATTCCGCGGACTGACAGAAAAGCCACAGATTCTCCAGATTTACGGTGTTCGTGGCACCGAACCGAAGGGTTACGATGTCTATGGCATCGAGCCGAAGAGATGAAAGCTCAAGTGCTTCTGGATCGAAAAAAATACTGAAAAACTGTAAAACTATAGTACTTTTTTTTTACGTGTTTCGAAAAAAAGTAAATCAATATCTCAACCTATCTTTAATGTAGATTTCTAAAATGTGTTCTAGTTTTCTTAGCATGAACTTTTATCAAAAGTTTTCATTATTTATTTGTTCATACAGCAAACGGCTTGGTCCAGTCAGATCGAGGATACACTACAAAAACTGAATATAGCTAGACAACAGACTGAGCACCTTCTTAATTCTATGTTGACTAAAAGTATAGCTGACCGCTTGAAGCGTGGAGATGATCCCCTGGACACATGTGAGGTATATAGGCAAGCAAGCAACCATAACAATGAATGTCATACAATTTTGTTTTTGTGAAATTTATTTTTAAAATGTAGTGCTATATAATGAATCTGCTAAGTCAATAAAACATGTAGAAGTATAAATAATTAACTTTTTACTGTTAATCAAAAATATAGAAGTCTAAACAATTAATTTTATAAAATTAATCAAAAATAAATGTGTTAATATTATAATATTTAACTATAATGTTAGAAGTTCTGTTGTATGGTTTAGAAACATGGATATCGATTAAAATAATAACTAATTATTTGAAAACATTAAATAAATGGTGTCAAGAGCAGAATAGAGGGACTGAGATGGTATGATAGAGCTACAAATAAGAAGAGAACCAAAAGATGAAAAAGGACACATCTTGAAAAACCTCGAGAGAAATATAACAAGGGCTATTTCTTGGGGCCGGTAATAAAAGTAAAAGAAAGTACAGCCTAGAAATACACAGATAATATATTTAGATGTATAGATTAGATATATACGGAGAAGTTCAACGGAGCTGCAAGAAATAGCTGAACTTAGCATGAGTTGGTTGAGGAGCTATGCCCAACCAGGGTTGAAAGGCCAAAGAAAAGCTCAAGAGAGAGAGAGAGAGAGAGAGAGAGAGAGAGAGAGAGTAAAGTTAATCAGACACGCAGAATTAAAACACTTAACTTTATTTTTTTTAAATAAAAGAAGAATTGTTAGAGTCAGAAATATTAAATACAAAAAACATGAATAACACATGCAATTGAATCGTACATGTTGTAACAGTTGAGATGGACTGACACGAAACATTTTTGTCTCTAAGACTTTTCCTCAGGTGACGATTCTGTTCAGCTACATGGTCAAATTCTCTGATATCTGCACTGAGGGCACACCTATGCAGGTGGTTCAGTGCATACAAAACGTGACAGAGGTCTACGACAAAATTGTGGACAAGTATAAGTTGTTCAAGGTGAGATCGACTGATAGATACAATTTGTGAGATGTGATGACAGTGTTTAGAGTGGAAAAGAAGTGAAGACAAGTTTTGTAGTGAGAGAGAAGTGAGGGCAGCCTTTAGAATAAGTAAAGTAAAGGTAAAGGAACCCTTTCATACCTCGTGGTATATAGGGCAATAAAGTGTTAGGCCTGTATTTTTCATTGACCGTCGGCACACATGGGTGATGTGGTCAGCATCACGCCGGCCGCCTTTACTTTCCTAGAGCATGTCTGGTACCCAGATGAGGCTGGGTCGACCTGAGAGCCGTCGCGGTCGGGAAAATTTCACGCGCACTGCGGGCCCAGACCACCAGCCTTGCGAAGCGAGTTCACTAAACTACGCTACCGCGGCTCTCAGCCTTTAGAGTGTCGAAGCAATTAATACGATTTTTATAGTGCAAGAGGAGTGGGCAATTTTTATAAACTGAGATTTGCAAAGGCAGTCTTTAGAATATAAGAGATGAAAATGTAACACGTAAAATACGGTAGAAGAAGCTAATTTGATCATGATGACAATTTTTGCATCTTGTGGGACAATGGATGATGATGAGCCCATTATGGATTTTAATTCTTCTTTTTCTGGCATGTTTTGGTTATTCGTTACTAAACTGACGTCATTGCACTCCGTGCAGACCAATAGGTGCTCAGTCTCCCCCAACGGATATCGAAGAGTATACATACTGATGGTTCCTGTGGCTCGCTGATTAAACACACCTCTCACTCTGCCTCTCCGGCATCCAGTTCGACTTGAACAACGGGCAACTCCATACTGCCTAAATCGCTTGATCGATTCAACATCGATTTTAGTGTTCTCATCCAACAGACAGTCACGAAGAGACCGACGAATATCCCCTTATCCATCTTCAACTCCCCAACAATCGATGCTGTTGATTCAAGCATGCCGCTCTCTCATTACCGTAAACACCGGCATGCCCAGGACAGTATATCCACGTAAGCCGCTGGAGGTTAGAAACTTCTGTAGACGACATCCACTCATACCGAAATATCTGGCATGTTTTATGTGCCAATATCATGATGTGAAGCTGTAGTGACCTCTCCAGTGCGCTATTTTGGCATGCTAATATGGAAGATGTTGTTGCCTATGCAACAGTTCCCCCTCTCCACGCAGCTGATAAATTCAAGGGAACAGCAAGATCGATACAGTGTGGCACCAGTGCCGTTGCAGGTATTGTCAGGATACAAGTGACATGAGTTATTCCTCTCCCTCTCCTCGTGGATAATAGGGTATCGACAGTTGTTTTCCACTTGCTCCGGTCTGTGGCTGTTTGCTTGATAGCTTCCAAGGATATTCAGAATCACTCAGTTCCGCAAGAAGCTTATGCACAGGTCCGTGTTTGCAACTATACCTTCTCAGTTTGAGAACAAGTCTATTGACAAAAGTCTGATTATTATTTGTATTTAACTTTGTGATTCGTCTAGTTTCCGAGCCATACAACACTACAGATTTCACATCAGAGGTGAACATCATGAGCTTTCTTTAGTGGAGATGGTAGCAGATTCCTACACTGTGTGCAGTAGAGCAAAGGCGTGTCGAGCTTTCCTAGTCGTGGTGTTAATATCCTCATCTGTACCCCGTGATTGGCTGATCTTACTTACACGGTAGACGAATTCATCAACATCTTAGTCATTCCCTCAATCATTACAGTGGCAACTGTGGCATACTACCTTAAAACTTGTAAAGTGATTTAAATGCCATCAAATATACTGTAGACAAAATTGTATGTGTCAGATAAGAAAATATTGATATTACCGATAGTACATACAGAGCTGCCTTTGAGTCGGTATACCCTTCCTTCATTTCGTTCACATGAAATAGTGTCTGTATATTCAGTGTCGTCGTTGGTATAATGTTCCCTTTCTTTTATAGCTCACACAGAGCTCAGTGTAGTTTTCTTTCCAGTATTTTTCACTGGCCAGTGAAATTGTCCTAGTATATCATATTCGGGGCAGTCTGGAAGTATTTGCTCTGCAGTCTGTGGTGCCTGTCCGCATGTACACATGACTGAATTAACAATCTTGAATTGTGTTTACATGTGCACGCAGGATCGATTGTGTTCTGTTCTGAGACGTAGAATGATAGCTTGTTCTAATCTACTCATATTTTTGTAGCAGCTTTTCGGTTAGTATTGGACTTGCGGTATGAAGAAAGGGAGATAGACTAGCAGTGGTGTAGTTGTAACATAAACAATAGCAGATTTATATCTGTACAAACGGTAAACCTCCATCATATTTACATAAACAATAGCAGATCTCTGTCTGTACAAACGGCAAACCTCCATCATATTTACATAAACAATAGCAGAGTTCTATCTGTACAAACGGTAAACCTCCATCATATTTACATAAACAATAGCAGATTTCTATCTGTACAAACGGCAAACCTCCATCATATTTACATAAACAATAGCAGATTTATGTCTGTACAAACGGTAAACCTCCATCATATTTACATAAACAATAGCAGATTTCTGTCTGTACAAACGGTAAACCTCCATCATATTTACATAAACAATAGCAGATTTCTGTCTGTACAAACGGTAAACCTCCATCATATTTACATAAACAATAGCAGATTTCTGTCTGTACAAACGGTAAACCTCCATCATATTTACATAAACAATAGCAGATTTATGTCTGTACAAACGGCAAACCTCCATCATATTTACATAAACAATAGCAGATTTCTGTCTGTACAAACGGCAAACCTCCATCATATTTACATAAACAATAGCAGATTTCTGTCTGTACAAACGGCAAACCTCCATCATATTTACATCAAGTAATAGCAGATTTCTGTCTGTACAAACGGTAAACCTCCATCATATTTACATAAACAATAGCAGATTTCTGTCTGTACAAACGGTAAACCTCCATCATATTTACATAAACAATAGCAGATTTCTGTCTGTACAAACAGTAACTCCATCATATTTACATCAAGTAATAGAAGTAAATATGTAAAGCTGCACAATTTAGTGTCATTGTTGTGAACATGATGTTTATTATTTTTATTATTATCATCAGAGGCGGCTCTTCATTAAGGGCCAGTGGGGCCGGCCCCACCAAAAATAATGTGTAACGTGTATTTATTATTTTATAAAATAAAAAAACCCAAATCCATGATTTTTCCAAAAATATTTGTCTGGCTCCACCAGCAAAAATGGTCACGAGCCGCCACTGATTATCATATATAACTAGTTACATACAATTAACTTGTAAAATAAAAAAAACCTTTAAAACGTGTAACATTTACTATTGGATTGTAACAAATACTGATGGAATTGTGTTCCAGGATTGGACTCTATAGTCCCCTCCGCATACACCAGAGACGTGCAACAACACATGTATGAGGATGTTGTCATCATCGCTTGCGATGGACGGCTATTATTACTAGAACGAAGAGAAGAATATGTTTATAAACGTTATATTTACAGCAGATAATATAGCTAGTAGATATATAATGGGTTTTTTGGCGATCACTAGGTGGAGACACTTGGTGATGGTGTGTACATGGTAGCCGGAGGCGTGCCGGACAGATGCAATGACCATGCACAGAAAGTGGCTGGCTTGGCGCTGGAGCTGGTAGAGAATGCTATGTATCTTAAAAACCCCATCACTGGAGGCGGCATGCAAGTGAGGATAGGTATGTGCTGGTCTTCTACTGCATGTTATATTATACATATCTAACCTCTGTATATATACTTTTTATGATGTGTGAGGTGCAATGAATGCGTCAAGACTAGTTCAGATGTGTAACGTGGTAGATGCAGCTTTCACCTTTACTGTGAGATTTTTTAAAATTATAGTCTCGCCCGTGTGGTGCCGGAGCCCGCAAGTGAAGCAAAGAATAGTATCACTGCGAACTACAAGGCGTGTCATAAGAGGCGACTGATGTAGGACCTAGGAAGCTACCCTAGTAAATAAAAAGCATCGCAGAAATCGGATGTGCTGGCCTACTTGTATGCGCATAACTAGCACAACGTACAATCGCTCTTAGGCTCAGATCACATACAAATGACACAGAGTGGCTAACAAGTGGTCGATATGGAGCGTTCGAAGCAGAAGAATATGTGGAAGAGTTCAGGGAGAGCACGCTACCGTTTTGCCCTTCTATCGACAAGTTGGAGAATCTAGGAAACATGCAACCGTTGTTTCTCTCTCTCTCTCGTGATCACCACTTAGACTGATGTACCAGATTTCCTCACAAATTCTCCTGTTGTTTTTAGGCTCCGTCCCTCCGTACAGGTTCTCATTTAGTTCGGTATTTTCCGGCCAGGTTTCGTTTCTCAGACCTGCTAGCAGTGGGCAGTCTTGCAGTAGGTGCTCTGCCGCCATGTCCGCCTTCTCGCAGTGACACATGCTAGTTGTGCCAATTTTAAATTTGTTGTAAAGGTGGGACCGGAGTCTGTTATGGTCGGTACGGAGGCGGAATATGACAACTTGTTTGCTTCGTGGCAACTGTTGTGAGATTCTATGGAGAAGGAAAGTCTAGAGAGAATATTCTTCTGCTGTACAATTTCATGTTCAACCTATAGTTCAGAGAAAGCGTGCTATTGTTAATTATGTGAAATCATCAGATGTCATATCATATAGATTTCTTATGACATAGTCCACAGTTTATTCGATGTCAAATACTACAGTCGGCTTATCTGATGTAATGTCCCACGGGTAGCTCATCGATGTCATAGTTCACAGATTACTTATATCCTATCCTACAGGTATGCATACAGGAAGTGTAGTGGCTGGGATTGTAGGCAAGAGGACACCTCAGTATTGCCTTTTTGGAGACACTGTGAACACAGCGGCAAGAATGCAGACCAACAGCGAGGTATGTAATTGTAAGTTAATTGACGATGTAATTTCCTGAATTCAACTTTTGTGAGACTGAGCATCGATTCAAAAAACTATTTCGGCACACCGCCCACTTTGACGAAATAAACTTTGTAACGCCCCACCCTCCATTATAACAGTTTGTCAACGCCCTCCATAATATATACATGCTCTATTTTCTCTTTGACATAGAAAATCGATATATATTTCTGTTAAACATGGTCAATTTTCAAATGATTATATGCATGAAATAGAAAATTTATGAAAAAATGGATCGTGTAAGATGGGCATAAGATGAATTAAAATGCCGAATTCAAATTTTTAATGATTATTCAATGGCAAAATCACGAAAAAATCTCCCCACATGCTTTCTGATCCCACTATCGTCCCACCCCTCCTGGAAGGCTTCAGCGCCACAGGGGGCGGTACCGCCCACTTTGTGAAACGCTGGACTAGAGCAACAAAATAAATAAAAAAATAAAAAAACAGAAGACGCGGTACAGATCACAAGATACACAAGTAAACAAGGTTGTTTGAAAAGTTAACACTTTAAGTTTGATCTCCTGTACCCTGTGAAACGGAAGGTGAGCGTGCACATAGAAGTATAAAGTTTACATATAAAATGAACAATTGGAACAATTGTATTTGGTCGTCCATTTGTCTTTTTATAATTTGTCACTCCTGTTGTTCGTTTGCTTGATAAAGGCCTTGTTGGTCGAAACGTTGCTGTATTTTGTCATTGTTTTTGTAATTTGTAAAACTACAGTACTTTGTGATTACGTGTTTTGCCATATAAAATGAGAGAGCGTACAAAAAGTTAGAGTGTACACATCAGATAATTGTGTACACGACAGTAGAGAATGCATCAAGAAATGAACAAAATTACACAGAAGTTACTAGTAGTAAAAAGTAGCGTGTACATGGAGTTAGTGTGCTACACAGAAGTAATCACAATATAGATAAGACTGCCGTAAAACTATTTGATTAGCGAAACACGTAAACAAAGTACTGTAGTTTTACAAATTACAAAAACAATGACAATATACAGCAACGTTTCGACCAACAAGGCCTTTATCAACAAACGAACAACAGGAGTGACGAATTAAAAAAAAGTATTAACGTATTGACGGACACAAACGTTTCTAATGAAAATCTGGGAATAAAACGAATAACGAAATAAATGTAACACAAAAACACACATAAAAACTAGAAATAGAAAAGAAGAGAAACAAAAAAAATAAAGTAAATATATAGCTTGAATACATGCAACATATGCACATATAGAGTACAAGGCATGAGATGAGAAAGTACTAAGAAGCATAGGAATGTAATACGTTGAGCCGACGTGATGCAAGGTACCATACAACGAAATCAACCGATTCTCCAGAGCAAATCGACTGCGATTATCCGAGGAACATGATCGGATGGCTGTGACCTGGACATTGTGAGCTCCTAAATGGCCATTTTCATTGAAATGGGTGGTTACATGGGTCACAGAGCATTGACGTATGTCGCACAAGTGTTTGACGAATCGGTCACTGAGCCTCTTGCTTGTCTCGCCGATATAAGCCTTGTTACACCGCTTACAAATAATGACATAGAAAAAGACAGGCAAGAGGCTCAGTGACCGATTCGCCCAACACTATTGGTAATCTGCTTATGTCGCCGAACCATTTAATTTGTTGTTTCTTAGTGAAGTTCAATAATGATGTTGTACCTACTTTTTTTTAACCTGATGTCCTCATTTCTAAACCGGTCTCTTCTTGATATTCCCAGCATTCTACGTAGGCATTTCCTTTCTGTCGTGACTAGTTTTTTTCTGTCGTTTGTTTTCAGCATCCATGTTTGACACTGCATAATGTTGGGAGAAAGATTGTGTTAAACAATGATCTTTTCGTGTTCATGGTGACATATTTGCATTTAATAATTTGTCTTATGATGTGACTTGATTTATTGCAACTATGTTTGATTTTGTTAGTTATTCTTCCATTTGCTGAAAAAGTGCTCCATATGCAGTGCCGGATTAGCCTAGTAGCAGAAGTAGCAAATGCTACGGGCCCGCGCTTCCAGGGGCCCGCGCCTATGTGACAGAGATGAAAATGGAAAAAATAACCAGATGTTATTTCAAAACACGCATTCTGTCTGAATTTTTAATGTCGTATGTGATGGTGCCGAATCCAAAGAAATCGAAGCAGAAAATACAGAAGACGTGTCCCACTGTGTAGTGGATGAAAGCAGTGCTATAGAAGAATCATCATTACAGTGATTTCTTGTCTTAAAAAAACATACAATAAAGAAAACAATCCACGATTTTGTCGAAAGTCGTTTTCACATACACACATACACCAACAAACAAAACTCACGTGAGAGATTGGTTGTGTTATACGGGTACTAAAGGACAACTGTTCTGTTTTGTTTGCAAAGTTATTGATTTAGGCTGTACCATAGAGTGACTGGTGTATTTGGAATACTCCGGCAGTTAAAATCTATTACAGCAGAAGAGATCTTGAAAAGAACTCCAAATATTGTCAGCTCTTACCAAGAGGATTTGGAAGAAAGCGACGAACTTATGCAGTTCACTGAACTTCTTAAAACTAATGTAGCTGCTGCTATTAGCAACGAAAAGCATGAGGCTCTTGAACTGCAATTTTATAAACTTATAATGGAAAATTCATTAGAGTCGTGTTTCCCAAATGTAGAAATAGTCTTACGAATTTACTTGTTTTTAATGATTACTAACTGCAGCAAAGAAAGTTCTTTTTCGACATATAAAAGCGTACTCGAGCGTATAAAAAGTGAGTTAAGAAACATGATGGGACAAGATTATCTAAATAACCTCACCTTAATGAACATTGAATGTAATTTACTTAGAGAAATTAATTTGTCTAGTATTATCTCTAAATTTGCTCACATTAAATCGAGACAAGTTTGTTTGTAAAAGTTGTGTTTTATTTGATTATCATACAAAACCTAGGGCCCGCGCTAAAATTTGCTACGGGCCCCGCGCTAGCCTAATCCGGCACTGTCCATATGTATATAAAGTCTTTGACATGCTTTAAGTAATGTTTGTCGATGGGGATGTCGGTAGTGTTTTCCTCTCTAACGAATATCATTACTTCAGTTTTGTCAATGTTTATTATTAACAATATTATATTCCTCATATAATACTCATTGCATGTTAAATGGAGTCTGTTAATGTGTTGCTAGCTGTGTTTTACCTTCTTCAGCTACTGTATTACGCGCGTTTCTTCTCAGTCATTTCTAGCATCAAGCTGCATAAAAACTTTCATCTACTAATTCATATTGACACGAAGTTAAGATAATAGTGTCCGAAGTTCTGATGTGTGATGTTAACGAAGACTTCTCTATATGGTTCTTAACCTCGGTTAGTGATAAGAGCCAGACGTTAACATTCAGATCTGGTCAGAATAGCTCGACATTGACCGTTGTGCGACCTCTAAATCGGTCGGAAACACTGCTTTACTTCCGTTTGCCAGATAGTGAAATTATCTGTAATAGTAGTTTGAAGCAGATCTCCATTAACGACAATATTATATCGTCTGTTGCCATACTTCTTATCTGTAGAACACTTCATCAAGTCAACGGGCATCATGCTCTATAGCAGCGCTGTTCAGCACGGCGCCATGGCACCCTTGTGATGTAACTATGGCGCCCTATTTGACTCCTTTGTCTTTCTCGCTAATCAGAATTTCAAGAAAAAAAAATGGAAACTTTGGATTGAACATTCAAACAATAAATCACTTTCTCACTTTCTAAATTCAAAATATATTGCTTGATGTAAGAGTGGAGATGTATGTGATCCTTTTTGTCTAACATCCAGCTCCTTACTCTCGAATTTGCTAACAGATTTAATCAGTGTTCAAACATTCAACCAATTATAATATTATTCAATAACCTGTACGTGTCTGTTGATGCAACTAAACTTGGAAGTTGTGTCTGTGAAAGTTTTAAATATAAAAACAGAGATCCTGAAGAGTTATAAATACCCGCCTGCCCAGCGTGTTCGTAGCGCGTTGGACGACGGGTTACAAGCCCCATGAGCGCGGTTCAATTCCACGGACTAGCAGAAAAGCCACAGGTTCTCCAGATTTACGGTGTTCGTATCACCGAACCGAAGGGTTACGATGTCCATGACACCGAGCCGAAGAGCTGAAAGCTTAAGTGCTTGTGGATCAAGGGGAAAAAAGTTATAAATTTTGAATTTTCGAAAAGACATTTTTTACAATTCTTCTGACTGAACAAAAACAACAAATTCTGGGTTTTGGTGGACATGAATAAATATTCAATGATAAATAGCGGTTTGATGAAAAATAAAAACGTGCTTTGACTCAACATATCTTTGTGAAGAGCTATTTTCAACTGCGAACATCATCTAAAACAAACACTGATCTTTCTGACATACTCAAACATGGATAATGCATTAAAAGCAGCCTGTTCCAGTTACACCAAAATTTCTTCAACTTGTAACATATCATATTTCACACCGTGTTAAATGTAAGTACAATAATTATTTTTAATGAAACATCAAAGTTATGTTAGGATTAAGTTTTCATATGTTATTAATATGTATTCTACTTCTTCCTTGATCGTTCTTCGCGACCAATTTTATCATTCTGATTGTGATATGCAGGGTGTTCAACTTAAAAGCAACCCCAGTGATAAATATAAATTTGTCAGGTGCGCATTGCATCTCGTCTATTTACTATTTAAACCGGTTCTGACTAGCTTGTCCTACGTCACATTTGTTCATCGCCCCTTCCCGCACTACAATTACACACCATCACACAACCTTGATCTATACTACGTCATAACTGAACCTTCTCATTTCCATACATATATGCCAGATTAGCTCCATTTACAGGCTGCTTTTAAGTTTTATAACACCCTGTATAATTGATCTTTTCAAGACCGTAATTTACGTTGTGCAATTACACGCCCATTGTAACTAGGCCCGCCCACCCGATTTCAGCCAACTGTTTATTTACTAGGGTAGCTAGCCCTAGAACGACCCAGGCTTGGATCTACGCCTGTACGATCGTCTTTTTGCGGAAGCCTTGGTATGATCTGAGCCATAGTGTTCGGACGTCATCTTTCTCTGTGTAGGATCATCGGCGTCTGAAAAATATTGCCGTTAGTCAATGTTAGGGTTTGTATAATATGTATTCAAGTTAGTATTCAAATATATATATATTACTATTAATATTTATATTACTATTATTATTATTTTGCCGCTAGTAGTTGTTAGTGAATCGCTCGGTTCCCGCAATGCGCGTGGAATTTTTCCCAACCGCAACGGTTCAGGTCGACCCAGCTCAACTGGGTACCAGACATGTCTTGGGAAAGTAAAGGCGTGGCCGACGTGGTTGACACATCATCCATCGTGTGCCGACGGTCAATGAAAAATACAGGCCTAACGCTGTATTGACCTATATACCACGAGGTATGAAAGGGTTCCTTTACTTTACTTTTACTTTTATTATTATTATTTGCATTATTATTGTAATCGCTGCATGGCTCCCGCGCCTCCCCTAGCCAGATACGCCACAGTATACAAAAACGTTGGACATCACTGCTGTAAAGTGTTATTATTATTGTTAGTGAGTCTATGTGGCTAAATGGTTAAGATGTTTGCGTTGCGCTCTCAAAATCGTGGGTTCAAATCCGGACCACGCAGTTCTGTATTGACCCATGGTACTCTTGCCGAAGCTACGGAGTTCATGCTTTGTGCAATAGTCTCGGCTAACTGCATGCCATTTCTGCGGAGAGTAACCGAACCTTGTGTGGAATAACGATAATGTAGATCCTTCTTCTTTAGAGTTTTCTGTTTGTTGTTAACCAACTTTGTTACAACCAACTTTGTTACAACCAACTTTGTTACAGCCAACTTTGTTACAGCCAACTTTGTTACAACCAACTTTGTTACAACCAACTTTATTACAACCAACTTTGTTACAGCCAACTTTGTTACAACCAACTTTGTTACAACCAACTTTGTTACAACCAACTTTATTACAACCAACTTTGTTACAACCAACTTTGTTACAACCAACTTTGTTACAACCAACTTTGTTACAAACAACTTTGTTACAAGCAAAACACGTACAAACAAAGTACTTCGCTATTTACCAAGTTTTACTGCAGTCTTCCCCCTATTTCGAACTTTGTTACAACCAACTTTGTTACAACCAACTTTGTTACAACCAACTTTGTTACAACCAACTTTGTTACAACCAACTTTATTACAACTTTGTTAAACAAATATACAACTCATATCATTTACAGCCAGGTAGAATTCATCTGACTCAGCCTTGTCACGATTGTTTGAAAGGAACAAGATTCGTATCTGTCTATAGAGGCAGGATACAGGTCAAGGTCAGTATATCTTCTTAAACCTTTTCATTCTGTACTTACTTTATTTTACCTCCTAGCTCCCTTATGTTGCAATATATACTGAATTATAGTTCGTTCCAAAATTCGTGATCATCTTTACCGACAGATATAAAATCATCCACTTAACAGAAATTCTTGATTTTTGCATTTTTATATAGGTAACAGTGACGACGTTCCAAAAGTATTTTTTGCCCTCCCAAACCTTTAGTTCTGTAAGAATTTTATTATATGTTATTACTAAATTTACCGCGATGTTGATCTGGTATACTTGTCGAAATTTTACAGCACGATTGTCAAGTTTGTCTATAACTAAGCATTGTCGTGTTCAACATGCAATTCAGTGCACGTCAAAATCGGGAATCCCGTGGAATTAATCATTTCACAATGTTTCCTACCGACTGTCATTGGCGTATGTACGCAACATTTACTTTCATTTATAGAAATAATAAATAACTTAAGATATGCAGATGACACAGTATTGGTAGCAGAAAATGAACAAGATCTACAAGAATTAGTGGACCAATTGGACAGAACTAGCAAGGAATATGGATTAGACATTAACATACAGAAAACAAAAACTATGGTAATCAACAAGGAAATGGAAAAACCTAAAATGAATATAAAAATACATGGAGAATTACTACATCAAGTAAAAGCTACTCCTATCTCGGTCAGATGATAACAGATGATGGCAGATGTATAACTGAAATTAAAAAGAGAATAGGAATGGCCAAGGATAATTTCAATAGTATGAGAAAGTTACTGACATCCAAACAAATCACAAACAGGCTAAAAATTAGAATGATCAAATGCTATATATATCCTATATTAATGTATGGCTCGAAACATGGACAATGAACAAGCAGTTAGAAGACAGAATTGATGCATTTTAGATGTGGATATATAGAAGAATAAGCAGAGTTTCATGGACAGAAAAACAGACAAATAAACAAGTTTTAGGAAAACTAGGCATGAAGAAACAATTATTAAGAGAAATAAAATTCAGACAAGTAAAGTATTTTGGGCACATAAAAGGCATGACACCATGATAAAACATTTACTAGAGGGGAAAGTTGAGGGAGAAGAGCAAGAGGAAGACCGAGAGATAAGTGGGAGGAAACTTTAAGAAATGGACAGGTTACAGTCTGGCAGTGTGCAACACCAAGGCGAAAGACAGAGGATGCTGGAGATTCATTGCAGCCAACCTTCGATGTGGAGACGGCACCTGATGATGATGATGATAGAAGTGGAAGGTATCATTTGTTCACTATGTGACCTTTCTTTTTATAATATGTAGCAGGAATACGCCTTTGCAATCATTCGTCACCATTTTGTGTATTACTGTAAGTTCTAAACTTTGATGATCATTTTGTTGTGCTTATGGAAAATTATATAACAAAAACATTTTTGCATCAACTAATCTACCTACCAATTAGTTAAATATGGATTCGTAACGTCGTGAGGTATATAAGACTGCATGCAAAAGAATTACTTGTATCCATTAGATAGATTTCGTACAAATTAAACCTTAGTGTGATCACGAATTTTGGAACGAACTATAGATAATAAACTGGTTAATCTTAAACAATACCGTGATCCAGTATAGCAGGCTCAAAAGAGTGTACTCGTTAACATTGTTATTGTCTTCCTTAAATGAACACAGCTTGTTGTATCATAGAACGCCTGTGTGGTGCCGGGGCCCGCCAGGAAAGCAAAGAATAGTACCACTGCAACCCACAATACATGTCGTAAGAGGCGACTGATGTAGGGGTTAGGGATGCTACCCTAGTAAATAAAAAGCAGCGCATAAATCGGATGTGCTGGCCTACTTGTATGCGCATAACTGGCACAACGTACAATCGCTCTTAGGCTCAGATCACATACAAATCACACAGAGTGGTTGATAAGTGATCGATATGGACCGTTCGAAGAAGAAGAAGAAGTATCCTAGAATGTAACTCAGAAACAACAGTTAACGAGAGACACGTCTTCCAAATGTTGACACTGTCATTTCTACCAAATGTATGTTGTTATGCTTATTACCATAAGTACAAATAATTGAACTAATGTACTATTCCTTGTGTTGCTCTGTTAAACTTCGCAAATGACCCTTGCCAAATTTAAAAAAATAGATTCACTCTTAACTAGGGGAGATAACGAAGAAATTGAAAAATGTTCATCTTTATGTGTTAATTCCCTTGGTCTTAATCATAACACCCACGTTAAATTTGTTAATAGTCTAGCCTTGTTGGCTACCCAATTCGGTTTACCCCCCCCAAAAAAAACTTTGGCTACAAAATGCAAATAACGATGTATGCTCATGAGTTAGTTTAGAGCATATGCCCCATCTGGGGTTTAAAATGCAAGAGAGAGAAAGAGAGATATTACATCATGGACAGTGTACAGCAGTCAGGCAAGAAAACTCAACTATTTCCACACAAGTTGTCTATAGAGACTTCTGAAAATAAAATGACAGGACAAAATTCTAGATACCGAAGTTCTTATGGGAACCAAGATTCCAAGCATCAACACTTTAATGCAGAAGACCCATGTAAAATGGGCTGGTTACGTTGCGTGGTTGTCTGATCGAGAAAAAAATCGTGGCATATCCTTTAGAGGACGTAGCCATCAACCACAGTAAACGAGTCATTGATTTTCTAGGCACCACTTATACGTTCAGCAGTTTGCCATTGCTTTCTGAACGGTGAGGTCTATTTTACCTTTTGTAAAAATCCCCGGAAACGAATTTGCTTCCAAACTTGCCCACCGTGGAAGTTTGAACCAGGTACGCTTGGGTTTGTGATCGAGCTCACTACCTCTTGAGCTACAGACACGTCTGTCTGATAAACGCAACCCAAAACAGCTAATGTTTGATGGTGAGTTTGATAGGGGCAAACGACCGATTGGTGAACATAAAAAAACGCTTCAAAGTCACTCTTAAAGTATCACTAAAATGCTTTGATATATACATTACGTGCTGGGAATCCCTTGTGCAAGATCGTCAAATATGGCGCAGCAACGACATAACAGGAACTCACGTAGTTGAAAATCGTTGTATTGAAGAGGCGCAAAGATTACCTGTACCAGATCGATGTTCATTGATGAACCTACTGTGCTGCTTTTTCTGGCAACTTGAGTCTTCCATCGATGCTCTTGCAATATAGCTTTTGAAGTGGATTGGTTTAGATAAAAGTTCTCTTTAAGAGCACACTCTGTGAGGGTTTCAGAATGTCAGCTTTATCCATTGTCTGACCCTCCAATATGGTAGCAGAGCCTATCTGTTCGCTCATTGCCATCGACACCCATATACCCAGGAACGAAGACAAACGTAACTCTGCGAATTGTTGACCCAATTGTGATTCAGAACATTGTTAGCGTACTGAACCAGTCTCCACCTTCCAAATCATACTCAATGAATCACTCATAATGTCCCTATGAAGAATGAAATCTACAATCTGAAAAAAGGGTAAGAAAATGCAACTATAACTCCAAAAGGAATTTCCAATAACAGTTGCGGGATACGTAGAGACAACAGAGCAGAAAATTGTATTATTAAAATAGGAAACAATTAACAACCCGACAGCAGAATATTATATCAGAAAATCTACAGTACTGGTACAGACAAGGATCAGAGAAATCACCATAATTTTTGTACCTGGGCACGTAGGAGTTAGGGGTAATGAACGAGCTGATAGATTGGCTGGCTTGGCTACAATATCAGAGGGAGCTGCCTATAATCGAAATGACATTCTTCACGCATTGAGAGAGTCTTTACGAACAGAGGAGTTTCAGGGTTGTGAATCCCACTCGCTGATCAGATTGAAAGAGATGGGTGTCAATATTGGTGCAGCCCGAAAAAACGACATACTAAATATGCAAATAAATTGATTAATCAACATCAAACTGGTGTGTTGGACCGCTGGACGCTGCTGGATTTGCTGAGGCGGAGATCGGAGCACCTACGGACATGTCCGGAGTGCTATGAGGATAGTCTTCATATAACTGATAACTGAATCATAAAATCTAGAATCAGATACTTATCTTCCTGAAAGTCTGAGATCGCCGTTCATTTACGCTAACTAGTGTAATATGGTTTATTACATGGGCTACGTGGTTTTGTGGCTAAGTGGCCTTTGCCTTCTGTTCCGAACGTTGTCGATTCAAATCCTGACCGCACCGTTATGTTCACAAGTGCATTTTTTTCCCCAGAGACCCCTAGAATTGTTGTCGGAGCTACGGAGTTCGTACTTTGTGCAATACTCTCCGCAGGTGGTGAGCAACTTATGTGGAGAGGGCCCGAGCTATATGGGGTAAAATCGGGTGCAATGAAGTCAATCCTTTGCCTGTATACCCTTTACGTCTTCATAAAATACTTTCTCTTATAATAACAGTACATTACAACAGCATGACATATTATTCATCTTGTATTGGCAGGGTAAAGGAGAAATGAAAACATATTGGCTGGCAGGCAGAGAAGGAGAACAGTCTATGAAAGATATGTGTAGGATTATCAGAGCAGAGCATGTCAGGAGTAAACAGGGGTATGATAACTTGTCAACTTATCTCTATCTCGCTGTCTGTTCATCTACATAAAAACAATTATAAATATATGTGAATCCAGTGGTGGCTCGTCATTAAGGGCCAGTGGGGCCAGGCCCCACCAAAAATAAGGTGTAACGTGTATTTATAATTTTATACATTAAAATATAGCCTAACCGAAACCATGATTTTTCCAAAGATTTATGTCTGGCCTCACCAACAAAAATGATCACGAGCCGCCACTGTGTGAATCTAAGAACATGTATACTTTCACTGAAAACCTGTAATTCAAGAGAGACTGCAATAAAACTTGACGGAAGTTGGTGCATTAAAAAAAATGTGAAAACAGAAAAGCTGTCGTTACTGTCTGTAATGCATGTAATACCTGCCTGTCGATCTTTAGGGCGGTGTAGGCCGTGACGGAGGGGGTAGGAGTGGATGGAATGGACATGAGCCTGTGAAATGTAATGACCGTATAGCTAGTCACAGATACATTGTTCAGGTTATGATTGTTTCCTTATGACCCCAACAGAACAAAACTCATTGACCTTACCGGGATTTGGATTGAACCTGAGTCTCCCGAGTGGTAGCTTGTGTTTTAATCCATTCTACCAGACATTTCGCTTAAAATTTGAAATGGGGCTAACATGAAAATTTGTTAATGAATACAAATAATAGTTTTTATCTTGATGGAGACTTTTTGGTCAAAGTTGTCAGCACTCATCTGCTTCCCAAGTTAAGCCTGCAAGTTTCTTCATGATTGTTTGATTTATTTATAGGACTATCATCATTGCACTTCGGTGAATAACCACGTGTGCTCCGATCTCTTTCTTACACATGAAAATCTCAGCGACATTGCACTAACTCCATAGCACCGACCAGGGTCCCCGATGTAAATTTTGAAGATAGTGGACATTTTGTAGAAATTTTATTTTAACCTATTTTTATGAATTTTTCCCGGACAGCGACTTTGCAGCCTACTCATAGATTTGCAACTACCAAGTGTTATTTTACGTGCTCAACTTGAAAACAGGCCATCCGTTTTATCGTCAACCTCCGATAGGACTAGGAACGCGATCTAACCTACATCGAGATCAGGGATCTCTAAAAAAAATATCCCAATTGCTCCACGCGGGAAGCGAACCGGGTATATTTGGAACTAGAGGCGCAGCACTATCTCTACGCCACAGAGACCCTTAAAACTAACTTCATTGTAACTGACTTTAGTAAAGTCTCGTAATATGCAAAGATATACATTAACAATAGTCATTGCTATATATATATACTAGAAAAGAAACATGAACCTAGATTAGTCTAGTCTACATAGTTAACATGAATATATTCATCCTACTGGTTTTATAGTTTACCTCTTGCATACCTTTCTTATGTCGATGGAGAACAGACATGCTTGCTATTTAATTCTAGTCAAATGTATTATTCTCTTCCTTCCAGGTGTACAGAAAATCCATACGATTTGCATGCGCTGCACAACTCATCGTCAGCATCCAACTTTATCACCATCTCTGATTTGAGCGATGAAGATGAAAGAGAATTTGAAATGACCCTTCAATCTGTCATTGATGATGGTATGGTGTACTAGCAGTAGAGAAAGTCAATTAGAATTTGTGAATGTTTAATACTGCAATTCCTGACCTCGCAGTGGAACTGTTTTCACAGACAGGACAAGGAAGGAATGACCAGTAAATGGCACCAGAAAAACAGTAGTTTCAGGACAGATCGTGCTAGTAAACTTTGATATGTAACCCATCTACGAGAAGGAAATCTCTTGATTTCAAACCCCCGCTGCATATACCCAATCGTGGGAAAGACTTCTGAAGTCAACCCAGAGATGGATTTCTCAAGGCAGTTCAATATCATCTAAAATCTAGTTCTGATAACTCTTGTGACGACTATGTTACAAAAATATTTTGTTAATACCTTTCCCTTGGTAACACCAGAGATGAAGAGAGGGCGAACCTATCGCTAGACTAAATCAGGTTTTCAATATTCCACTGCCCTGCGATCTGGAAAAGCAACTCCTGCACCGTCTAATAGCTGTAACACAGCACAGGAAGTAACAGTTACCGGTTATAATGCTTACTGCTCAACTGGCATGTAACACACAAACGAATACTTGAGATAAAAGAAATTTCCACCATATACACTCTCCTCAAGGATGTGTACTGTGGCTGGGATACATCTGGCACATAGAAGATGGTCGTATTCCCAAGGTGTCCTTTAATGAGAGCTGATCTCTGGGATAATCACGTGAATAATGTCAAAATACAACAGACTCCAGAATTCAAATATCTCGGGAGTATATTCACAGCAGATGGAAAGATGGACAGAGAAATCGAGACTAGATGCCAGAAGGCAAATGCAGTGACATACCAACTGTCACCACTATTAAAACATCCAAGCATTAACATGGCAGTCAAACGACAACTGATAAACTGCATATTTATTCCAACTCTCTGCTATCAGTGCCAAACATGGCTCCTGACTAAGACACAAGAAAGAAAGATTACAACATGTGAAATGAGATGTCTACGAAAAGCTGTCAACGTTACAAGGCGAGATAGAGTGAGAAACGAGAATATCAGAAGCATCGTTGGTACTATACCATGCATACAGTACATCGAGAAGCAAAGATTCAAGTGGTTCGGCCATTTAATGAGAATGGAACCACATTTACTACCATCACGTGCCTATAATAATCGACACTCAGGGCGCAGAGCACGAGGCAGGCCAAGAATAAGATGGATAGATAACATCTCAGAGTCCCTGCGAAAGCATGGACTGACAACGTCAAGCGCAACACACCTGGCACAAGATAGGAAACTAACTCTCCCCACGACGCTTCACGGCAAATGTGGTTAAGATAAGATAAGATCTCTGGGAAGGAGCCAACCGGAATACCCCAAACACAATATAAAGATGGATGTAAGCAAGATTTGAAGTCTCCTGACAAAACTAATTCACATGAGAAACTGTCTTCAAAGAAGGATGTACCTAGAGAAAAAGGAGGTGTGAAGTAGACTTGCATTTTGAGCACAGTCTAATAAAGCAAGTATAAGGAATAAAAGTCTTTACTTAGGATTAAATCCTATCTCGAGAGGTGTCCAATTAAATCCCATTTCGAGAGACTTCTCTCCTCATTTTGGTGTGAGAATTTTGGCACAGACTGTCACTTTCTGCATTAACTCAGTTACCAACAGAGTTGCAAATTACCTATAGAGCAGCACAGCTCTATGGTCCCTCAAGACTGAAAGAGATCTACTACTACTGCAGTAGATAATGATTAGCAATTACACATTGAAGAGAAGGAAATGGAGACAAAATAAAATGTGACAGATCTATAAAAATGTCTGTATTTTATCTTCTTCTTCTGCTTTCACTCTAGTAACATCACCAGCCCTCGTTGCGTCCATGTAATATTTAATAATAATAATTCCTCTCACTCGTTATACGTTACATGGGGCCTGCAAGTAATTTCTCCATACTGCTCCATCCTGGGCAACTCGCTCAATCTCCTCTTTGGAACTGAGACCGACACTTCCTGTCTCTCTAAGCAAAGTTCGTTTCATGGTCTCCTTAGGTCGACCTCTCTTTCTTGAACCCTTTGCATCCCACTTCAATGCCTGCTTTGATATTCGTTGATCATTGCTCCTCAAGGTGTGCCCAACATATCTCCATCTTCTGTTTCTTATAACAGTTGTCACTAGTGGTTGACCAGACATGTCTCTGATTTCATCACTTCTTCTGAATTCGATCCATTTTATATTTATTATTTTTCACAGACATCTATTTTCAAATGCATTCATGTAATAGCAGAAAGAAAGAGAGTTAGTACCGTACAGAGGACTACATCAGTGTAACATCTGCTAATGTGTATAAATTGGAAGTACTGGAACAGATCAATGATGGCTAGTTTTACATTTATATTGAATGTTGGAGAAAATGTATACATTTGTTTCAAATATATTTATACTTTTCTCCTTGCAGAACCTGTCCAAGATAGTGCTGTGTCTATAGCAAACAACAGCACAGTGGCACCAACCAGCATTAGTAGCATCAGCACTACAAGAGACGATGTACGACAGAATCATCAAAGTTCCCTCAAAGAAGCAGCAATAACTCTACATGCTAGCAAAGCAAAACCAGTTTTATGAGATTATATATATATATATATATATATATATATATATATATATATATATATATATATATATATATATATATATATATATATATATATATATATTCGTCTAGCAATTATATGTTACTTAGGGCCTGCAAGGACTTTCTCCATATCGCTCTGTCCTGGACAACTCACTCAATCTCTTTCGTGAATTTGAGTACAATATTTTTACTAAAGTTTGTTTCAGTGTTTCTTAGTGCGTCCTTTCTTTCTTGAACCTTTTGCCTCTCATTTTTTTCCCGATCCAGAAGCACTTGAGCTTTTCAGCTCTTCGGCTCGGTGCCATGGACATCGTAACCCTTCGGTTCGGTGCCACGAACACTGTAAATCTGGTGAATCTGTGGCTTTTCTGCCATCCCGCGAATTGAACCGCACACACAGAGGGATAGTCACCCGTAGTCCAACGTGCTACGAACACGTTGGGCAGACGGGAGCCTCCCACTTCAATGCCTGCTTTGGTATTCTTTGATCATTTCGTCTCAAGGTATGACCAGCATATCTCCATATTCTCCTTCTTATAACCTTTGTTACTAGTGGTTGACCAGCCATTTCCCTGATTTCATCACTTCTGAATTCATCCCATTTTATGTTCATTATTTTTGCAAACATCTATATACTATTCCATCGTTTCCCTCTTTTTGTTCTATCAAGTAGTAACATTGCCCTTACGAAATGTCGCTTTCATCACAGCCTGACTTAAAAACTTGAAGTCTCTAGTAAGTTCTCCGACCTCCTCCAGTGTTATGTTCTAAGTTTCTTTGATGTCCTGATGCCACCTTCCTCTTGATCATCTCCTGCCTCGTACTCCAGGAATCATGCCTTCCATTACCGTTCTCTCCAAACCACTATGACCTTTCAACATGGCCAAATTATTTCATCTTCAGGGACATGATGTTATTTAGGAGCCAATGCTCCTTGATATGCCGGTCTTGTACGATGTCTTTGTTTTTTTCTTCTCTCTGTTCAAGATGTTGTAAGAACTTTTCTGAAACACCTTGCTTTGAAAGCTTCAATTTTCTTGTTATATACCCTTAAAAAACTCATCCTTTTCCCCCTGACCCTATCTTTTTTTTTCAATATCCAACAATCTTCAATGTTTAATTTTAGTATTATGTATTTTTATGTTCTTTTCTGTATCTATGGAATTTGTATTTAAAGATAGTGATGTGCATCTGGACAGAACTCACAAGCAATAGTGAGAAACAAAAGTAGGAAGTAAATCATGCACATTAATGTCAAATGTTTATTCATATTATTTCTGCCTGAATATAATATTCCATCTGTACAAACTGCATGAGAACATCAATAGTCCAACAGATTCTACAAACATTTCTGTAAACTATCAGTGATAACACAACTAAAAAGATGATCTTTTTACAAAACTGTGTTTACTGCCTGTGTTACCATTTCTTAGGGTGGTTAAGTCAGACAGAAAGGAAGCCTGAGGAATTTAATGGTCACATGGCTAGTGCAGCCACTGCAAAATTGTACGTTATATTTTTTCTTTATGCCCCTGACAGAAAACTCCTTGACCCTACCGGAGATTGAACCTGAGTCTAAATCCTCTAAGTCCTGGAGGCTAAATCTGCTGACAGCACAATACAAAACCTAAACAGAGGACTCAGTTTTCAGAAATGGCAGAAATTCACTTGCAGTGGATTCCATTTCACTGTGGCATTGCAGGCAATGAGAGTGCTGATGTCTTAGCTAAGGAGGGCAGTGCCAAAGAGCAAATTTACCAACCCTTGTCTTTTCAAGAGGTCAAAACCCTCATACAGAGAAAATTTGCAGTAGACTGGAAGACAAACACTGGATATGATTAAGGAAACGACTCCCTCAAAGACCTAAGCAGAACAGACCAGGTCATTATATTTCGACTACGCACCGGACACTGCAGACTCAACAAACACTTATATAGACTATGAATAAGTCAAACAGCTCTCTGCCAGTGTCAGCAGGCAGAACAGACACAGGAGCATATCCTGCAAGACTGTCATCTCCTGGGTGAGTTGAGAAGCAACATGTGGCCACACCCAGTCGACCTGAAAACTAAGCTTTGTGGAAACCTGACCTGAAGCTGACTGCCCAGTTTGTGGTCCAAAGTAAATTAAGCGCATGTCCAGAGATCGCTGAAGAAGAAGAACCAGAGTCTCCCAAATTGGATCCCGTGATATAATCCATTTGGCCAGATGAAAAGATGGTTTCCGACTAATATTTTAAGACATATATCCACTTTGTATCACAAAGGGATTCTGGGAATATGTTGCCAGTCATAGCATAAACAATTATAAATATTCGGATGACATGAGTAATTTTAGCTTAAAGTAAGCTGAAACTACAGACGTAAGTGGGACATAACAACACAGTAAATGTGAAATGGACAATAATTTTGAGAAAACTAAAACTGTTATAAATAGCAAAACAAAATGATAGACCAATATTTAACATTAAAATCAATAGTGAAAAACTAGAACAAGTAAAATTTTTCTTATATTTTTTAGAAACAATACCAAATGTTGGAGTATGTGAAACACAAATTTAAACAAAAAAGAAATCAGGAATGGTCAAAAATACATTGAACAACATGAGACAGATATTATTAACAATCAAAATAATAAATTAAAAATGAATCAATTAATATATATAGATTTCATTACTCTATGGTACAGGAACATGGACAAGGAACAAGCAACTAGACGACAAGATTGAAGCTTTTTACAGAATAAGCTTGCATATTTCATAATAACAAATGCAAAAACATGTGGGACATAAAGAGAAATATTGACAGATCAAAGATGGACACATAAAATACTTATTGCAGCTGAAAACTACATTCGAAGAAAAGGTTACGGGCAAGAGAAAGACGGTGATAACAGTAGGAAGGAAATACCAATAGGTGAATGTATAAAAGTTTGGTAGAATATGCCATCATGGCAAGACAAAACAACTATTGAAATTTATTATATTCAACATTCTATGTGGGGATGACACTCAATCTGATTGGATAACTGCTAATGTTTAGTAACAAATTTTCTACACATTCTTTAGTATACATATTTTGTTGGTTAATGTACACATAATTAAGTGCACACATAAATCTACAATGTGAAAACTATAATGTAATTTCTATTCCCAGTTTGCTTTGACTGAACTGGATAAAGTTCAAATAAGTATGCACTTTGTACGTCTATTTTACAACAGATAATCAAATCTGAACAAATTGCTTTAGTTTAACTTTAAAAGAGAAAAGAATAAGGAATTTTAAGAACCCCAGGAGAAGCATCGGTGCCCGTGAATATGATCAATAAATAGACAGTGAGTAAATATTAATAAATGCTTCAGAATAAAACAAATTACCATGGGATTCGAACCACAAACCCTTATGTCTTAGGCACCTATTACCTAGACCTACAGAGCAGCGTTTTTAAGAACACAACCAGCAAGCTCTCAAAAAAGGAGCTTCACTGAACCGTATCTTTCATAAACAGCATTGACCGTTTAACACTGAATAATCAGGTCAGATTCGATCGAACAGTGCTTGTACAAATACATGCCATAAGCTTTTTGTGCTTGTATGTTTGAGATGAAAGTTAAACTTAGGAAGTACTCGAAAGTAGCATTTACTGACAAGGCTGTGTTCTTTTCGTCGCTAGATTTCCAATTCTTTACTCATCGTGCCAAGGAATCCACAAACAGCTGGGATAACTGTCTAGTCTAGCTAAATCAGGAAAAGATTATTATGGTAGGTTGTAAAGTAAGTGTCCTAATCACTTGACTACTGATTTCTTCTACGTACACCCTCAAAACATCAACTTAAAGAAAGCAGCAGTCAGCCGGAAGTTGTTAGCATCTTCAGAGAGCTTGTCCCTGAATGTTAGCTCTTCTTCGAATGCTCCATATCGACCACTTGTTAATCACGCTGTATGTGATCTGAACCTAAGAGTAATTATACATTGTGCCGGTTATGCGCCTACAAGCAGGCCAGCACATTTAATTTCTGCTATGCTTTTTATTTACTAGAGTAGCTTCCCTAGATCCCCTACCTCAGTTGCATCTAACAATATGCTTTGTAGGTCACAGTGATACCATTCTTTGCTCCCCTTAGAAGCCCTGGCAACACATGGGTGAAGAATGTTAGCAGTGAAGGTAATAGATGGTCTCCCTATTCCTCATATTTGGGGCACTTATGCAACAGATGTTCTGACACTACTGATATCAGATAGTGAAATACAAATAAATGATAGCCACCAGTTCATTCAAGACATGCCTTCTTTTTTTTTTTGCCACAACATTTACAGATTAAACATGAAACTTAATTTGTAACAAAGCAATCTGCAAGTATTCAACACATGAACTAGATACAACTGGGAACTGTGGGATAAAGTGGGACAACGTCAAGTGGAACAAGAAATAAGGGGCAGAAGGCGGCGATGGATAGGACACACAGTGAGGAGACCTCCTGGCAGCATCACGAGACAGGCCCTAAGATGTAACTCTAAGGCTATTAGAGGTAAGGGAAGACCCATGAACACCTGGAGGCAGGAGTTGGAGATGGAATGAAAGAAAATGGCGAGGGAGTGGTGAGATCTGGAAAAGATGGCCTTGGATATGAGGGATTGGAAGGCCTTGGTTGCAGACCTATGATTCCTTAGGAGCGAAAGGTGAAGAAGAATTCAACACGTCTTGTACACAAGTTGCTGTGACTCATATGTTCATAATTAAATCAAGCATGTTTTATGTACATACTTCAAAAAAAGGTTATATATGAGATTAAAAGGTTTGTGGACATAAATATATACATCAGTGGGATTCAACCTGGCTAAAACATACCACCAGTACAAACAATATATTTAACTAGCTTTTAGTATTTATTGAAGAAAGCTGTAATAAATAATGTTTCTTTTTATTTTTTATTTGTTTCTCTTTCGTTTTGTGATCTTTAAAAGGAAAAAAGTGATTATTTTTATAATGATAAGTTAGGTTACATTATTGTATTATGTGTGTATTCATTTTCTTCCATAAATCACATTACGGTCTCTCTCTCTTATGCCTTTTTTAGCCACGATTGGGGCATAGGAGCTCGACCAACTCATGCCAAGTTTTCCTATCGTTAACTATCTCCTGCAGCTCCTTCCAACTTATCTGGATGTATCTATAATCTCTTCTCCATGTATTTCTAAGTTTCCGCTTTTACTTTCCTGTGAGTTCCATTACAGGGCCATTCTTTGTTATATTCCCCTCAATTTTCTCAAGGTATGTCCTATCCAACACCTTTTATTCACCTCTTGGTCACTGGGATCTGCCTCTTGTTCTCTCCATAAGCTCCTCACTTGTGACTTTATCATACCGTCTCATTCCATCTATTCTGCGCAGACACTAGCTGATGCGTTATTCTGTATGTGGAATGACACTTCCACCTATAATGTATTGGATTGCTGCACAGAAGTCTGAATAGTTCTCTGTTCTCATTCATTACTCCTAGTCCGTTAATTTCCTGTATACTTACTTACTGCTTAATAAACTATACAAAATATTAGGGGTAGATTGTGAAAAATTATTTTGAACATGCATACCAACAAAAATAATTGAATATCCCTGATATAGATGGTCACTTGATATAGACAAGTATTAATGTTCATAGAAACATCCACAAATGTAGTTATCACTTGATCAGTATTCTATGCCGATGTGGAAAATGCATGTTTCTTTCACAACAGAGATTTCATTATGTTCACAATATAGGGTAAGCATACTGATGTTACCTTGGCTCGTTTGTTGTAACACACTTCTCTCTCTGCCCCTCAAGTATCCAGCTCTACCATTCTAAATCCAGTCAGGTTATATTTATAATTGTAACAAGTCTGACATATTCTACATTCATAAACTATTTCATGTGGAAGAGACTATCAAGTCCGATTTTGGCTCAAAGATTACAGTGGCATGATGGGTTCTATGTGCAATAAATAAATGAACATAATGCTGAAATATATTCTCTTCTGTTTGTTGGATTTATTTGTCCTTCTTGGATTGATTGATTTATGGTCAAAATTTATAATTACAAGTAAGTTTCTAGTCAGACAAAATACTTATTTGTAACAAGATTAAACATATATTTTACAATAAGTTATGGAGACATTGGTTTTTGGTTACTGACACTGACGTCCACAGCACTCGGACAGACCCATAAGTGTTCAGTCTCCCCCAACGGATGTCAAAGGGTAAGAACACTGATGTTTCCTTGGCTCACTTGTTAAAACACACTTCTCTCTGCCCCCCTAGCATCCAGCTTTACTCATACAATGTGTAATTCCAAACTTCCTAAAGGTAGGTGGCCAAGAGATCAAAGAACATCACATCACAGGTTCCATCATAAATTCCCCAACAATCAATGCTAGCAAGTCCGCTCTCTGGTTGCCCACCCGCATGACCAGGACAATAGATCCACATGAGTCTCTGGAGGTTGAAATCTCTAAAGACAACATCTACTCATACCGCAACCAGTCATTCTGGATCTTCCAAAGCATCGACTAGTCAGAAACAACAACGGTCCCAGTAAACGGAGCCCCAGAGAGCAATGGAGGACGGCAGTAACTGCCACAACCTCCATTCTCATACTGGAAGTAGTTGTACTGTATGTAATATCTGGTAGCAGCTACTGGTAATTCAAGGTTATGTTGTACTGATGAATACTATGATTTCCATGTACAGTTAAAAACAACGTTAAGATATAGTGAGTAGACTAATGTACAAAGAAAGCATACCCATAAATCAGATAGAGACAGTCCAAGTGTTTTGGCATGTTATCAGAGAAAATAAGGTAGAAAGATATGATAATTTTTGTGTATATAGAAGTGAATATTTTGGATGGTAATGCTCATGGGTGAAAGTCATACTAGAAAGAAAGAGTGATGCTGGCAAGAGGAAGACAATGTTAGATGTTGAAAAGAAACATAAAGAGGTGGACAAATAACAATTTTCTAGAACGTACAATGCCAAGAGAGAGAAAGTCTTGAAGATCCATTACAGTCGACCACTGATGCGGAGAAGATATTTGAAATGATGCGGTATGCAAGAACATGATAAACTGTTTGAATGAAGAGATAAAGGCAACACACAGAGCAAACAAAACAGTTTTAACACAATGCAATACATGTAATATCACAAAGGATGAAAAAACACAGAGTACAAATAGATGTGGAAATATATGACCATCTATGTCAATTAGCATGGCACGATAAAGAACATAATGTGGATAGTCTTGCATCTACTTTTTTAAAACCAGAATACACACACTAAAACATGTGAATATGTACATATTGAGGAAATGTTACCTGGCTATTTCTCAACAAAAAACATCATATTATTCAGACACTTATCCCAAAATCATCTTCTTCTTCTCTTCCACCATTTACTTCTTTATAGAATCATATCCCAAAATCATATCAACGTTTAAGCTACAATCAAAACCTTCATGTTTAACATATTACCTGCTCACAACTCTGGTAGCTGCTATTGTGGAGATCAACAAAACACACCTCTGATAGGCAATATTTTCAATATTTACCTTATCATTTCTCTCATCATAAAAGTACAACTTAACTAGAAATAACAATGATTTAACCAGACTCATTTCTTGCCTGCTGACTTTGGTGTAGCTTTCCCTTTCAGATCCTTCTTGACTTCTATGGATGGGCTTTTCTTGATGGTTGGAAGATCTTTCTTAACTCCAGGACTTGTGCTGGACATGGTCTTTTTCACAGAACTCTCTCCTTTGTTTGCTACAGTTGTTTTTCCTTTCCTGATATCAACTGCTGATTTACTTGCTCCCACTGATTTTGCATTTCCTACAACAGTAGAACTCTCCTTGCTATTGACAGGAGTACTGTCTTTACTTGTCGGACTTGCACTGTCTTTACCTACAGAATCTGTTGATTTTTTCATTGTCTTGTCTTCAACTTCCTTTTCCTCTTCACCTTCCTTTTTATCTGTGCTAGCTAAAACTGATGAATCACATTCTGTATCTGTAGTATCATCATCATCTTGTCTGTCCTCTTCTTTCAACTCCTTCTTCACATCACCATACATAATTCTTTCCTTGCTGGTGGTACATATCTCAAGCATTTCTCTCAAAGCTTTGTTTTCTATTTCAAGTCGACTCAGTCGTTCCTTATCTGCACATCCAACAGTCTCATCCACCTGAAATGTTCAAAAACAAAACAATTATAATTTCGACACCCAGTTAAATTGATTAATAACTAACCACTATCTGAACTTGTACTGCAATTGAAAATAGGGAAAATCGCAGTAGAATTATACACCAAAACTATACGCCAAAGGCAAAATATTTACTAAATCAGTTTTAAAAAGGAAGTTTAAAACAGTTTTATAATGTAGAAAAGAAGACTAAAACAGTTTTACAATGTACAAAGGCTGACTAAAACAGCTTTATAAAGTACAACAATTCAGCTTTCCTAATAATAGTCTTGCTAAGAACAATAACAAATTTAATTTAACCAGCGTGTAGAATTATGTAATCTATATATCAATATATATAAACATGAAATTATGTATCAATTCCGGCAACTGATAAGTGCCCACCGTGGAAAATCAAAATGCAGGAACTAAGGGAAACAATCCCAGGCATACTAAAAAAAGGTCAGCAATAAAACTTCGAAAGAAGAGCTGTCACAGAAAAATACATATCCACCGAATACCCTGAAGAAAAGTGGATACACGTGTACACTGACGGGTCGGCAAGGAACGCAATCAGCGATGGTGGAGGAGGAATAGTGCTTAAACTCTCAAAGAAAGTGCGGTCACAAAAGCGATTGTCACAGGCAAATACTCAAATAACTACCGGACAGAGGCACTAGGAACAGCGGCGAAATGATCCTAGAGAGAAGAGGCACCTCTCGCAACAAGGTCGTGATATTCACTGATGCTCTATCGGTCATCACGGCACTCAAAAGTGTAGGCAAAACAGAGTTAAATGACCTGAAAGCGACCCTCGACGCTTTAGTGCACACACTCAAACGCACCGTCATTCAGTGGATCCCATCACACTGTAACATAAGTGGAAACGAACACGCAGACAAACTAGCAAATGAGGGCGGGCGAATACCTCAGACTGATCTCAAGATCAGTTATGAGGAAGCCAGAACAACCATCGACTGCCACTATAGAGACAAATGGACAAAAGACCATCCTCAGCACAACAGCAGCGACGGATACTATGGTCTGTCTCGTAGCAAACAAGTTGCCATACTTCGCCTCTGTACCGGCCACAACAAGCTCCGCACCCACATGTTTCACAAATTTAAAATTGGCACAACTAGCCTGTGCCCCTGCAAAAAGGTGGATATGGCGGCAGAGCATGTTCTGCAAGATTGTCAACTGATAGCAGGCATAAGAAAAGAAACCTGGCCTCAAAACACAGAGCTTCGTGAGAAGCTGTACGGAGGAACGGAGTCCCTTAAAAACACGGTAAAATTCATGATAAAAGTTGGTTCATCAGTCTAGGCCGGGATCGCAAGAGAGAGAGAGAAATTATGTATATGAAAACTTAACAAAATGCTTCCCTACATTCTTTGATAGCAGCATTTTATAATTTATATTTTTTCCTATTTTACCTCAATGGCTTTCTGCATGACACCAGCCATCTCATCAATTTTGTCCATCAAGTGGCACATGGAATCCTGCAAAACAATGTATTGAGACAATGAGTAGTTTTCAATCTGACCAATTACATTTTTCAAGATAATGATTTTAGCATTGCTTAAGAAGGCGAAAACAATTGCAAAGAGATACTGGAAATACAAATGCACAATGAACCTAACAATGTTTACATCTTTCAACAATGGCAGAAATTAGATTTTAATATTTTCTGGTGAATCCACTAGGGAGTAAGAGTGTTCACTCTTTTTCTTCTGTTTAGAGCAGTTGCTTGATTTCTAAGCTTTATGCATACCCAGAAGAATTCAGTCCTCTGTGTGTGGTGTTATGCCGTGAGTTCTGGATACTCCTACTCTGCTGAGATATATGGGTGCTCACTGCAGTACCCCTTCAATTCAAGCTTAGCATGCACTCTAAAAACACTGCTCGTAGATCACTATTTGTAGCGTCCATGTGGTTTTAATTCACAGAGCCTGACTGTGACTGCTCTAGCACAGCCACTTGTCGACCGTTTCCTGTAGTCTGATTTGTGGAAGAGAGCATACTGAGCATCCACTTGTTCGTATGCATTGCAAATTTTGCATGTAATGCAATTAATAAAATTCTCCTTCAGATCACAAAGCAACTGTCAGAATAGATCGGGAATAGGAGAAAAAACCAGGCTCCATTTCAAGGCTGTCACCGACATATGATGAAGACTTCATCACTGCGACAAGCCTGATGATCTAGAATTACCCCTGACTTGAACACAGGAGTTTTTAAAATGTTTAAACAGTGCTTTCTTCTCTTGTCTTTCAAATAAGAACATACCTTATCTACGGCCTCCCTCTCCTGCATGGCCTTCTCAAGCCTGTTACTCTGCAGCAACTTGACTGTGTGTTCTCTGTATTTCTGCATGATAAGCTCCAGAGCAGACTGATGCTCCTCTAATGCAGCCTGCAGCTCCCTATTCTCCTGCTGAAGCTCCCGAATTTGACGATTCTCTTGAGCTATGCCCAAAACCAGTGTAGAACGAGGCCGGTGCTTGGCAATTTCATTCAATTCTGTGATATCATCTTGATACTACAAGATAAAAAAATATTAAACAATGCATATCACATGAACGAATAGACTGAAAACAAACAGTATGTATCATATTGTATAGGTTTTTCAACAGTATGTAATCTGTAATCAACTTCACATACAGTATAATCTGGTTAATTGGCACATCAGTTAATTAGAGCAGCCACTTGATTAGGACAAATTAATCTGGTAGTGATGTATCTAAATTAACCAAAATCCACTGTATTGATAGACTTTAAAACTTTAGCCAAGGATACAAATAATAGTGTTCTAGTCTTGATGAAGATTATTTGGTCAATAAGTTAGCCATCCTGAGAAAATTAAGTGGAACCACATGGGTGCCAGTCAAAAATACTTTAAAATATTTATCAGCAGGGCATACGACCACACCTGGAATATGGGTCAGCTGCATGGTGTCCAGCATCAAATACCACATTAGGAGAACTGGATAAGGTGCAAAACCAGGCGCTTCGTATCATCACAGGAGCAATGAAATCAACACCAATAGTGGAGATGGAAAGAGTGGGGGAATACAAGCACTGAGAGAACGCAGACACAAAAGTGATGAGTCAGGCAGAAAAGTTTCTGAGTATGCCAAACCACCCAATGGAAAACAGATTCCAAAATCTAGCATTGGGGCGGCTGAAAAGAAGCAGCTTTATTCATCAGGCCAAAAGACTGAATAGGCAAACTTCAGACCTACCAAAAGTTGGCATTCCCTAAAGTCTGTGCCAGAGCAAACCCCTTGGAGAGAGGAGACTGAACCAAAAGTATGTATCCAGGCAGAAGTTAAAGGAATACTCAACAAAGATGAGCAGAACAGCATACAACGCAAGAGTCACTCTCAGTTTACTTGATGAAGAATACCCACATGATCTCTGGGTACGGGTAAACACGAATGGGTCGGTAGAAAATGCAGTGAAGAATGGAGGAGCAGGAGTGTACATAGAATACCCAAACAACGCTAGAGATGCGATTAAAGTACCAACGGGAAATTCTGTCACAACTATGATGCAGAAATTCAGGCAATCAAGGTGGCAACTGAAAAACTGTTGAATACCAGACCCGATCCTCAACCTGTTGTATTTTTGACTGATGCAAAATCAGCACTCCAAGCACTCAAGTCCAGAAAATTGCCAGGTCTACAGACCCCACTGTCTAAATTGTCCAAGCAGCGCAGGGTTGTCTTGCAGTGGATACCCTCTCACTGTGGAATACCAGGAAATGAAACAGCAGACCGATTGGCCAAGGAAGGTGCTGCAGGAGAGCAACCGGATGTGCCAGTTACCTACCACCAAAAGAAAAGGATGATTAAATCAATGAGAACGCCACAAATACCAACACAAGATGATTACTATAATATGAGCAGATTGGAACAAGTTGTCATTCTGCGCCTTAGAACAGGACACAATCGCTCCGCAGCCACATGTATACAAAATTCAAGATTGGCAATTCAGCCATGTGTACATGTGGACAGGCACACCAGACTGCAAAGCACATACTTCAAGACTGCCCTGAATATGATACACTGAGACAAACTCACTGGCCTAACGAAACAACACTCGACAGAAAACTACACGGACCTCTGTGTGAGCTAAAAAGACAGTGAAGTTCATACAAGAGACAACATTGAATATATAGACATATTTCAAGCGGACGAAAGGAAGGAAGGATTTGGTCAATACACCAACTTTATTGTTAATGTACTTTTGTGCAACTGTCTAATTTCTATTTCGTGTTTTATCAACTACTTATAATACAAGCTTGTTCCTAATCACAAAGAGCTACACATTGTACAAAGATGTATTTACTTCTAACCAATATCTGGTTTACGCTACCCTATAATTGAAATTATTTTATAAAACTACAAGTAATACAAATATATTGACATCGATTATAGCAATTAAGATCTGTAGTGAACTGTTTTTGCATATTACCAAAAAATATTGTAATTTAATTTAGTTCTACTTTCACAAAATTGGTCTAAAGATTTATTTTAGTGTGTCTAATTTGTCTTCATCCTATCAGAGATCAATTCTTTAACTTAGCAATAAGTACCTGTTTCATGGCTTCAACTTTGTTGTATAGTGCCTGTGTGGCTGCAATGATGTTGTCAGCCAGAACATCATGATCCCTCAAATGTATGACCAATGTGTGCGCATCCATCAACAACTTTTCCACTGACAAAGCCATGGATGCTCAAAGGCAATAACCTGAGGTGATAGATATAAAACAGAAATATTAAAATAAACAGTACTCAGAATTTTAAACTACTGAAACCCAACATTATTTATGTAGTGTAAGAAATCTATCTTGGCAAAGTGGAAGATCACTTGAAGTCAATGAGGTGTGGTTTACATAGAAGAATGTTAAGAATACCACAGACAGCTAAAATGTTAAGATTGAAGAGGTGAGTGAAGTCAATGCACAAAGGAAGTTTATCAAGCAGATCAGGAAAAGACAATATTCACATTTTATTGATGCAATGAGAAGAGAATGACTAGAGTATATCTTGAGAAAGGGTAATATCAATGGAAAAAATTACACAAAGTGAGAAAAAAGAAAAATATGAGAAATCTTAAATTTACACATAAAAAATCCAACAATAGAACGAGGGATAGGAAGATGTGGAGGTCGAATAGAGTGATTTTTCAGTTTTATTCTGAAATCTGCAAATAGTATCTGATGATCTGGATTGTAGTCTGCCCCTGGATGTGTCTTTGTAGATGATACCTCTGATTGTCATCTTTGTTGTATTCAAATTAATATATTTGATTCTTGGTCTTTCCATCTGGTGAGGTCCATGTATACAGCCTTCTGGGATGTTGTTTAAATATGGTGTTTGTAATTGAGAGAACTGACATGATTTCTTTACAGTAAACATTCAGTAGTTTGCTATTGTTTTCACAAACAACGGTCCCTGGTGTGTCTATACCAGCTCTCGTCTTCAAACTCTAAAGGGTTTTAAAGCCGAAGGATTGACTTCATTGCACCGGGTTTTACCCCATTTGGCTTGGTCCTCTCAGCAGAAATGGCACGCCACCTGCCGAGAATATTGCACAAAGCACAAACTCCGTAGCTCCAAAGTCATTGTCAAATAGATTGATCTAAGTCTCCTTTGTCAGTTGCAGTGTGTACTGTTTAGTGTGATTTTCCCTCAGTGTAAAGTGTAGTGTAGCCGGTCATCCAAAGCCATTGTCCAGGAATTGGAAGGAGGGATCAGCGCTGCTGCACACAGGCAGAGAGACTAATGAGTAATAAATGAGACTAAGAGTTATATCCAAACTCGGCAGGAGTGCTGAATACAGAATATGCTCCCGGTCATTCCAAAATGATTGGGCTGCCTCACTGTCTGCGAGATAATTATTACTATTATTAATATATCATTTTCAGTAATACTTTCACTTTTTCAGCTTCACCGAGTTTGTTTACTCAAGTTACACACTACTGCCTGACCTCAACTGTTTACTGTTATTAATAAATCAAATTTTATCATGTTTATAGTACACTGTTAAGTCCAGTGTTGTTACTTTTACTTCTTACTTTCAGTTTTTACTAGCTAAAGCTTACTTTAGTTAAGTTTACTTAAGTTTAGTCTTCTAGACTCTAGTATTGACAGTGATAGTAGGTTCAATCAGAGACAAAGAATCAGATTTAAATGATAAATTCGATTATTACAAATAATAATTATTGAATATTATAAATTATAAAATAAATATATATATCAATATGCCAATATATTTTATATATGCATATGTATGCCCTATGGGCCTCTGTATGGGATCAATCAATCGTATCATTCAATATTCATATGCGTCTTGAACTTGCAAAGCTAAAATTTCTTGCGCATATTTCTGTCTACTATCTAATGGTATTTTTTTTAAAGAAGATAAGTGTGGACAATCATATCTGTTTACCTCTACTTTCAAGGCAATTTATGTCCTAGACACAGTCGTCTTTCATTAGATCCAAACAAGATATTAAACACGAAATAAGACAATTTTGACGATTCGAATCCGGAAGTGATGAACATTTGTACCGTTAACAACAAAGATTTATTCAAAGAGAAGACAATCGTTTGTCTGCAATGTACGAAACCCGAGAGATCTCATTCCTGTTTCTATTTTAATGTTCAAATGATGAAACTTATTTGACAATTTATTTTTTTCAATTCTGTATTAGTTCAAATTATTACAACTTATAAACGGTATATTTTGTCTTATCTTAACCACATTTGCCGTGAAGCGCTGTGGGGAGAGTTAGTTTCTATCTTGTGACAGGTGTGTTGCGCTATCTATCCATCGTGTTCTTGGCCTACCTCGTGCTCTGCGCCCTGTATGTCGATTATTGTAGGTACGTGATTGTAGTAAATGTGGTTCCATTCTCATTAGATGGCCGAACCACTTGATTCTTTGCTTCTCGATGTACTGTATGCATGGTATAGTACCAACGATGCTTCTTATATGCTTCATAAGATGATATTTTGTCATCTATTTGTTATCAATGTCAAAATGGCCCTTGACTAAACCCAAGACCCATTACTTTATAATGTTTTGTACATTTTTATAGTAATCTACTCTCGATGGATTTTTTATACAAATTTACTTCAATAATGCATCCAAACTCCACAGTATACAGAGTCTTCTACAACAGAACATCGGGAAAGAAGGCAAGAGGAAGACCACGGAAAAGATGGTTAGATGGCGTAGCAGAATCCTGTGAAAGAGCAAAGATCACAATCACACAAGCCACCAGGAGAACTTGTTTTCTCTCTAAATAATCTAACAACAGCAGCAGCTATAGGTATCTTCATCTTCTTTTGTCGTCACACTGCTACCGGGTTGTTGCCCAGTGTCGTGGTTTTCTGTTTTGTCTTGCGCTGTTCTGGTGGCTTGGGTGATTGTTTTTTTTGCTCTTTCACAGGATTCTGCTATGCCATCTAACCATCTTTTCGTGGTCTTCCTCTTGCCTTCTTTTCATGTGTTCTGTTGTAGAAGACTCTGTATACCGTGGAGTTTGGATACATTCTTATTATGTGGCCAAACCACTTCATTTTTTGCTTCTCAATGTAATGCAAGCAAGGTTCTGTGCCAACTGTCTTTCTTATGCTGATGTTGGTGACTGTGTCTTTTCTGGTGTTGCTGGTAACTATAACTATACAGCAGCAAATATGAGAATAAAAAATTAAAAGGACTTAGACATGAATGTGTATTGTCACCAGATTTACTCTTATTATACGGTGAATTGTTATTGGTTATCGAACTGACGTCATTGCACCCTGAGCAGACCCATAGATACGCAGTCTCGCTCAACAGATATCGAAGAGTATGCAAACTGATGGTTCCCGTTGCTCACTGGTTAAACACACACTCACTCTGCCCTCAGTCATCCAGTTCTACCCGTACAACGGGTAACTCCAAACTGCTTAAATCGCTTGCTCAATTCAACATCTATTCTAGTATCTTCATCCAACAGGCAGTACGTTGAGAATACTATAAGAGTAATAGAGAACAAACTATGGATAATAATTGGAGGCGATAACATAAATACTGTAAGATAGGATGATGATACTGCCCTAATAGCTGGAAGTGAAGAAGGATCTACAAGCAGCGACAAAAACCATGACAGAGGTCAACAAACAAGGCTGAGTGTATATAACAAAAGCTGAGTCCTACCACAGCCTGGTTCAGCACAGGCCAGACAACTGGCGTATTCCTGACCTAGATAAGAAAGGGATCGGAAAATACAGATGTTTGATAGAACACTGCACGCTTTTTTGCAATTTTACTCAATTCGGTGAGTCTATGGTTATTTGTTGGCGAAACATATTCATAATATTGATATTCCTTATTGTTAAACTTAACTTGTTGGATAATATGACTTCGAGTTAGCATTTTGTGTTGATTTTAAAATGAATTCGTCTATATACACCAATACTGGAATGCGAGTTCACGTGGTGTAGTTGGGGTCTGATTTCCCACAATTCTTACCTGAGCCTGAAGGCCCAGTAGTTTATAGTTGGCTCTGGTCCTACCAATCAATCACAAAAGTGAATGTTCAATCAAAGAAGGTGTATAATTAGGTTAAAGGAAACAGTAGGTTGAAAATTTTAAAAAATGTGTATAATAAAAGATTATCATTAGTAGTGAGAAAACGTAATTTACTGAATCATTTACAATAAAAAAACAGTAGTAAAACAGCAAATTATTAAATTACACAGAAATGTGTTTTGTTTTTTTAATTTAAAGTAGTGGCAAGATTGTTATAAGATTATTTACCAATCTGATATTAGATTAATGAGGGGATAGCGAGAACGCAGTCCCCTTACGAAAAAAATACACACTCGAGTCGCCCACAATTGGGGCGATCGCAAGCGTCAACCCAACCGAAGTGCAATGGAAGGACCTCGACCTGGGAGAACCTTCTTTTTTTTTTTTTTTTTAGCTTGTAAACACTTATATTTACATTTCACACTCTGTTCCTGGATTATACAGGTGGTGCGTTATTAATGTGCTTCAGTATATATGACAATAAGAATGATCAAAATGGTTAAAAAAACAACGATCGACAAGAAGAAGAAGAACACTACAGCTACTTCTATCACACTGTTATCTGCCTTTTCTAGTTCAAGTATTTGTCTTTCAAACATGTTCAACTGACTGTGGACAAACGATAGATACCAGATATGGTTCGCTTTTATGTTTTTTTTAATACGGTTAACAAAACTGTAAGTGCCTTTTCTTCTGAGAAGAAGAATTCTTCTTCTTCTTCGAACGCTCCATATCGACCACTTGTTAACCACTCTGTGTGATTTGTATGTGATCTGAGCCTAAAAGAGATTGTATGCTCTGCCAGTTATGCGCCCACAAGCACATCCGATTTCTGCGCTGCTTTTTATTTACTAGGGTAGCATCCCTAGAGCCTACATTAGTCGTCTCTTACGACATGCATTGTAGGTTGCAGAGGTTCTATTCTTTGCTACCCTTGCGGGCCATGGATCACATGGGTGAAAAAAATGATGGTTATATAATAGTTGCTTCAAAAATGCAAAATTCGGATCAAGTGAACAGTAGCTGTAAAATGAAAAACGTGTGTAATAAATGTTTATTATTAGTAGGAAGAAAGAAATACAGTGTTATACAGAATTAATTCTAACAAGCAGATGTGAATTATGGAGAATAAATAAGACACATGAACAGGTCATCTGAGGAAGGAACATGAACAAGTCAAACAGAAATTTATTTTTAAAGTATATGACATTTGAGATACCAAACTGACATTAGATTTATGAGGGGATAGCGCGAACGCAGTCCCCCTTACGAAAAAATTACGCACTCGAGTCGCCCACATTTGGGGCGATCGCAGGCGTCAATCCAACCGAAGTGCAATGGAAGGGCCTCGACCTGGGAGAACCTCCTTCGTGATCAAGGTATCTCCTGTGCCAGGTAAGTATGTTTGACATACTATACTTATTGAAAGTTTTTCACTGGCATTAGTGACATGTATATGGGATAACTACATTGGTTAAACAAGAATAATAATTCAAAGCTTAAGTATTCTTTAAAGTTTTAAGTATATTTTGTGAAAAGATATTGTACACTTTTTTACAGTATAAATGGAAAAACGAAATATGTTTTTAAAAAATAGAAATTTGCATAGATTAATCTAAAATGATTTCTTATAAGTTCTCTCCTTTTTGCAAACACCGGACAGTACACGTTCGTTCGCATGCGCGCACATACACACTCATACAGCGGTACTCTCCTCTTGTAAATATGTAAATGTAGCTGTGTACGATCAGAGCCAATACCTCAGTGGTTCTCAACCTGTGGGTCACGATCACAAGAAGATTATTGTCGCAAAATGTAGCAATGTAGTTTACTGTTGCTATATTAAGACTGTTACCAATGCTGCACCGTGATTCAAGACAAAATTATTGTCGCAAAATGTAGCAATGTAGTTTATAATAATAATTCCTCTCGTACCGTTATACGTTACATAGGGCCTGCAAGTAATTTCTCCATACCACTCTATCCTGGGCAACTCGCTCAATCTCCTCCATGGAACTGAGACCGATATTTCCTGCCTCTCTCAGCAAAGTTCGCTTCAGGGTCTCTTTAGGTCTACCTCTCTTTCTTGAACCCTTTGCATCCCACTTCAATGCCTGCTTTGATATTCTTTGATCATTTCTCCTCAAGGTGTGCCCAACATATCTCCATCTTCTCTTTCTTATAACAGTTGTCACTAGTGGTTGACCAGACATGTCTCTGATTTCATCACTTCTCCTGGATTCGTTCCATTTTATATTCATTATTTTTCGCAGACATCTATTTTCAAATGCATTCAACTTGCTTTCTATATCTTTAGTCATTTTCCAACTCTCGCTGGCATATGTTAGGATTGATACAACATTTGAATTGAAAATTCGTAATTTAGTTTTAATACTATATAACTTGCAGTTCCATATTTTATTTAGACTTTTAAAAGCTGATGTTGCTTTGCCAATTCGTATCATAATTTCTTTTTAACATTTCCTGTGCAATCAAAATTGCTACCCAAATAGGTCAACTGCTCTGTTATTTTTATCATTTTAGATTCCAGTGTGATATCTGCATTACTTGCCATAGGTGTCTTCATTATATTTGTTTTTCATAGCTTATCTGCAGTCCAACTTTTGATGCTATAGATGACAAGTTGTCTGTTTTTCTTTGCATATCTTGGTTGTTTCTACTTAACAAGGCAATATCATCTGCAAAATCCAAATCTTCTAGTTGACTATTTTCTACCCAATCGATGCCAGTTTCGCCCTGCAACATTTTCGCATCACCCAGTCAATGGCCACTCCAAACAATAGCGGAGATAGAATACAGCCTTGCTTTACTCCGGTTTCAACCATAAATAAGTCAAAATACAGCATGAAAAAATCAGAAGGGAATATAAACAAAAGACAACCCAGTTATACACAAATACGAGTGTGTAATAAATGAAAGGCGATTGTGTGAAACAATTATTTATGAATTGGAAACAAAGTAGACCATATATGCTGCGAGGTGTAAGGAATCAAACAGAACATGTAAGGACGTCTATTTTTTTATATTTCTCTTATTACTTTGTCTTTTTCTCCTTCTTGACACTTTTTATACCTCAGGGCATATTGGAGAATTCGGTGTTAGGTCCGTAATTTTTATTGACCGTCGGCACATGATGAGTGATGGGGTCAACATTAGGCCGGCAGTCTTTACTTTCCTGGTACCCTATTAAGGCTGGGTTTACCTGAGAGTCGTTATGGTGGGAAGAATACTACACGCCCACTGTGAAATTGAACCTGGATCACCATCCTAAGAAGCAAACTCACTAAGAACTACGCTACTGCGTCTCTCATTACTTGGACCTGCCTTTTACAAATTTAGCCTAGCTGGTTGCGTTTAACAATTATATGCATTGAAATTCAAGTCGATATTCAAGTAGAAATTCGATGGTAATGAAAGGCTGGCATGCTCTGCCATCATATCGGGTGATATGCCAATGGATAAAGCTGACGTTCAGTAAATCCTTGCAGAGTTTGGTTGCAAATGAAAATTTCAGCATCAGTCCCCATCAATGGCAAGATTACAAGAGCGTGGATTGAATATTGGAGTGGCCAGAAAAGAGCAGAAGAACAGACGAATGAATAGGCTCATCAGTCAACATGGAGCTAGTACCGTTAGTCGCTGAACACTGCTGAAGATATTGTGGAGGAGGTCGGACCACCTATGTGTACCTTCATCTTTCTCAAGTTTTAATTCAGTCTCTAGAGCCCGTTATCTCTAAGAAAAATAATGAATATAAAATGGAACAAATTCAGGAGAAGTGATGAAATCAGAGACATGTCTGGTCAACCACTAGTGACAACTGTTATAAGAAACAGAAGATGGAGATATGTTGGGCACACCTTGAGGAGAAATGATCAAAGAATATCAAAGCAGGCATTGAAGTGGGATGCAAAGGGTTCAAGAAAGAGAGGTCGACCTAAGGAGACCCTGAAGCGAACTTTGCTGAGAGAGGCAGGAAATATCGGTCTCAGTTCCATGGAGGAGATTGAGCGGGTTGCCCAGGATAGAGTGGTATGGAGAAATTGCTTGAAAGGCCCTATGTAACGTATAACGGTACGAGAGGAATTATTATTTTGACTTATGTAAATACAATTATAAATAAACAAAAAGAACAAAAACAAGAGATACTTTTTTAATACACTGGTATAGCTTAAATGCTGCCAAAGAATCAGTTAAAAATCAGTTATATGTTTTTTCTGGTGTTTTGTTGGACGAACTCAGACTTCGATGAGACAGTTGGCAGGACCTAGAACTTTAGTTCCTTCCAATACATGTCCAGTGAGATTGTCTACACAGAAGCAGTGACCTGCAGGTGATAAATAGTTAACAGTGTTAAGTAACTTGCGATCGCAGACATGATGATGTCATGTGTCAAGTCATATCAAAACAAGCAACAACGTTGGAGTTTCTAGTGCACATTGCGCACGCAACATAACTCTTGTTGGTTCGCAAATCAATCAAATTCAGCTAAAAACCGATCATAGGAAAAAATGATTCGTGCGCAGTTTCCATTTAAAAATTCTTACAGAAATGACCATCAATAAAAATTACATTTGGAAGGTCGTCAGTAATACAAAGTTTGTGTACTACCGATGAGATCTTCATGTACGAGAGAGATAGAGCATACATTACTATTTGCAGAACTGAAGTAATGATCGTACTAATATCAAAATCAAACCAAGTATCGTTATTTTATTTTGTGAAATCATCTTGCTAATGTTATTTAAAGCTTAGCAACATACATTCCATGATGACATTTAACTCAGTTGAAATAGTAATCCGAATGCTTAAACTGAAATGTAAGCATATATTTTCTAGGAAAATTCGTACCTCACAAGTATCACCAGATGATGGGATATATTATCAGTAGCTTACATTAATATAGCATCTTTACAAGTCCATCGTGATAAACGGCACAAGTTCCTATTCAGTTTGATATTGTGTCATTCTCTCTATCTCAAACCTAGTCTTATGCACAAATTTGAATTCTGCTTCAAAAGTTTGTCTCTATGTGCCACTATGTCTCCCTTTTTTCTCTGTGGTGTTCGCTACATTGCCTGTCTTGGCAGCATTTCTTTTCTCATTCTGAGGGTATGTCAAATCCATCGCCATTGTTTCTTTTGTATCTCTATATTTCTATCTTTAGACCAAATGTAGCTTAGTTTATCATAATATTATGAATAAATTATAGAATATCAGCTAAACACTCAGAGTTCTAAGACAATCTTACATATGCACATCAACAGACAAAATTTAAGTTTCAACTTAGGAATCTTCATCAAGAATCGGACAAATTTCTTCTTTATCTTTCGCTCTACACCAATCAATTGTTAAACGATTCCTTGTGGTCGGTATGGAATTTGCGCTCGAGAGGGTGAGTTTGTTGTGCTAGTAAGACGTTTACAGACCTGTAAGCTAGTACTACCGATTTCTACATGCTTTTTAAAAATTTGGATTCGCTTCCCTATGTAAAACAAACAAAAACACAACAAAAACAGACTTAAGGGAGTCCATCTCACTATAGTCTGTCCATTAATTCGTGAGCACGTTTGAAATTGATTTTCTCGAAAACTACCTGTTGGATCTCAGTGATTTTTTGCAAGCATCCTTAGAATATCCATGACGCTAGAGAAATATTTTTGTCCAAGAAAATTTGATGTAGTTTGAAATATTTCTTCTTCAGGTTATATTAAAATCAACCTCACCGGATTGTACACAATAGTAACAGATTTACGGTACAAAGACGCGTTGTTCTAAAAATACATTATGGTAACAATGAAATATCGTGAGTTTCACGAATTCCCGTGCACCTAACCCAGTCGACTTTGAAAGCGGAAAGCATATGACGTTATAATTTGATACGTTGTATAGTCATAGGTGTATCTCGCTATTTGTATGAAGCTATTGTATCATATTTGTTGGCTTATCAAAACTGACATTGATATCACATTCATAATGAAGTGCACATTTATAACAATGCAGAAGGTTACAGTTTTACTATACCAACACTTCCGTAGGGAATCTAAGAGAGGTCATCTATATTGCGATATTCATAATCCTGAGAAACAAACGCAACTGGCGCTTGGTCTGAATAGAGAATCCTTTTCCCGATGGATTAAACAGGACACAAAGTGCACTAATGTCAAACAAGGAAGGAAAAGAACAATTGACGACTTTGACATAGATGTCATAAGACGGAGCTCTTGAAAATGTTTGCGACAAATCAACTTGTTACTCTCAGGAAACTGAAATTAAAACTGCAATCAGATTGCAGCATAGACATTTCTAAAAGTACTCTATGGAAAATTGTAAGAGCCGCCGGCTTCACCTTCAGAAAACTATAGGCGGCAGGAATATTATTTGTGAAAAGCCACATTTAATTGCTGCCCGAAGTAAATACCTGAGGCAGATCCGTGAGCGGCGGAGGCAAGGCTATGATATTGTATATTTGGACGAATCCTGGGTCAATGCTCACCACACCAATGCTAAAGAATGGCAATCAGTAGACGGTGAACAGAAAAGAAAAATACCAAGCAGCAAAGGCCAGCGTATTATACTAACACATGCAGGAAGTAGTGAAGAAGGTCTTGTCCATGACGCTGGAATTATTTTCCAATCAAAAAGTACCGACGGTAGGGACTACCACACAGAAATGAATGGACATATTTTCAGGCACTGGATGGAGAAAGATCTACTTCCAATTCTAAACAGACCATCATGCTTGGTAATGGATAATGCATCCTATCACAACGCAGTATCAGCGAAAGACAAAGTACCAACTGCATCAAATACAAAAGATCAAATTAGGACTTGGCTTGCTAAGGAAAATGTCAGCTTCGATGATACATATTTGAAACCCGAGTTGTTGCACCTGGTGAGGATGACAAATAAGACAAAGGTGTTTCATATTGACAAAATCATTGCGGAATACGGCCACACGTCTTTGCGACTACCTCCATATCATGCTCAATCCGATAGAGCTTGTCTGGGCTAAAGTAAAAGGGCAAGTTGCCGAACAGAACAGGACGTTTAATATGTGTGATGTTGAAGTTCTGACACGTGAGTCCCTCTCAATGATACACATGCAGTTCTGGAAGAAGTGTGTTGAACATGTGCTCCGAGAGGAAGACGAGTACTGGCACCGAGATGGATTACAATTTGTCCAGCCAGTAACAATTATCAACCTCATGGAATCGTCAGATTCGGGATGATACAAATCATATTTTGATTACAGACTGAGAAATAGCAACGTATACATTTCCATATCCAAATGCGTCTACCATCATACAATTTGTGGTGAAGTTAAGACACCCTGGGGTCTAATGGTGACCGAAGGGGAGGACTAACTGTTGCATATTGTATCCAAGTTCACGATTGCACATAAAGGGCAACACACTTAATTACTTGACCTATCAAGTTAATATGGAGATACACCTATGAATAGAATTGACATGGACAAATTCTGGGATACTGTAAAATCTAAAATTTGAGCCCCGTATTTGCAATTGTCATAAAAGATCAAAGGAATTCGCCGATGTGCAAAATCCGTAGCATCTATGGACTACTGGTTAGCTTTATTTTAGCGTCATGGATATTCTAAGGCTGCATGCAAAAATCACTGAGATCCAACAGGTAGTTTTCGAGAAAATCAATTTCAAACGTGCTCACGAATTAATGGACAGACTATAGCTGAGCCAGAGCACAGCCAACTCTAGATAACTAGGCCAAAACTGACTGGGGAATCCCTGACCTAGATCAGAGAAGGGGCTGGAAAATATAGATGTTTGATAGAACACTGCAAGCTTTTTGCAATTTTACTAAATTATGTGAGTCTATGGTTATTTATTGGTGAAAAATATTCATAATATTGATATTCCTCCTTATTGTTAAACTTAACTTGTTGAATAATATAACTTCGATTTAGCATTTTGTGTTGATTTTAAAATGAATTCGCCTATATACAACAATACTGGAATGTGAGGTCATGTGGTGTAGTTGTGGTCTGATTTCCCAAAATTCTTACCTGAGTCCGAAGGGCCATAAGTTTATAGTTGTCTTCGGCCAGAGCCACGTTGTCCTTTGACCAAGTGGTCAAAGTTTCCAGATCTAAATCTACACCACTTTGAGGTGAGGTTCGTTTGTGTTCTGCAGGTCATTAGCAGACTACCAATTTTTCACTTTTCCCTTTTCCCAAGAAAGACTAGCCGACCTCAACTCTGTCGCATGCAGAGACATGCACAGAACACACTTTGTTGACCGTTAAAACCAGTGACGGCTCGTCATTAGGGGCAAGTGGGGCCGGGCCCCACCAAAAATAATGTGTAACATGTATTTATTTTATGAATTAAAATATAACCTAACCCAAAATCATGATTTTTTCAGAAAAGTTTTGTCTGGCCCCACCAACAAAAATGATCACGAGCCGCCACTTGTTAAAACAATAACATAACTAAATACAGCAGTTAATTAATATTTTGTCTTTTTAACTAACATTCGATTAATGAGCTAACAAATAAAACTTCTTCTTCTTCTTCACATATCAACTTCCAACTAGCACAGTCCTTCAAAACAAATAAAACTAGTGTAAGTTTATCCTGAAAGGATATATCTCTTCCAGTACCAACGTAACAAATTAACAGGTGTCACAATTGATTGCGTTTCTAATTGTTACGGAAAACTCGGATACACCTATCTGGGCTGTAAGTCACACCCAGATTAGTCAGGATTAAGTGTGTGATCATTTAAGACATTAAATTGTGTACTTTCCAGTGTTTATCCTGGGTCACTTGAGATATGTGACACTTACCTGTGTTATCACATTGCTCTGGAAGAAAGTTTCCATTTGCATCACATTTGGCAAACCACTGACCCTGGTAAACAATCATGGAGACGGCACATTGTGTAGACTTTCTCTGACAAGCAGTTGCACAGTGAAAAGCTGCAGATATAAATATTGATGTCAGGTTAACATTGCAATGTTAATAATGATGGCATGAAACAATAGATGTAGCGCATGTGAGAATATTTTGTATGAGCTGTTGTTTTTTCCTGGTCCGCTTTTCATCAGCGAGCTGCTTTATTCTGATTTCATCATTTCTCAGACCAGTGTTCAAGGCATGCTTCTAGTTTGACATGTCTCTAGTAAGCTCTTCCTAGTTTAGTATAATAATGTCCAGCACATGCAAGTTCCGTTTGCATATATCATTGTATTAAGCGAAAGCTTTCCTGCAGATCTTTACATAATCCAGTTCTACGTAAAAAAAAAACAATCCTTCCGTTTGGCTCTGGTCGCTCTTTTTTCCATTTTCCCTTCCTGCATCGACAAACTTTAATTAAAGCAAGTTAAGGACTTTATGTAACCAGTGATCATTTTTTACAGTAAATGGAAGAATAACTCACGAAATTCGAAATAAATGGAAAGAAAACCCAAGAAAATCAAATCATAGGGAAAATGGCGCCAATTTAAAAATGCAAGAATGGACGTTCTGCTCAGGACAAGCTATTTGATGATGATCACAATATGTATTTTCTTGTTACTAATGGGAATTAATGTCAGTCGACATGATACAGGTTTCAGTCAAACTTGACGCTCTCACTTACGAACAACCAGATCTCAAACACGTTCTTTTTCCCGACATTATTCTATCAATGCAATATCTATCTGTATGCTGACATCAAATGACAGTAGAAAACTATAGTCCGTTCAACTTGTCATGTCCACAGATAAAAATGTGTATCTTTGTAACCATTTGATTAATTAACTTGAAAACTTGCATGTGAACTAAACATGTTCCCGACGCTACAAAATATTATTTGCCATTCAAACAATCATACCATCTAGAAGTTTCCTTCTTTGTGCTATATATTTAATGCGTCCATTGGCATGGTTGAAGAAAACTCATGTTTACAGCTATTTAATACATTGACGCCAAAAATAGCAACATTCAGGACGCATTGGACTGTGGGCATGCGTTGTTGAACGGACTATAGTCACAATCGAATTTAAGTACCTACGCAGAATGCTAGGAGTATCAAGAGAAGACCGGTTTAGAAATTTAAACATCAGGAAAAAAGTGGGTACAACATCAATACTGAATTTCACCAAGAAACAACAAATTAAGTGGTTCGATCTCCTAAGCAGATTACCAACAGACAGTCTTCTTCTTCTTTTGTCGTTACACTGTTACTAGTTTGTTGCCCAGTATCGTGATTTTCTTTTTTTGTCTTGCTCTGTTCTTGTGGCTTGGGTGATTGTTATTTTTTTTATCTTTGACAGAATTCTGCTATGCCATCTAACCACCTTCTTTCCTGTTGTTCTGTTGTAGAAAACTGTATGCTGTGGAGTTTGGATGCATTCTTATTAAGTTGCCAAACTACTTCATTCTTTGTTTCTTAATGTAATTCAGCAAGGTTCTGTGCCAACTTTCTTTCTTATGCTGATATTGGTGACTGTCTATTCTGGTGTTGTTGGTAACTTTTCACAGGCAACGCATTTCACATGTAGTTATTTGTTTGGGACTGCGCTTTGCTCATTGTCCATATTACAAACAGGCAGTGCGCCTCAAAAATCAATGCTACTTTGATACAGTGGTACAAATCAAAAGGTGGTCCTCGCAAAAGATGGCGCACAGAAATAACAGAGGCCGTGAAAGACACCATATAAAAAAGCACATGCAAAAACCCGTTCTATAAATCTCTTATTATCATGACGCTTTGAGGCAAAACTTTAGAGAAAAGAAAGAATTTTTAAACATCTTATTCTAGTTTTCATGTATGGTGACTTATTTCTTCCTTTTGGTATAATTTTTGCGCAGCAGTGCGTAATTATTTGTTGTTAAGTATTGAGTCGACAACAAAACAATCAAATAAATAATACATGAGATGATCAGGGAAGATAATGAGAAAAAGGATCACCTAAGCCAGTTGACTTGACGTTTGAAAAAAATATAGAAAACGAATATAGACAAAACATTGAAACAACCAGTGGGCGTTAATCAGTAGGAATTGTAGCCAAAAGCACTATGCACAAAAGCACATTATAAGAATTATATAACATTAAGGCTCGTACCCTTTTTAACCCCGACAGCTCTCCGACTTGTGGTCTTGACCTCGATGTCTTTTACACATCTGTGTCCCTCGACGCCATTAACTACATTAAGAGAACACACAAGACCGGTGTCACAGACATTTATGTTCGGCAACCCAGTAATGTGTAGGAAGTAACAAGTTTCACCTTCTACCTGTATGACAAAGAAGTAATAACATTTATCTTTAACGTAATCCCCATCACTATCCACAACACCAACAGCATGATCATAACTAAAAGTATCATTATATTCACTATTATACCATGTAGCTCCCATCGTTATGTGTATGTATATACTAAGCACGTAAGGTCCTATCGATATCTTTTGTTTCATACATCGCCAACAGGATATACCAAGAATATGGATAAGTACAAATCTGCACTACACAGTAGCTAAGCTGGCCGTTTTCATAAGGGTGGAAAGGGGGATGGGCGATTCCCACAAAATTTGTGGTTTCTTCAAAGCATTTTAGCCTATGATAGATTGTGAACTTTCTGGGCAAATTTCAAATTTTTTAATTTGAGCTCTTTTTATTAAATTTAAAGTTCTTTTTGAGATTACGGCGGAGATGTAAGATGCGCCATTCATTTCCTGTGCAAAGCAATTTTTAAATTATTCATTGCTAATTATTAACTTTAACAAAATAGACATGAATTGCCCAAAGTTCTGATCGTGAAAAATGTACAGATGATCAAAACAATTCCAACACCTTACCCTTTCGATCTATTAAACTGAATAATAAAATAATACGAGATTCATAAACTAATAACGAATTTCAGAACAAAGTAAATTTGATGTCTTGACTTCGTCCTACGATGTTTTGTCTAGTACATGACAACAACACATGATAGCATATGTGTGTGTATATGTATCAATGTTTATTTCTCTTACCTCCACTTCTACAAGTTCTACCTACAAAATCTACTTATATATCTTTACATATTTACCTACCTAAATGTTTCTAATTTATCTATGCATCTATGTATGTATATGCATGTAAAGGTAATTTCTCTTACCCGTGCGCAAGTATCGGTACACCCACAAAAGCCAGCATTATGAATAATTTTGCCTTTGCAATCCAAATCAGGCTGCTTGACAGTAGAACAGTAGTTTATAGGACATACAATGGCGCCGGCCAGGACACGGGGCAACAAGTACTACAAAGGACAGCATGATTCTTGTCTACGGTTCTGGTACGTAAGTCTGTGGACAATGATGAAATTAGTATTGCAGTAACAGTAGGTTGGAAAAAGAAAACGTGGAAGACCTAAGACGACTCTTCGAAGAACAATGTCAGTAAAGCTAGGTTGGGAAAAGAAAACTTGGAAGACCTAAGACGACTCTTCGAAGAACAATGTCAGTAACAGTAGGTTGAAAAGAAAACTTGAAGACTCATAAGACGACTCTTCGAAGAACAATGTCAGTAACAGTAGGTTGGGAAAAGAAAACTTGGAAGACCTAAGACGACTCTTCGAAGAACAATGTCAGTAACAGTGGGTTTGGGAAAAAGAAAACTTGGAAGATCTAAGAGCACTCTTCGAAGAACAATGTCAGTAACAGTAGGTTGGAAAAAGAAAACGTGGAAGACCTAAGACGACTCTTCGAAGAACAATCCAACAAGAAAGTAAACTATTGGGATATAAAACCATACAAGATCTCCAAGTGCTAGCAACGAACCGCATCACTTGGAGATCTAAAACATCTGCCCTATGTGCCGCCTTTGACACGAAAGGAGCAAACTAACTAGTTAAACTAACAGTAGGTACGTATTCTTGTGAGAAGGCGTGACATACTAAAAACAATAGTTGTTTTTGTCCACATGGGCCTTCTCTGCAAGTTCATATGGCAGAACGATCAACGAAGCCATTGGTGCATTTAGTATGACAACAAGTAGCATGGCAATGGATGTGTTGGAGGTGACTAAGGCACTACTCCGGCTAGAGTTACAATACTGCACTCATGCGTGTATTCTAAGTGATTCATTGAATATGATCTGAAAGATGGAGGCGGGTTCGGTGTGTAAGCGATGCATTGAATCATTACAAGCGTTAACAATTCGCAGAATTACATCCATCTTTGTTCCGGGAAACAAATGTTTCGATGCCAGTGAGAGAGTGGACATGGCTGGCTCTGCCACCATATCGGGAGGTGGCGGGGGTGTCCAATGGATAGAGCTGATATTCTGAAGCCCTCATAGAGTGTGGACGCAAGGAGGATTTCCATCTAAACCAATTCTCGTCAACAGCTTATTACAAAAGCTTTGATTGAAGATTGGAGGGGGCATAAACGAACAACCCAACATGTATATGAGTAAGTTCATCAATCAACATCAAATTGGTTCCTGGGTCAATAATTTAAATTTGAATTGTGTCAATAATTAATTGTGTCAATAATTTAAATTTTAGTTTTTACCGTATTCAATCTAATGATCGCTACCTTGTTGCTGACTCATCATCAATTAGCATGTACTAGGCAGAGCTTTGCCACTCTAGCACTCCTTCAGACATTCTCTCTCTCTCTCTCTCTTATAAGCCAGTTATCTGAGCAGCTTTTCAGTTTCCCTCATACAAAAATCATCAGCCACATCATGAAACCATCTTCTCTGTGATCATCCTCTTCTCTTTTCCAGGATGCCTCTTTCTATAATGGATTTCTCCAGCCCTTTCGTGTTGTCTTTTTATGTTCAAACTACTTCAATTTTCTGATAGTTATTCGTAGCAACATTCAGTTTTCTTTGAAGTTTACATTTTTTTTCTCTGAATAAATTTATTTGTTCTCCTTTCTGGCCATGGTATACGGAGGACTATTCTCTAACACTTACATTGTAACACTGCCATGCTTTTAAACTGTATTGTTAAATGTCCTTATTATTAAGTACTGGTACGTTGTCACTGGGAATATGCATGTTAATATTCTGATCTTTCTCCTTTCAGTTACATTTCATGCTTGTTTTTACTTAATTAGGTTGTTGTAAGGCTATGTTTATTTTTCTGTTAATTTCCTTCATCGCATTTCCATTTCTTGTTAGCAAAGAACTGAGATATTCAAAACCTATTACTGACCACTTTGAACAAAAGATAACGTTTTTGATTGTAATAAGACTTCCGTTGTGTAAGATTAATTTGAATTATCATCTAGGAGTTAACTCTTAATTATTTTGTAAACTATTTGTAGCCAACACGCTATGATACAACAAAAGAAAACGTTATGTGCTGAGAGCAGTTGTGGTGAAGCCTCGGCTACTTCCTCCTTTCCGTGGGCACGAGCAGACAACAATAGTTAGTGATTGACAAGTCTTTAATTAAGCGACTTGTGTAAACGGTAAGAACTAAATTTCTCCATCGTATTCATCCGTGAACATTCTTCTCAGTGTTCCACAAGTCTGACCAACAGTGTAAATTTTTTTCTCTATCTTTCCCCTTCAGGCCGCCTTAGATGTGTCTCTTTTCGTCTTCCCTCTGGATTCCACTGCATTGTAGTTCATTGAGTAGTACTGCCATTTAAGATGAACTGTAGGTTGGTAATCTATCTACTAACATGGCCGAGCCATTTAATGTTTCTTAATAAAGTTCAGTACTTCAATACTTATGAAAATTAATGAATACCGTGGCATATCCTTTACAGAACGTCGTCGTCAACCACCGTAACAGAGTTGTTGATTTTCTAGGCACCACTTATACGTCCAGTAGTTCGCCATTGCTTTTTGAACGATGAGGTCTATTTTTACCATTTGTAGAAATCCAAGGGAACAAATTTGTTTCCCAAATTACCCGCTGCGGTTCGAACCAGATACTCTTGTGTCGCGATCGTGCTCGCTACCGTTAAGCCACATGCACCCACACTATATTATATGTGCGTGAAAATTATCCGCTAAGCCACATATACCCACACTATATTATATGTGCTGCAAATGGTTTTTCGGTATGTTGTGCAGGTCTGCAACTGATGTTAAATAGTTTTAGAGTTTATGTCACAAATACACATACCTGGTGCTGCTATCTTATGTATGTGGTGAAGGTTTTGTCACGGAATGCTGCGCAGACACGTATCTGTCATAGAGCTAGTATCACTGTTATATAGATATTGTGTGTCTATCTTGTATTTCTGGTAAAGAAAATGTATCTCTTGCATGTGTATTCCGATCTCTTTCTTACAGATGGTGATTTCAGCGGTAGTGCACGAACTCCGTAGCACTAGGAAGGTCCCGGATGTACTTTAGAAGATGGTGAAAATATTGTGTAGAAATTTTATTTCTTAATTTTTCTAACGAATTTTGCGCGTGCGTCGGTTTTCCAGCCTGCTCTACTTAATTTTGAAAAGCTAAGTGTTCGTTTACGGTCTCAACTTTAACACGGTTCCTATGTTTTATCGCCCGTCTCCGATAGAACTAAAAACTCGATCTCACCTACACTGAGAGTCTCTGGAAACATATCTCGATTGCTCCACGAGGGAGCACACCGAGTACCTTTGGAACGAGAAGCGTGCAGCTAACCTCTACGCCACAGAAACCGTTATATAAAAGAGACAACATGGACTATGTTCTACACCCCAGAAACCGTTATATAAAAGAGACAACATGGACTATGTTCTACACCACAGAAACCGTTATATAAAAGAGACAACATGGACTATGTTCTACGTCACAGAGACCGTTATATAAAAGAGACAACATGGACTATGTTCTACGCCACAGAAACCGTTATATAAAAGAGACAACATGGACTATGTTCTACGCCACAGAGACCGTTATATAAAAGAGACAACATGGAATATGTTCTACGTCACAGAGACCGTTCTATAAAAGAGACAACATGGACTATGTTCTACACCACAGAAACCGTTATATAAAAGAGACAACATGGACTATGTTCTACACCACAGAGACCGTTATATAAAAGAGACAACATGGAATATGTTCTACGCCACAGAAACCGTTATATAAAAGAGACAACATGGACTATGTTCTACGTCACAGAGACCGTTATATAAAAGAGACAACATGGACTATGTTCTACGCCACAGAAACCGTTATATAAAAGAGACAACATGGACTATGTTCTACGTCACAGAGACCGTTATATAAAAGAGACAACATGGACTATGTTCTACGCCACAGAAACCGTTATATAAAAGAGACAACATGGAATATGTTCTACGTCACAGAGACCGTTATATAAAAGAGACAACATGGAATATGTTCTACGCCACAGAAACCGTTATATAAAAGAGACAACATGGACTATGTTCTACGTCACAGAGACCGTTATATAAAAGAGACAACATGGACTATGTTCTACGCCACAGAGACCGTTATATAAAAGAGACAACATGGACTATGTTCTACGCCACAGAGACCGTTATATAAAAGAGACAACATGGAATATGTTCTACGCCACAGAAACCGTTATATAAAAGAGACAACATGGACTATGTTCTACGTCACAGAGACTGTTATATAAAAGAGACAACATGGACTATGTTCTACGTCACAGAGACCATTATATAAAAGAGACAACATGGACTATGTTCTACGCCACAGAGACCGTTATATAAAAGAGACAACATGGACTATGTTCTACGTCACAGAGACCATTATATAAAAGAGACAACATGGACTATGTTCTACGTCACAGAGACAGTTATATAAAAGAGACAACATGGACTATGTTCTACGTCACAGAGACTGTTATATAAAAGAGACAACATGGACTATGTTCTACGTCACAGAGACAGTTATATAAAAGAGACAACATGGACTATGTTCTACGTCACAGAGACCGTTATATAAAAGAGACAACATGGACTATGTTCTACGTCACAGAGACTGTTATATAAAAGAGACAACATGGACTATGTTCTACGTCACAGAGACCATTATATAAAAGAGACAACATGGACTATGTTCTACGTCACAGAGACCATTATATAAAAGAGACAACATGGACTATGTTCTACGCCACAGAGACCGTTATATAAAAGAGACAACATGGACTATGTTCTACGTCACAGAGACCGTTATATAAAAGAGACAACATGGACTATGTTCTACGTCACAGAGACCGTTATATAAAAGAGACAACATGGACTATGTTCTACGTCACAGAGAACGTTATATAAAAGAGACAACATGGACTATGTTCTACACCACAGAGACCGTTATATAAAAGAGACAACATGGACTATGTTCTACGTCACAGAGACCATTATATAAAAGAGACAACATGGACTATGTTCTACGCCACAGAGACCATTATATAAAAGAGACAACATGGACTATGTTCTACGTCACAGAGACCATTATATAAAAGAGACAACATGGACTATGTTCTACACCACAGAGACCGTTATATAAAAGAGACAACATGGACTATGTTCTACGCCACAGAGACAGTTATATAAAAGAGACAACATGGACTATGTTCTACGTCACAGAGACCGTTATATAAAAGAGACAACATGGACTATGTTCTACGTCACAGAGACCGTTATATAAAAGAGACAACATGGACTATGTTCTACACCACAGAGACCGTTATATAAAAGAGACAACATGGACTATGTTCTACGTCACAGAGACCATTATATAAAAGAGACAACATGGACTATGTTCTACGCCACAGAGACCATTATATAAAAGAGACAACATGGACTATGTTCTACGTCACAGAGACCATTATATAAAAGAGACAACATGGACTATGTTCTACACCACAGAGACCGTTATATAAAAGAGACAACATGGACTATGTTCTACGTCACAGAGACCATTATATAAAAGAGACAACATGGACTATGTTCTACGTCACAGAGACCGTTATATAAAAGAGACAACATGGACTATGTTCTACACCACAGAGACCGTTATATAAAAGAGACAACATGGACTATGTTCTACGTCACAGAGACAGTTATATAAAAGAGACAATATGGACTATGTTCTACGTCACAGAGACAGTTATATAAAAGAGACAACATGGACTATGTTCTACGTCACAGAGACCGTTATATAAAAGAGACAACATGGACTATGTTCTACACCACAGAGACCGTTATATAAAAGAGACAACATGGACTATGTTCTACGTCACAGAGACAGTTATATAAAAGAGACAACATGGACTATGTTCTACGTCACAGAGACCATTATATAAAAGAGACAACATGGACTATGTTCTACGTCACAGAGACAGTTATATAAAAGAGACAACATGGACTATGTTCTACGTCACAGAGACCGTTATATAAAAGAGACAACATGGACTATGTTCTACGCCACAGAGACCGTTATATAAAAGAGACAACATGGACTATGTTCTACGTCACAGAGACCGTTATATAAAAGAGACAACATGGACTATGTTCTACGCCATAGAGACCGTTATATAAAAGAGACAACATGGACTATGTTCTACGTCACAGAACCGTTATATAAAAGAGACAACATGGAATATGTTCTACGTCACAGAGACCGTTATATAAAAGAGACAACATGGACTATGTTCTACGTCACAGAGACCGTTATATAAAAGAGACAACATGGACTATGTTCTACGTCACAGAGACCGTTATATAAAAGAGACAACATGGACTATGTTCTACGCCACAGAGACCGTTATATAAAAGAGACAACATGGACTATGTTCTACGCCACAGAGACCGTTATATAAAAGAGACAACATGGACTATGTTCTACACCACAGAGACAGTTATATAAAAGAGACAACATGGACTATGTTCTACGTCACAGAGACCGTTATATAAAAGAGACAACATGGACTATGTTCTACACCACAGAGACCGTTATATAAAAGAGACAACATGGACTATGTTCTACGTCACAGAGACAGTTATATAAAAGAGACAACATGGACTATGTTCTACGTCACAGAGACCGTTATATAAAAGAGACAACATGGACTATGTTCTACGCCACAGAGACCGTTATATAAAAGAGACAACATGGACTATGTTCTACGCCACAGAGACCGTTATATAAAAGAGACAACATGGACTATGTTCTACGTCACAGAGACCGTTATATAAAAGAGACAACATGGACTATGTTCTACGCCACAGAGACAGTTATATAAAAGAGACAACATGGACTATGTATGCAATATATCAAACGAAAGAAAGGAAGTAGAGAAAAGATAAAATAGTTGATTGAAGAAAGAAACATAATAATTTTGTATTTGGTTGAAGTCAAGTTTTAAACCTGGTTAATGTACACATATGTGAAATATTTGAATGTAGAAACTAAAATGACGAGAGTACAGATCGGTCGTTAAATCACATATGTTTATAATACATACCGACTTAATAGTAGACTGTTTCAGACTTCTTGAAAGGGATGACTGAACAAGTAACCTGGCATTTTATAGATCAAATCTGCTTTATCTATACACGTTTAAGCCTTATCTAGAAAAAAAAATCACTTCCCGGCAGGTAGTTATGGGGAAGGATGGGAAGAAGGGAAGAGGGGATGACAAGGTATCATACTTGATAGTGTACTGAATGTTGGTAGTGGGAAATCGGTTAATCATCTTTAAGTTCATTTTCTGTTATTGGTTGTCCGTGTCAGAATATAACAGCAAGTAGTAGGACCAATGACTGCGAGCATATCTCTTTTCTTCAAAACATGTTGCAGCGAAGTTAACTAATTACACCTGGTTAATTAATTACCTGTCAGGTAATTGACGAACGAAAATTGGCTACATATCAAGAGCTTAGCGGAAAAACATTAACTTTATACAAGAACTTAACGAAAGAACATTGACTTTATACAACAACTTAACGAAAGAACATTGACTTTTTACAATAACTTAACGAAAGAACATTGACTTTATACAAGAACTTGACAAAAGAACATTGACTTTATACAACAACTTAACGAAAGAACATTGACTTTTACAACAACTAACGAAAGAACATTGACTTTATACAAGAACTTGACAAAAGAACATTGACTTTATACAACAACTTGACAAAAGAACATTGACTTTATACAACAACTTAACGAAAGAACATTGACTTTTTACAACAACTTAACGAAAGAACATTGACTTTATACAAGAACTTGACAAAAGAACATTGACTTTATACAACAACTTAACGAAAGAACATTGACTTTTTACAACAACTTAACGAAAGAACATTGACTTTTTACAATAACTTAACGAAAGAACATTAACTTTATACAAGAACTTAACGAAATAACATTGACTTTATACAACAACTTAACGAAAGAACATTGACTTTTTACAACAACTTAACGAAAGAACATTGACTTTATACAAGAACTTGACAAAAAGAACATTTACTTGCTACTCTAAAAACTTCACGAACGAACATTGGCTTGATTAAAAAAAACTTGACCAACGAACTATTGGCTTGCTAATAATAACTTGACGAATAAACATTAGTCTGACACTTAGAGCTCTTTCCGTTGCTCAAGTCAATTATAAAAAGAATCCCTATATTTGTTTTTAAGTTACTAGTTGACTTGTATCATCGTCATTGTGTCCGTTTCCGCATCCAAGGTTGGCTGCAATAGACCTCCAACATCTTCTGTCTATTGCCTTTATGTTGCACTTAAACTGTAATCTACATCGAATGTCCTCTACTACTGCACTTATGCCAGTCCGATTGTGTGGCAGATAATATCACACGAACTGTTAAAACGTCTACAACGCTGCTGAGACGCTCAAGGCGCTGCCAAATCCCACTGCTGCTCCGATCAGTAGGAGACGACTATACGACCTGAGCAGCCTGAGATGCGACAGCGGCCACTTCCCGTGCAACTGTTGTGATAGACCGACGAAACCAGGCGCGGGTAACCGATTTGGCATTAAACCAATCGGTAAATCAGGGTATGCCAACCCTGCATGCGAAGACTGAACTCGGCAGACTGTGCGGAAGAAACTATACTCTGGTTCAACTGGCAAGGCGGTGTCTGTTAGCAACGAGTTGCGGAGTGGACATATGTTTTGGTAGTATTTGAACAACTCCGTCGCTAAGGATGGGCGATGAGCTTCTCTTGCTTATGGCTGTCTGCTGGGAGGGGATCAACCATTACATTTTCTTCGTGCCTTCGAGGTTTTCAGAGATTCACGTGTAAGTTTCCTCAAGAGAAGAAGACTTTCATGTTTGTGGCATAGTACACACCGATACATGGCGTCAAGGACCCCTCTATTCGATAAGAAAAAATGTTGTGGAAAAATTTCCAGGAATATTTAAAACGTGTCGTAACGAGCGAGATCTGCAGGGTATGTGAAGTAGAAGCTTCAATGTCTGGTACGAAGCTATGGAAATGGAGTTGGCCTGGAGTAACTATAACAGCCTTATTATGACCAATCAGATATGAGGTCATGCTACAGTATAACTCCAGATGTGGTACGTTAAAGTGGGGTTTCTCTGTTTGTAAAATTATATACCCACGGGTTCGTAGGCTACACATTTTTGCCCGATTGGATAATATGCATTCATTTTGGCCGAAATTCGGATATGCCTGCCCTACATGCCGCATCCCCTACATGTCGTTTCTAACAACACAGTGAGAGATAGAACACACCAACAACCCGTATCAAATATTATAAGGAAACGAAGGTGGAAATATTTAGGTCATGTTCTTAGATCAGACGAAAAGAGACTAAATCGACAAGTCCTTATGTGATCACCAGTTGGGAAAAGAAAACGTGGAAGACCAAAGACCACTCTTCGAAGAACCATCCAACAAGAAAGTAAACTATTGGGATGTAAACCATACAAGATCTCCAACTGCTAGCAAAGAACCGTATCACATGGAGATCTAAAACCTCTGGCCTATGTGCCGCCTTTGGCACGAAAGGAACAAACTAACTAACTAACTAACATGCCGCAGGAACCTAGTGGAGGGTGGGGAGGAGAGGGGAGCAACGTACTCACGTTCTTGAGGCAAAACATACAGATCACAAAGTATAGTTAATTTGGTTGATTAGAACGAACGTCGACAAATATACAAATCGTATGTAAACTCGTATTCACTTGTGTACTGCAAACAAACCAACTTAAGAAATAGATTGTCGCAAGAGCTCGTTAAAGCCTTCGATCGCCTTCTTTCTAACAAATACCGTGTTCAACAAACGATACATTGATGATACATAGAATCGGAGTCTTGCAACACTACGCTTGAATAGAGACTAGTCCTAATTCTCTATATGACGGTTTCGTCTATGATGAATTATAAATTGTGCTCATTAACATGCTGTCCAATGCCAATATGACCGCCTGAAAAATTGTTAGACTGGCACAATGCGCTTGACCATGAAATGCATTGGAGATACACATCTCTATAAAAATAAGATACATATTTGAACTTATGTCCATAAATTCCAATAATGCAGTAACCTGCTTGGACTAAGGTCTATGCATGTGTTACCTCAGATCAACAAGTAAAGCTCAGTTCACGAGAACAAAACCGATCTCAACAGCATGAGAATGATTATTGGTTACTGAACCGACGACATTGTACTACAGGCAGACCCATAAGTGCTCAGTATCTCCCAAGAGATTTCAAAAGGCATGCATACTGATGGTTCCCGTGGCTGGCTGGTTAAACACACTCCTCAATCTGTCCATTAGGTACCCAGCTCTGCCTGTACAACGGGTAACTCCAAATAATTCAACATCTATTTTAGTGTCTTCATTCAGCAAGCAGTCGTGAAGAGACCGAAGAACATCCACCATACCGATCTTAAACCCCTTGACAATCAATGCTGTTAATGCAATGAAAAATACGGACCTAATACTGTATTCCCAATACGCTTCGAGGTATAAAAAGAGTTATGAAAAGAAAACACCTGCCTTCAGTTGAAAGTGGCGTGCCTCGGCAATATAGAGGCTTAATCCCATACTTAACAAACAAAACAAAAAAACACAAAGCAATAAGAAAAATTCAAGAGAAGACAAAAATGCTGCGAAGCAACAACATACAGCAAGACCCAATATTGATTGAGGGAAGGGTATAGAAGATGTTGGTGAATTTGTCTACCTTGTAAACAAGATCAGCAAATCGGGAGGTGCAGAGGAGGACATTAATGTCAGGATTAGGAAAGCCCGACAAGGCTTTGCTATCCTGCACACAGTGTGGAAGTCCACTGCCATCTCCACGAAAACAAAGCTCAAGATATTCATTTCAAATGTGAAATCTGTGTTGCTGTATGGTTCAGAAACGTGGCGAATCACCAAGTTAAATATAAATAAGATTCTGACCTTTTGTCAACGGATGACTTCGGCGGACTCTCAGACTGAGAGGGTATGATAAAGTTGCAAGCACAGACCTGTGGATAAAAGCCGGACAGGAACCCATGATGACCCAGATCAAGAGGAGAAAATGGCGATGGGTCGGGCATACCCCACGGAAGACAAAGCCGAGTGTCACTAGACAAGCACTTGAGTGGAACCCGCAAGGAAAATAAAAAGAGGACGCCCTAAACAGACCTGAAGATGAAGTCTTCTTGAGGGACTGAAGAGTGCTCAACTATCCTGGGAGACCACAAAGAAAACAGAAAGGCCGAGAAGAGTGACGAATAACTGTTGAGGCCCTATGCTCCACTTGGAGCGAAGAGAAATGTCAATAAGAGAAATGTAAAACACAATCAACGACCGTACGTGTTCTGTTTTATTCGCTACACTCCCAGCATATATGGTCTACCTTGTTTTTAAGTCATAACTAATTATATCACATAATCGCCCTTCATTTGTTATACATATATGTGTATAACTGTGTTGTCTTGTGTTTATACAATCAAACATCGATTAACCGTCACTCGTTTAACCGTCAGTTTCAGTTATGCGTTATTCTCTATTTAAAAAATGCGTATCATCAAACAGTCAGACATCTTTAAAATTGTCCACGGATTAAGTTTACCCCCTACTGTATAAAGCTGAAAGTGACTGTACTGTATGATGGCGGAAGTGATCATGTAATAGAGTAACTATGACCAGTTCCCCCACCACCTCTATCACTGAGAAGCGTATTTAGGACTCGGAATAAAAATGACGTATTACCTAGTGAGAGACACAATAATAAGGTTTGTCAAGTCAGAGCCAACTATAAACTTATCTAGAGTTGACTGTGGTGAAGTACAGTATGTGCCGACCACGCGACATATTCGTTTGAGCTTGCGTAAACAAGTCTTCAAGTATCTGGGAACATTCTTAACATCAGATGGAAGATGTACAACAGAGATTAGGAGTAGAATAGCTCAAACGAAAGCAGCTTTTATGAAAATGAAGAACACACTATGAGTGAACTCACTACCAATGACATTGCGAAAACGAGTACTCCAGTGCTATATTGAACCAATACTTATGTATGGCAGCGAATCATGGACAATGAACAAACAATCAATACGATCATTGGAAGCCACAGAGATGTGGTTTTACAGAAGAATGTTGAGAATTCCATGGGCAGCAAAGAAAACAAATGTGGAGGTTTTAAATCAGGTCTGCACAAAGAAACATTATCAAAAGAATAAGAATCCGACAATCAAGGTTCTTCGGGCATATAATGCGAAGAGAAGGTTTAGAACATTTGGTGACTACAGGTAAAATTCAGGAAGGAGAGATCGTGGAAGACAGAGGGAGACGATGTTGGATGGCCTGACATCATGGTTCGTCAAAATATCGATGTCAGAACTGATTACATGCACCAAGCAAAGAGAGTTGTGGAGAGACATGATCGCCTTCGCCGGCAGGCACGGCACTTGATTGATACAAGTCTTACCAACTCGGTATATGTAGCTAATTTTAGCCTTTGAGGACGTGAGTTATCGAAAGTGCATAATTTGCCGTTCTTAACCAAAAACCTACAACTAGCCACTCGGAAGCAGAAACAATATTATTAAAGTGCCTCAGCTGGTTTGTAATGCAAGGGGCGGCAAATACAACACAGATGCTACTTCTGCGTAAGATTTGAAACATCGCCGCGCAGAAAGCTTGAGCCTCAAACACACAGTAGGAGACGACGAATTATTTTTAAGTAACGTAGGTTTATAGTTTTACAATACAATTCTGTACATTACTACTCATATATTGAAGTTTCTATTGATTGTTTTGTAAAATTAAATACAATATGTATGTATTATTCACTTTTAAATGATTTTATTTTTGTTTTCGTCCTAAGCCCTCAGGGAAATCACGTTAATGTACATATGTATTAAGAGATTTATGTTATCCGTCTATTGGGTCCGTCCGTTATGTTATCCGTCATTCCTGATCCGGACGGTGACGGTTAATCGAGATTCTTTTGTATTCTCTTCTAATTTTTTTTCGTACTGTATTTAAACGTATTTAACATACAGTTTAAATAAACAAAATAGAACAAAAACGATAGATACGTCTTTTTCACAGTTAAAACATTATTTAATACACTGGTATAGCTTCAATGCACAGGGTCAGTTAAAAATCAGTGATGTGTGCTTCCTGGTGTTTTGTTGAAAGAATTCAGACTTCGATGAGACAATTGGCAGCTCCTAGAACTTTAGTTCCATCCAATACATGGCCAGTGAGATTGTCTACACAGAAGCAGTGACCTGCAGGTGATAAAGAATTAGAAGTGTTAAGTAACATGTGATCACAGATATGAGGATGGCATGTGCACAGTCATATCGAAACAAGCAACAAAGTTGGAGTTTCTGTGTGCATATTGCGCACGTAAACATAACCCTTGCTGATTCGAAAATCGATAACAGTAAGCTAAAAACCGATCCTATGAAAAAATGATATCATTTTAAAATTCTTACAGAAATGATCATCATAAAATGACATTTGGAAGGTCGTCAGTACTACAAAGTTTGTGTACTACCGATGAGATCTTCATGTACGAGAGAGATAGAGCACACATTATTATATGCAGAAGTGTAGTACTAATATCAAAATCAAACCAAGTGTATCACTGTTTTATTTTGCGAAATCATCTTGCTAATGTGATATAAAAGGATTTAAAGTCGAAGGATTGATTTCACTGCACCGGATTTTACCCCATGCAGCTCTGTCCCTCTCCACAGAACTGTCACACCACCTGCCAAGAGTATTGCACGAACTCTGTAGCTCCGGCAAGAATCATTGGGGTCTAGGTAAAATGCACTTGTGAACAGAACAGCGAGGTTCGTATCAGACACACGCAAACCTATTGCCTTGCAGGTCGGCTCGGGCACAGCCAACGGCTGACGGAGAGCGAACCCAGTAAACGCTGGCTAAAACCGGACACATCGACGAAAGATAAGCACCAGATCTTCAAATGCTGCTGAAGATGTGACGAAACACACAAATGCTAAGGCTGCATGAATCAGATTTCCATATGAATGAGATTTATGGGGAAATCTGGTACATCGATCTGGGCGGTGATCGCGAGAGAGAGAGAGAGAGAGAGAGAGAGCGCAGATCAGTCCGGTTAAGTTTGTGATCATTTAATACATTAGACAGACACAAGTGTTTATCATAAGTAACTTGAGATATGTGTCCCTTACCTGTGTTATCACATTGCTCTGGAAGAAAGTTTCCATTTGCATCACATTTGGCAAACCACTGACCCTGGTAAACAATCATGGAGATGGCACATTGTGTAGACTTTCTCTGACAAGCAGTTGCACAGTGAAAAGCTGCAGGTATAAATATTGATGTCAGGTTAACATTGCAATGTTAATAATGATAGCATTGTGTTAGTTTTAAGAAACAATGAATGTAGTGCCCAATGGAATATTTTGTATGGGTTGCTGTATTTTCCTGATACGTTTTATAGTAGCGAGCTGCTTTATTCTGATTTCCCCATTTCTTAGACCAGTGTTCAGGGCCTGTTTCCAGTTCAACATATCTCTAACAAGCTTTTTCCAGTTTAAAGTAATAATGTCTAGAAAATATAAGTATCGTGTGCATATATAATTGTAGTTAACGAAGAGTTTTTTCGATAAACTTTACAATAATCCAGTTCTACATACACGATATCCTTTCTGTGGGCTCTGGTTCCCAGATCACATTTGATTATCGAAATTTCAAGTACCTATGAAGTCGGAGAAGGGCCCGTCTGCATGGCGAAGGACACCAATAAAACGGTAAATAGCGCTTCCACGCTAAAATCAGTCAGAAACGCAATGGTTAGTGCCCGAATTCAAAGCGGGCGAACGCAGAAGAAGAAGAAGCTCTGGTCGCTATTGATCTCGCACAGGTGACCCAGACATCTTATACGATGTTGTTAGAGAAAAGCGACCATGCTGGAAATCCGAGAATATTCCGGGATATCAATAGTACGATCTCTGTCGTTTTGCAACTTTTGATATAATCACATAAATAACTTGTTGGTAAATAATGAAGACAATCATGAGGATAATGATGTTACAACTAGATAATGTTTTAGATAATAATTACTTTGACTGTTATCGATGATGCTCGTCCATCACGGATGATGACCACACAAATTTTCATCCAAGGGAATGCAGTTACGCTATGTTTGTCTGTGTGTGCGCAGATGACTAGTGAGCCCGATACGGGCTTGAAATGTTCGTGTACAGTGTGGGCAAGGTAAACTTGCACTTGTGGGAAGTTTTACTGCCTTTCTGTTTTGACGGTTGTTATGAACCCTTGCAAAGTCTAATGAAAGAGTTGCAGCAGCAGTCATGTCTACAGAATTGGCGTAGATCAATGATAGTGACAGGAACTTGAATCCAAGAGTCAGTGCTACTAGACCTCTCGTGAATAAAGAGTTTTAAGAACCCCGAGGGAAGGACCGGAGCCAATCAATATGGTAAATAGGTAGACAATAAACAAGCAATAACGGCCTGCGTAAAAAAATGTACCAAGCACAAGATAAATTTATATTCGTACTATTTACTTCTAATAATGTTTTTCAATTTTCCTTCCTACATCGACAACTTCAATTAAAACACATTACAGACTTTAAATACAAAGTGAGTAGTTTTTTTTCCAGCAAATAGAAGAATAATTAACTAAATTTGACATAAATGCAATAAAGTAAATCAAATCATAGGACAAATGGCACTAATTTTGAAGTGTGAGCATGTCACCATAACCACTAAGAGTGCATTGTACAACCCGATCTTTATCCCGACATTATGATATCAGTGCCAAACCTGGACGCTGACATAAATAATAGAAGAAAACTAGTCACAACAGAAAGGAATGTCTACGCAGAGTGGTGGAAGTAGCAAGAAGAGATCGGTTTAGAAATGAAGACCTCAGGAAAAAAGTGGTTACAACATCAGTACGGAACTTTATCAAGAAACAACAAATTAAATGGTTCGACCAAGTAAGCAGATTACTAATAGACAGTAGTGTATCTCAAGGGGTAATGCTACTCTGATACAGTGTGTACAAATCAAAAAGGTCGTCCCCGTAAAAGGTGGACCACAGAAATAACATAGACAACGACAGACACCATATAAAAAAGCGCATACAAAAACCCGTTCCATAAATCTCTTCTTATCCTGACGCTGTGAGACAAAACAGGATTATAGAAAAGAAAAATATGTTTAACATTTTATTCTAGTGTATCAAGTATGGCGACTTACTGCTTACTTTTGGTAGAATTTTGGCGCGGTAGTGTGTATATTATTTGTTGTTAAGTATTGTGTCAACAACAAAATAATCAAATAAATATTGCATTAATATTACATGAGATTATCTATTTATTTATTCTTTAATCTTGTTTTGCCTTCCAGCGATAGGTCGAAAAAAGAGACACCTGGAGCGAGCCTTTCTATGCGTCTTGTCTTTCTTCCTCTTCTCTAGTCCTGATTTGCCTCACAGCTTCGGGATAAGAAGAGATTTCTAGAACGAGCTTTAGTGTGCGCTTCATTAGCAGTGTCTTTCGTCGCTTCTGTTATGTCTGAGGTCCCTACGTTCACATAAACCAGTTGACTTGGCGTTTGAAAAAATATAGAAAACGAAAAAAAAACTGGAACAACCAGTGGGCGTTAATCATCAGGAGGTATCGTAGTCAAAAGCACTGTATATAGAAGTACATTATAAGAATTATATAACAATAAAACTAGTACCTCTTTTCACCCCGACAACTCTCCGACTCGTGGTCTTGACCACGATATCTTGTACACATCTGTGTCCCTCGACGCCATTAACTACATTAAGAGAACACACCAGACCGGTGTCACAGATAGCGGTGTTCGGCACCCCAAGAATCTGTAGGTAGGTGCAAGTTTCACCTTCTACCTGTATGACAAACAAAGAAGTAATAATAATAGCCTTTAACATCATAACCATCACTATTACCATTATCATCATAATCATCATCGACATCATCATAACTGAAATTATCATCATATTCACTATTACCATGTAACCTCCATCGGTATATGCATGTATATACTAAGCACGTAAGGTACCTACGATATGTTTCATTTGATGCATCGCCAGTAGGTTATACCAAGAATATGGGTAAGTACAAATCTGCACTACACAGAAGCCAAGCTGACCATTTCGTAGAAGGGAGGGGTGATTCTCACATAATGAGTGGCTTTTTCAAATACTATGATAGATTGTGGACTTTCTGGTCAAAGTTCAAATTTTGTAATTAATTCTGTTTGAGATTCATCATCATCATCAGGTGCGTGCCGGCTGGCGTAGGCGATCATGGATCTCCACAAATCTCTGTCGTTGGTGCTTGCTATCAACTCAGATGTTGACGCTCTACTGTGCCATGAAGTCAGGCTATCCATCATTTTCTCTCTCTGTCTTCCTCTGTCTCGTCTACCCTCGATTTTACCGGTTATCACAATGTGACCTAAACCTCCCCTCCTCATCACATGCCCGAAAATTGATGACTGCCTCTTTCCATGATAAGCTTTCTCTGTGTCTTGATCTCATTCAATATCTCAACATTAGTCATTTTAGCAGTCCATGGAAATCTCATCATTCTTCTGTTTGAGATTACGGAGGGGTAAGATACGTCATTCATTTCCTGTGCAAAGCAATTTTTAATTGATTCATTGCTAATTATTAGCTTTGTCAAAAGAGACATGAATTGCTCAAAGTTCTGATCGTGAAAATTGAACAGATGATCAAAACAATTCCAACACCTTACCCTTTCGATCTATTAAACTGAATAATCAAATAATACAAGATTCATAAACTAATAATTAATTCCAGAATAACGAAAATTTGATGTCTTGATTTCGTCATAAGATGTTTTGTCTCGTAGCAGTGACGGATTAGCTCTATAGCAGAAGTAGCAAATGCTACAGGCCCCGCGTTTCTGGAGGCCCCATGCCTAGAGCAGAAAATGTTTAGCTTGTAAAATTACATGCTTACAAAGACGCATAAAGAAGATATATAAGTACGCAGAATGCATTCCCTGCTTTGCACATTCACTGAATTTGGTTGCTAAGTGTGCTGCAGTTGTGTTTTATTTTATTATCATACAAAACCTAGGGCCTCTTGGTAACATTTGCAACATGCCCGGCGCTGGCTCAATTCGGCACTGTCTAGTAGCCAACATGACAACAACACATGAAAGCATATGTGTGTGTATATGTATTAATATTTATCTCTCTTTACCTCTACTGTTATCTACTTATATATCTTTATATCTGTACCTATCTAAGTGTTTCTAATTTATCTATGTATCTATGTATGTATATGCATGTAAGGACAATATCTCTTACCCGTGCGCAAATATCGGAACACCCACAAAAGCCAGCATTATGAATAATATTGCCGTTGCAATTCAAATCAGGCTGCGTAACACTAGCACAGTAGTTTGGAGGACAAACAATGGCGCCGGCCAGGGACACGGCGGCAACAAGTACTACAAAGGACAGCATGATTCTTGTCTGCGGTTCTGGTATGTAAGTCTGTGGACAATGATGAAATTAGTATTGCAGTAACAGTAGGTATGTATTCACTTGAGAAGGCGTGACATACTAAACACAACAATAAAGTTGTTTTTAGTTCACATGGGCCTTCTCTGCAAACTCATACGGCAGAACGATCAACGAAGCCATTGATGCATTTAGTATGACAACAGGTAGCATGGCAATGGATGTGCTGGAGGTGACTAAGGCACTACTCCAAGTCACAATACTACACTCATGCGTGTATTCTGAGTGATTCATTGAGTATGATCTGAAAAGTGGAGGCTGGTTCGGTGTGTAAGCGATGCATTGAATCGCTGCAAGCGTTAACAATTCGCAGAATTACATCCATTTTTGTTCCGGGGAACATAGGTGTCGATGTCAATGAGAGAGTGGACATGGCTGACTCTGACCCCATATCAGGAGGGAGGAGTGCAATGAATAAAGCTTATATTCTGAAGCGCTCACAGAGTGTGGCAGCAAAGAGGATTTCCATCTAAACCAGCATTTCCCAAAGTGGGCGGACCGCCCCAGTGGGCGCTGAAGTGTTCTGGGGAGGGGGCGATAGTGGGTTCAGAAGAATTGGGGGGTTTCAGGCGATTAGGGGTTGGTGGCTTCTTAAAGAATAAATTAATAATATATATTAAAATAGTGAAACACGTACAAACAAAGTACTATAGTTTTACAATTCAAATATTAAAATACATTATTTTCGTGATTTTGCGATTGAATAATCATTTAAAATTTTAATTCACCTTATGCGTCTTACATGATCCATTTTTTCATCAATTTTCTATTTAATGCATATAATCATTTGAAAATTGACCATGTAGGACAGAAATATATATCAATTCTCTATGTCAAGAGAAAATAGAGCATGTATATATGGGGGAGGCGTTGGAAAACTGTTATAATGTGAGGGGGACGTTACAAAGTTTATGTTGTGCAAAGTGGGAGGTGGGCTGAAAAAGTTTGGGAATCTATGATCTAAACCAACCATCATCAACAGCTTATTACAAGAGCTTTGATTGAAGATTGGAGTGACCAGAAAAAACAACACAACAGGCATATGAGTAAGCTCATCAATCAATATCAAATTGGCACGGTTGAGATATTGCGAAGGAGACCGGAGCACCTACGGATATACCATGAGTGCAATGAAGATATTCCAAATTGAAATCGAAACAACAAAGTAAAGGAACCTTGGTGGTTGTACCACACAGCGATTTAGCCATTTAAAATGTTAGAATGACACATCTGATCAGCGATAAAATAGTTAGAGATAGATAAACATCCAAGAGATAGATAAACATAAAGATTGGAAGGACCAGAAAGAAAACAAACCAAGAGATAGATAAAATATCAAGAGATGATAAGAAATCAAGAGATAGATAGAATCCAGAGTAGATAAACATTTCCAAATGAAATAAAAACAAAACAAGAGTAGATAAACATCAGGATTAGATACATCAAAGATGTAGATAAACATTTTAAGAGATAGATAAACATCCAAGAGATAGATAAACATCCAAGAGATAGATAAACATCCAAGAGATAGATAAACATCCAAGAGATAGATAAACATCGTTGTCATATTTTGATCAATAATTCTAATTTGTGTTCTTACCTCATTCAATCTAATGATCACTATTTGTTGCTGTGTCGTGATCATCAATTATCTTGTACTGGGCATAACTTTGCCAATCTAACAGTTCTTCAGAATGTATGTCTCGTATAAGTCAATTGTTTCGTTTCTGCTGCCCTCATGATAAAATCATCAGTCACATCCTAATCCATCTTCTTCGTGGTCTTCCTCTTTTCTTTGCCGGATGCCTCTTTCTATAATGGTTCAGTTTAAAGGGTTTAAAGCAGAAGGATTGACTTCATTGCACCGGGTTTTACCCCATATGGCTCGGTCCCTCTCCGCAGAAATGGCACGCCACCTGCCGAGTATTGCACAAAGCACGAACTCCGTAGCTCAACAGCAATCCTGGGTCTCTGGAAAAACTGACTCGTAACGAAAGCCGCGGTCGATTCAACCCACAACTTTGACTCGAACAAGGCTAACCATAACCGCTACCCAACCCTTAACCGCTTAACCACTTAACCACTTAACCGCTAACCTAACCGCTTAACCACTTAACAGCAACCACTAACCGCTTAACCACTAACCGCTAACCACTAACCACTTAACCGACCCAACCCTTAACCACAACCCTTAACCCTAACCGCTTAACCTAACCACTTAACCGCCAACCCTTAACCGCTTAACCACCTTAACCGCTTAACCACTCAGCCGCTTAACCACTAGCCCTAACCCTTAACCACTTAACCCAACCACCTTAACCACTAACCACTTAACCACTAACCCTTAACCGCTTAACCGCTTAACCACTCAGCCACTCAACCACTTAACCACTTAACCACTTAACCACTTAACCGCTTAACCACTCAGCCACTCAACCACTGAACCGCTTAACCACTCAGCCACTTAACCACTTAACCGCTTAACCGCTTAACCACTCAGCCACTTAACCACTTAACCGCTTAACCACTCAGCCACTTAACCACTTAACCGCTTAACCACTTAACCACTTAACCACTTAACCACTTAACCACTTAACCGCTTAACCACTTAACCGCTTAACCACTCAGCCACAGAGACCACCTCCAACTACTTCTATTTTCTTATTGTTATTCGTAGCATCAGCCAGTTTTCTTTGAAGTTTAAATTTTTTTTCCTGAATAAATCTATTTGTTCTTTTTTTTTTTTTACCATGGTATTCGGAGGACTCTTCTATAACATTTACATTGTAAATCCATGCTTTTCCACTGACTTGTTAAATGTCCTTGTTTAGTTTCCATACGTTGTTATTGTGAATATGCGTGATCTTAGTATTGTAATCTTTTTGACCTTTCAGTTACATTTCGTACTGTTTTTAGTTAGATGTTTGTAAGGCTTTGCTTGTTTTTCTTTTAATTTCCATCAACGCATTTCCCTTTCTTGTTAGCAGTGAACAGAGATATTCATAACCTGTTGTTGACCACTTTGAACAAAAAGATAACGTTCTTGATTGTAATAAGACTTCTGTTGTGTGAGATTAATTTGAATTATCATCTAGGAGCTAACTCTTAATTATTTTTAAAACTATTTGTTGCCAACACGCCATGATACAACAAAAGACAACGTTACGTGGTGAGAGCAGGTGGGGTGAATGCTTAGACTTTTTCATAATTTCCCTGGGCACGAGAAGACAAAACAGTGATTGACAAGTCTTGTAGCGACTTGTACGTACGGTTAGAACAAAATGTCTCTATCTGTGAACATTCTTCCAATAGGTTGTGTCTCAAGTCTGATCCATAGCGTAAATTTTCATTTCTACCGTTCCCTTCAGGTTGCCTTAGATGTGTATTTTTTTCCGTCTTCCCTCTGGAGTCCGCAGCATTGTAGCTCATTGAGTAGAACTTTCCATTTACAACGCACTGTCGGTTGGTAATCTGCTTATGTCGTCGAACCATTTAATGTTTCTTGATAAAAAGTCAGTAATATATTATAAATGCAGTTAAAATGGTGTCTGAGTATGCTGTGCAGGTCTGCAACTACTGTTAAATAATCTTAGAGTTTATGCTACAAATACACAACCCTGGCTCTGCTATCTTATATATGTGGTGAAGATTATGTCGCAGTATGTTGAGCAGGAAGGACGCAGTAACTAAGTTACGGCAATATGCAGGATTATAAATGGTTCAACCGACAATTGTAGATTAGATTTACAACAAATGCACAGTTTCATAAACACAGGAAAAATAAAATAAATATAGAACGGATGAAAGTATCATTAAAATAAAAGGAGGGTTAAATCAATCACGATCGAGGAAGAAATCAATCAGATAGCCACCACGCGACGTCTACCAAAATATGAGATTAGAACAAGTTGTCACTGCGCATCGGAACTGTACAAATCGACTTCGTAGTCGCGAGTATACAAAATTAGAGGGAAACTCACTGGTCCAGTGAAACAACACTGACAATAAAGCTACACGACTTCTGTATGAGCTACAAGAGACAGTGATGATTATACAAGAGACAGTGATGATTATACAAGAGACAGTGATGATTATACAAGAGACCGTGATGATTATACAAGAGACAGTGATGATTATACAAGAGACAGTGATGATTATACAAGAGACAGTGATGATTATACAAGAGACAGTGATGATTATACAAGAGACAGTGATGATTATACAAGAGCCAGTGATGATTATACACGAGACAGTGATGATTATACAAGAGACAGTGATGATTATACAAGAGACTGTGATGATTATACAAGAGACTGTGATGATTATACAAGAGACAGTGATGATTATACAAGAGACAGTGATGATTATACAAGAGACCGTGATGATTATACAAGAGACCGTGATGATTATACAAGAGACAGTGATGATTATACAAGAGACAGTGATGATTATACAAGAGACAGTGATGATTATACAGGGTGTTCAAGATAAAAGTAGCCCAATTGACTAATAAAAGCCTGTAAATTGGGCTACTTTTATGTTGAACACCTATACAAGACAGTGATGATTATACAAGAGACAGTGATGATTATACAAGAGACAATGATGATTATACAAGAGACAGTGATGATTATACAAGAGACAGTGATGATTATACAAGAGACAGTGATGATTATACGAGAGACAGTGATGATTATACAAGAGACAGTGATGATTATACAAGAGACAGTGATGATTATACAAGAGACAGTGATGATTATACAAGAGACAGTGATGATTATACGAGAGACAGTGATGATTATACAAGAGACAGTGATGATTATACGAGAGACAGTGATGATTATACGAGAGACAGTGATGATTATACAAGAGACAGTGATGATTATACAAGAGACAGTGATGATTATACAAGAGACAGTGATGATTATACAAGAGACAGTGATGATTATACAAGAGACAGTGATGATTATACAAGAGACAGTGATGATTATACAAGAGACAGTGATGATTATACAAGAGACAGTGATGATTATACAAGAGACAGTGATGATTATACAAGAGACAGTGATGATTATACAAGAGACAGTGATGATTATACAAGAGACAGAATTTACTGGGTCAAAATTTATACAAGAGACAGCATTGAATATGTAGACAATATTTCAAACGAAAGGAGAGAAAGGATAAAATAGTTGACTGACGAAAGAAACATAATTAAATAATAATTTTGTATTTGGTTGAAGTCAAGTTTTAAACCTAGTTAATGTACACATATGTGAAATATTTGAATGTAGAAACTAAAATGACGAGAATGCAGATCGGTCGTTAAATCACATATGTTTATAATACATACCGACTTGATAGTAGACTGTTTCAGACTTCTTGAAAGGAATAAATGAACAAGTAACCTAGCATTTTATAGATCAAATCTGCTTTATCTATCACGTTTAATTCTTATCTAGGACAAAAATCACTTCCAGCAGGAAGTTGTGAGGGTAGGGGGAGCTTTCATGAAGATTATATATGTACAGTACTTGATAGTGTACTGAATGTTGTAGTGGAAGTCGGTTAATCATCTTTAAGTTCATTTTCTGTTATTGGTTGTCCGTGTCAGAATATAACAGCAAGTAGTAAGACCAATGACTGCGAGCATATCTCTTTTCTTCAAAACATGTTGCAGCGAAGTTAACTAATTACACCTGGTTAATTAATTACCTGTCAGGTAATTGACCAACGAAAATTGGCTACATATCAAGAGCTTAGCGAAAGAACATTGACTTTATACAAGAACTTAACAAAGAACATTAACTTTATACAAGAACTTAACAAAGAACATTTACTTCCTACTCTAAAAACTTACGAAAAACTAAAAAATTTGATTTGAAAAAAGCTTGACCAACGAACATTGGCTTGCTAATAAGAACTTGACGAAAAAACATTAGTCTGACACTAAGAGCTCTTTCCGTTGCTCAAGTCAAATATAAAAGAATCCCCATATTTGTTGTACATCATTGGATCCGTCTCCGCATCGAAGGTTGGCTGCAATAGACCTCCAACATCTTCTGTCTCTTTATGTTACACTTAATACTATAATTCACATCGAATGTCCTCTACTACTGCACTTATGTCAGCCCGATTGTGTGGCCCAATATAGATAAATCATTAGACAGTTTAATTGAATACAACAGTGTCTATTAAGTTTGCTAACGGTCACGAAAGGGAGCAAATAACGCAATTCTGCTAACACAAGCAGGACGTGGGCATTGTCCGTAACATTCTGGATATGAAAAACTCGAAAAGTTAGCCTCGACGCGACATGCTTATTTCAGTGGCCGTAATTTTGTATTAATTTTACATTTAAATTCATATAAGTTATGTTATCTAATGCAAAACATATGATAATTTCATAAATAATTGTAAAAAAAAATATATTATATATTTGTAAGATGTCTAATCTCGTTGTTTGAAGCACGCTTATTTTCTAACCGGCACATTTGAACCTACGCCATTTTGTCAAAATAGTCTTGACTTCGTTTCAACTTGCTCCAGCCAAAATCGAAATATTTTTAATTAAATGGATTCTAACAACCCAAATTACTGTCCTGATGAAGACAACAGTGAATCTTCAAATTTGTTAACATCAGAAGTTGACATATCCGAAGCGGAGATGGAAAATATAACAAAAATATCCCTGAACACTGTCGCATTGAACAGGTAGGAGTTTACGTTTTCGCCATTAGACTTACCTATGTGAAACTGAAACTAACATTGTTTTTGTTATGGGACTATGGTGGATTCTGTGATAATAATATGTTGTCTTGTTAAATAAATTAGCAATGTTGATGAGTTATATTGTTATAAATGCTAGAAAAATAAGTTATTGATATTTAATATGCTTAGCAACTGGTTGCTAGGAGAAAGCTATAATTTGTTATTCAAGATACAGGCTTCTTGTTTACGCTATTGTACTTGTTAGATCTTGTTTATTTCCACGTTTTTGTGATTTTCAGGTCAGATGCAATGTTCCTACACTATGTATGTTTGTATGAATGTTAAAATTATTTACTTATTCCTATATGCTAACAATTATATTTGTTTCTATTTTTGTCAAGCCCTGTAGGACATGACCAGTCCTACGACAATCTTGACTGTGGTCCAGAAGATACATTGCCACCTTTTCGACCTGCAAGGCTCCCTGGTCTGCATCTGCCAGATGTCATAACAAGAAACGATCATCGGCAGTATCTCACCCCTCGTAAGTAATTATTAACAATAGGGGAGTGTATGGCAATTTTTCTCATGGCAATTTTTCTCATCTTACAGTATGGAAAAGATGTGATTGATAAGTGCATTATGACTGATTTTGTGATTGATAAGTGCGTTATGACTGATTTTAATGTATGTAAAACTGACAACTGTGTGTTCATGTTATTCACATTGTGTTAACTGCTTTTCCATGCATTTTGTAAAGTAGTATTGCAGGTTTTGATTCTGAATTCCCAGTCAGTGTATTTTAACTAAAATAATTTCACAAATATAATGTTTTAAAAATCTTTTTTCTCATCTACAGTAAGCTTCTTCAAGCTGTATTTTTGTACAGAATTGTTGCAGCAAATGTGCAATTTTACCAACCAACAAGCAGCGCTGCAACAGGGCACACAAAACCATCATATGGTACATGGACAGACCTACATGAAGAGGAACTTTTAAAATTTGTTGGTCTGCTCATGTACATGAGTCTAGTACAGGCTCCAAATGTAGAGTTATATTGGTCTAGTAAGCAACTCTTTCATGGTTTGTGGGCTAGGGCTTTTATGCCTATAAACCGATATAAAATAATTCAAGCATTCTTGAAAATCTCCAATCCTGAAACTGAGCGAGCTAACGACAAACTAAAAAAGTTAGGTTAGGTCATGATTTTCTTAGGATGAAATGTATGAAGTTTTGGCAGCCGCATGAGTGTATTAGTGTAGATGAGAGAATGGTTAAGAATAAGGGAAGATATGGGTTTAGACAGTACATCAAGGATAAGCCAACTAAGTGGGGGATGAAATTATGGGTGGTTGCAGATTCAATAACGGGATATACATATAATTTCGATGTTTATACAAGGAAAGACGCAGCTCGCTCAACTCAAGGATTGGGATACGATGTTTTTTATAAATTATGTAGATCTATTTTCCAGCAAGGGTATCGAATTTTTATGGATAATTTTATACTTCTTTTCATTTATTTGTAGATTTATTAAAGGTGAAGACTTTAGCAAAACTATTTCAGGAATACCACCGCCAACATCAGGATATTCCGGAACTGGTCAGACCGAAGAGATATAGTCAGTTAGATTTTACTATAGAGTTAATTAAAGAGCTAGCTAACTTTGATAAAGACATTCAAGTTCCCTTGCTGGATAATAGAAGTAAAAATGTTCTCAAATAGTACCTGGTCTTAGAAAAAACTCAAAAAATTGTGTTAGATGCTATAGGATTAGAAAAGTTGAAAAGAAATCAAAAGTTTTTTGTCAGATTTGTAAAAAAAAGTTTCTGTTTTAATCAGATAAGAAATTGCCTGGTTGATGAACATTCTGTGCCTGGGTCAGATGAACGTTCTGTGCCTGGGTTACCTTGAGTCATGTTTGCAAGATGCCAGATAACTTTTTTCCTGTCTATTTTGTATATCACATATCATTGTTTACTCATATTTTGTTCAATAATATCTTTTACTTGCTATGGTTAGAAATTATATACCTATTTAATGTTTATGTATCATACTATAGGTGTTAGTTCTTTATGGGCTGCTTACTAGACCAATTCGGCGTCATTTTCTCTTTTATGTCATATTTATTGACTTTTTTCTTTAAAATATGAAAATATGCATGTCTTGTAAATTTTATGATTACTGCCTTTCATATTGTCCAAACATGTTCAATTTCAGATATGTCCTGGATAAATGAATATTCTAAAAGACTGTAATAAAAGATTTCATTATATTTCTCATACTTTTTTTTTCTTCTTTGTGATTGTAAAATTATTTGTCATTTGTAGAAAAATCTATTTTTAGACTTTTCATAAGTAGGTCACGAATATCATAAATTACATCACACATATTTTAAAACCACATATCCAGATAACCCATCCAATTAGCTTTCCAACCATATATAACATGCCTATTTTCAATGCAAAGAATGTGTATGTTTGCTAAATATAGAGCAGGACATCAAAAATATCAAAAAACCTTAAAAACCTGCCAATGGTTAAGAGTTATTCGTCTTATCACAGGTGTCGTTATCGTAAAGATTATTTAGTAATACATGCTTTCTTCTTTTTTTTTTGTAATGTGACACATTTGTTCTTCGCAAGGTGATGTAAGTGTTTTTCAGGACAGTATATGCAGCAAGTCGTTGTCTATTGGAAGTAAAAAAAAAAGAGTCCTTCAGTTCTACACAAAACCAGTAAGCCTACGGGCATATGGATATGAGTAATGGGTAATAAATAAACCCACCGAAAAATCTCCAGAGGCCACAAAGATCTGGTTTTACAGAAGAATGCACAGTATCCCATGAACTGCTAAAACGGCTACTATTAATGTTCTGAAAGATATTAAGGCACAGAAACAACTCATTATCAATATAAGAGAGAGACATTCGTCATTCCGTTGACATGCGGTGAAAGAGGGAGGGTTCGAACACACAGTGAAAACTGGAAAAATCAATGGGGAGACAAGACAGAGAGAGAAAGTAACGGACAACTGAGCTTCATTGCATGGCGGTATGTCAACGGTCGAGCTGATAGGTAGTATTCGGAGTAGACGTTTGTGGCGATCCATGATAGCCCACGTCTGCCGGCATGACACATGTTGATGGAGATGCAGCACATATAATAATAGTCAAGCTAGTGCAGACAACTACTGCAATTAGTTCGAAAGTTCTCGTGTTTACAATACGACATACATGGAAATCGATTAAGAAATCTAACACACAGAGCTTGATTAACTTGAATTGTTAACATTTTAACATATTAGACAAGTTTGAAAAGACAAGTGTGTGGTGTGTGTGTGCGGGAAAGGGGGTCTTTGTAACTACGTGATTGTTCAGCCGTTTGCCTTGCGCTACGAAGGTCGAGGGCATTATTCGTGCAATACTTTCAGCAGAAGACATGCCATTTCTGCGGATAGAGATTGAGCCATATGGGGAAACACGGTGCAATGAAGTTGAAGTCAAATTTTCTACTTTAGATCTTTTAGAATAGAATAGAAGTAGTTTACAGCATTAAAAGAGCCATTACAAACCATCTTGGGCCATTGCTACGGAGTTCGTGCATTGCAGATGAGATCTTTCTGTGAAGAAAGAGATCGGTACACACATGGTTACTCACCGAAGTGCAATGATGGTCCTATCATCAATCAATTTTGCAATGGTGTTAGGGGGTACGTCAATACCCAGCAAAACATACATGTTTGGGTAACGTTTGAATAACTCCGTTGCCAAAGATGAATTTCCCTTGCTTATATCTGTCTGCTGAGAGGGGATCAACCATTGCGTCTTCTTATAAGTGTCTTCGAGGTTGTAAGAGAGTCACGTGTAAGTCTCCTCAAGAGAAGAAGACTTTCATGTTTTTTGGCATAGTACACACCGATACATGGCGTCAACGGTCTCTCTATTCGATTGGAAAGAAAGTTGTGGAAATATTTCCAGGAATATTTAAAATATGTCATCATGAGCGAGATCTGCAGAGTGTGAGAAGTAGAAGCTTCAATGTCTGGTTAGAAGCTATAGAAATGGAGTTGGCCTGGATCAACTCTAACAGCCTCCCTATGATCAATAAGATATGATACCATGCTACAGTATAACTCCAGATGTGGTACGTTAAAGTGGAGTTTCTCTGTTTGCAAAAAAATATACCCATGTGTTCGTACACATTTTTGCCCTGTTGAATAATATGCATACACTTTTTTTCAAAATTCGGATATGTCTTAATTCCTTACCTCAATATACATGAGATCAATGCCATAGTCCTGTTGTAGATTGACTACAAAACGTTAGTCCCCTATTTAAGTTGAGCACATAAAAGAACCACTGACAGTTTAAATTCAATAAAAGTAGGATGAAAAACATTTGCCTGGCAAGATTATTTTTCTTAAAATTCCTATAGAACTCGTAGACATTTTCACCAATCTCACAATTACACTATGGACCATCGCCGGTGCTGCTGAGTTTGAATACTGCATTGAAATCTTCCTATGTAAGAAAGTGATCAAAGCACACAGCTATTCACCGAAGTGCAATGATAATAGTTGTTAGAATCTTGTGCAGGAGGTAGGATGGTCAATTCCTTTCCTTACGTGCGAAACGTCAAGGGTGAGATTGAACCCACAACCATCTTGTGTCCTGCGTTGATAGACGGATGCTTAAGCATTACGGTAATCCATCTAACAACGTATACTTACTTTCAGATGATATTTTTGTATTCTCATGTTTCTGAACATTCTCTTGCGCATTTCTTCAACTGTAAGTGCGCTATTATAAGTAATGTGCATATAATATTTGATCTACTTTACCCCTTACTTCACGAGAAAATAAAACAGAATTTGCAACAATCACCAACTGCACCTTTATAATAAATTAACCATGAATAGTTTTAACCACTTTAATTGAAGTGATAGATTTCTCTCACTAAACATTGGAATACAACATATTTAGAAGGTATCCATTCATATTTTACTGCTTGTAACGATGCACAACCCTGTCAGTGTGAAGACTTTAAAATACCATGCACTACATGCCCAAAACCTGCTTTATTCTTAAAAAACGTATACACTGAGGCTGAAAATTGTTATGTTCTGCATTTTAGTTGGTTTTCTTGCTGCAAAATATTTGACTGATAAAAATTTAGTATTTTACTGTTTTAACTGACTTTCTTCTGTTATTCTTTAGTTTTATATAAAATTCAATGTGCATGCAAATGTAAGAATGGTAAAATACCAACCAAACAGACACAATAAAAAATAATTATTCATATTTTTCTTTGTGCATCATTTTCGCACCAATTTTTCACTGGCCTTTATTTTCATACCAACCAACATCATCAGAGTCCATGTGAAGTAAATAACAAGTTTATTAAATGAAATGTAAATGATCTGTATCACAAATCCCACTTTCATCCATACATTGAACTAATTATGAATAGTTTAAAAGAAAACAAGTAGTAGAAAAAATTACAAAAGAAACAGATCATGGAATGATGAAAAACAGCAATCTATCAAATGTAAATCTTACAATACTGGAAGCAAACAAGATCTACAAAACTAGAAGACACTATTAAATTCTGCGAGGGGAGAGAAATTATGAAATCTAAGTATCACTAAGTATTGTTAATTCTTCAACAATGTTCCTACTTATATTTGACAACTAAATTGTGACTAGGTTCAATGGTTAAGGTAATGCTATAGGATTGGGAAAAGTTGGAGACCACAACATTTTAAAATGAGATGACCAGCTCATATCTTAATTTATTTATTGGAATAAGCTCTATGAGTCAGGAACCCATTTACACAACATGCCTAACTGGAGTAGGATCCAGAAGTCTATTTAATACATAGTCAGAGCTCACTCTCAGAATATGGCAGCTTGGAGTAAAGGTTGTGTAGCAATTTGAATTATGCAGAAAATAGATACAAAATTAGTTTATGAACATATCATAGCATATAGATTGAAATAGAATACAGTCTGCAATAATTAAAATGAAAAGAATATGCAAGAAAACCATACATGTCAACTAGTAAATTTTCACACAAACTGTAGGGGTTCCTTTGGTTTCAACAATGTGTGTCCATAGGTTTTTCCTGCACATTTTTTATCCTTCCAAATTCACATCACTACCACCGTTGTTCGTAATTCAAATGAGGTGTGTGAGCAAAAATGCAATTTTGTATATTTAACCTTGGCCAGGATCATGTGCCTATCAGGAATAGTTCTACTTATTACAGACGTAGACTATCCAAGTATATGCTTTTGTATTATAACAAAATAAGTCTAGATTATATTTATCTCTCAAAGATGTTCTCACCTTGTCGGGGTGGGACAGGTTGAGTTTCACAGTGACGTATTGAGAGTTATAATAATTTTAGTGTAACTACCAGAAGGGACCTTCAAAGCTAGACAGGTCAAATGGTAAGAAACATATCAAGAGAGAAACACCCTGGTTCTCCAAGTTGGGGTTCAAAGCATGGGACTAACAGCCCAATCTATGTGAAACATTTATTAGTGTTAAGAAACAGATATCAAAGTAAACAAACTGGATGTACAAAAATGGGAAACAACCCTGGAACGGAAAAAGAGATAAATGGAGATGTGTGATATCTGCAGCAATGAACCTCAAAGGCTTCGAAAGCTGAAGGAGAACAAGATTATACTTAGACTGACATTCCTAGTACCAATGTAAATTATCCTTTATTCAACCATTGATAATATTATAAATAAACTTTAGCTCTAAACGTTCTTTTTTTGGCAGCACATATGGCAGATATTTATAAATTTATCTTTGAATACTGATTATTTGAAACAAACCTTATCATCTTCATTCATGCTCACTTTCTTGTACATTATATTAATTTAGAATAGTTCTAGATCTATTACTATGGTCTATTCCAAAACCCGCGAAAGTGGCTCTGTGGACTATAATCACATGCTCACCGAGATCAATAAGTGATGTTTTAGAGCTCCAACCGCACTATAAATGGGAGAATACTGCAGTGATGACAAATGAACCCTACCTGGGTAGTAGTCTCCGCAGCACTAAGCATAGCACTACAAGCCTGGTGCTGTTGGAGGTTTCTGGGTTAAAAAAAAGCTCGGTGCTCCCCTTTGCACTATAGCAAAAAGAGTGAAAATTCATAATTCCTGGGGTTCAAAGAAGAAGAAGAAGGAGAAGTCTATTTTGAACATTGTGTATGAAATAGTTTAACCTTTATACTCTTAGCTACAAATGACACTGAATGCTCTCTGTCATTTAATAGAAAATATGTAAGCAATTGTTGTGCCCTAAATAAAACTTTGCCAAGCAGAGCCCATTTTCAAATTTAATTTTTAAAATTCATGTTATATAACAATGTGTACATTTTCTGTTACTATATCTAAGCCCTTAATGGGAAGATGAATAAAAAAAAAAAAAAAATTAATGGGAAGATGAGGTTTAGAATATTTGGTGACAAAAGTGAAACACAAGAAAGGAGAGATCATGGAAGGCAAAGAGAAGATGTTGGATGGTCCGATCAATGTCAGAGCTGATTAACTGCCCTAGGGAGAGAGGGTATGGAGAGACATGATTGCCTATGCTGGCAGGCATGAAATCTGATTGATTGAAATCCTTAATCTTTGAGTTGGAGAATTATGTACAGCTTCTAATTACTTATTACATAGTTGTTGTTTTTTTATCTTGATGTTGTAAAATGTTTCTGAACTCAAAATAATATATCTGAACAAAATATAAAATCTATGAATATGTCAAAACTCTGGTTGCTTTCAGAAGTTGATACACACAGTCAATGAATTGAAAGTTTGTTTCATTGATCCTGGTTTGTGCATTTTCACTTGTGATTGTGGCCACGAGATGGTAGAGATTAGATCTGAACTGAAAAAATATGCAATACAAACAATTCAAATTATGTTAGATAAACACATTCAGTGACATATTGTTATTTATTTTGTGTGATGAGCTACTGACATTAACTTGAATGTTTTAATTTCATCAGTTAAAGTATTCTTAAATTACATGTTAGATGAGACAACTGTAGGGAAACCATTGTATCATTACTAACATGACATGAAGAAAGGAAAGTAGAATTATTTCATAAATTGAGAGATGATCTATGATTTGTTATTTTGCGATCAGTTTTCTATGTTTAGACCAAACAGTGAGATGAGTTGCCTCCATGAAACCAGTTGTCAGCAGGGGTTCTTGCTTTCCACAATTTTTCTTTCTAATTAGTCTTGCAATGCCAGGTTTCAGATCTGGAAGTTTTCTATACTTTATGTTTCTATACTTCCTGCTGACCAGCCAACAGTTATTTATGCTTCCAAGTACTTAAAAGTCTGTACATTTTCTATTTTTATCCATTCAACGTATTAGTATGTTTTTGATTATTATATCTATTCATTAATATTTCTTTTTTTCCTACTGTTTATACTTTTAGCATTGCAGAAAGAAGGCAGATGTAATTTTCTGGACATTGCAAGGTGTTAGGCCTGATATGGTGTTATATTGAATTTTGTTAGCGTATCTTTGACTCCTTCCAATCATCTGTTTTTCAGTCTCCCTCTTGTTTTATAGTTTTATGTTCTCATACAGTATGGTCTTGCTGCAGACTGGTTATGATTCATTCTGACAAAATTTCCAAAACATTTAATTCTTTATGTATGATAAAATCATTGACTGGTCTTGTTTCAATGATTTTTCTCAGTGCTTCATTTCTTATATGATCTCTCCTTGTCTTGCCTGCACCATTTTGTCCACGTCTTATCTCGCATAATGTGATTTAAAAAAATTAATATCTTTCAAAAACTGTCCATGTCTGGCATTGGCATTATAGTGTAGGTTCAAAAAGGCCATCTAATAATTTTTTTCTTTGTTTTGCGTTCACCAAAATCTCACTTTCTTGTGTTGGTTACCATTCCTTATCTAAGACAGCACACTTCATCTAAGACAGCAAGGTTACATTTCAAATAAAAATAAATGCTTCAAAAAGAAATAGTCACCATTGCTTCATTCTGACTTTCTTCATTAAAACTCTCTTCATATTCTGACAGTTTCAGCTTTACTACTCTGCGCTTGGTGGCCATATATACAGACCACTCTTCCTGTGATAAAAGAAACAGATCTCAATGTAAACATCACAATCTTACTGTAAATAAAAACCAGTCACAGACTATCACAAAGAAGAATGAACTAATCATAATGTAATATATGTGTCAATTTTCAAGTTCTCTGTAATTATATATGTATTTTGTCTTCATACACATTGTCGTGAGGAGAGTCTGGACAAATGTATTAGACCGCGGCTCCCATGTGGGAGACCTGTGCTCAATTTACAGTAAGGTCAAGGATTTTTCTGTTGTGTGCATAAATGAAAAATCCTAACTTGTACAAAAAGCAAAGGGTTTTAAAGCTGAAGGATTGACTTCATTGCACTGGGTTTTACCTCATATGGCTCGGTCCCTCTCCGCAGAAATGGCACACCACCTGCCGAGAGTATTGCACAAACACGAACTCCGTAGCTCCAGCAACAATCCTAGGGGTCTCTGGACTTGTACATAATTTCTTCTTCCAAATAACAGCATACACAAGAAACAGCTTCATGGCAACTGCACTAGCCATGCGGTCATTAAATTCCTCAGGCTCTCGTCCCACCTGTCCTACGTTGTCCTAAAAAGCGGTACTACAGGCAGTAAGTTTTTCTTTTTTCTTTTTTATACACATTGTTGTTAAGTCATGTAAACTAGAATACAATGCATTTGTCAAAGGCTACATGCAGTATAGTGTAATTGCAGTTGACAAAGCCTATATTACTGTAAATCTTGAAAGTACTGACATCTTTGCTTTAAGGGGACTTTCATAGATACTAAGTCCCTTTTAGCTAGTTCAAAGTGACAGTGGCAGCATAACTCACAATAATACCAGCGATAACTCGAGTACTTTTAAACTCATCTAGTCTGGGTAGCAATGTTTAGCTGGGTAAACTAGGAAATCAATGGTACTTAGGTTTGAACCATTCATACAGAACATTAAATCCAAAGCCCAGCTAATATGCCATGCCAGCTTCCAACATCCATACTAACTACATAAAATTCACAGTAACTATAGTTGTTTCTTCTTCTTCTTTGCGTTCCAGCTATAGTTGTTTCAATTCACACTAGCTTCAGTAGTTGCTAACATATTTCTCCTGTTATAATTCTGAAAGCTCCCTACAACTTTTACACTAAATAATACTTAACTACCACTGACTGCAGATCATACCATAGCATTTAATTAGTTTGGCCATGGTCCACACAGTGCATTATGTGTTTTCTCATTGTAAAATGTGGACACAGTGTGTCTTTCCTTTCAGTAGTTTATGTGTTAAGATTAAGTCATCATTGCATGCAGATGTGGTTATATTAATGTGTGTTCACATGTTTTACTTACAGTTAAGTGAGCATTGCATATGTGTATGTGTGTTAATATGTGTTCACATATTGTCTTGAGATTAAGTGAGCATTGTATTTATGTGGGCATGTATGTGTATTATTTCTCTTGAAGACATAAATTGAGAATGCACATGATGTTAAATAGTTTTTTTTTAGATAAAAACGACTACAGCACATCAACAATTACTTGTTCCCACATTTTAAATTCTCATACTCAAAGTACATACTTCCATCAGATGACCATCCTCCATTGCTTCAGCTCCTTGGAATATGATCTCACCACTTCCTCTTTCACTATTCCACTTTGACCATGCATACGCCATTGATGAGGCAGTTAGTGCCATCTGTTGGTACATACGCTCCTCAACAAGAGGATGCTGAGTTTTTGTGGAATGGAACAAATAATTTATGATGCATATTTTTAACAATGCTTTGTTAACTAATCGATACACAACAAAACATTTTTTTTAAATTCCTATTTTCTAAAGTTACAAATATTTAGTAGGAATGAATAAACTAAAAATTATTTAACGCTGCATGGGGATGGACAGAAAACATTATGATATATTTATTAAAAAATAAAACATGTAAAAAAAATAGTGCACCTTAATAATAGATTCTTCTGAACACTAAAGCAAGGAATGATATGATCTTTACTGTGAGGAAGTCTGTTGGAGATTTATGCCAGTTTATCTTGAGAAAATTGACTTTTTCATCTTCAGCATATCTTTGAGATTTTAAGAGAGCCATGAAAATTAGATTGTAAGACTGTAATTAAGACATTGAAGAAAATGTCACAATATAGTCAAGAAGCCTTCTGAGATTTCAAAGAAAGTTCTGGATATCTAACGAAGTCTACAGGAGATCCATCAACCTGGAATTGAAACTACAAACTCCACTGCCGGGTACAGGGATCTAGGAATCAAACTCATACTTTCTCAAAGATTAAAAACAACATAAACAACAGTTATGTTGTTGCATGGTATCAGATTTGATTGATCATAAAGGAGGCCTTCAGAGCTGACTCATGTCCAATTAAAGTACAGACAAAGGAAAAATTAACAAAGTCTTCGTACTGATCGGGCCTTCATCAAGATACAACAAAACATGCAAAGTAAGCAACCACCTTTTGTCTAAATTTCTTAAAATGAATAAATGAATCTAAAGGATGACAGAAAATATAGCAAAATATTGTATAAACAGCTCACCTTGTGTTGAATACTGACAAACTTTGATGAATCTTCACTTGGAAAAATATTGATACCTGCTTTCTTCATTATCTAGATTCACAAAACAAATGTTTCAAATAAATGAATATTAAATTATATTATGTTGACAAAAATGTTTAATTAGAAGTATAGGAGGGCATGAGAATGTTAATTACCTGCAAACTTACAACTAGCTTCAGATAATTAAAAGGTTCTGCCTGTTCTAATGAATAACTTAAATGTAGATATATTTCATTATCTATAAACTTTGATCATAATTCATGAAGTGATTAGTTGAAGAAGTGTCATTGTACATATCAACCATTTTCCAAGTTTAATCCCTCAGAAAATTTAGATGTTATAAAAAATAGAGTATAAAGTACCTCACAACAACAAGGCTTAACATTTTGGGGTAGGGTTATAACTTCTCATACTCATTAATTTATGCCTTCCGTAAGTCAGCAAGCGAAGCACGTTTTTTTCCTGCTGAATTGAATTGAGAATGTTTAAACTGGGAAATTATCATATTTTCTTTTGCCATCAAAGAAGGTGCTCTAACTCTTGACGATGGAAAAAATGTTTAATCTCCATATTGTGTGACTTAAAAATGATATACAAGATATGGAAATTAAAGGTGAAAGATCAAAATACAAAGTTGGTAAATAATTTTACTGTACTCTGTCTTATTATAATTTATGAAAACAAGTAATTTCCCATATATTATCTTGTTATTTTTGCTTATTGTGCTTTAAAGTGCTTCTCTAATCACAAATTGCTAAATTTTATGTTAAATTTTATGTGAACAGTTACAGAAGTATTTACAATAATGAGTTCTGCAGGTGTGACCCATTTGTCTCTGACTGACTTCAACTCTGGCCTGTCTCGTGGTTGACAAAGACAACACAAAGAATCCTGAAAATGTCAAACATTTACATAGTTAACAATGAAATAACAAAAATACTCTTCGAAAGTGGATAAATACTTGTAGTACATTCGATCACATAAGATTCTCTTGCAAGTTCAATTTAATTCAATAATACCACCTATTTCAACATTACAATTAATTTTTATTTCTGACATATCTTTCTCTGTAGTGTTATTCTATCAGTTTTACTGTTTACCAAATCAGAATGGTGTGCACAGTTCATAATCTGAGGTTTTTACAAACATGTTCATTGTAACATTTCACTCATCACTCAAATTCATTTATTTACATGTTGGCAGAAGAATGAAAATTCAGTGTCTTTCCTATATTCAATAGTTACGTTCTAATTCTTTGTTCTTCTGTAAGTCATGAGATAACAGCATCAACAGCTTCAATGAACTATATGAATCACTTAATGACACCAATAAACTCTCTTAGGTTTAGAAATAGTGCCCTATTAATACATTAGTTAAATGTTTTATTTTGTTTTTTTTACTTGCCTCTAGTCTTATACCAAACTATTGCTCCACAATATGTTCTGTATTCATCAGCATGCACAGAGAGACATTATTAGAAAATAGATAATACTTACATGTAACACTGCCACTGTATTGATTCCATACAAATTATAATGTTCATTTTTTTATTTTTCATGGAGTAGTATTTTCCATGTGAGCTTATCATTGCTTTTTGAATGGTAAGGTCTATTTTTACCATTCACAAAAAATCCACGGAACGAATTTGCTTCCAAACTGTCCACCACAGAGTTTAAATCAGGTAAACATGGGTTGTGATCTAGCTCACGATCACTTAACCTACAGTTGCACACAATATATTTTATAGAACATGTTTGTAAAAGTTTGTATTAATTTGCTAAAGTTAATCCTTTCAACCTTTTTTTTCTATTGTTGAATATTAAATAATACACTATTGCCAAATATTATCAGATAAAAATTCCACAAGTATTGATGGGTGTTAGTTGCCTCTTAGCAGATCTCTAGAAAGATAAATACTATGTCACTTGATCGGTGTGCAAGCAAAGTTCAGTAATAGTAGTGTGAAGGCTTTAATAATAGCTGTTACCATTCAGTTCTTACAATATGTACAAAGTACAGCAAATTAGTGAAGAATACATGTTTAATTTACCATACTCTGTAAGATTATTATGTACTAAAAATATAATGAAATGAAAATCGTGACATATCCTAAAGGACGCAGACATCAACCACAGTAAACTAGTCGTTGATTTTCGAGGCACCACTTATACGTTCAGTAGTTTGATATAACACGAATCAAAACAATAGCCACCACTTTTGCAATAACAAAAACAATGTAACTTATGTTTAAAAAACTCAAGTGACAAGAGTACCAGAATAATGGAATTAAAAAACTTCAAAAATATAACAGCACAGACAGTAAATGAAGCAGAAACAATAACTATAACTAACATATCCAACCTCAAGTTCGATTATTCAGGTGAGGCAGTATCTATAAACATATGAAAACAGAACAAGCAGCTCATATATTTTTTATCACAAGGTACAGAGTTAAAACAAAATCCTAACCAGTTTTACTCCCACACATTCAATAAAATAAACAATCATTCTAAATTAAATCATTTTTCTGGTACTGTAATATGGCAACTTACTTAATGAGTAACTATGGTTCAGTAATGGCATAGAAATATGGTAATATGACATTTTATGGCATAATGAATTGAGCAAAAATAAATATTTTATAGCAGTAAATAGCAATTGAAAATGAAAATCGTAGCATATCCTTTACAGTATGTAGCCATCAACCACAGTAAATGAGTCATTGACTTTCTAGGCACCACTTATACATTCAGTAGTTTGCCATTGCTTTCTGAATCGTGAGGTCTATTTGGATCTTTTGTAAAAATCCCACGGAAACGAATTTGCTTCCAAACTTGCCCACCATGGGGTTTGAACCAGGTACACTTGGGTTTGTGATCGAGCTCACTACCTCTTGAGCTACTTCACACAAAAAGATAACTTAAAATTTAGCAGGACCTACTACTCTATGCTCTTAGAAAACTTAATTTTTGTTCAGGCTCCTCAAGCAGAAAATAAAGCATCGTGTGCTTATAATGAACAATGTCCAATGTGCAATGAAGATGATCCTCCAATGAACAATGAGCAATAATGAACAAACCATAGCACAAAAAGAAAATCAAATACTGTTAAATAAAAGAGAAGCACTACTTTCTTGATAACTACAATGAATCTACATATTGAAGACAATTGATAAAGAAGAACAGGAAGTAAAATGAAGGAAAGCAGCTAGACAGTAATTATAAAATGGTTATCAAAATGTATCATGAAGGTATACAACAGGAAATGTACATTCATTACAGCTTTGAGTCAGCATGGGATGCATCTTGATTTTATAGAAACAGCATCTCTAGTTTAGAGTTGTAATAGAAGCAATAACATTAAACAAAGAAGTAAAAGTACAACAAGAAACTCACTTTGATTTCAATTTGAATGTCAACAATGGCAGCTGTAATTGAAAAGACAGCACTGTTAAGCTTGTGTGGTCTGATATCCCAAGATTGAAAAGGCATATTGATGTAGCTATCTTGGAGCAAACAAAATGTTCCAAATTTTGTTGTTTTAAATCCAAATGTTCTGGCCTCTGTAGACATGAAACGTACATAAGTATAAATATTGCATCATTTTAAATTGCGGAAACATTATGCCTTATTTAATATAGCAAATATACTTTATCTTCAGAAGATGCAAAATTGCTATAAAATTATAATCTGGTTTATTTCTATACATCCAATAAAGAAAACAATCAATCAGTCTTAACACATTCACTACTGAATTAAAAAACACAATGTGGTAGAATTAATTTTGGTTCACATTTTCCAGCTTGAGAAATATATTAAGTTATCCAATAAACAAATTTTACGAAGTTTCCAATCGAACCATGATGTAGCTGTAGATAAAACCCGAAAATTGGATTACAATGCATTGATGTTAATTTAGCACTAATTTTACATGAACAATGCTTGGTGGTTGGGTTATTTTAATAGACAATCTTGTTGAACCCTGCAACAGTTAGTAGAGAATTCGTTTAACTCTTAACCATTGGCAGGTTTTAAGGTTTTTCTATAATTTTGATGCCCTGCTCTATATTTAGCAACTATACAAGTTCTTTGCATTGAAAATAGGCATGTTATATATGGTTGGAAAGCTAATTGGATGGGCTATCAGGATATGTGGTTTTAACATAAGTGTGATGTAATTTATGATATCCGTGACCTACTTATGAAAAATCTAAAAATAGATTATTCTACAAATGACAATTTTTTTACAGTCACAAAGAAGGAAAAAATAAGTATGACGAATATAATGGAATCTTTTATTACAGTCTTGTAAAGTCTTCATATTTGCAAAACATATATGAATTTAAACATGTTTGGAAAATATGAAAGACAGTAATGAAATTTATAATATTTTCATATTGTAAAGGAAAAAAGTCAATAAATATGGCCTTCAAGAGAAAATGATGCCGAATTGGTCTAGTAAGCAGTCCATAAATAACTAACACTTATAGTATCATACATAAACATTAAATAGGTATATAATTTCTAAACCTTGCAAGTAAAAGATATTATTGAACAAAAATATGATTACGCAATGATATTTGATAGACAAACTAATCAGGGAAAAAGTTATCGGACATCTTGCAAACATACTAAAGTGACACAGGCATAGAATGTTCATCTGACCCAAGCATAGATATTTCAAGAATCACTGGTGTCTTTATCAGGACAGTAATCTGAGTTATTAGAATCTATTTTATCACATATTTTGGGATTTCTGGCTGGAACAATTTGGACGTTTCTACAAAATGGCAAGTGGGAAATGAGGTGTGCTCCAGTCAACGAGATTAGTCATCTAAAAAACATATAATTAATTTTTTTATAATTTTTATTAGATTATCATATGTTCTGTATTAGATAACATAAATGTTACCAACTTAAATGCAAAATGGATACAAAATTATGGCCACTTAAATAGGCATGTTGCATCGATCATAAATGATCGAAATCCCATTATCCCAATGGTTAAGGGTTATTGAAGTAATTTTCATTATCACCCTAAAGTGGCAATTTACTTAGTAGGTTGCGTAAACAAAATATCATTAGTTATTACCTTGAAGTAACAGTTTTTTAATGTGAGATTTTAACTAGCTTGATTGTAAAATAAAACGTTTGTTTTCCTTAATGTATTATGCCTTATATTTTTGCTTTAATTTGTGCACATTACAGCTTTTTCTGTGTAAAGGCATGAGATTCTCTTTTATTATGAAATTCATGTTTTCATAAATTCATTAATTTTCAAATTCAGTCCATTTTATGCACATGGCTTGAAATTGTACACATAAGTGATGCACAGTGCACTTCTTCAAGCAAAATATCATTTTCAAGATACTAAATATAAATATTAATAGGGCAGTCAGTTTTATTGGTTAAACTGAGATATCTAAGTAAATAAACTGTGATTAAGGACATGTATAAAATTAACCCCAAAAAAAGATGGAATTTGAAATATGATTAAACATTGTCATATTATAGAATGAGTTGGAAAAAATGAAATTATTTTTATTTCAAGGAAAATAAAAATAAATGATAATTGAGAAAATATCAGTTCAGGATAACCAACATCCAACTGAAAACAACAATTTTTTACAAGCAATTACCTCCTATCATATAAAAATGCAAAATACAAAAAACAAATGATTTACCTTCATTAAAAGATAGATCTGAAAATCCCTGGATAGTCCAAAATTTTCTTTCATAATCCCATCGAGCAACCTGGGGTTGTTCTAGAAACATAACATCCTCTGGAAGGCTGCAAAAATTCATTATATAAACTGAGCTTCTACTCATAAAAAAAAAAAAAAAAAAACTTGAATAAACACAAATAATGAAATGAAATTTACAATTTTTGTTTTGTGTAAAGAGATGAACATATTTTGAAACTTTTAACCACGCTAATTGTACACCAAACCTATACTACTGCATTATTGTGCTTTTTCACTGAATAATATTAATAGCCATATATTACAAGCGATGGTGACAACAACTTCAGACATGTGTTGTTGCACCTCTCCGATGTGTGCAGAGATGTCTATAGAGTCCAATTCTGGAACACAATTCCCTATCACAGGTGGGGCATACATCATCAAGGTTGGACATGTGGATGTTGTGTGTTCTGTTCTTTTGCGCAGCTCGCTTTCTCTGCGCCTCAACAGTACGACGATTCTCAACTATACGAATTGGTCTTGTGTTGTTGCAGTGCCACATTTGACGATCTTTCGTAAGGGATTCCCAGAATGTGGTTTCTATATCGAAGCATTTTATAGCAACTTTAAGAGTGTTAATGTTTTTTCTGACCCCCAACCGATCGTCTGCCCCTTCTTTAACTCTTTCCAAGCTTTAAGCCACACACTGCGCCACGGCGGAAGTCCGTTGCATGCTTTAACTCTTTCCACGCCCATTTATTTTCTCAATTTTAAGCAGTTAATTCAAGGAAGTAAAAAAAAAAATTAAAAAATTTACGATCCAACTACTCGTCAATAAATAAACATATATATCTTATTATATACTAAATTAAAGAAAACTGGACAACCCAATAGAATAGCAAGGTTGAAAAGTAGTATAAGTAAAACAGAAGTAAAACTAGAAAGACTTCTTATAAAGGAAGCAACTCTATGGCGCAGTGTGCGGCTTAAAGCGTGCAACGGATTTCCGCCGTGGCGCAGTGTGCGGCTAAAGCGTGGAAAGAGTTAAGCGCACACTCGCCAAGAGTTGCTTCCTGTAAGAAGTCTTTCTATTTTACTTCTACTGTTTTACTTCTGACTACTTAACCTTGTTATTCTATTGAATTGTCCAGTTTTCTTCAATTTAGTATATAATAATATATATATGTTTATTTATTGACAGTTGAGATAAATTTAAAAATGTTTTTTTCTTCCTGAATTAACTGCTTAAAAAATTGAGGAAATAAATGGGCGTGGAAAGAGTTAAGCTCGCCATAAATCAACTGATTTGGGATATGTTTATCAGGCATCCAAGCAAAGTAACTGGCCCATCTCACCTGGGTCTTCTGCAACAGGGTGTTGACGCTTGGAATCTTGGCTTTTATGAGGACTTTAGTATCTGGAATTTTGTCCTGCCATTTTATTTTGAGTAGTTGCGTAGACAACTTTGTGGAAGTCATTTAGTTTTCTTGCATGTCTGCTATACACTATCTATGTCTTGCTGGCATACAACAGCATGTTTAGTACAATGGCCAATAAACATTTAGTTCTGTGGCTACGCTTATCACCTTCCGCTCCCACACAGTAACACTTAGCTTTCAAAATACAGCACTGGCTTCGATATCCTATTGTTGACCTCAGAGTCTATGTTTGCAGATCTGGATAGAATGTTGCCAGGATAAGCAAAGTTTCCATGGGCAGGAGATGCTAGTGTTTAATATTGATAAATGAATCATGGTATTGCTCTCTAGGGGCGGGCTGAAACATGACTCAGTTTTCCTGATGTTAATGCTGCTTCATGGCATGGAAAAGTGTCAACATCCAAACTCATAGTCAAGACTAAACACAGACATTTGTGGAGATCCCTAATTATCTACACTAGTTTTTATGACACATGATGATGATCACGATGATGATATATTTGAAGAATATAAAACGTGAAAGTTATATTAACAAATTATTAACTTCAACTAATAAAGATAACAAGTCTTCACACATACACCATGTTAATGTTAATAGGCAGTCTTTCATCTTTTTTATCCTTGCCACTCTCTGTAGAAACCACATCAGCCACATAGTCTTGGAAGCAAATTTGAGGAGGGTCAACACCTGAAGGAATGGAAGAGCTATTTAATAACAAAACATGGTTATTGTGCAAGTACTCATTAGCAGCTACTTGCACTTTTGTCTTCCTTCATATAATTGTTATATGCACAGACAAATGCAGCAGTTAATAACAAATGTCACTTTTACAAATAAATGATAAGAGGGTGAAAATGTAGACTTTTCAACTGAACAAGGCAATATACATTGTATCTGAAAATAGCAGTTAACTGCTACAATAATAATCAAAAGGGTTTTAAAAACTATAATTATGAAAGATGTATTAATTCTTTTTCCCCAGCAGATCTAATGAATAGACAAAATGATGGCTGCCTTTTGACAGCAGGTCTATTCAGTAGACAATCATGTTACGACCTGTCTGGCAATACATTGTGCACAAGACAGGTTCGTGCAACATACTGTGCACAAAACAAATTTGACAACATGTTGTACTGAAGACAGGACTAGCCCGTCTGCCCAGCGTGTTCGTAGCGTGTTGGACTACGGGTGACTAGCCCTCTGTGAGTGCGAGTTCAATTCCGTGGGCTGGCAGAAAAGCCACAGGTTCCCCAGATTCATGGTGTTTGTGACACCGAACCGAAGGGTTAATATGTCCATGGCACCGCGCCTAAGAGCTGAAAGCTCAAGTGCTTCTGGATCGGGAAAAAAAAAAAGACAGGACTAACAAAATATTGTGCATTAGACAGATCTGACAATATAGCATACAAAAATAGATTTTGCAACATATTGTATGCGGGACAAGGAAAGCCTTCCAGCTCTATGTTGAGAAGGTGATACAAATATTCATGATGGTGGTAGTGAAGATAATGATTATGGTATACAAACTACACCACACATATGAAAATACATTGTGTAATAATCCAGGACTCTACAGTTTTAGGTTGAGGTGGCATTTGCAGTAGATTGAGCATGAAAGCACCACCAAGTACATCATAGGCTCTTAGGTCAATAACATCATCTTCCTCATCAAAGTCCTCCCATTCAGGTAGCTCTGGAAATAAGACATTGTATTTTCTCAGATGACTATATTGACAAATAGTTTAGTTATTTCAGATTTTGTTTTAAAAATATTTTCTGTTTTTTAAAATACATATTCCGTATTTAGTGGGCATCTGTGACTTAGCGGTAGCGAGCTCGATTACAACCCAAGAGTACCTGGTTCAAACCCCTGATGGACAATTTGGAAGCAGATTTGTTCCCATGGATTTTAAGAACAGTAAAATTAGACCTAATTGCTCAGAAATTAAGGGCAAACTACTGAGCATATAAGTAGTGTCTAGAAAATCAATGACTTGTTTACTGTAGTTGATGGTGACTTCCCGTAAAGCATATGTCATAAGTTTCATTTCGTTCAGTATTTAAGATGTAACAACTGCTTGTTTGATGATGGGAATAAATTTGTTGTATATTGGTATTAGAACTGGACTAGACAAGAATGTATTGTCAGCATATGCACTGATCAAAAGTTTTAAAAAACTGACAAATTGTCAAAACTAAGCATCACTGAAAAATAATCTGGAAGAGATTAAGAACTGCAGGAACTAATGAAATAAATAAACAGCAAAAGTAGTGACTATGGATTAGATATTATCATAGAATAAAATATAAAATATTTAGCAAACCAAGGGGAAAGCCAGAGTTAATAATAGATGAAACAGTGGTAGCAGAATGTTTAAATGCTGTGGTGTGTCCTAATGGAAACATTCTGGGTTCAATCCCTCAATAAGATCAAAAGTATTTACTGTTGAGACGAAAATAAAACTGATGTCTTGTAAACAAGTGGCAACAGTTTTGGTCATGACCTTAATTCCTCTGCCATTTACAATCTCCCAGCATACGCTCAGAAATAGGAACAAAGCACTATAATGACAGGTTGTTCTTTTTTATAGATGGAGAGAAGCTGGAAGAAGTAAAATGTGTCTTAGATTTTGACTAAATAATAATATATTATGGAGATGTGAAACTGAGATCAACAACAGAAATAAGAAAAATCTATTGCTGCCAATTTCAATGTCTTGTAAAGAAGCCTGTGATTTTTTAAGCGGTCAATATAAAATCACATCTAATTCCTATCATCTCAAAACAAAATACACTTGTGAAGCTCTCACCAGGTGTTGAAGGATCTAAAAAGTCTTCCTCTATGATCTCAACTGGTTCCTCCTCCTGTTTCTGTTCTTCTAAATCTTCATTAAGTTTTGCTTGTTTGAGAGCATCCATTATATCCTGCAGATGCGTTGTATAAAGAATATATATGTTTTCAAGTACAAAATAAACATTTTTGGCAAAAAATTAAAATAAGATGTTTTCGCAATTAAACAAAGTGTACTTAACACTCTGAGGCATTTTAGAGCTATTGATACAGTTATTTTGGCATGTGAAGTTTCTCATATGTGCCAAGTACTTTAGATCTGCCTATCTTTAGTATTATTTCAATAAAGGATTATATATTGTATATATATATATATATATATATATATATATATATATATATATATATATATACCCAAATATTCAGGAATGAATTAAGAATACAATAAATAAATATATTTCATATTTGTAGATGTACTATGAGCGTCTGCAGCTCAAGCGGTAGTGAGCTCGATCACAAATGCAAGTGGACCTAGTTCAAACCCCACAGTGTGCAAGTTTGGAAGCAAATTTGTTTCCTTGGATTTTTACCAAAGGTAAAAATAGATCTCTCCATTCAGAAAGCAATAGCAAACTACTGAACGTATAAGTGGTGCCTAGAAAATCAACGACTAGTTTACTGAGGTTGATGGCTAGTCCTGTAAAGGATATGTCATTTTCATATGTATTGTATAGAATAGAAATTATAGTAGCATACAATTTGTTTAAACACCTAATAGACACCAAGCTCAGGTGTTTGTGAAGATCCATGATTGTCACCCCAGCCGACATGTTACATGATGATGATGACATGCATGAATATCTAAGCAAATTTGTTAACTGTCAAGTAATTGCATTAGCTCTTTGGCACTTCATCTCCATTATCTCTGACCATGTTGTAAAAATGCATCTTATACTAGTGAATAATTTAATTAATTTGATTAAATGATTTATTTTTACATAAATGTTGAGTTAACCATTTCACTGCTACATACTTTTCGAGGGCTGAGCTAAAAATAGCTACTCTTTGTTTCTAGGTCACAAAAGTGAATGTGCGCCTATAGCAGTGACAGTAGCAATGTATAACGTGCTAACACGTCTTTAGCCCACAGAGGAGAGATAATAACAGACGTGTTAATGCGTCTTTAGAAGTGAATGGGTAAAAGCTATATTTACGTCTTTAGCAGCTAAAGGGTTAATTTTATCACTAATCTTTTGTGTGTGCTATCAATTGAAATAAGTCAGATAAATTATAAGAACCACATCTACTAAACAACTTGTGAAGACACAAAATAGAATATGGTTCTACGATCTTATGAGAATTAATTCTAGCCACTTTACACCAACCACTACAGAAGATCCGTCTGGCAATATGAGGTCATGTGGCAGTTGGACAGACAGCATCAAAGAAATATTACGTCAACATAGGCTTACGATAACCTTTGCAATGCATTTGACCCAGCAATGAAAACCTAAGCTATTTACAATGCTTTTCTGCACAAGTGCCTAGAACATAAATTCCCAAACTTTTTCGGCCCATAGCCCACTTTGCAAAACATAAACTTTGTAACGCCCTCCCCCTTCACATTATAACAGTTTGCCAACACCCCTTCCACATATACACATGCTCTATTTTCTCTTTGACATAGAAAATCTATATATATTTCTGTAATACATGGTCAATTTTCAAATGATTATATGCAGGAAATAGAAAATTGATGAATAAATGGATCGTGTAAGACGGACATAAGATGAATAAAAATGCAGAATTCAAATTTTAAAATGATTATTAAATCGCAAAATCATGAAAATAATTAATTAAAAATATTTATTATTAATTTCTTCTTTAAGGAGCCACTGACCCTAATCGCCTGAACACCCCCTTCCATCCCCAAATTGTTACCACCCACTTTGCGAAATGCTGGCCTAGACAAAACAATTAATTTAATATTTCTTCCATTTATATTACATGTGTTTATGTCTCACAGCTTATCGGTTTTAGTACATGCAACCACTTAACCAATTATTGTTGCATATAAAAAAATAACTCACTTTTCTGGGTGAAAATCAGATTTACATCTGATGTTAGCCTGTCTGTTTACAATACTAGTAATAAATGTGACATTAATTTCTGTCAAATTCCATAAAAGACTGTAAAGTACAGTATGAACTGCAATAAAATCAACAAGGTACAAAACTCAAACAACAAAGGAACTGTTAATGTATATTTAATAATCTCCACAAAGTTAATTTTTGTATCAAGATTTGCTGATTTGTGACTACTCTGGTGCAGTTATGGTACTGCTGTGAAAGTAAACTCTGAAAACATTGCGTTAAATGTAATGTTTTGGCTACTTAACAGCGTTAACATAATAGTTCAGAAAATGAAGTGGTTTAGCCACTTAGTAAGAATGCGAACAGACCAAACTACCTATGAAGCTCTCCACAACAGAATATCAGGAAGGAAGGGGAGAGGAAGATCGAGGAAAAGGTGGATAGATAACGTAGTTGAATTCTGCCAGGGACTAAGAAAACCATCACACAAGTCACAAGAGAAGCGCAAGACAAATACATAAAACCAAGACACTGGGTTAACAACCTGATAACAGTGTGCTGGCAAAAGAAGAAGAAGAACAGCGTTAACATAAATTTCATAAAACTTACTATCTCAGGCTCTTCATTTTCCTCCTCCTGAACTTTTTCTTTATCTGGATTTTCTATTTCTTCTTCTGTGTTTTTATCGTCATCCTTTTTATCTTCACCTTCTATTTCTACAGGAACAGGTTCTTGAAGACAACATTGAAAACAATAAGAAATAAATAGAAGATTTAAACAGAAGAAAACAATGATATTTATAATCCAGTTTTACAAGTAAACATGTAGTGCAATAATAAAGATATTATGAGTGGAATACAAATCCAGATAATGAAATTATTAAATATTATACTCCACAAAGAGACAATAATAATGTATACATTAAAAATATGTTGTTTAAATTATTTTATTGCTTCTGTTGTGTAATCAAACATCTTCATTAAATATAATGGTCTAAAAAATATATCTTTGTTTGTAACATGTGTACATCTAGACATTTTTTAAAGAAATAGCCATGACAAAATTGTCTACAATATATTAATCAAAAGTACTACCTTCTTCTTTTTGCTTGATGCGAGGAATGATGGCTTTGCTTGTTGAGGAATAATGATCATACTTTGTGATCAAAGCCCGCACAGCACAATCACCCAATGCAAGGACTCTTGGAATGTCGAAAGTGAAATGAATTTCAGGAAATTCAATAGACTTAATCCTGAAAATGTAATAGAAATTAATGGTCTTCTGTTCATCTAAAGAAACAAAGCAAACAGTGCCCTATGGGAATTTTGTAATGAGTTGTTACTTCCTCTGGTGCAAACAATGAAGAGAGCAGCATACTAGTAAATCTAGTAATTCTTACTGCAATACCCACTATAGTAATCTCATCAGGCAACATTTTGATCAAAACAATTGATAGATAAATTTATTTTCTTCATACTTTATATTGCCATTGTTTGTGCTGCATTCAATTTGCATCAGATAAATGCCTATGCATTGCTGTTACGAGACCTCCATGCCAATCCTGACTTTGAGCCAAATATGTAGTTGAGTAAGTTATAGCAAATGCTAAGCAGCAGCTTATAATTGATATTTAACATCCTATCATCTGCTTTCCAGGAAGAATTTGGGATTTTTTACAATGTACATGACACAACAAACTGACTACAGCTTAACTTGTACATAAACCAACAGAATGAAAACTTGAACAAATATCAATGTGGCCACAGCATGTAGCGTACTGTTTTAATGCTATAGTCAATGTTTTAATATTGAAACCATACTAAATGAGACTGGTGATTTTCATATTTTGTGAAATAAGGTGCTTATTTAAAAGCTGTATGTTTCACAGGAGGAATTAAGTGTGGTTTTCATATTTATGTTAACAACAAACATGTAATAAACATTTACTACTTATAATACCCAACTTAAGTTGTTAACAGACATCACACACTTGATAATTGTTTCCAATTGTGGAAATATACAATAAGATATTCTGAGAACAAATACCATAAACAAAAACATTAGACAGTCATTTTATCACAAACACACCAGCCTAATTCTAGAATACCTTGGATTCTTTGCAATGTTTCCCCAGACACACAGAGCAATGTCATCATTCACTACAACATGCTGGAGATTCCCTGTATCACTGTTTGCTAGCGCAGTTGTGTCACACAAAACATTCAGAGTAGCAAGGTCTAGTTTTGTGCTTATAAGGTTCTCAAGTTTCTCAATGGTCTGTTACAAAGTTGTATATGTTTAAATGTCAAACATAAATACACAATTTTTTTCCGGAATATACATCAGAAAATAAGACAGAAACACAATATTTCATTTATTTGCAAATCATGTAATAATTTTTGTTCTATAACATGGACAAGACACATTGTTCTTTTTTTTTAATGCTGGCATTAAAGGAAAATAATTATAATTATCAGCTTACAAAATGCCTTAAAATAAGCACACACAAGATCACTACGTCCCCCCCACCCCTCAACACTTCTATATAGAAGTAAATGGTTGAAAAGAGGAAGAAGAATGATAAATTTCTATTTAGATTAAATAAAATAAGATCTTCAATATATAAAGATTTATTTTTTAAATATTATCACAGTAGACGAGTTTCTTTCAACAAACTCATTGCATATTATTAACTCTATAAGTAACTGTCATTACTGCCTATAGTACCGCTTTTTGGTGTGGTGTAGGACAGGTTGGACAAGAATTTAATGGCCGCATAGCTCGTGCAGTCGCCCATGAAACTGTTCAGGTTAGGATTTTATTTTATGCCCACAACATAAAAAAACCTTGGCCTTACCATGGATTAAACATGTTTCTCCCACATGGGAGCTGTGCTCTAATCCATTCGGCCAGACACTCCTCTCTATAAGTAAAAGTTTGGGTTAAGTTCCTATGATATATAAAAACATGAAAATAAATATAATAAAGACAGAGATAATGGCAATAAGTAGACAACCAGAAAGTCTTACAATAAAACTCCAGAACGTTGACATAAAACAAACAATTGAGGCCAAATACTTAGGAGCAATTTTCACAGCAGATGAAAGTATCAATAGCGAAATCAGCAATCGTTGCACAAAAGCTAACCAAGTATTGGGACAGTTAACACCACTGTTGTCACATAAAGAGATACTGCTAACAACGAAAACAAATCTCATAAGAACGATTTTCTGGCCAACACTATGTTACCAGTGTCAAATATGGCCAATAACAGCAGCTAATGAGCGGAAAATCATAACAACAGAGATGAGGTATCTTAGAAGAGCTGCAGGTGTGACAATAAGAGACAAAATTAGAAATGAAGAAATCAGGAGACTGGATGTGAAGCCAGTCATGCAATTCATAAAAGAACAACAGATTAAATGGTTTGGACACCTGACCAGAATGCCCTGGTATCGCCTACCACAGAGAGCCACACAGAAAAGTATAATGAGTACAAAGCAAGAGGAAGACCACGCAAAAGATGGAGCTATGGCATCAAGAAATGCCTTACGAACATGAATATCAACTTACAAAGTGCCTTAAAACAAGCACACACAAGATCACTACGTTTTACCCCCAACATTTCTATAAAGAAGTCAATGGTGGAAGAGAAGAAGAAGAAGATATATAAAAGTGATATTTATTTCCATACTTTTTCTTGATTAATATATTATTTCAATTCATTATTTATGTTATTACTTCAGTTATTGAAAATCTTTTAGCTTTGTATCACCTCTTTGTATAGATTCCCTTCATTGTTTGAAATCTCTTCAAGTGGCATATCCATCAAAGTGAATTTCAACTCCTCTATTAGCTGTAGAAATAGTGATAATAATTGATTTTATATTAACTATTTTCAGGACAAAATGATGAACAAAGTCTTAACAATCAACTTTTTCTGACTAAAAAGTAAATATTTTTACAAATAAGCTTTTCATCAAATTGCAAGTTAAGAAAAAAAATTTTGAAATCTTCTGGGTCAAAGTATGAATAAAACGACAGGTTTCCAATATTTTCTGTTCAAGATAAGTATAGACAATTGATGTACCTTGGACTTACCATTAAATCCAAATGACTGTCTCTAAGAACACTTTCAGCATCATTATTTGTGTTGTCCTGTAGCCGTAAGTTAATGTATGTGTTTATTTCTCCTTGGTTCACAGGGTCAGGTGATCCGTCACATCTCATATACCGTGCCCACTAAAGACATAAATAAGCAACATTAAAAACCTTTCCAAGCAAACCGAATGAAACAAAACATTGTTTTTAGTCATGTGTCCAGTGTTGAAAATGAAAATCATGGCATGTCCTAAAGGATGTAGCCATCAACCACAGTAAACGAGTCGTTGATTTTCTAGGCACCACTTATACGTTCAGTAGTTTGCCATTGCTTTATGAATGGTGAGGTCTATTTTTACCTTTTGTAAAAAATCCCACAGAAACGAATTTGCTTCCAAACTTGCCCACCGTGGGGTTTGAACCAGGTATGCTTGGGTCTGTGATCGAGCTCACTACAGCTTGGGCTACAGACGCTCACTTAGTTACTAGTCCAGTGTTACTTAGTCACTATTTATGACATACTTGGTAAGGTATAGCTGGCGCATTCTTTACTCTGTATATATTTTGTTCCAGGACCCAAACTGTTTCCATTTTTGGTGAATAATCACAGGCAGCTAAGAAACAAATGATCAACAGCATTTTTATACCTACTTTGTGTTACCAGAGCCAAACATGGACATTGAGCAAAGCGCAGTCACAAAAATAACTACATGTGAAATGCGTTGCCTGAGAAAAGTTACCAACAACACAAGAAAAGACAGAATCACCAACATCAGCATAAGAAAGAAAGTTGGCACAAAACCGTGCTTGAATTATATAGATAAACAAAGAATGCAGTGGTTTGGCCACTTAATAAGAATGCATCCAAACTCCACAGTATACAGAGTCTTCTACAACAGAACATCGGGAAAGAAGGCAAGAGGAAGACCACGGAAAAGATGGTTAGATGGCGTGGCAGCATCCTGTGAAAGAGCAAAGATAACAATCACACAAGCCACCAGAACAGCGCAAGACAAAAACAGAAAACCACGACACTGGGCAACAACCCGGTAGCAGTGTGACGACAAAAGAAGAAGAAGAATCACAACTACATTTTTCACTGAAAATTGTGTAATATTTCAAATCTTATAAGAGTAAAGGAGGCATACTTAACATTTCTCTAATCCGTATCTTTTTTTTCAATTTTCTTTTACTGTCTATAAACTATTATGATTTTTTTCTCCTATCTCTTGTAGTAAATTTCCTTTCAGTGATTGTCTTATTCTGCTGCTTATTGCCATAATGTATTTTTTTTTTCTATGATAGAGTAGAATTAAAAAAATGAAATGCAAACAAAAAGAAAGGTCACAGATTATACTAAAAATATCTGCACATTTTATATAATATAATAGAAAAAATAAATATGTTCAATTTAAAAAATCATCATCAATTAGGTGCGTATCCTTTACAGGACGTTGCTCTCTTTGCAGCACATCTGAAATTAACTCTGTCTCTAGCCAGTTCACCCACTTTGTCGATGTTCATATTCATGGTTTCTTTAATATCTTGTAGCTATCTTCTTCTTGGTCTGCCTCTGCGTCCTGAGACCCTGCCCTCCAGTATTGTTCTTTCCAGGCCATCGTGACGCTTGATGTGACCAAAGTATGTAATTTTTCTGTATAGTATGTTGTTTATCAGCCAATTCTCTTTAACATTTAGTTCTTTCAGGACATCAGTGTTCTTTCTTTTTCTGTCCATGGTATTCGCAGGATCTTTCTGTAGCATTTAGCTTCGGACTGGATTTTCGTTCTTGTTTTTTGTGTATAGTCCATGATTCACAACCATAAGTAGCCACTGGGAAAATGCATGTCCTCAATATTTTTAATTTTAATATTTTGCTAGTGCTTTGACCACACGTTCTTCATTGTGTTTAACTTCTTGATTGCTATTGTCAATCTTCTTGAGATCTCTTTGGAGCAGTCACCGTTATTGTTAATTATGGAGCCCAGTTATTCGTAGCTCTCTACACATTTTTTTTTTTTTTATTTAAAAAATAAGTAAATAATATTAAAATTGTTACCTTTGTTTGCACCCTTCGAGACTGATTGAGTTCTTTCAACTGAGTCTCATTTCGGTTTAAAATCTCAGTTAATTCTGTCATTTCTAACTTTCGTGTTTTTCGTTCCTATATAAATAAAAATAAATATGTTTATATAGTTACTATACACTTTAAAATGTCAGTTTTTCTAAAGCAGGTGTTTAAAGTGCTTCCCACGCTTGTCAAAACATGTCTGAACACATTTCTTTATTCATTCAGAGATGTGGCTTTTGTCAAGAAGCAATATGAAACTGTCAGTAGTAAGTAGTCATAGGAATACTGCAGTGTGAACAATGTAAAATTTATCTGCAAACGACAATGTCTGATGAGAGAGTATTTCTTGCGGAGCAAGTGTTTGTAACAATGGTAAATATACTGAGGACTCTAAGGAAATTTTCAAAGAAATTTCAAGGTACATGAGTTTTCTACAGCAATGTGGTGAGACATCTGATAAATATGTTTTACAAAACTGGACGAATCCAAAATGCAGAACAATCAAGCAGGCCCTCCATTTGTAAAAACAGTGCATTCAATTTTTTGTGCCTTGAAAAAAGTATATGAAAACAATCCACACACAATTGATGAGTTAAAGGCAGTAATTCTCACACACATTCAACATATCTAATGATATATCCTTCAAAAAGTCTTTGACAATATGAAGGAGTATGTTCAGACATGTCTTGATGCACATGGGAGACACTTCCAACATCTGCAGTAGGAAAACAGAAAAATTGTCCACTGTATGGTAACTTTTGGGACAGCCTGATATACAATTTCATTTTCAAATTTGTGTGCTAACAAGATTTTGACTCTGTCCTAACTAACATGGAAAGTGGATAGCAGACTTAAAATTACTAAGAAAAAAGAGAATCTTAAACATACTAATATTAATGAAATACTGACACTTTTTTCCCATATGACCAAACAATGAGAACATAAGCTGCCCATCACATTCACAGCAGAAAAGACTAGACAAGAAAATGTGGTTGCTTCCTTTCATTATTTTGCTTGAAATATTTTCTCTAGCCGCAATGTTGTCCTTTGTACTTGTATCACTGTTTTTATAGTTCCCATAGTGATTCACGTAGTTTTTCTTTTCTGCATTTTTTACTGGCTCAGTGAGTTCATATTCAGTGTTTCATATTCAGGGCAGACAAGGTATAGTGAAGTATATGCTCAGCAATTTAGAGTACTTGACCACATTTATGCATGGCTTAATTGCTGATCTTGATTTTCATATACCTGTAGCTGTGGAGTCAATTGTGTCCTGCTCTGAAATGCAAAACAACAACTTGATCTAATCTGTTCTTAATTTGGTAGTCGTCTTGTGTTAGTTTTGGTGGCTTTCTGATTGATTTGGTCATCCATTTATTCAGATGATTTGTCTATAAATACACTTTACTGAATACTGCATAGTTTCTCATTTATAAAAATACATAATTTTATTATTACCATTTTATAATATGTCAAATGGTTATTACATTATTGAATAACATGTTGTTAGTTAGTTAAGTTTAAAATGAAACTACAGAAAAGAAATTTTGGATACAGCAAGACAAAAATATGAAGAAATAATTTATTTTAAAATAGAGAAATACATGCATACAATGAAGAAGGGAAAGATGATAAAATTGTTATCCCTTAAAATTTATTTATTTTTAATCAATATCTTTCTACAATTTTCATACTAAATTATTTCTTTCACAATTTTTCTTTCCTGCTACATAGTTAGACAACATTTTAAAACATTGTTGACTTAAAATAGACACAAATGTTTAATAAAATTTTCAAGTCAAGATAGTTATGTTTAAATATCAGCAGAAGATACTTAAAACTGTAATATGTCTAAAACTTTTTTTTTAATTTAGAAGATTAATCAATATGGATTGATTTATTATGTTTTCAAGTCTCATTCCATTTTCAATGTTATCCATATATACTTTCTTTCTTTATTTTGCCATTATTTATACTTCATTGCAGTAAAAATGAAAACAGTAGGATGGAAAACTATTTTCTACAGGTTTTACTTTATGCTAGTAATAGTGCCTATATTTGTAGATCTGTTTCAAACTTTTTATGTCAATAATTCTTACTATTCAACATCATTATTTGTTACAATTTTCATGAGTGCTTGTCAAAGAAACAAAATACTTTTAATTCCTCCTACAGTCTTTATATATTACCAAAAAAATGTTGTGGAACATTTTTGTCAAACCTCATTTTCTTGTTTGGCCCTGATAATTCTTTCTTCAGCCTCACGTATCTTCTGAAGCTTGGCATCAGCATTTGCTCTGAGTTTTGCTTGTTCTGAAAAATAATTCTCATATAAAATTCATTCTTTAGTTTGATGTTTGACGCACATTAAGAAAACATGCAAGGAATTTGCTCTGGATTTTCTCAAATTCCTACACCTCATTGAATGAGTACTAATTCCTATTTTTGTATCGTTTTGAATTATATTGCATATTCTGTTGCATCCCTATGAAGACCTGTTGGTGGATATAATAGTTTTGCTAATTTATCCAGTGTTTGCAGATTAGTAAAGAATCTATTGTAGCTTAGTAATGATCTCATTTGTTTCTAATTTTACAACAGCCTCTTGGGCTTTAAAAAATCAGAATGCCTCTTGGTTTGATAATCAATCAATTATTAACGCTTTTATAAATATTCTCACATTTCAAATTATTTATTTTCGTGATATTTACTGTAGGATAAACTTTAAAAAATGTAAGCAAACAATGTAACTCACCATAAACTATTTTACAAAATGAATAAACTTACTTCATTTTATTTCTTACAACTATTGAACAATTAGAAACTATAACTATACAAGCGTTTTTGTAAAATTATGTAATGTAATAGTATATAAGTAATATGACATATTAATATTTTTGTTAATGTTTATACTGATGTTTTTAATACAACAAACATTGTTCTCATACAAATAAAACACAGGGGATAGAAATTCTAAAGAGGAAGTACAAGATTTCTTAGACAAGATGCTGCAAATGTGTTCAATATAAATTTAAGATAAACAACAAATTAAGAAAAACAATACAATCATCAAAACTCAAAATCACACAGCTATCACATTTGTCTTTGACAACAAAGGATCTGAATGACTTTAGGGTATTTATACTCTGGGAAAAAGATGAGCAAGTGTTGAATAAATTATTTTTATTAATTGTACCTTTTCTTTGATTTCATTTTTTGGTGAAATTGAAACTTTCATCTTTGTAAATGACTAAGCTTTCACAGCTTTTGACTCCTATGTGCTCTTTATAAGTAAGTACAAATTATACATTCTTGCGATCAAATAACAAAATATAATAAATGGCCCACAAGTTTGAATGGACAATTAGCACACAATGGGTAACACATTTGACTATTGATTACTGAATAAATCTTCTAGTTTGAATACTAATATGTTCAATTTACTTAATTTTTTGTCTAAACTTAAAGATCTGTAATATTTCTCACTAAAGTTAATAAAACCTCAATTATTCTAGGCTTCTAAATTTTTTCTGATATTTTTTACAGGATATAGCTACTAGTAGTAACCTGAAGAGCTAAAGACATTAACAAAATTACCTTCTTCGAGTGCTTTTTTTTCCTGTTCTTCCTTTTTTTTGCTGTCCTTGCCTGTCTTCTTTTTCTTCTTTCCCTATGTCCAATTATAAGAAATACAGTTCAATAGAAAAACAAAATTAAGAAGTAAAGAATTTGCTTTAATTACTTAAGTACTGTACTGTAGCATTAAAAAAAGCATGCTATTGGTAGCTTGTACATTTTATCACATGTTCACAAAATATATCAGAAAGCAATGCGAAACCTTGCAAACGTTGAAAGACAGATACAAAGCTATTTGACTAGTTCATTCATCTATTCTTAGGTCAAAGTTACTGTTGTCAGTAGATGTTAGTCAAATATATATGAAATTTATAGGAAAGAAAAGTTATTTTAACTACACTAAAAATATGTTGATATAATCATTTCATCAACGTATCCCACAATGGGGTGCGTATCCTTTATAGGATGTTGCTCTCTTTGCAGCACATCTGAAATTCATTCTGTCTCTAGCCAGTTCACTCAATTCATCGATAGTCATATTCATGGTTTCTTTAATATCTTGTAGCCATCTTCTTCTTGGTCTGCCTCTGCGTCCTGGGACCCTGCCCTCTAATATTGTTCTTTCTAGGCCGTCATGACGCTTGATGTGACCAAAGTATGTAATTTTTCTGTATAGTAGGCCTATGTTGTTTATCAGCCAATTCTCTTTAGCATTTAGTTCTTTCAGGACATCAGTGTTCTTTCTTTTTCTGTCCATGGTATTCGTAGGATCTTTCTGTAGCATTTAGTTTCGAAGGACTGGATATTCGTTCTTGTTTTTTGTGTAATGGTCCATGATTCACAACCATAAGTAGTCACTGGAAAAATGCATGTTCTCAATATTTTTAATTTTGCCACATGTTCTTCATTGTGTTTAACTTTTTGATTGCTATTTCCAATCTTCTTGAGATCATCTACTCAAACAAATACCCAGTTTAAACTTAATAACACTCTAGTAATTCAAAACTCTTTACACAACTTTATGTTCACAAAACATCCACAAAAGACAAATTAATTTTTAATTTTAGTTCAGGTTCTAAGACAAAATATTTAATTTTTGAAAATCTGAAAAATTACTACAAGAATATTTTTTTAAAGTATATAGCATAACATTTAGTATATATTCTTAATTTACACTCTGACCATGAAATAATATTATGTTTATATGGATTTAAATTATGCTTTTATGATCACTTAGGATTTTGTGCAGCAAAAGCGCACAAAATATTAAAATATATGGTCAATATATGGTTTAGGTCGAAAATCTGATGGTTTTTTTCATATTAATATCTTAAACATATAATATATGAAGAACATGTAAATAAATTCCTATTTATCAGAAGAAATTATGTTTTCATTGCTAAAACAATAAAGAAAATCATTAGAAATTAAATGAAATAATAAAATAGCAAATTAAATTGTAATGGATTTTTTATAGATGGTCAATTTTCTTCTTCTATACTAGCTCTGTTAAAAGAACTTATAAACCACTCTGTGCTTTTGTGAGTAAATTCAATAAATATAAGCACAATGTTTTGTTATTTACAGTGGTTAAGCTGCATTGTTTTGTGCTTTTCAGTCTAGCATATCCAATTTAAGTATGCATTTTGTTGGGGTTCGCTATTCCTAGTGCAAGACAGTTTTCACACTGACTACAGTGTGCCAACTGAAGCTCTTCTAGGCAGAAGTGTTCTAAAGCCCCATCCTAGACACTGAGTTGTTATATTTGTAAATTTATTCTAAATAATGATTATCAGCACTGTCCTTTTAGGACATAGATCAGTTTTTCTCTGGTGCATTCTTTTAGAGGAGTCATGAGTCTCCAGGGTCATGTGTCAGACTCAAAATCTGTACCCTTCTCTTTTAAAATACCACACCAGAAATAGTAAATGAAGGAAACAGATTTCGTGGCACTTGCTCTAAAACAACATTTAAACTGTAAAGTAGTCAACCTTACAATAATATTATCAATTTATTCAAATTAATAATATTCAATTTCTATTCAATTTGTTACTATATGAAGAAAATAATATATCACTGGATATATATAAGTTAAGAATAAATGCATGAAAAAGATACAATGGTATCTAGATCATGCAATGTATATGTAAATTATGAATGGCTTAAATGTGCATCAATATGAACTTGGATTAACTTATATTCTCAAGTTCCTCTTCTTGTGAACATTCAAGATAAATATTATGAGAGCCATTACAAGCAACAGTTTGGAAACATAGATGAGAAGCACATATAAGTAATATACACAATTTCAATTCTTTAACAGAATTAAGCTTCTATTCTATTACAGAAAGCATTTTCATGCCATATAAGTACAGTATAAATGAAATACACAATAATACTAACACTCTAACAGAATTAATAACAAGTGATGCTGAAAGTTAGTAAATACAGCTATACTTTAACATTCAATAAACCAAACTCCACTTCATCTATTAGGAGGAAAAAAATTAGCTCAGGTATTCTTCTTCTTGAACGCTCCATATCGACCACTTGTTAACCACTCTGTGTGATTTGTATGTGATCGGAGCCTAAGGTGATTGTACGTTGTGCCAGTTATGTGCCTACAAGAAGGCAAGCACATCCTAATTCTGCTATGCTTTTTATTTACTAGGGTAGCTTACCTAGGCCCCTAGATCAGTTGCCTCTTATGACATGCCTTGTAGGTTGCAGTGGTACTATTCTTTACTTACCTTGCGGGCCGTGGCTTCACGAGGCGAGCTCAGGTATAAAAATTAGCAGTTCAGAACTTCATTGCATAATATAATGAGGCTTTAGAATATTGTTGTGGCTACATAGTAATAGTTTGATTTCTAATGCATAATTGATTAGAGAGTAACAATAAGTGTAATTTTACAATTGAAAACTTATTTGTTTAAATAGTTTTATGCTAGAGATTTCATAGACAAACTAGACATTAATTGTGTTAATAATGTGAATTTCTCTTACGATGTCCTTTTATGATTCAAATGTCCTCTTTTGTCTTCCTTTTTAACTCTTTCCACGCTTTAATCCGCACACTGCGCCATGGCGGAAGTCCGTTGCACGCTTTAAGCCGCACACTGCGCCATAGAGTTGCTTCCCTTATAAGAAGTCTTTCTAGTTTTACTTCTACTATTTTACTTATATTACTTTTTAACCTTGTTATTCTATTGGGTTATTCAGTTTTCTTCAATTTAGTATATAATAAGATATATATGTTTATTTATTGACAAGTAGTTGGGATCGTAATTTTTTTGGAAAATTTTTTTTTTTTACTTCCCTTGAATTAACTGCTTAAAATTGAGGAAATAAATGGGCGTGGAAAGAGTTAAGATAAAAAAATATATGAAGTGACATTAACTCTTTAAAATTATATTGGCATTCTTGTTTAAGGATTAATCACAATATCTTCTGATTTTTAAAATGTTTTTTGTATCTTTAATGACATTTTGTGTTTTAATCCTTTGATTCCTCATGACTAACAATGCAATAATCATGAGGAATCAAATGATTAAAACACAAAATCATATTTTAACATGAACAGACAAGTACAGTAATGAAGGATTTCATAAAAATATACTAATTGGAAACATAAATTAATTTATGAAACTCTACGACACAGAAAATAACTATGCAATGTACAAATATATTTTAGGTCAAGTAACTGGAAATTAAGAATAATGCAGGGAACCGGGAAATAAGAAGCAAAGAAAGGATCAATAATAATACTAAGGAAGAAAACAGATATTACAAGGAACAGGCTGAGCTGGCTTATACAAAGCAAGTAAAAAAAATGTTTAAAGCCTGTTTATGTTTTGCATTGTCAGAAGCTATGAGAAAAGAATCCTATGATTGTAATGTTTTAATAAAGTAAAAATTCATTAAAACTAATAATAGCAACATAGTAAAGATGAGATTTTATTGCTTCCATGATCATTAAAAACCTTCCAATAATATTGATATTTTTTTTATATTGATCTTTATACTGATATTTTCAAAAATATCTGATAATCTAAATGTTGTAAATTTAATTCTGATACAAATTGTTATTTTTAAATTTAAATTTCAAACTATTGTTGCATCTTATGATGTTTGCATACCATGAAATATATTGAGGAATATGATGTTCCCCTGTATTTTTCTTTTGACCAACAGAACATAACAGATGCTGTGGACACCATAACACATACTGTAAATACTTTCCAGTGTTTCTCTGGTACCAAACTGAGGTTGAGTTGACTTGATAGTCATTACAGTCAGAAAGAAACCCACTCCAACTGAAAAATTTGATTGTAGGACCATGTGTCTATGAAGCGAGTGCAGTAACCATTATGCTATCATGGTTTGACTTCTCAGTATGCTTCTGCAAAAATCCTATCTTCACAGTTGATGATATTTTTGTTTGTCAAGCAAAAAAAAATTTGGTTTTTAATTTACCTATGCAGTTATTTACTTCTGCGTTGCACCCGATGTGTTCTATTAAGGTCTCAGACATTGTAGTACATCAGCTTATTCCAAAGTTGTCTAATTTATTTATATGTTAAACTTTGAATTATTTTTATCTTTTTTTCTAGAGATGGCCATTTAAATACAATCATTCCTAATTTATGTTATATGCATAATTTTTTTTTAATCAATGGATTTTTTATAAAGTTTTTAATAGTGTTAGAGTACTAGCATTATCCTTCTCATGATACTATAAGGGAAGTCAATAAGTAAGTCACAAATGGCTGTAGAAAAATAACTAAATATGATAACAACTTGAAACCATTTCATTTTTATACATACATTGTCCCTTTATTTCTCAACATAATTTCCACCAACATTGATTCACTTATTCCATCTTTTATCAGTCCTCCCAAACTGGCTGCATAGAGCTGCGTTCTCTGTTTTCTAAACCATGTTTTTACTTCACATTCAACTTCTGCGCCATTCGCGGAATGTCTCCCACCAAGGTGGGTTTTCAGTGGACCAAAAAAGGTGGAAATCACTAGGAGCTAAGCCGGGACTGTAAGGTGGATGTTCCAGAACTTCCCATCTTAGTTGGTTAATTTTCTCCTGAGTTGATCGAGCCATATGTGGTCTGGCATTGTCATGAAGGAGCAACACTCCTCTAGTCAGCAGCCCTGGACGTTTTCTTAGAATTGCACCATGAAGCATCAATAGAACTTCACAGTACTATTCAGAATTCACATTGTCACCTTTCTTCTTGAAATTGGTTAAAAGCACTCCATGACAATCCCAGAACACCGTCAACATAACATTCCCTGCTGATGGCGTAACCACGAATTTTTGGGCACAAGGCAAAGAAGGATGCTTCCACTGCATTGAAGCACGCTTTGATTCAGGCTGGTAGTGATGCACCCATGATTTGTCCCCAGTAACAATCCTGTTCAGCATGTCTTCTCCTTCATCTTCGTATCGACAGAGATGATACAAGGACAGGTCAAATCGGTTCATTTTGTGTTCCTCCTTCAATTGTCTGGGTACCCACCTTAAGCACACTTTCATCAACTTTCATCAGATTTCATCAACTATTTTAGAGCGTCCTTGGGAAAATTTTTCTATCCAGCTATGTACCGCTGTCGGACAAACATTTGTCAGCATAAACAGGAAGCATTTCCTTATGAATGTCCTTTACAGGCAGTCCTTTTGCCTACAAAAAAGCACAACACGAACATTGCTCTTTGGTTGTACACTCCGTAAGTACAGTCGCCATTTTGTTCATGCACATGAGACACCTAGCGCCACCTGATGAATGGGAATATAAAGTTCGATGTTGCTGTTACCTAATGACACCTTTAGAAAACATCAACTACATTTACCTGCCATCCCACAGAACCGTGTGGCTTAATTATTGACTCGCTTTCGTAGTTCAAATAGTGTAGAACTATAACAAAAATACAATTTATAAAAAACACGGTAATAACTGACTTAAAATATTTACTTTTGTATTTATTGAAACTTTTTATGCTGGACATAAATAGCTTATAACTTCTAAATATCGCTGATACATTGAATTTAAGCACATGGAAGTAACCTCTATATGTCACTGATGTTTTAAAGCACAAGGGAAATGGAGGAATATAAAACAGAGGGAAATATAAGGGATAAAAACAATTAAAGCTGTTTTCATACTGGTGAACTGACAGATCTCTTTGTCTTTTTCTTCCCCTGGTTAATTAAACATAAACTCAAAATCAACACATATTCAATATATATATACACATTGTTTTCAATAACTAAATTCAATTTTACATAATCTCTCATATCACACACCAAAACTTTAATATGGACAGTTTGATAAAGTATTGTTAGTCTATCAAACATCATTATATATGAACAATGCTTACATGAACTTGAGTTTAAATACTTCTCAAACACACACACATAAATACAGGGTGTTCAAGATAAAAGAAACCTCATAGTTAAGGAAGCATCATCATCAAGGGAGCTAATATGGTATATGTTTATGAAAATGAGAAGGTTCAGTTATGATGTAGTATAGGTCAAGGTTGTGTAATGGATTGTAATTGTAGTGCGGAAGGGGCGATGAACAAATGCGCGTGGGACGAGCTAGTCAGAACCGGTTTAAATAGTAAATAGACACAACGCAATAAGTAACTGGCAACTTTTGATTTGTAACTCGGGCTGCTTTTATCTTGAACACCCTGTACAACCACCTTCCCTTTTTTCATATATGTTACTTAAAGCTACATGTTACTATGTTATTTTTTAAGCTATATGTCAACTAATTAGTTATATGCACCAATTTGATAAAGGTATATGACATAATTATTATGTTTCATATTCTTTAGCTGTTAATATTAACTTTGAATTTGATTATAAAATATTTCAAATTCTGAGGAATAACAGTGCAATATGTATATGCTGATATTTATCAAACATAACATAATAGTCAAAGAGTAACAGAATAAGAGATTATAAATCTACAATTCAAATGTGACTACATTAAATAAGAAGTCTCTGCAACTGAAACATCTGTTATTCACTAATAAAGAAAAAATCTTACCATGTCAGCCATTTTCTACAATTGTTTGACTATTCAATGTCCAAATGAAAGTTCTAAAATACAAAAAAAAAACATAATTGTGATAACAATAAATAAAAAATGAAAAACAAAGATCTTAGAATAACATTTTAATAACTACTGGCTCTTTCAACAGCTGACTTTTACTGCCACCGAATAAATTGTAAAGAAAGTGGAACAGATTATTCTACTACATGTCTTCTGAAAAGTACAGGAGAATAAAAGAAATGCCAAATGGTCTCAACTTGATGAAGGAAAAATTGTGATGTACAATTTCATGGAAGAGGATGGAAAATCTTCTTCTTCTTCCATCTGCTGTCCACCAGAGAGCTGACTTTACCAAAAACATTGTGGCATTCTACACACTTCCAAGCAATCTACATCTTCTTCTTCAGGTTGTGGTTGCCAGTGATGTCCAATTAATTTTCTTCCACAGCTTCTCATTTATAATCTTTTCTGGTCAAATTTGATCAGGATTCTCCAAAAACATTTATTTTGAAAGATCTCTAATTCATGTGTACTCCCTATGCGTATTTTTCAGCACTCACTATGGATAGCAATATTTCGAGAATGTTACTTCGCTATCACCAAATGTTACAAAGTACACACTATTATTCTCAGGCTCTAAACAGGACACAAGAGACTAAGAAGTGATATGTATATAAATCATGAACTTGGTGAGAGACTTTTGTACCTAGGGATTGAGCTGGGGATTGTACTGAGCTCATGTACAAAAGGACGGAAGAACAGATCCTTATTTATGGCATGCTCTACAGAAAGAATTGGGAGAAAATATGGTTTACTAAGATATAACTTGAAATAACACAGAAACTAGCAAAAGTTATTGTTTCCACTTCATTTGTTTTCATGAAAATGAATTTCTTTCATGTTACAGTGATTTTATTGCCAGTGCTTCCAATTAACTTATAAAATGGTCTTATTTTACTACACAAAATACACACGATACAAACGATCTGTGTTTCCCATAAATGCTAAGTAGTATGTTCCTTATCTGAAACAGTGGGTCTGTGCTTTGGGGTTGCACTCTGATGTGTAATTTGCACTGTGAACCAACCACCAATAACAGCATACAATAAAAAAGAGATCGGGTACTAGAGTTAAGGGAAGACCAAGAAAAAGATAGACAATATCAAGACCACACTACATAAACACAGATACAACACTCATCTAGCCCTAGAACACAAATTAAAGCTCCCATCCCTAAGCTTAACAACAAGAGTGGACAGCCAACTACATCTTCCACCTGGGAATAGACAATAGACCGTAATTTGTAAATAAGTTTCAAAATAGTACACCAGTCACCAATGTCTCAAATAAGTGCTGCAGAAATACTCATCCAGAACACTTTGCCAGGTACACTGGCTCAGTACCTGAGATGAAGCAAGAAACCGCATCAACAACATAGAACTGCAGATGTTACATTGTAGACAATGTGAAGGTTGCTACGACTTAGGGAGAGAAAACAGGTAAAAAACAAATGCGGAAATTGGATGTTCAGGAACACACTTAGCAGTTTAATGACAGCAGAGCACATCCCAAAGAGAAGTTTTTAAGTGGTTATTCTAAAATGAATACTGAAGAAATGTCAAACTCTAAGATTTGCAGTGTAATTTGTGTATGTTTTACTGATTATTGATGCATTGTGTTTTCAAACAAGATGTACATATATATTTCTCTCCTGAAAAAAATCTACAACAATGATGTGGAGAATAACAAACGGAGGATACAATCCAGAGCATGACAGTATAAATACACTAAACAGAAAAGCACAGACTACAGTCTTCAGACTTAGAATGAGACACTGCAGTCTCAGAGCATACCTCCATAGGATGGGTCTCAGGGACTCCTGCACTTGTGGAGCACCAAAGTAGTCCCCAGAACCCATCCTACAAGACTGCCCCAGCATGAGCAGTGTGAGAATGAAAATCTGGCCAACAGAAACAATCCTACAAAACAAATTATGGGGTACCGGTGAAAACCTCAACCGCACTGCCCTGTTTATGACACATACCGGAGTAGTCGCATCACAGATGTTGATTGCAGAAGAAGAGGTACATATATATTGATATTGTGATATTCTTCTTTCCTTCCACTGACTAGAATTATGTTGTCACTACTGTTTATATCTGCAATGGTGTTTCTTGAACATACTTCACTAGTCAGTCTTTTGTAGATCACACAGAAGTCCAAGTAAATTCTCTCCTGTATTGTTTCACTTGATCCGTGTGTTTTTTGTGTTTTCCCAATATATCATATTCGGGACAGGTTAAAAACTATGTATACCCTGCTGAATAAAGTGTATGTTCATAGCCAATAAACTAAATATTAAATTGGGCAATGTGTCTGTGGAGTCGCTCGAGTCCCGAGTGTTAGATGCGCAGTGACAACTTGTTCTAATCTAATCTATTCATTACTTCATAGTAGTCATGTGTTGATAGATTTCAGATTGATTGACTGTACTGTACATTTAATCATCGTCAGATACCGTCTCAGCAGTGCAGATTTACTGCAGTGGGCCTACAGTTCCCCCTATTCTTGTCATGATGTTGCACTCGGGCAGGCTGTATCATTATGTAATTTGTCCTGATGTTGTGGTCCCGCTTGTGTTTCACGAGCGTATCCGAAATATTTTGTTTACTTTTATTTAATGTAATAATTCTTTATTCCTTTCCAGTTTTTTAAAAACGTTTTTATTTTATTTTATATTGTGCTATAATGATCCGATTTTTAAAATATGGTTTTTTTTCTCTTTAATTAAATGAATGAAATATTAACTTGTTCCAAATTAAGGCCACAATTCAAAATAATAATTGGTAAGAACAGTTACATTGTATTGCTCATATAGTTTTCAACGAAAATATTTCTCGAAATAATTAAGTAATCTATCTCTATTATTATCTCACTCGTATTGATTTATCAATTCAATATATTAAATATAAATGCAAAAATTCAGACCTGCAATAACTTGGCGAATATCCAATGCTTTTGGTTAAAATATGGACAAAAGTCTTGTTTTGTTTTTTCGGAAGCTACTAATATTTTTACACTGTTTATTTGTTGATCATATTCTTTGCTTCCGTTGCTTCCTCTGGGGTTCTTGCAACAAAAAAATCCGTTCTCAAATTACGATAAACAGAGCTTGTTACGTTGCATAGCAACCATACGAAAATAGGTTCATTGGTTAAGGAAAATATTAATGTCGTAATAGTGAGATAAAACCTGAATCGAACTTTTCTGAGAGCAGAGAGAAATATCGGACTCCATAGAAGAGGTTGGACGATGTTCAGGGTAGAGAAATATGGAGAAATTGCTTGCTGCACATGTGTACGGTAAAATGGATAAATACAAAAATGGATTAAGGTTCACTTGATTCACAAGTAACCGCTCAGAGAGCCAGCGAAACACGTACAAACATAGTACTATAGTTTTACAAAATACAGAAACCGTGACGATAAACAGCAACGTTTCGACCAACAAGGCCTTTATCAAGCAAACGAACAAACAGGAGTGACAAATTAAAATGAAACACAAATGGACGACCAAATACAAACGTATCTAAGGAAAATCTGGAATAAAAACGAATAACGAAATAAATGTAACACAAAAACACACATAAAAACTAGAAATAGAACGGAAAAGAAACAATGAAACATCTAGTAAATATATAACTTGAATACATGCAACATATACCCATATAGATTACATAGCATGGGAAGAGAAAGTACTAAGAAGCATAAGAATGTAATACGTTGAGCCCGCGTGGTCGCAAGGTACCATACAAAGAAATCAACCGATTCTCCAGAGCAAATCGACTACGATCATCAGAGGAACATGATCGGATGGCTGTGACCTGGACATCGCAAGCTCCTGAATGGCCAGTATCATTGAAATGGGTAGCTACAGGGGTCACAGAGCATTGGCGTATATCGCGCAAGTGTTGGGCGAATCGGTCACTGAGTCTCCTGCCGGTTTCCCAATATAGGCCTTGTTGCACCGCTTGCAGATAATGGCATAGATAATATTACGGGACTCGCACGTGAAACTGTCTTCAACAACGAACGTGGCTTTTGGAAAGACACCGTGCGGGTCTGTATTACATAAGCACAAGTGTTGCAGCGCCGACGGCCACACTGGATGGTGCCAAAATGACTCTGGATATTAGGCTTGAGGCGACTGTGAACAAACATATCCTTAAGGCTTCTATCCCGTCTGTGACATAATTTACAAACTGATTTTGTGAAAGATCAATCATGTTGCGATAAATGAAACTCTGGTGCCTTCTGTGGCAACATAACTAGACTTTGCTATAGTCTGTCCCACAACTCGTATCATGGAAGAGAGTGATTTTACACACAAAAAAGTATTTGTAAAAGTGGCTGAAAGATGACCTACCGGCAGAGCGGAAACAGAAATGAGATAGCTACAGCCTTTCGGTAAGATCTTGATCGATTGACTGCGTGATTTGAAAGATAGGGAACACAAATCTATTCAAGAAGAAACACCAGTGGCATGGTTCTCTTGAAATAGCTGAATCCTCATCACAATAAAGGCCGATGATCAGTATGTGTGACCAGATATTTAACGAGCATCGAATCTCAAATATCTCGGCGTCTGTTTTGATAGAAGCAGGTCTTTCCGAAATCATGTTCATATCATCATTATCATCATCACTGGAACCATCATTATGCATACACTTCAACATATGTTCGGGGAGAATGAGCAACACGGGTCTGCAGTCTGCAATGAGTGCTATGACGTTGGTTCAGTAATCAGCAAACAACTAGAGTCTCGCTGTCTGCGAGGTAGAGATATCGTCAACCAATATCATTTGGATATCATAAGCGTGCGATTACTGATATGGCTGCTACACTAGGTGACGCCACACGTATGAGCTTGTTCAATATACGAATATGTCGTATATTGAATTACACGTTCCGGGCTCAGGCAATGATAACTACAAACGTCAACAATATGCAAAATTACACTTATCTTCGTTCTGGGGCACATGTGTATCGTTAGCAATGATAGAGCAAACAGGCTGGCTCTGCAACCAAAATCCGGGGGCCAGCCAATAGATATAGCTGACATTTCGAACGCCCTTTCTTCTCCTCTTTGCGTTCGTTCTTTACGACCAATTTTAATCACTCTTTGTGATATGTCAAGAACGTGTATACGTTACACATTGGTTTGGTAGGCCCCTAATAAACGCATTGACTTTTGCACGTTTAGGAAATGTGCATCCGATTTCATCCAAATCCACATAGTCGCCTCTTACGACATGCGTGACAGGTTACAGTGGTTCTATTCTTTAACCCCAAATTTGGGCCCCGGGAACCACTCCTGCGGTGAACGCCCTCATAGCGTGGCTGTAAAGAAGATTTTCATCTAAACCAATCCACGTCAATGATGGATTACAGGAGCTAGGATTGAAGATGCAACAGCATTTTCATACCTACTTTCTGTTACCAGAGCCAAACATGGACAATGAGCAAAGCGCAGTCACAAAAATAACTACATGTGAAATGCGCTGCCTGCGAAAAGTTACCAACAACACCAGAAAAATATCGTCACCAAGATCAGCATACGATAGTTGGCACATAAACTTGCTTGAATTATATTGAGAAACAAAGAATGAAGTGGTTTGGCCACTTTATAAGATTGCATCTAAACTCCACAGTATACAGTCTTCTACAACAGAACATCAGGAAAGAAGGCGAGTGGAAGACCACGAAAAAGATGGTTGGATGGCATAGCAGAATCCTGTCAAAGAGCAAAAATAACAATCACCCAAGCCACCAGAACAGCTCAAGACAAAAATAGAAAACCACAACACTGGGCAACAACCCTGTAACAGTGTTACGACAAAAGAAAGAAGAAGAAGGTTTGAAGATTTGAGTGGCCAGAAAGAACAGCAGAACATGTATATGGGTAGGCTCATCAGTTTTAGTTTGGAATATCTTCATTGCATTCTGGACATGTCCATAGGTGCTCCGATCTCCTTCGCAATATCTCCAACAGCGTCCAGCGACTGAACGTACCAGATCGATTTTGATTGATGAGCCTACTCACGTACCTGTTATGCTGTTCTTTTCTTGCTACTCCAATCTTCAAACCCAGCTCCTGCAATCTAGTAGTTGACTTGGATTGGTTTAAATGAAAATCTTTGCGGCCACATTCTATTAGAGCGTTCAAAATATCAGCTCTATCCATTGACTGGCCCTCTGATATGGTGGCAGAGCCAGCTAGCCTGTCTGCTCTCTCATTGCCAACGGCACCCATGTGCCCCGGAACGAAGATAAGTGTGATTCTGCAAATTGTTGATGCTTGTAGGCTCATCAATAAAAATTAAACTGGTACAGTCAGTCGCCGTTGTAGATATTGCGAAGGAGATCGGAGCACCTATATGGACATGTCCGGAGTGCAATGAAGATATTCCGAACTGAAACGGAGATGTCGATGGGGAAAACTGAAACTGACGAATATGTTGCAAACGTGCGGCGCATAGAATACATAATTTTATACTGTTAGTGAATAGATACCAAATGATAACACATTTATACCACAGGAGAAAAACTTAATTTGACGATTTGTAAGTTTCAGAAACTGTGTGTTATTGGAAAATATAAAAAGCATGCCTACAAAGATCACTGAGAGAAAATACTGGAATGTAAGTGATCTTTTGAAGAAAAAAAAGGCTATGTGCGACGCGGCAATTAAACTGAATCAAGTACTATAACATATATAAATTGACCCGGGCGGGCGTACCTAGGCCCCACAATCCTACATTCTGATTCTCAGTCATGACTATGCGAGAAGTTCGAAGTTCTCTTAGGTTGTTTGTTGTTGGTAGCTGTGTCACATTAATAACAGGTTACGTTTAGCTATTACAGTTTAATAATTGTATATTGAAATTATGGTTAGACTTAGAAATAATGTTTGATTGTATACACATCACATTACGATGATCGTTTCTGTTTGCAGACACACTCAAAATCATATGTGCATTGACATTACTACTGAATATATAAGGATCTTGCTAGGTATGAGTATAGAATGTATCAATGATGTTATGATGATGTGCTATCTGTTTAATGCTATCTTTTGTCGGCTTAAAATATATTGTCTTGTCTGCAATGTAGTATCTTGTATTATAGTCTTTCCTTCCTTTCGTTCGCTTGAAATATGTCTATATATTCAATGTTGTCTCTTGTATGAACTTCACTGTCTTTTGTAGCTCACACAGAGGTCCGTGTAGTTTTCTGTCGAATGTTGTTTCGTTAGGCCAGTGAGTTTGCCTCAGTGTATCATATTTGGGGCAGTCTTGAAGTATGTGCTCTGCAGTCTGGTGTGCCTGTCCACATGTACACATGGCTGAATTGCCAATCTTGAATTTTGTATACATGTGGCTGCGGAGCCGATTGTGTCCTGTTCTAAGGCGCAGAATGACAACTTGTTCCAATCTGCTCATATTATAGTAATCATCTTGTGTTGGTATTTGTGGCGTTCTCATTGATTTAATCATCCTTTTCTTTTGGTGGTAGGTAGCTGGCACATCCGGTTGCTCTCCTGCAGCACCTTCCTTGGCCAATCGGTCTGCTGTTTCATTTCCTGGTATTCGACAGTGAGAGGGTATCCACTGCAAGATGACCCTGCGCTGCTTGGACAATTTAGACAGTGGGGTCTGTAGACCTGGCAATTTTCTGGGCTTGAGTGCTTGAAGTGTTGATTTTGCATCAGTCAGGTTGAGGATCGGGTCTGGTATTCAACAGTTTTCAGTTGCCACCTTGATTGCCTGAATTTCTGCATCATAGTTGTGACAGAATTTCACCGTTGGTACTTTAATTGCATTTGTATTATAGTAACTGTCTTGTGTAGTTCATACATAGATTAAGATCCCTGTAGTTTTCTTTTCAATGTTATTTCACTGAGTTTGTCTCAATTTATCAATTATCATATTCATGGCAGTATTGAAGTATGTGATCTGCAGACTGGGATGCCTATCTATATTTGTGTATTGTTGAATCGCTAAACTTTTATTGTGTATATATATGGCTGCAGAGTTGATTAGTTCCTGTTTTGAGCTGCAGAATAAGTTACGACAACTAGTTCTAGTCTGTTCTTAGTTTCAAGTTTTGTAGATGTGTTATGTTTCTAGTGGTGGTTTGCTAATTGCTTGTGGTCATCCTTTTCTTCTAATATGTAACTGGCACATCTCTCTCTCATGATCGTTTCTTTTGGCCATTTTTATCATTCTTATTGTGATATATAAAAAGCCTTTGCCAAGAACGTAATTTTACATCACAATCTTCAGTACCATTTGGAGCTCTGGTGCTTGTCCTTTGGCGATGTGTCAGATTTCAACCAGCGTTTACTGGGTTCGCTCTCCGTCAGCCTTTGACTGTCCCCAGCTGACCTGCAAGGCAGCAGGTTACTGGCACATCTGGTTGCTCATCTGCAGCACCTTCCTTACGCAGTTGATTTGCTGTCTTGTTTCCAAAACTCAACTTTATAGCATCACATCTGCTGAGTTATACTGTAACATGTATCAGATTTCACTAACATGTATGATGTTCCACAAGTTAACTAAGAAGGCATCAACACAAGGACAGCCATTCACAACAACATAGCCAAACAAATCCTAAATACAGCAAATAGGAAATTTGACTGAACATGTGAGGAACATTTGAAGAGAGGTATATAGAAACATGGCCAGCCTGAACTACAACATCAACCAACTCTCATGGAGAGATCACTATTTGTCAACTTCTAGCACAACAATCACCACTAAATAATCACATGCATAGAATTCTACTACAACACACTCTAGTTCCAGCTGTGTATACACCACTATGAAACTGTAAACCAGTACATTGTACAAACGCCACTACATTGTACCTTTATACAAAAAAGCAGAAGAAACAATTTATCTTTATAGATTAAACATAAATATAGACAAATCAAACATCAAAATAAAAATTACTATTTGTGGACAATCAAAGTCTGCTTACTACTAACAGTTAGGAATTTATTGTAGTATGCCGGGTAAGAAGTGAATTGCTTCACTTCTGTTGTATCCTTTGATTCTAACATGAGAGTAGCAATGAAAGTTCACTAATGATATGATACCATGAGAGTAACAATGAAAGTTTACTAATGATATGATACCATGAGAGTAGCAATGAAAGTTTACTAATGATATGATACCATGAGAGTAGCAATGAAAGTTTACTAATGATATGATACCATGAGAGTAGCAATGAAAGTTTACTAATGATATGATACCATGAGAGTAGCAATGAAAGTTTACTAATGATATGATACCATGAGAGTAGCAATGAAAGTTTACTAATGATATGATACCATGAGAGTAGCAATGAAAGTTCACTAATGATATGATACCATGAGAGTAGCAATGAAAGTTTACTAATGATATGATACCATGAGAGTAGCAATGAAAGTTTACTAATGAGAATGGAAATGTTAACTTGAGAGTAGCAATGAAAGTTTACTAATGATATGTTACCATGAGAGTAGCAATGACAAAATCAGAAAGTTGGTAACAACAGCAACATTTTTCAGTTACTATGAGATCAATAAAAATAACCACTTTGATCATCTCATCAGAATGCAATGAAATAAGCTGTTGACATTCAGAAGCAGACAGGGGTTCTCCGATAGCGAAATTGATGACATTCTGTACTAGTGACCATATTCTGGCTGTTTGAGCCTAGCGTGGACACAAAACAATTCTTGGTGTGCACATGCTAGCAACTAAAGTTGAGAGGCTCAACAAATAACAGATTTCTTAATCTTTTGTTTTCTTCTTTTATTCTTAAAGATGGTAACAGACCCTCACATCTTCAGCCATGGCAACAAACAGAAACCTGCAAATGATGTTCCTGGTTTTGTATGTAGGCTACTTGATGATAGTCTATGTTAGACAGTCAGTGTCCTATGCTGCACCAGTTATTGCAGAGTCTGAAAAACTCTCAGACAGTGACCTAGGCAAGATTTGTACATTACAAACATTTTTTATTTGTTATTTAACTAACTCATAGAACTCTTGAGAGACCCATAAGTCCTCAGCTTCCCTTAAAGAAATGCATGCTGATAGTAACATTGCCTCACTGGTTAAACAAACCATTTCCTTAATCCCTTAGTAGCCCAGTCATATTCATACAATGTTTAATTCCAAAATCCTTCATTCACAGTATAGATGCATCATCAATTGCTACAATATTACTGTTATGACAGATTGCAAGTTCACAAAAATACACCACACTTAGCTTGTTTTAAATACAACATGGAAATTAACACATCCAAAATAGAATTTATGAGGATCAGTAAATCCCTATGCCTACTTAACTTTCATGTTAATGTTATTTGGTTAAAACATGTCCAAGAATTCCAGTAACTGGAGAGTATTTTTACCTAGAAGGGTAGACTAGATAGAGAAATTGAATCCCCCTGCCTAAAGTTAGCACATGGACAAATGAACCATTGCCATTATCCAGGCATTGGTGGGATATCAAGCCAGTATATCAAATGACAACTGATAAACAGTATTTTCCAACCTACTCTCTGCTACCAATGCTAACCATGATCCGTGGCAAGAACACAGGAGAAAAAGATTGCAACTTGTGAGATGAGATGTTTGAAAAAAGCTATTAATGTCACCAAAAGAGAATATTGTAGGAGCGACATCAAATACATATAACAACAGAAAATGTAATGGCTTGAACACCTTATGAGAATGGTTCCCACTCAGTTATCTTTACATACTTACAGTAATAGTAAAAAATCTGGCATCAGAGCAAGAGGAAGATCTAGAAGCAAGTGAATAGATAATATCACAAAGATATTAACATATCATTTTACTCACAACAACAAAATACAACTCATCTAGCCCAGGAGAGAAAATGTCAATTCCCCATGATGCGTTTGTCGGAAAATGTTGATCGAATAAAATATGAAAGCTGCACACAGTCTGCTTACTTTTATTTTGATATTTAACTGCCAAGATATCTTGAATATGTACAATTTGCACACAAGACCTCCACATTTTGCATCCATCTCCATTAGGATGACTATTTACCTCACATACCTGGAGGTCAGAAAGCAGTGCACATTTTTCTGAATGTTTTTTTCCTAAAAGGGGAAACAAATTCAGAAACTTCTGTACAGAAGTAAGACTTCTAACCTACAAACTAGAGTGACACCAAACTAAGTTTCAAGTTGATAATGATTGCAAACACTTAATTATTACTTTTGTTCTTCCAGGCTTGATTGTAAGCAGTCAACAGTTGGGTTATACTTTTGTCAAGTTTCTAGGTGGTACACTTGCAGATGTACTTGACCCTGGCTTAACCTTTATGGCATGCCTACTCCTTACTGGTTGTACATGCGCAGCTTTCACAGGTGATAATATTTGAATGATGGTATCCATGTTATAATGAAGAAGTATTACCAGTGTAGAAGATGTGATTAGCTTTGTGTTGCTCAAGCTTTGTGTAGCTAATCCTTGTTGCTATATCTAATGAATATGCTGGGTTTTTTTCTAGTACAGTTTTTCAAGTTTTCTTAACAGTTGTTAGCACTTACACCTGTGTGCTGCCAGGGCTTGCAACGAGAACAAAGAATAGTAATAATGCGGCCTACAAGGCATGTCGTAAGAGGCGACTGAGGTAGGGGCTTAGGGAATCTACCCTAGTAAATAAATAGCGATGCAGAAAGCGGATGTGCTGGCCTACTTGTAGGCGCATAACTGACACAACATACAATCATTCTTAGGCTCAGATCACATACAAAGCACAAAGAGTGGTTTCACAAGTGTCGATCTGGAGCGTTTGATGAAGAAGTTAGCAATTAAATAGCAAGTCAAAGAAAATGGATAAATCTCTATAGTAATACATGTTTTTATTTTTCTGTGATTTGCAGCTGTTTCATCTGTGGGTTTGTTTGTCGTGTGTTGGTTTCTTTGTGGCATGGCTCAAGGACCTGCATGGTCAGCTTGTGCTGTATTGATAAAACAGGTTAGGATTAGTTCATTAGTGAAAACTAGTTATTTGTGTCGATTTTTTATGTCAGTGTTTTCTGTTAGAAGCTAAAAATTTAGTATAAAATTATATTTGCATAAAGATCATAATATTTCAATTGAGTATAAGTTAAAGCGGATAGAAAAAGAAGACCTGAATGTCCAAAGGAAGCATTAATAACAGTGGAAAGAGAATTGAAAGATTGTGGCCTGACACGTAAAAACAAAGTACTGTAGTTTTACAAAATACAATAACAATGCAGAGTAGTTCTGACAGGGGAAACAATAAAGAAAAAGGCAGAAGAACAGCAACAATAGAAATCTTTTGTGGAAGCCTTATGTGTCAAATGGGATATGAAAAGAATATAGATTGATAGATAAATTAATGCTGACAGGAATGAGTTCTTAACCTGAACTGATTTAGAGTATAAAACTTATTGTTTCAGTGTTTAGCAATTACTTAGAACTACTATACTCTATTGGCAGTACAGTAACACTTCAGGATGGAATGAGGAAAATATTAAAGCAGGCTTGGGTAAGGTCAAAGGTGCAAGGATGAAATCAGTCTGAATGCTGCGTAAATACAGTAAGAAAACCAAGTTCACATTTTATTGAAGCACTATCTTACCGGTTCTGCTGTAGGATTGCATTGCCGGAAAATGACAGAGAGAGATCTTCAAAGATTGTCCACCTTTCAACAGTTATATCTCGTAGAACATAAAAATATATAGTTAAACACAGTATCAAACCATAGACTTCTCTTAACTCCCCAAAAAAACTGTAATTACTGCCTGTAATACCGCTATTTGTGCAGTGTAGGACAGGGGTGACATGTGCCTGTAGAATTTAATGGCCGCATGGCTAGTGCAGTCGCCGCAAAACTGTTCAGGTTAGGATTTTTCTTTATGCCCACAACAGAAAAAAAACTTCTTGGCCTTACTGTGGATTGAACCTGGGACTCCGACATGGAAGCCATGCTCTAATCCATTCGGTCAGGCGCTCCACCATATAAAACCATAAAAAAATATCCTGGAAAAAAGTAGATGGCAATAACTATGACATGTTATGAGATGAACTTCGATATACATGTGATAATGACATAATATGTACACAGAAGGGGAAAAAGACAAAAGTAAGACCATGAAGAACTTCAGTGGAAGAAGAACTACACTAAACATCTCTTGCAAGAAATTGCACTGAAGGCTATAAAAGACTAGAGCATGGACAGTCCTTCTAGACACTTCATGTGCCATAGGAAAAGTGGTTAGACTTGACAACTAAATAGAGAAAAAGTGTGATTGTATAAACTGTTCTGTGCTGTAAAGGTTTAGGTAACTTCATAATCTCAAACATGATTTAATTCAAGAGTGTCCAGTATTATAACATTCTCTTTACAATATGGTGTGTGTGCTGAAGTGGAATGTAAATAAGATTAAGTTTTAGATAGAAGTTACTAAAGGGATATATTTTCAAAACAGTCAGGCTGAGTGATGAAGAAAGAATGTAGCAATCTTTGTTTATGAATGTGCTGAATTTATTTTTCACAGTCAGTAAAATCACTGAATTCTGTGTGTTAGTTTTAGTATATATGTATTATGATTCATGTCATGTCACATTTCAAGGGCCAAGTATGCAGGCCAGTTCCTTTCCTCACTTCTGGAACTTTGGTTGCGTGAACTGAAACCACAACCCATTTTGCTTGATGTGTTGTGCTTATTGTAAAAGTAACAATCACAATAATGTGTGCTATGGGTATTTAAATTATTAAGAAGATTGCAACAAAACTGAATAGTGATGACAGTTATGTAAACCAAAAATTATGTCCCAACTTTCTTTCTTATGCTGATGTTGGTGTTAACAGCTGTGGCTTGTGTTCTTATTACAAATGAATGTATTTTGAAAGAGAAGATATCTTATTTCGTTCTTATTTTCCTGTTTCTGTCATTATATAGCAAGTAGTTATTTACTTATCTCTCTGGATATTGAGAAACTGGTGAACACCAATCTCAGTTCACAGCCTGTGGTATTCCTAACAGATGCAAGATCAGAACTCCAAGCACTTTAGTCCAGACAATTTCCAGGTCTACAAGTCCTACTGTCTTCTGTGCAAACAGCTCAAGGTTGCGATGCTGTGAATCCCACCTCATTGTGGATACCACAAATAAGACAACAGACTGACTGGCCATAGAAGGCACTGCAGATGAGGAGCGAGGTGTACTAGTTACTTGTCATCAAAAGAAAAGGATGATTACAGCACTGAAAGCCACCAATACTAACACTGGACAACTACTAAAATATGAACAGATTAGACAAATTGTCATTCTGTGCCTCAGAACATGACACAAAAACATCCGCAGCCACATGAATGCAAAATTCAAGATTGACAATTCAACCATATTTATATCTGGTCAGACACCCTAAACTGCAGAGCACATACTTCAAGACTGCCCCAAGTATGATATACTGAAGCGAGCACACTGATCTAGTGAAACAACACTGTAAAGAAAATTACATGGACCTCCTTATGGGCTACAAATGACAGGGAAGTGTATAAAACAAGAGACAACATTGAATATAAAAACAATATTTCAAGCAAACAAAAGAAAGAAATTTTTACTGATCTTATTTATTTATTTCAGAACTTTCCTGCTGATCAGTTTGCTACCTGGTGGAGCATTTTGTCAACTTCTGCTAATGTGGCTGGTACAGCAGGACCATTTCTTTCACAGGGAATCATCAGTGTGTTCAGCTGGCGGGCTTCCCTTCTTACAGGAGGTTATACTGAAGTTGTTATGTTCAAGTTTATATTAACAATAGAGTCTGAAAACTTTCTTTAATAGTACCTACTAGCTTTTAAGACTTAAAACATATTAGCTATAAATATCCCCCATCGGTTGCTTCCTAGTTAAAGTTTACCCATCGTATAGTGAAGTTGATTCTATTACTTAATAAACAAGCCAGTTTTTATGAAGGATTAAACTGTAGAACTAACGTCTCTGTACTCAGTGTACCCACACAAATGCAGAAAGGATACAGTGTCTCCAGTGATGATTCCAAATGTGCTCTCTTCCTCAACCCAGAAAGTTTTGCTATCATATTCAGCATGGTAGACCATGAAAGCAATTGTATGAACAATTTAACCACTATTACATTAATATTTGCACTACCAATGTGCTACAGCAAGATGATTGATTTGATTGAATTGTCACTATGTAAAAAGCCGTCTACGATCTGATCTCTTTTTTATAGAGGAAGATCACAGTGGTAGTGCATGAGCTTCATAGCATTAGCAAGGGTTACTGATGTATTTTTTTAGGATGATAACAATTTTTATAAATTTAATTTAATTTCTTATTAATGATTTTTCCTTGCAGCAGCTATTCAGGCTACTCTTATTAATTTTGCTTGTCTGTTATGTAGGGGATAAAGGCCTCTTTAAGCCGAGAATTGCTCCTTCAACTTTGTTTTGGTTATATCAGAGTGTCTAGGCCAACAAACATGAAAAATAAGAATTAACTCTTCAACTTCCATGAGTTCTTTTATATGCTCAACATGAACACTAGACCCACATTTGATTGATTGTGTCCAATAGAATTAGGGATCACTGGAAAATAGCAGATTACTCCATACTTGATGTGAGCTGACTACATTTGAAGAGAGACCCCCAATCCCTCCAATGATTCACAGATCATAATTGTTTATACACACTACTTTTGCACAATCAAATACTAATAGGATTAACATGCACAGATTAAATGTCTTTCGACTAACATATTACATTCCTATTTGTATATTTATAGGATCGCTCTCTTGTGCCTTTTCAACCCCAATAAGAACATAGACCCTCAATCAACTTATATCAAGTTTTCCTATCTTTAGCTATTTCTTGCAGCTCCTCCCGAGTCTTCCACATATCATTGGTGCCTACCTCCAGACTCTTATCCATATCTCTCCTTCTTTGCGTTCTGTACTGACCAATTTTAATCACTCTTTGTGATATGTTTGATCTTTGCCAAGAACGTGTATACGTTGCACATTGGTTTGGTAGGCCCTAAACACATAGACTTGTATACGCTTAGGACATGTGCATCCGATTTCAGCCACACCTCCTTAGTCGCCTCTACGACATGCGTGGCAGGTAACAGTGGTTCTATTCTTTACACCCCAAATTTGGGCCCGGGAACCACTCGGCGCTTATTCATGTATTTTGAGGTTTCCCCTCCTTTTGCTTTCCTTGCTGATTAAAGGAAGGGCCCTTTCCTGATATTATTTATATATGTTATATATTTCCTTGTGTTGCTTGCTCTAGTATTTTTGATACGTTAGTAGCAACTTAGTAATGTTTATTTTTACCTTGTGAAGTACCAATTTTTGTGTGTGCTAATATAGTAATTTTCAGAAATAGATATAACATATCATGCATAATTGTTTTTGGTGCTGAGAATGAAAGACTGCAATTATATGCTAATCTTTAATCTCTGAATTATTTCAGCTTCTGCAACAATTGGTCTTGGAGTCATATGCTTTATCTTCTTTCAGTCTTCAAACTCAAGAAAACCTGCTGGAAATAAAGAGAAAAAAAGTGAGTTTGAAATATGTGCTTAGTAAAGATAAAAAAAATTAGGTTTTAAATATGTGCCCAGTAGAGATAAGAAAATTCAGTTAAGAATTAGAAAAGTGAAAATATATTGTAAGTCTAACTTCGTGTCATGTTCTGACATATATCCAAACCCTGACAACATCAATCACTTATCAAGAAGATATCAGAACAATTTTTCAAATCTGATCCCAACACATACACCACTTAGTAATCACGTTAATAGACTCCAACCACATTACACTTCATAATGTCAGATGTGTTCACTCATGTAAAAGTTTTGACCATGTGCACCGATAGGCTTGCAGGTATGCTGATGTCGAAGCGGGCAAGCAATGGACCATACTGATATTCTCAATTCCCTAAGGGAGAGACATGTAAATTATTCAAGTAATAGTGGTGAATCTACAACCCTAACCAGATTGCAAGAATATCAAGTCAAATGTGGTGTAGCTAGACAAGAGTCCTTATACTGGTAACCAAAGAAGAATAGTAAACCAACAAAGAACCTGTGTTGTTAGTTGCCACATGTTGAGAGACATACTGACGAAGAGATCAGAGCACTTATAGATTAATTGGTTCAATGTGCAGTGATGATCCAACGACTAAAAAAAGCGAAAACTTTTGACCACAAACTTATCAAGTATCCAGTACTGGATCACATCAGAAAAAATGTTTTCTTCCAAGACCAGATAAGAGCAACAACTTAATACATATAAATAACATGGCAGATGGATTGAATGACAAGAGCCTAAATGCCTATGGATCATCGAAATTGTAGATTGTCATGTACTAGCTTTTGTCCCCCATGTTGAGCAACTTTTAAAAACTTTTTTAATGTCATTTTTGTATTTGAATTAATTGATTTAGTCGACTAAAATATTTATTGCTCAAATTGGTGTCCTTATTTCATTTTATTGTTTATTTTAATGAACGAAAACATTACATTTTTTGTGTAAAATTTAGTTCATTATGTGATTTTTAACATGAAGAAATTTTTGCAAATTTAGCAGCAAAAGATCTTAATATGCGGGCATTGCTTGACCCACTCCTGGTGCTTGTGTGTGTAGAATATTTGCTGGTTTCTGTTATACGAGGAGCATGCAATGATTGGGGGCAAATGTATCTCATTAAAATAAAGGGACAGTCTATGTTAGCAGGTAAGAATTTAATCATGTGTTGTCTTTTACATTTATTACATATTACACCATAATAATCAAGGTCTGTCTAAATAATATAGGTCAGGAAATTATCCGAAACACTAAGGCAGCCAACACAAACTGTCGAAACATCTAACTGCACTAATGTACAGAAGTCCCTTTAATGCCTTGACTAAAAACTCTATTCTTTCTACAATAATTTTATGTGTAATGGAACCAATTATCCTACGCAAACAATTTTATTTTCCATAAGCATAACCGATAAGACACGCACATTGAAGGAAACACCTCAAAAAACAATTTCTTTTAGCCTCTGTGGCACAATGGATAAAATGTCTGTGTACTGGTCATCAAAGCAAGGAGGTGTATATCCCTGCTGACTAAATAATTTTGTTTTAAATTTGGATCTTCCTTTTTTCCTCACAACATCTTTTGGTTATTTACAAGCAATAATTTTCTTGGTTAGTGTCATGTATGTTTTTAGGCTGTTCAAGTGTTGAAATAAGTCAGGACACAGAGGAAAGCTCACTATCAACATCAGAAAAAAATAGTCATCATGTTTTGGGCTTGCCGTAAGAATAAAGGACATGGTGACAACTGACAAAATTAATAAAGAATGAGACAGAACGAGAGAAAAATGATAGACAGTATAACTTAATGTTACCGAAAAATGATAACATTTTTTAAATGATAGTCTACTCAGGACATATTTTGTAGAAATTTGACATGGCACATGATGTTGATGCTGTTATTAGATTTCAATTCATGGCTTTATCAGTCTTTCCAGAAAAATGTAAAAATAGGGGAAGACTGCAGTAAAACTTGTAAATAGTGAAACACGTACAAACAAAGTACTATAGTTTTACAAAAACAGAAACAGTGACGATAAACAGCAACGTTTCGACCAACAAGGCCTTTATGAAGACAGTTTCACATGCGAGTCCCGTAATATTATCTATGCCATTATCTGCAAGCGGTGCAACAAGGCCTATATTGGGAAACCGGCAGGAGACTCAGTGACCGATTCGCCCAACACTTGCGCGATATACGCCAATGCTCTGTGACCCTGTAGCTACCCATTTCAATGATACTGGCCATTCAGGAGCTTGCGATGTCAGGTCACAGCCATCCGATCATGTTCCTCTGATGATCGTAGTCGATTTGCTCTGGAGAATCGGTTGATTTCTTTGTATGGTACCTTGCGACCACGCGGGCTCAACGTATTACATTCTTATGCTTCTTAGTACTTTCTCTTCCCATGCTTTGTAATCTATATGGGTATATGTTGCATGTATTCAAGTTATATATTTACTAGATGTTTCATTGTTTCTTTTCCGTTCTATTTCTAGTTTTTATGTGTGTTTTTGTGTTACATTTATTTCGTTATTCGTTTTTATTCCAGCTTTTCCTTAGATACGTTTGTATTTGGTCGTCCATTTGTGTTTCATTTTAATTTGTCACTCCTGTTTGTTCGTTTGCTTGATAAAGGCCTTGTTGGTCGAAACGTGCTGTTTATCGTCACTGTTTCTTTTTTTGTAAAACTATAGTACTTTGTTTGTACATGTTTCAGAAAAAATGTATACGCTTTATCAGAGATCATGGATATATCCATTTCCTTTCTTATTGTCACATTTTTTCACAGGTGTTGTTTTTTAAGCTGTTGCTTTTTAAGAATAAAATCACTTTCTTGCTCTCAGGAAGCAGTTTCATCAGTTGTCAAGAAATTGGAGGCATTGTTGGATCAATACTGACTGGGTACATGTCAGACTACATGGTTTCCAAGGTAGTATTTATAACAAAATCTTGTGTTATCTTCTGATTCTCTAGTATTTTTTGTCACAAGCATTTACTTGAAAATTATATTGTTTTGTATCTATTGCTTTTTTTAGTCAGATTTTATGCTTATGATCTAGATATTTAATGGTTTGTTGTGCTGCTTTGAATGTTATTCATGGTTTTTTTACATTTTGTAATTTATTGTATTAAATAAATTTGTTTGAATTCTGCTATCTCTGGTTCCATTGCTGTGCTGTGGCTTGGCGGCTGAGTGTGCTACTCAATTCGAGAGTTATGCCAGGGAAAGTTTTGTTCCAGGCAGATTCTACCAATCTGGACAGGTCACAGAGCATGGGGGGTTAGATACAGTGGTTCTTCAGGTTGGGAAGTTTTAAAATATGACTGACGCACCTTTCTGTGTAAAAAAGTTTTAGCCATTACAGAAACAGCAATAAATGAACAAAGCTTTTTAGCAGAATGGACGGGGGACTGCCTAGAGTAGTTGATAGTAGCTCGGCTTGCTAGCTGTGAGACGCCTCATAGCTCGGGTTCGAACCTACTGTCCGGCATTTGTTCGAGTCCCTGGTCTTACTCAGGACGATAACGTGAGTACCTCTGAAGTCGGAGAAAATCTGCCTGTATGGCGAGGAATACTAATTACGAGTACATTGAGCACACGGCTGCCAGTGTAAAGTAATTTACAATGTGCACGCTGCTGCCATTGTAAGAAATTGGAAAACGGATTTTCACGCAAAAATCAGTTTCAGAGATGAAACTTCGTCTGAGTTGAAAGCGGACGAAAGAAAAAAAAAAAAGAAAAAAGAAAAAAAAAGCAGAATGGACATTCAGAGTACAAAACTCACATGACTGTCAGTGGTGAAGAATGGACATTCAGAGTACGATACTCACATGATTGTCAGAGATGAAGAATGGACATTCAGAGTAAGATATTTACATGAATGTCAATTATGAAGAATGGGCAACAAGTGTATGATACTCACATGACTGTCAGTGGTGAAAGAATGAATGTCTGGTGTATGATGTTCACATGACTGTGGTAGCTGCCTTATGCCGGACAGGGAGGTATTTGAGCTGCTATCATTGAAGCCAGGCTCCGACATGGACAAGCTAGATGTTGATGATGAATGCACATTTAGATGAAATTTTCACTATTAAAAACATTGCTTGAAATAAAGTCTTGAAATCATTGTGAAGGAATGTTGCTTGTGGAAGTGTGAAGATTGTTACAGAAGCTGTTTTCAGCATAGGATCACCATTTGTTCATGATGATGAATTTACCTTCAAAGTGGATGTGATCTTCAGATCGGTTGAATTTGACATAAAACATTGATAGACAGGAACCATTAGGAAATTTGATAAGATGTATATAATCATCACACTGCAGAAAGTGTCTGTATGTATACCCTATACCATCTGCTGAAAGAGACTGACCTTCTATGGGTCTCCCAGGTATTTAGTGCCGTTGGGATTGGTGTAACTAACTTATTGATTGATTGATGGGACTATCATCATTGCTTCTTGGTGAACAACCATGTGTGCTCCAATCTCTTTCTTTGTGCACAAACCCCCTGTCACTAGAGAGGGAACCCTATGTAGTTTTAATGATGATGACAATTTGTAGGAATTATATTATTGATCTGTACCAATGACCTTTGTCTATGACGTTGAGGTACAGTACTCACCTCTCACTTAAAAAGTACTCCGTTCATGTCTCGTGTGGAGTGATCAGGCTGTTTTTTTTCTCAATGATCCTTGATTTCATTGTTGGTGAGATCGAGCTCCTAGTCCTATTAAAGATGGACAATAAACATAGCACCTGTTTTTAAGTTGAGCATGTAAAAGAACTCTTGACAGTTGAAAAGTGGTAAGTGTAAGCTGAAAAGTCACTGTCTATGCAAAGGTTATTGGTATAACTAACTCTGTCCTGCTTCAAGCATGAGAAAGTGGCTACAGTCTTCTTCACATCTATAACTGGGTAAATAAGGATGTGAATAACTAAGTTTAACCATTGAAAATTTTGTTTATTCTTGACTGTCAACAGGGGGCAAGAGCAACACGATCAAGGTTAACAGTTATTGTCCTCCTATGTGTTCTGCAAACATTAGGGCTGTATTTACTTATATTTCACACCCACCAAGAATCTTCTCAGGTAATGTTCTTATTTTTCTTTGCTTTCGTTCTTTACAACCAATTTTAATCACTCTTTGTATGTTTAATCTTTGCCAAGAACATGTATAAGTTGTACATTGGTTTGGTAGACCCCTAAACGTATAGACTTCTACACGTTTAAGACACATGCATCCGATTTCAGCCAAACCTCCTTAGTTGCCTCTTATGACATGCATGGCAGGTAACAGTGGTTCTATTCTTTGCACCCCAAATTTGGGCCCGGTAACCACTTGGGCGATGTACTTATTGTATAATCTCTTCTATCTATCTCTCACATCAAAACTGCAAGATCTGCACATTTTGGCCATACACATCCATTTTCATGCTTGAATTTTGAGTAATTCTTTGAGTATTATCCTAAAAGTGGAGGCTAGTTCTGTGCGCAGGCAATAGACTGAAACACTACAAGCTTCAATAATTCGCAGAATTACATTTATCTTTGTTCCAGGGCACATGGGTGTCAATGAGAGAACAGACAGGCTGGCTGACCATTTTGGGGGTTCAGCCAAGGGATATAGCGGACATTTTGAACACCCTCATGGAGTGTGGGTGGAAAGACGATTTCATCTAAACCCTTCAACATCAACTGCTAGAATGTAAGAACTTAGATTGAAGATTGGAGTGGCCAGAAAAGAACAGCACAACAGGTATATGAGTAGGCTCATCAACCAACAACGAACTGGTGTGGTTAGTTGCTGTTGGAGATATTGCGAAGGAGATTGGAGCACCTGAGTGAAATGAAGATATTCCAAACTGAAACGTTCATTTTCAAAAAACTCTTTGATCCCTACTCGTTTAACCAAACAGTAGTGATGCAGTCTGTTACAAAAATGATCACTTTTAGGTGATGTATAGTTTTGGATCATCTTTGTTTTGCTCATCCCGAGTTTTGTCATTCTCATTCATTCTATCTTAATCCCCTCATTTCTGTAGAAATCCAATATCATCATCTTGTGTCTCATTCTTTCTAGATGATTAATTCGTATATGCTCATTAGAATACATACTTCACAACATTCTCAAATAATTTGCTACACATGAGTAAAAGGCAGCTATAGTAGCCTCATACCTCCAGGGTCTCTCTCTCGATCACCGCTTAGACTGATGTACCAGATTTCCACATGAATTCTGCTGTTGTTATTAGGGACTCGCGCATCTACGTACAACTTCTCATTTAGTTCGATATTTTCCGACCAGGTTTCGTTTCTCACTAGCAGTGAGCAGTCTTGCAGTATGTGTTCTGCGCATGTCCGCCTGCTCGCAGTGGCACAGCCTCCGGGATCTCATGTTGATAATTCCCTAATGAGAAAGGAAAGTGTAAATAAGAAAATAGTTCTTTTCACTGATCTTGCAGAACTAAGGAATCATGAAAATGCAGAACTAAACTACTTAAGGGAAACAATATACAATTTATGCCAGCAGTTTAAAAGAGCGATACAGTGGATCTCACCTCATGGCAACATATCTGGTAATGATGAGACGAACAGATTGGCAAAGGAGGTGGCAAAACTACTTCAACCCGACATCACCTTAAACTATGAAGAGACAAAGCGAGTTGTCACAAGAAAATATATGAGGAATAGGGAAATAAAACATTGAGAACACCAGACAAATAATCCATATTACCAGAACGAAGCAGGTCATAATATTCAGACTCTGCACAGGCCACAGCAGACTGAGATACCATCTTTTCAATAGGTTAAAGATAGAAACTTCTGATGAGTGTTTTTCCAGAGACACCAAGGATTATTGCTGGAGCTATGGAGTTTGTGCTTTGTGCAATACTCTTGGCTGATGGCATGCCATTTCTGTGAAGAGAGACTGAGCCACATGGGGTAAAACCCAGTGCAATGAAGTAAATCCTTTGGCTTTAGACCCTTTAGGCTTTTTAGCTCCAGTTTCCAGTTTCACTGCAGTAACTGAGGCAAGGATTGCCTCTCCAGAATCTGCCATTACAGCCACAACAGACGTTCTGATTCAGCACCGAACAAACTACATGATGCAAAACCTGTTGTCTCCTGAGACAAAGAGGCCAATTATTCAAGTTGATGTTTCAGTGTGTACAAAGGAGATGATTGTACATTCACCTCGCAACACAGGGGTTCACGGTAAATAACAAACTGAGATGATGACTTATGAGAGAAGCGTCTATAGTGGATACCTTGGCTGGCAGAATGGGACTGACAATTTTAGTATGACGACTACAGAGCCAGGGCATCTGACCTAGGAGAGAGAGAAATTCTGAAGGACTGTTAGGTTGACAAAGTTCTCCGGATAAGCTAGTAGGTGATGATGATGATGAACTAGTTAATTTCAACAAGATTTTAACATAGATTAACATTGGCTCATAAACAATACCTGAAACATTTTGGTTGCATTAAATAACACAGTGGTTTAGAGATAGCTTGCTGTATTCTTGAACAGTGAGTAGGCCTGAATGCCATATTATAGTAGAATATCACTAAGCTGTGCCAATATAAAAGGTAGAACATTCTTTTTATTTTTCAAAAATGTACACAGTCACTAGAAAACAGTTATGGTGATGAGGGTACCCATCTTTGTGATACACTTGCAAATAAGGATGGTTCTGCATTATTTCTGAAAGTCGCATTCTTCTTCTTCTAACCAGGGCTGCGAGTTTTCACTCTTGGGCAGTCAATGCCAGTTTGTAGAATCTGCATGTGTTCTGTAATTGTGGAAGACTAGTGTAAAGTGTATTATGAACAGATGGGTGTTGTGGGAGGAGTTCTTGTCTAGCATTATGTAGTCCAGGACATTCAAGCAAGATATGATGTACTGTCTCACATGAATGACTGCACTTTCTACAGTGTGGTAGGTGTGTGGGGTTTATTCTGTGTAAATGGTAATTCAGTCCAACATGTCCTGTTCTTAACTGGAAGATAGTACTTTGATCTTTTCATTGTAGCAGATTTATATTGTCCTTGAGGAAAGTCGTATTAAAATTACTACTTGCAATATGGAAAACTTCTGCCATCTACATTTGAACATAGAGCACTACCCTCTGACCCGCTGTCAGTGACTTGATGAAGAGGAAGAATTAGTGTTGGGCCACTGGGCACTGCTAGATTTGTTGAGGCAGAGATCGGAGCACCTATGGATGTTTCCGGAATTCTATCTATGATGATAGTCCTCATATAACTGATAACTGAAGAATTAGCAATGATAATTAAGTTTCTTTTAGCCATTCATTCTGCAGGAACAATGTTGTTTATATTAGATTGGTTAAAGCACTGTCATAAATGTGTTGTTGATACTTCATCTCTTTGCAGATCTTGAACAACTTATTCAGTTTTGTGATTGGCTTTGGAATGTATGGAATAATCTCATTACTTGGAGTAGCATCAATGGAGGTAGCACCAGAAAATCTGTCAGGCACAGCACACTCCTTAGCTACACTAGGTGGAAATGGTAAGCTAACTCAAACTGCAGTCAAATGATTTGATAGTAACAAATACAAACTATAAGCTGTAACACATTGCTGACCACCAATCATGACTATTCTTGTCTCCCATTACAAAAGATAATGTTAGATTTAGTTATAAAAATTTCATTAGAAATCACTATACATAGCTGATTGATTGATTGATAGGACCATCATCATTGCACTTTGTCGTGAGAGACGATCATCTAACCTCTATGTCACAGAGACCCCCATACATAGCTGAACTAGAAGACAGTGCAAGAAGAAATTATGGACAACCTAACTTCATGGCACAGAAAATAGTCAACATCCAAACTGATAGTCAGTGCTCAGAACAGATGTTTGTATAGATCCATGATCACCTATGTCAGCAAGCATAGCACTTGGTGATGATTGTCTTCTTGCCTGAGGTGTAGAATGAAGAATGTGTTTAACCAAGGAGCCACAGGAACCATCAACATGCATACCCTTTGACATCTGCTGGAGTAGATTGGTTGCCTACGGGTCAGCCAAGATTGCTGTAATGTCAGCTCAGTAAACTGTAACTGAGTCACACTTCTTTGCAGCTGAAATTGTGTTTTGCATGTCTTTCTTTCTAGCATGTGACACACTTGGCACTTGGAGCAACAACAAATGCACACCATTTTTCTCAGGTCTTGTCCTCTGTGTTGTGTTCCAGTTGTAATTCAGTTCTTGTTCTAGTGTTCTCCTCCAGGTGGTTTTGAATCTTCCAGGTGGTTTTGAATCTTCCACATTTTTGTTTACCCGATAGTGTCCATCTTTCTGCAGCTTTAGTTCCATGCATAACTCATGTCTGATCTATCTCTGAGTCTTCTCCAGTCTTCTGGATGATTGTGTTCATATTCTCTTGCTGACACTGTGTAAGAAGTTCTTGGTTATAGATTCTTGGTTCATGACCAGAAAACACATAAGATCTTTCACAGACAAATTTTATGAAAAATGGAATGTGTATTTTGCATGAGTAAAATTTATTATATAAATGAACTATATAATTTTTAGATGTAAAATATAGTTTGATTCTTATTTTTAAATTGCAGTTGGCCGTGTGATAGCAGGATACCCTCTAAGTGTAGTAGCCACATGGATGTCATGGCATGAAAGCTTCCTAGCTGTGCTTCTAGTCAGTATAGCATCTCTTGGTGTGTCTATCGTGTGTGTACAAGTTCTGCAGTCTAGAGATGATGTCAAGAAGGAATCCAAACGCAGTGTTTAGAAAAATAAATATTGTAGAGTAGTAATCACTAGTACATAATGGACTAAACTGCAGTAAAATGATGTACTAAATGCAAAATATCTTCTTCTCTTCCACCATTTACTTCTTTATAGCAGTGTTGGGGGGACGTAGTGATCTTGTGTGTGCTTGTTTTAAGGTACTTTGTAAGCTGATATTCATTTTCTTAAGACTGTTCTTGATGCCGTCGCTCCATCTTTTGCATGGTCTTCCTCTTGCTTTGTACTCATTATACTTTTTCTGTGTGGCTCTCTGTGGTATGCGATACCAGTGCAAAATATGAAAACACAAAATAAAGTAGTTAGACAAAGTAAAAGTGGTAAATAGAAAAACAACCTTCTTTCATAACATTATAGTATATTGAGGAATACTATGTTAGAATACATCATTTTATGTGACAAAGGGCATATGATAGACAATGTGGTTAACATCACGCAGGGTCTCTTTACTTCCCAGTGTCTCTCTGGTACCCAATTGAGGCTAGGTCTACATGAGAACTGTTATGGTTGGAGAAAATCTAAGAAGTGCACTAACCTCCTAAACAAGGGGTGTAAAAGTGAAGGATTGACTTTATTGCACAGAGTTTCCCCATATGGCTCGACCTCTCTCAGCCGAAATGACATGATATCTGCCGGAGAGTATTTCACAAAACACAAACTCCATAGTTCCTTCATAAATCCAAAGGAATTTCGGAGATAAAAATGCACTCGCAATCAGAACATTAAGATCTGGATTTCCAGTGTACAACGCTTAACGGCTTTGTCAAAGAGAAACCTCTTTCTCACCCCCTCTCCCCTTCCATTCCCGATGACTAACCATTATACTATTGCAGCTCTCAGGTTGACAAAGTACAACATTTACATTTCAACCAAAGAAAACCTTTATCAAGAAAAGTGATTTTTTTTATTAGATTGGTTTCACATTAGGAATCTTTATGTCAACTTTCCTACTATGCAAACATATTTTGCCTTATTTATATCTTGTATCTTTTGCTTGATAAAGACCTTTTGGTTGAAACATAACTTTTTAATTTGTTGTTTTACTTTGTAAAACTACCCTGCTTTTTGCTCTAAACACTATAAAAATATATAAGAATATGCTGTTTTTTCTCTTTGTTAATGTTAGATTTTCTTGAAAATAAATATAATTTGGAGAAAACTCTGTAGTTTTTTGTTTCAGTTATCTTTTAGGCTTTCATAACCTGAACTGAAATAGGTTTTCTTTCAATGTATATTTAATAACCAAAGTGCTATGTCATGTTGTCCATCTTTTTTTTTGGTGTCATATATTAACTCTTACTAGAGGCACATGAAGATCACATTTTTGCAAGCAACTTTTCCAGAAAAAAATTGTACTTGTTACTGATGTAATAAAATTTGTCAGAAATGTGTTTGTTCTGTAGTGTGATTGTAACAATTTCCATGTACCAAAATGCTCAGGAATTGCTGTTCTATTTGCTTACAATTGATATAAGGTAGACTGTGGTGGTAAAACTATATAGCAAAGGCCAACTGTAGTTAGGGATTTATCATCTGACCTTGTCTGTGGTGTCTAGCATATATGAACAGTTTCAATTTCTTTGTATATTTTGTATCATTTGCTTGATAAAGACTTTTTGGTAAAAATGTTGCTCTATCTTGTTTTTGTATTTTGTTAAATTACATTATTTGTGAGAATTGTGACATCGACTGTCATTCCCATACATGACTTTACAGTCCACCAACAAAGCTATGAAGTGACTATCCACCAGCACATCTCATCTGGACTTAAAGTGACCACTAAAATACTATCTTGCCTACAAACTTTAGTGCTACTTAGATATATTGTTAAGATTACCTGCATATAATGTTTACAAGATTGTATTGTATTGTGTTACTTTACACAAGTGATGTGTTTTTTGCATATTTTTCTTACATCTTAAAAATATTTTATTGTTTTTTGTAATATCATAAGAATTGTTTTATTATAAGCAGGTCTTGTATTCAGTTTCTTTTATCATTTCATGTTTACGTATGCCTTCTCAGATACCATTATATAATTATTATGGTTTTCTATTAATTGGTACCACTTTTTTTTATATAGATATAGATATTAAACATTGAATAAACAGAAAAGTGCAGAATATGAAATGTTTTATAAGAGAAGACAATAGGAAAAAATGCAGTAAAACTATACCCCAAATGTGAAATATGAAAACAAGAAATTTGATAGTTTTACAAAGTACAACCACAGACTAACTCAATACTTTATCTAAAAGCAAATGACAAATCAATGATTCAAGATACAATAAGACAAAATACAATTGGACAGCAGGAAAAAAATGACATACAGAAAACTATTGAGAAAATTTCGCATAACCAATGCTTTTCATCATTACTCGTTGCCCGAGTGGTTCCGGGCCCAAATTTGGGGTGTGAAGAATAGAACCACTGTTACCTGCTACACATGTTGAAAGAGACGACTAAGGAGGTTTGGCTGAAATCGGATGCACATGTCCTAAACATGTAGAAGTCTATGCGTTTAGGGGCCTACCAAACCAATGTGCAACGTATACATGTTCTTGGCAAAGATAAAAATATCACAAAGAGTGATTAAAATTGGTCGTAAAGAACGAGCACAATGAAGAAGGAGATCATTACTCGTTGAGAAGTTTGTAATCTGGACAATTTAAATTTAATGAAGTCTCAGCAATAAAGTAAAAAACAAAAGCATACAAATCCTGCATTTGATTACATGGTTTACCATTTAACTAACTGTAATTCATCATCCAGGAGTTCTTTTAAACATGTGCCTTAATACAGAGTATGCAACAGAATATCCTGTACACTATTTTCTCTCTTTAAGTGTACTAAATTTAGTTTTAATACTATCTATGAATATTATACTACCAGATGTAATTGATTTCATCATTTATCAGATTTTAGTTGAATAAAACCTTGTCTGTTTTTCATGCTATATATGTCATATTTGTTTTACATCAAATATTCATTCATACATCAACACCCAGAATGGTCTTCTTTGAATGTAGCTAAAGTCAAATTTGATTGATCGATAGAACCATCATCATTGCACTTCGGTGAGTAGTCATATATGCTTCGATATCTTTCTTACACAGGAAGATCTCAGCGGAAGTGCACAAACTCCTTGCCAGTGGCGATAGTCCCCGATGTCATTTAGAAGATGGTGAAAATATTTTGGAGAAATAAATATTTTCTAATGAATTTTGCCAGGGAAGCAACATTCTATCTAACCTGGTCGTCTCAATTTTGAACTGTCAAGAGTTCTTTTGCATACTCAACTTAAACACTGGACCTATGTTTTATTGTCCATCACCAATAGGATTAGGTACTCGATTTCACCTACACTGAGATCAGGGATCTCTGGAAGCCAAACTTACTGTAGTATAACTATCCTACTGGAGGTGTACATCATATCTTGTAGATTATAATTATCAAAGAAAACCTTGAAAATAGGTAAACACCATCTCCTAAGAGATTGACCCGAGATTGATACAGGGACAACCATTGTTGCACTTTTCATATAACCAATTTTACTGTAATTTATATCTTGCACTGGCATATCTTAGCAGCAGGATACACACTCTGTAGCATCAACAAATATTTCCGATGTAATTTTTATGAAATTTTTAATGGATCTTTATATATTAATAATCTTTTTCTTGAACAGCAGCTTTTCAGCCTACTTTTGTTGATTTCTACATATGCAACTGTCGCACAAAATCTCTGAGTTTGTCCCCTTCTTCATTAGGATTAAGTATTTGACTGCCTCTATCTGCACTCAGTGGTCACTGCAATTTTTTGTTAATATTTCTGAGTCACCTCAGATATGAAACAAACCCATAATCTTCATAACTAGAAAGGTGTTAAACCTCAACACTGAGAGAGTTTTTGCACAGCAACTAAGATCTTCATTTGTATGAAAGATATCAATGCTCAGATTATTATTCACCAAAGTACAAAGGTGATGGTCATATCAATCAGTTAATTGATCAGTTAGTATCTTCTTTGTTTAGCCCATAAAGGGTATTTGATACTTTCTATCGTAGATTACAGCAAGACTGAGTTTTGTACCTTTTGGCCTGACATATCTGATTTCATCACAGCATGTTTGGGACAGTGTTTGCTTTCTCTTTTCGACTCCTACTTATTTTGTAACCTGTCTACAGGGTCACCACTTGAAGATTGAGTAGAGTCTCTGTGTTGCCATCTCATTCACTGCATCTCAGTGACCTCACCCTCTTCCCTTCTCCATTTGGCGTGCACCATCAGCTCTAGCTGAATAAATTAAAAGTGAAATCTAGCATATACTGGTGTTTTAAATTGTTGATGGTGATTGAGTTTTTTTAGTGATCTAGTTAAACCATTTGTAAAATAGAACCTGACTCAATGAGTTATGGAAAGAAATTCAAAGCTGCCAATTGAATTATGAAGAATATGTTCTATCTTGTGTATTTTCAACACAGATCTGTCATAAAGAACTTAGCATGGATGTGTTCACAATGAATGCTGTTAACATTGGTTCTACTTACTTTTAAGTATTTGTTTTTCATAAGTATTTATTTGTTATACTTTTAGGCAGTTTGCATTTTGTTGAAAGAGAGTTGTGTATACTTTTATCTGAATAAAAAGTCTTGCATAAACAGATTGATTCATTCAGATGTGTTATTTATCATGATATATGTAAAATTCATAAATTACAAATTGTCTGTATGTATGTGTGTGTGGTTTTTTGTTTTTCTTTGTGTGTACAAAGTGTTTTGTTTTCTTTCTTTACTTCTCGAATATTTGAACTAAGATATGAATTAGGATTTTGTAGACTGTTTTTAAAATGGGGAGAGATCTGGAAAAGATGGCTTTGAATCGGAGGGCCTGGAAGGCCTTGGTTCCAGACCTATGTCTTTCTAGGGCCGAAGGGTGAAGAAGACAAATTGATATGTTCCAATCAGATATTATATTAGTACTAGTTTATCCAAGATATGTAAACTCAGAAGTGAAAATAATTAATTGATGAGAAAAATAAGATTGAGAAAGTAATGTATTTTGGACACATTAAGTGACATGAAGGTTTAGAGCATAGATTCCCAAACTTTTTGGCCCACCACCCACTTTGCACGACATAAATTTTGTAACTCCTCTCCCCATTATAATAGTTTGCCAACGCCCTCTTCATACATATATACATGCTCTATTTTCACGACACAGACAATTGATATATATACTTCTGTAATACAAGATCTCCAACTGCTAGCAAAGAACCGTATCACATGGAGATCTAAAACCTCTGCCCTATGTGCCGCCTTTGGCTCGAAAGGAATAAACTAAACTAACTTAAACTAACGTAATAAAGAAGGTCATGAATAGAGTCATGAATAAAAATGCAGCTAGACAACGATGTGTACTATCATCTGATCTGTTTTTATCTGTGCTGCAAAAACATTTTGAGATCAGTAAACGAGATGACTGGAATAGTAGTAGGTAGATATACTACAAATAACTTGAGATATGCTGATTACACTGCTTTGATAGCGAAAAATAAAAATGAGCTACAGGAACTAGTTAATATGGTAGTGACAGAAAGTCACCACAACGGTCCAAGTCTGAGTATCAAGTAGACAGAAGTTATAATCATCTCAAAGACACTCGCTTAAAATGCGCCAACAAAGTAAATGTGACGAAATTAAGAGAGGTCAATTAATTTAAATATTTTGTGACCCTGATACATCAGATGGTGGATGCAGATCCTAAATGAAGATTAGAATAGGCCAGGCAAAAACAAAATTTCCCATAATGGAAGACATTATAGCCTTTACAACAAGGCATTCTCAGTTGAAGTCAGAAAGAGAATTATCCAGTGCTACATAAAGCCAAAACTGAAATATGGATGCAAGCCATTAACAATAAATAAACAGATAGCTAAATTTCTGGAGGTACAGAGATCTCTGGTTTTACAAGAGAATGCCAAGAATAACATGAACTTCTAAAACTTCGAAAGAGTTCAAGGCACCGAGAAAATGTATTATTAATATAAGACAGCATTCATATGTCGGTCATGTCAAGAGAAACGGAGTTTTATAACACATTGTGATACCAGTAAAGTCAATGGGCGAGGAGACAGAAGACGACAGAGAGAGAAAATTCTGGACAGTCTGACTTCAAAGCCCGGAATAGTGTCAACATCCGAACTGATAGCGGAACAGACGTATGTGGGGAGATCAATGATACTACACGGTCGCCCTGGCACATAATGATGATGAGGGCATTAAATTGCGTCGATTTCCTGGTTACAAGTAAACAAATATTTTAATACAGATTAGGAGAATTTATGACAAAGTTATCTTACTGTAACAATGTGTAGCATTTACATTAATAATATTTATGAAAATTTAATCATACTTGACGAAGATTAGTGTTGGTATTAAAAACATAGTGAAGCAAAGACGTAATTACTAATTTCTAATTAATTGATTGTTGAAACCGATATATAAATTAAAATGTAAAAATCCGACAGATATTAATTGTATATTGCCGTCCATCGGCGATATAGATATTTAGAAGCACGTACCGGTACAGACTACAGTTTTAAGTTTAACTACAGCTACTAAGTTACTACAGACCCACTGCGCCATTGGTAAAGCGCAATGAGTAATATTGTAACAATATTATATATAATTTATTAATAGGTCGACTCACAGTCGTCTGTCTGTTCACCCCAGCAGATATCAACAACGAGTATTCAGTAAGCCTATATATAGCTCTCATTACTCTGTGACTGTTATTGTTCCTGTAACTCATTTTTTATACACTCCTAGTCTTTATCCTACCTCACATGTACCAAATCTTGCTTCTGCCGTGATCTATTCCAAATAATACATGCTTTAAAACATACTATTCTGCATTATCATTCAACAGATAGTCACTAGACTGTAGACAATTGAAGTACGTTTTCCTTATTTGTATTTAACATGAATGTTGGTGCGCGAATTCGGTCTTTGTTTTGAGACATGTCATTACCGCTACTACTTGCATGTTTTTTCATTGTTACATGGAAAGATAAAGAACAAGAATTGAAGAACAAAATAAACATGCCTGAGTAATTATTGAGCATTAACATTTTTTATTATTGTTTTAACTGTCTTTGTCCTGAGAAAGTTTAAAGGACTTGAAAACATTCAGTACGTGATCAAAATTGACAGTTAACATTCAATACTTTTCAACACTGAGGAAGTAACCTACTAAAATGGTGAGTGTTGCCTTCTGCCAATTTGACATTCATTGAATATAAAATGTAGGCATTTATTTAATTTACCAATCATAATTTCTACCTGGAAACTGCAACTCATTTATTTACATTTGTACAATTTTATTCCTTATAATATTGCTTACTATCTTCTGGGGATGATTTCTTCTTTCTTCCTGCCAGTCATTGTCAGATTAGAAGGCCTGAGGCCTCTATTAGGACCAGGGTGTGGCGCATGTCCTCTCCTTTACTACGTAGAATTTGTTCCTTCTGGAAAATGAGATGTCCATATTTGGTTCTTCAAAGTTGTATCCGTAGGATATTATTGTAATATGTGAATGGGTTTTATAGTGAAGTGGTTAATTACAGAGACAGACCTCTCAACTCAACAGTCTTGAACTTCTTTCACATGTGACTACGAAGCAGTTGAGGAAGACTGAGCACCTACAAGTCTGCCATGAGTACAGTGACATTGTTTATATTAATCAATTACCATTGTATTTTGACAAATAACCTTTAAACTATTTGTATACTGTATTTTTTTGTTTTAATTCACTATGAAAATGGATTTTGCTATGTTGGGTACTAGATTACTGTAATATCTGCAGCTTTCAGCTCAACATTTCTTTTTTGTTAGCATGTCTTACTTGGCATTGTCCTGCTTTCCTTCATCTATGGCTGTTTTCTTATCAAAAATACAATTATGCAGACTATTATCAGGGCCACCACTTGAAGGTTGAGTAGGAATTTGATCAGCTGAATTTCACTTGTTCATCTCTGTCACTGCATCCTAGTCCTCATATTTGTAGCATATTGAACTTTGAGATAATTTTTTGACTATATTGTCTTTCACTTTATAGGACATTCACGGTCATTTTGAGCCAATATATAAAATGAATCGGCTGGGTCCAGTGAGTACATCAACTTTACCTCCACCAGTTAAATTCAGAACAGTTTTGTATGATCCAAAATATATGGAGCATGAAACAACTAATTCAGATCAAGATAGTGATGATGATTCTAATTTATTTGACACAGATTCAGCTCTACCAACTGATCCAAATGGACAGTTTTTCTTTAAGGTACTGCTAGTTTGACATATATATTAATGTTGCTAAACTTAGATTACAATATTGTACTCCTAAAGTATGATATGTGATGTATTCCTGTTGGTTAACTCTTTGTGAACCAGAGCACAAACCGTGTTCAAACTCCTTAAATCGCTGGATTGATTCAACATATATTTTAGTGTCTTCATGTGAAGCAGAGACAGAAGAACATCCCCCTTACCCATCTTCAGCTCCCAGACAATCAATGCTGTTGATGCAGACCTGTCTTATAAATGCTATCAATGAGTGTTGTTCATTGAGATAGCCAGAGTCCAGTAAGAACAATAGAAGGAATGACCATCTGGTTCTCCTTTATATCAGGTGTCAGACAAGGTTGTGTCCTCTCAACATTACTCTTTATCACATATATGGATAAATAACTCAAGAGTCAAATTCAGATAATGTTGAAATAAATGAACTGCTTTTTGCAGATGATCAATGTCAGATACACCAAAATGAACAAGCTCTACAACGACATAGTGATACCCTGAACCAAAATTTTAAAAATCATTATTTGAAAATCAATAACACTAAAACCAAAATAATGAATATGGGATAAAAACATAATAAACTAAACATCCATGTCAATGGTACTACAATCAACTAAGTGCAAGAATTTAAATACTTGAGAAGCATATTCACAGAAGCTGGAAGACTAGACACAGAGATAGAGGCTAGAGTGTAAAAAGCAAATGCTGTAACCTACCAGCTAGCCACATTGTTAAAAAGTCTCACTGACCACTAAACAACTGATGATCAATAGCATTTTCATACCTATTTTGTGTTACAAAAGCCGAACAAGGACAATGAGCGAAGCACAGTCTTAAAAAATAACTACATGTGAAATGCAGTGCCTGTGAAAAGTTACCAACAACACCAGAAAAGACAGTAACCAACATCAGCATAAGAAAGAAAGTTGGCACAGAACCTTGCATGAATCACATTGAGAAACAAAGAATGAAGTGGTTTGGCCATTTAATAAGAATGCATCCAAACTTCACAGCATACAGTCTTCTACAACAGACCATCAGGAAAGAAGGTGAGAGGTTAAATGGCATAGCAGAATCCTTTTAAAGAGCAAAAACAACAATCACCTAAGCCCCCAGAACAGCGCAAGACAGAAACAGAAAATCACAACACTGGACAACAAAAGAAGTTCATTGAAATGATGACCTCTTCCTCAGACTATACACTGTATCCTTTTATAAGTTGGAATATTTATTATTAATCGTTTTGACATTAAAAAATTACATGCTTTTAATATCAAATTTTAATTTAAATGACTATCATAATTTTTTTGCACATATATTTTTCCAAGGATCCATTGCAGTTTCCAGATCACTTGCCAGCAGAAAATTATATAAGAGAATCAGAAAATAAAGTAAGAAATTTCTTTTTGTAATAATATATAGTTGTATAGTAGACAATAGGATACAAAAACAATTTTAAATACACTAGATTTTCAACTATATAACTGATGGTCTAAAACCAGTAAGTATCTGGGAACGACATACAAAAACATCTAAGTTCAATGACTGCATGTAACAGGTTAAAGACTTTCAAAAGATGATCAGAATTAAGATATAATGGTTATTGAACTAACGTCGAAGCACTCCGAACAGATCCAAAAGTGCTCAGTCTCCCCTAACAAAATTCAAAGGGTAAGCATACTGATAGTTTCTATGGCCCGCTGGTTATATACACTCCTCTCTCTGCTCCTCAAGCATCCAGCTATACTTGTACGTGTAATTCGAACTTCTTAAATGGCTGGTTTGATTCAACGCTCTATTTTAGTGTCCTCATCCAACAGTAGGTCGTCAAGAGACTAAAAAATCTATTACTCCTCCTAAACTCCCCAACAATCGTTACTTTCAATGCTAGCTTGTCTGCTTTCTCGTTGCCGCAAACACCGAGAAATAAAATAGAGTAAGCAGTGAAGACAGATGATCTTCAAAGACTTTCCGACCAATACCACTAACCTATACATCTCTATAGAGGCAGAGTAATATATCTATGGAGCCAAAGTTGAGGTTCTGGCAATACAACAGGTTACACAAATTTTTAATAGAACCATCTATGACTGTAGAATAGGTGGCCATCTTCATGAATGTGATTTATGTATTGCAAGTTTTCATGGGTGGTAAACTCCACATCGACAAGTAATCTTATCATACTTACTTATTTCTCTCCCTTCCTCATGGATCATAAGGCCTCACCAGTTGTTTGCAACTTTTAATGGTCTTTGGATGTTTTTTCAAGTTATTAGTTTTGAATAATTTGTTTTTGGTTTCTGTAACTATTTTTTTTTTAATGGATGGGTAGTTGGCAAATTTTCAGAGTCGGTTCAATGTAGAAGTGGAAACAAACTCAGAGACTTCAGTAACCTCCACACTAAGATGCCCCAGCCCCCCACCCCTCTTAGTTGTTGAGAGATTAGTGTAAAAATTTCAATATTTGTGAAAATATATTTTTACATTTACATTGTAGACCCTATCTGCTGCTAAACTAGGAAAGAACATGAGATCAGCGACGGACCTGATGAAAATGGAGGTCATAGTAAGTCTCATATCATTAGGTTAGACAGTCTGAAGACTAGTGATAAAGTCATGTGATGATGTCTCTCCACTGTACAGCCCATCTTATATTGTAGTTAGTTAACTTTACATTATTGCACTCTAGAGAGCCATAGGTACTCAGTCTCCTTCAGTAGATGGTGAAGAGTATGTGTGCTGATAGCTCCCTTAGTGTTCTGATTACACACATCTCTCATCTGTGTTCTAAGTTTTTTCTGACAATGTGTATCACATTTGATGTAAAATTCTCAGAGACTCAAGATTACATCTTTGTTAATGACTAAAATCAATGGCGAACTAGCTTTGGATATTATTGGTTGCCATGAGACACAAAAGGAGGGTAGGGAGGGCTGGCCTCACCCATAATTATAAACTATAATTTAAAATGTATAACCTCATGAAAAATGTTCACATTTTTAGATTTTCATACTTTTATTATCATGACAACAGGATTTATTAAGTCTTTATTAAGATAGTAGTATAACATACATTTTAGATGTTTACAGTAATAATATTGGAACTTCCATTATATTTTTTAAAACATATTGCCTAAGGCCAAGGGGCTCACTTGTCATCGAGCAGCCTGGCCAGTTTACCCTGACTGTCATTATCATGAAAGCATATAGTCCTGAAGAAATCTTAGTAGGTAACCTCTATTGATATCAATTTTGTCCACAATAGAAGTTTTCTGTGCATATGAATTGGTCTTCATTGAGTTTGCAGTTAGTTAGTTAACTGAAGTGCATGCCCAAGTGGTTACCGGGGCCCAAATTTGGGGTGTAAGGAATAGAACCACTGTTGCCTGCCATGCATGTCGTTAGAGGCGACTAAGGAGGTTTGACTGAAATCGGATGCACATGTCCTAAACGTGTAGGAGTCTATGAGTTTGGGCCTACAACCAATGTCAACGCATACACGTTCTTGGCAAAGATCAAACATACCACAAAGAGTGATTGAAATTGGTCGTAAAGAACAAACGCAAAGAAGAAGAAGAACTGAAGTGCAGGTATTTGGTTCGTTTGTGATTTTATTCATTGAATTCCTACTCACTAATTTTTCTCTTACGTGTATTTGAATTGGTGGCTGGTTATTTTCTATAACTAGCTGTACCGTGCGCGTTATAACCTCAACAAAAATTGAATTATGTCCCAGTGATATATGCTTCATTGCTACTAATGTTAGTCCCAGTTGACATACTGTTTCATTCTACTAATGTCGCTCCCCAGTTGACATACTGCTTCATTGCTACTAATGTCGCGTCCCAGTTGATATTTCTCTTATCATGATTCGAAATGAGTAAAAATCCTATGAAAAAACAAACCTGGATTGCGTATTTTAACTTCAGCTTGTTTGTAAAATTGCCTTGAAACGATTATTTCATGCTATGAAAGAGATCAAGGTTTCCATAGTTTTAAAACATATGTCATTGAATCTTGTGTATATATTAATGTGTATACCATTGACTTCGGAACGTTTATAGAAATTGTAAACAAACTTAGAAACTCTCGATGAAATTAGTGTGTTTCGATTTTTAGATTTTAGATTTTTCAAAAGCTTCAGCTGCTACCTATTTCAAACTATGACAGGTAGCATCCGACATCAAAACAAACATATCCTGTAAATTTCAGCTAAATCTGTTCAGTAGTTTCCGAGTCTATAGGTCACAAACAAACAGACAAACATTAATTTTTATATATACTAGCTGTACCCTCTTGCGCAGTTCTCGCCTTCAACAGAAAATGAATTTAAAAGGAAACTTGCTATAACAATATGTAGTAATTATTTGTTTTATCATTGTCCTTTTGTTCATTTTCTTGGAGAAAAAAACTTACAATTTAACGTTTCATTTCAAGTCTGTTTATTGAAGTGCTTTTGGATATACAATATTTTTGTTTTTCCATCTGGTGCATGCAATAAATCAGAATGTTTTTCGACGCGTGAACAGGCCACATATAGCTGTCCATGTGAAAAGCAGGGATTTTCCAAATGTAGTCCACACACTTGTAGTGATTGTCCTTGTGATTTGTTGATGGTCATTGCAAAAGCTGATCCGAAACTGCAAGCGTTTGAATTCGAATGGCATGTCTGTTGAATCATTGGGATGCGTGGCAATAGTATATCTTCTCCTTTAAATTTTCCATTTAAAATTGTACCTTCGATGATATTGTTCATCATATTTTTCACTAAAAGTCTATACCGTTGCAAAAGTCGTAGTGGATTAATGTTTCTGAGAAGAATGATAGGCACGCCAATTTTCAATGTTAAAACATGTGGTGGCATGCCTGGCAAATCAAGTGAATTCAAGAATTCAGTTGGATAATTGACAACCTCGTCTTGATTCATTACAGTATCGATGGACTTATACGTTGTCACTTCGCCTGGTATTTTGTTTTGAATGTTCAAATTCATGGCATATACATCCTTGTTTTTGCTGCTAATATTGCACGTGCACTGAGCCACTGATGATTTTGTAATTATGTGCAATATTTGGGAAAACTTTATGAATCAATTCGTCTGTAGTCGCTATGATGTTACAGAAGTTTGTTGGCAATGTGATACATTGTGTGGAATCATCGATTGGCATTTTCCCATTCCCAATATCCAACAATTGTTTTTCGAAACGTTCAGAGGTTTCATCATGTTGTAGTTGTATACGCATATTGATCTTCAAAGTCAATTTCTGTATGTGTCGCCATAAAACTGATGATTTCAGGCATGCATTAAGTTCAAAAGCGGGTGTTGATCTTGGTATAACTGGTAGAGTTTGCCGGAAATTGCCAGACAATAAAATGAGTGCGCCACCGAAGAGCTGGTCATTTCCTCTCAAATCTTTCAGTGTACGATGAAGCGCTCTAATGCTTTTATGCCATAGTACATTCATCCCATATAATGAGTTGACATAATTGGAGTACTTTACCCATTGCAGAATTTTGTTGATATTGCATGTTGGCTGCTCAGTGATTTGCATATTCAATGGCAATTTCAGCGCTGAATGCGCTGTTGACCACCATCTAAAAGAGTTGCTGCAATTCCAGAAGATGCGATTGCCAGTGCAATATTATTTTGTGATCGTATGGTTGCCAAAATAAGTGAAATGAGAAAAGTTTTGCCTGTGCTCCGAAGCATCTATGAAATACAATCCACCGTTTTGACTTGTAATTTGCATAATTCTGTCATATGCTATCGTTGTTCGGAATCAATTTTGGAAGATTCGTTTGAACAAATGTACTCAATTTGTTGATATCAAAGTGTGTTTCTCGTTCCAACTCACAATCGAAAGGTTGTTTGCAGATCGTTCTGGCGCATCCATTCCCAATTGCACCAGTGCTTTATTAGTGATTGCCAAACATATGTCCTCAATTAAAACCAATGCCTCATTATATACGTTTGGTGTGAATTGAATGTCAGGATTTTGATTACGTCACTTAAGCGATACGTAGGATGTCTTCACTCATGTAGTCTTTGTATTTTTCCCAAAGTTCTTTTGGATTGGATGGGAAGCACGTTGTTAATATTACTGCAAATAATGTGCGTATTTGCTGTTGTCGTGCAGTATTGGATGCATCAGCGAGTGAAGTGTCCCAATGTGCATCGTTTTCAAGAAGATTTAATTCTTGGCAAGCTTCACGATAAGTAGCACATACGTGACCGTTAACTGTTCTCAATTCTTGGAAGGATGTTGGTCCACGTTTGTTGATTAACAGTAATCGAAAGTAAAAGCATTCTGCATTGTTTGGATGAACAGTGTACAAACGGCCTAACGCATTGGTCGAATATAAATTGGAATGTCCTTCAACTACTTTACCTTGTTTACGACGTTGAAACTTTTTCGCTGCTGCATTCCATGTGTAGTATGTTGGCAGTTCAGAGTAAAGTAGCGTCTTTGCAAATATATCATCTCTACACAATGAGAAAATGCAGTTAACGTTGTTGGCGATGGTGACAATGCTTGTGCATGTGCATTATCTGTTGAGAAGTACACGCGCTGTCCATTTTCAAGGTGCACTGCCAAATGAACAACTGTTGGATGTCGTTCATGAATTGGAAATGATAAAATGCGCCATACTGCTTCATTGCTACTAATGTAGCGTCCCAGTTGATAACGCTCGATTTCATCGATGGATGCATTTATATTTGCCACTCCAAAACTGCCATATCAGCTTCTTTGTTGACATATTTGCAAATGTACTTGATAGATTTCACCCAGTTGCAATACTCAACATTTATGTGTGCTTTGTACTGCTTTGAGAGTAACGGTGAATACGGTACAACCCAACGATTATCAACTTCAACATCATTGTTTGCACTTTTACAGTGATGGATTTTCCGCCATCTTCATTTGATCGTCGACGATAGAGAGGATATCCGTCATTGCCAGTGATGAGTATCGGCATGTAAGTCTTTTGGGTATCTTTTATGCATTTTCCATCAGACATGCATGGTGAATTATTGTTTAGTAAGCCACATGGACCATGAATCATGTTTTTGGTGACGACTTCAAATAAGTCTGGATCAATGTCGACATCTGGTATTTCTGCTGAGATGACTTGATCAATTTGATCTGGTGTGACTTTTTCGATCAACCAAATCAAAATGTGTGCATGTGGCAATCCTCTTTTTTTTGCCATTCGATGGAATACATCCAACAGCGTGTCTCTCCAAAAACACACTGCTTGACAATGAAACCATTAAAGATTTCAATTTTGTTTTGAATACCGCGCAGTAATATCATGACGATCCGATGATAATTGTCCAGCTAACAAAAGTTCTTTAATTTCATTCCACGAAGGATTGCATGTAAACGTGATAAATAAATCTGGACGGCCATAGGCGCGAACATATGTCATTGCATCTTGTGCGTATTCATGCATGTGCGCGGACTCCTGTAAATGTGGCTGGTAGTATGACCATTTTCCCAATTCATTAGGATTCACATTGCCATCATTAACAATTGCATCACATAAATGAATGTACTGTTCTGAACGCAACTTGGTTTGATTTAATCGAATGTAGAGAGTCATCAGTTTCGATTTTCCTACATATCGACAATGTATTGATGGAACAATTGTCGACATTTCAAGATATGATTTTCAGCGTTTTCACGAATCATTATTCGATATGAATAATAATTCATAGCATAACTTTCTTATTCGTTTCTCATCTGTTTTGGATTTCTCAATTTGATGTTGAAATGATATCCATCTTCTCCTTGCCAAAATAATATCGGATATTGTAATCCGTCGTAGGCGCGATGAGTTTCTGAGACTCGCTGAACATCACCTTCTGCGATGAAGAATTATATCCGCCTTAATAAATTCTTAGCCAACCATAACGATCGCCACTTCATCAATTGTTGGTGCATTGTACTGTCTTTCATGTTGACCAACAGGTGTTTTGTCTGCTCTAAGTACAACTCGGTAGTCATCAGCTGGTAATTGTTGAGGTGCATTTTGAACAATCGAATTAATTAGTTGTGTTGATCGAATAAAGTTTGTAATGCAGCGACTATTTCGTTTTGCAGCGTATTGAATCTACAACGTTGATCAATTTGTTCATCATTGTTTCCCATGAAATAAATTTGAAGAAATTTGTAATCTACGTCGGGCAGTGGCAGTAGTGAGCCAGCACGATGATAAATTTGCCCTTGAACTTTGAATGTGGGCATGTAATTCTCACGCATCGATATTTGTTGCACGACGATGTCATTTGGAAACATGAATTGTACTTGCGTATGTTTGCCAAGAAATGTTTTGATTGGCTTTGTCACCTGCTACCAATGTTGATAATGGTTGGTTGGCGAATGTAATACTGGCAATTTCACTTTTCCACCCCAGCACATTCCTGGTGATTCATTCTTAAATTGCGCACTGCAATACACGCATAATCTATCCATTTTTCCAATAACCACATTTGGATGAAGACTATAATCATAATTTGTATTGTAATGGAAAGCACCTAGATTTAAATCAGCTGCAGTGTTCGTCTGGATTAGTAGTGCGTATCGAGCGGTTTGCAGTCTTGCTTCCGTCTCGATTGTTTCAGCTAAACGGACTTGAGCAGTGCGTACTCGATTGGTTCTTAGTCTTGCCTCCAGATGCTCGCTTTTCAGACGAATGGGCTTCAGCAGTGCGAACTCGATTGGTTCCTAGTCTTGCTTCACGTTGCTCATCTGTTTCAGACGAATGGGCTTCAGCAGTGCGAACTCGATTGGTTCTTAGTCTTGCTTCACGTTGCTCGTCTGTTTCAGACGAACGGGCTTCAGCGGTGCGAACTCGAACGGTTTCCAGTCTTGCTTTCCGTTGCTCATCTGTTTCTGAAGCTATAAATGCCTTTCTTTTCGTGACCTAGGTGTAGATGGGCCAATAGCTTTTCGTTTGGGAGGCATAATTGAAAATGTGTGGAAAATTCGTTGAAGTTTCGCTGGAATAAATAAAAAAATTAGCATTTGATTAAATTCTATTAGGAAATGCATATCTACTATATATATTAACATATAAATGCCAGGAAATGTGCGTAATATGTTTTGAAAAATCAGTTAAACTGTATAAATCATTTGTCCAAACTACTCACTAATCCAAGGCCATACCTATTAGGAAATGGTTGTACTAATTTAGGTTGCACGCCGCTATAGCAGTCAATGGTATGGATTGATTTACAAAATAATAAATGGTAATCCCGTTTCTGTCGTGTAATCTAATATTGGGTAATATTCATACATATAACGTGTACATTGTACATCAGGTAAACGTTGATGGCAAAATAACCATCTTGCCATTTATAGAAATGCCCGCCAATAGCTTCCCTCAAATGAACGTATTCCTCGGATCGTAGTTTTGTTTGGTTTAATCGAATATAGAGCAATTTTTGCCAACATAGCTAACAAACATTGATGGAATAGATGGAACTTAAAATATGATTTGCAGTATCTATGATCATGATTAGAAACAAACCTTCAGCTTGTAACCGCTTGTTTGAAATATTGACTTTAACGGCTTGTTTGAAATATTGACTTGAATCATCGTCATCGAATCGTGTAGATGCACATACTGTAAACTTCGGAAGAAACTCTCGATGAAATTTCGTTTTAAATCGGAAAGCGTTAATGGAGATTTGGTTAGAAACTCTGATGAAATGAGCGTGTTATTATTTTTAGATTGTTTCAAAGCTTCAGCTACCTATTTCAAACTGTGACAGGTAGCATCCCGACATTAAAACAAACATATCCTGTAAATTTCAGCTACATCTGTTCAGTAGTTTCCGAGTCTATAGGTAACAAACATACATACATACATACACTAATTTTTATAATAGGTATAGATAGTAGATTCACACAAAAACTAGGAAAACTCATTGTTGTGATTCTTAAAAAAAATTTTTTAGCTGAAACTTTATCTACATTACTCATTACTACATCTTTTAACATTTGTAGTTTTATCAAATATAATTTTCCATAAAAATGTGCCCTATCATGCATACAAAATTTTAAAAAGGGATAAAATGGAGCAACTACTTACTTACTTAATCCGTCATGCCTAGTGACACATGGGGCTTCAGAAAGGACTTTCCATGCTCTCCTGTCCCCTGCAACCTTCAGCGCAGAGCCCCACGTCAGAGATGCGGTGTCAGTTCCTCTTCCATCATGCGCCTCCATGTTGTCCGTGGTCTGCCTTTCTTTCTCTTTCCTTCTGGTGTCCAAGTGAGGGCTATCCTTGCAGGCATTTCTTGTCACATTCTCATAACATGTCCGAGCCATTTCCATCTTCTCTTTTGAGTATGTCATTCATTGCCTCTTGTCTTGTATCTTGGAGTAGTTGGTTATTGGATATTTTTGCTGGCCAAAAGATTCCCAAGATTCTCAAGACAAGAGTGGTGGAAAACTGACAGCCTGCTAGTATCTCCTTTGGTCATCCTCCAACACTCCGATCCGTAAAGCAAAACTGGCAAAACAATGCTTTTATAGAGTTTAAGCTTTGTGGTCCTATTGTTGATTTTGGACTTCCATACTGGTTTCATTCTGGCAAAAGCGGTTCTGGCCTTACTTAGACGTGATTTTATATCTTCCTCTGTGCCACCATTTAGTGTCAGTACGCTACCAGGATATGTAAACTGCTCAACCCTTTCCAGTGTTTCATTTTCTAACATTACTGGTTGTTGGGTTTCACTGTTTGTCATAATTTTTGTTTTCCTGTGTTTGTTTTGAGGCCTACTGTCTTTGCCGTGCTGTGAAGTATTGTACTTTTCTCTTGTATATGTTCGTATTTGTGTGACACCAGGGCTATATCATCTGCAAAGTCCAGATCCTCAAGCATCTCGAAGGGGTCCATCTTATTCCTCTTGGTGCTTGTTGTTTTATGGCATTTTTAGACCCAGTCAATTGTAATACTAAACAAAAGAGAGGACATTACGCATCCTGTCTTACCAGATTTTACTGGGAATGTTTTGTTGGAATTCTTTAGGTTGCAGGAGAAATCTTTATAGAAGGAGGGCTATGATGTTGACAAGCTTCTGCGTACGCGTATTGTCTTAGTATCTTCCATAGGCTGTCTCTGTGGACACTGTCGAATGCCTTTTCAAAATCTATGAAGTTGATGTATATAGTCCTTTGCCACTTGCTACATTGTTCTAAAATGTTACGCAGGGTAAATATATGTTCATTTGTTCCTCTTCCTTTCCTAAATCCTGCTTGCTCCATTCGTAGAGACTTATCTATTGCTTCTTGTATTCGCATTATGATAATTTTGCAGAATATCTTACTTGGGATTGAAAGCAACGTGATTTCTCTCCAGTTATTGCAATCTGTTAGATCTCCTTTCTTGGGGATTTTCACCACAGTACCCTAGTCCAATCCTTAGGCAATTCTTCTTTCTCCCAGATATCTGTAAACAGTGGCTCTAATATGTTTGCAGTTAAGATGGGATCGATCTTGAAAAGCTCTGCTGTCATTTCATCATTTCCTGGTGCTTTGTTGTTTCTCAGGGATCCAATAGCTTTACTATTTCTTGCTTTTCTGGCAATTTGAGGTTGATATCAATATCCTGTGTGGCCGGTGAAATATCCGGTGGATGTTCAGGATCAGGTCTGTTTAGTACATCTTCAAAGTGGGATGTCCATCTCATATCCTGCTCCTGCTCTGTTGTCAACAGTTGTCCTAGACTGTTTCTGACTGGCATGTGTCTTTTACCTCCGCATAATTGTTTGGTAATCTTGTACAGTGTGTGCAGATCATGTACTTTGCAGCCTTTTCTAGCTATTTCTGCTGTCTTTTCCATAAATTTTCTCTTGTCTGTTCTAGCACTTCTTTTACCATTTTGTTTAGTTCTGTATATTCTTTCTTGCCTTATCTTTTTGACGTCTGATCTAATGCTATTGATGAGATTTTTTTCCTTTCGCTTTTGGATGTATTCTAGGTCTGGCCACTTATCCACTCTTTATGTTGTCCTTTACTGGTTCCCAGTACACTAATGCTAACTATTTTATATGTGCCTTTGATCGCATTCCATTTTCTTGGATACTTTCAGTTGGTGTTGTGTCTGACTGCTCTGACAGGATTTGAAATCTGTTCTTTAGTTCCACTATATATTTTGTAGCAATCTCTCTATCTTTTAATAGGTTAACATTAAAGTATTATGTTCTTGTCTTGGCTTGTATATATGTTTTCTTGAGTTTGAGCCTGATCATGGCAACTACAAGGTGGTGGTCGCTGTCCACGTCAGCTCCTCTTTTCACCTTTACATCAAGTAATGTCTTTCGCCATTTACTGTTGATCATAAAGTGGTCTATCTGGTTTTCATCTCTTCCATTTGGGGATATCCATGTGTACTTGTGTATGGTCCTGTGTTGAAACAATGTGCCTCCTATGATCAGTCTGTTTTCTAGACAAAAGTTGCTCAACATTTCTCCATTTTCATTTGCAGTGCCACATCCCTCTTTCCCCATTATTGCTTCTCTGTGTCTGTTATTGTTGCCAACTTTTGCGTTTAGGTCTCCCATTATGCACAAACATCCTGAGCTGGAACCTTGTCCACTATTTCCTGTAACCTTCTATAAAATGTGTTTTTGTCTTCTTCTTCGGCTTCGTTAGTGGGTGCATAGCATTGAATGATAGTTAGCTTTCCTTGTTTCCCATTAAATCGGCTTTCAACAATCTTTCATTAATCGGGTGCCACTCTAAGAGATGTTTATTCAATCCTTTCCTTATTATTAGTGCAACTCCTGCTGAATGATTCCGTCATCTCTTCCTGAGTACAAGATGGTTTCCCTGTTCTAGTTGTCGTCTGTCCAAAGCCTGTCCATCTCTTTCGCTGACCCTAGAAAGTGTAATTTATAGTGTTGCATCTCTTTTACCACCTGTGCTGTCTTTGTGGTCTCGAACATTGTTCTGACGTTTCAGAATCCTATTCTTAGTTTAGATTTGACATCCAGCAGACTTGAATTCCCAGCGTGGGCTTCCTTGCGGCTTTCACCCATGCTGTTCATGCTGACAGTGGTACTCTGTCTCAAGACCGCTGGACATCGATAGCATTTTTTCCTTTCAAAGTTTCTGTAACATTTTTCTTTTTATGGGGCAAAGTTGTTAGCACTGCGCCCAACCCCAACCTGGAGGACCAGGAGGCCACATTTAGTCTGACCTCTCACCTTGGACCTGTCCGGCATGGGTAACCCTTCCATGAACAGAACGTTCCTGCCGGCATAGCTTTCTGGGTCATTGAGGTCGCAAGCCCCCACCACTACAAGGTAATGGCCTCATGGGTGGGAAAATGGAGCAAGAAATGGTCAAAATGCAAACAATTAAAGTTGCTTATATTTACACTAAATAATGTATACCTATTCCATTCCTTATCACTTGAAACTGTAATTCTCATTAGTTATCATGTAATCTACGTCTATATGAAACAAGACCTTGTGAGTGAGATGACAGAAGACCCTCAAGGCTCAGAGAAATAGACCTGACCAAGAACCTACTCAACCTCAAAATGGTAACCCTGGTAACAGACTGAATAACTGCAGTCTGACTAATTGAGTAGAAATAGTCAGATACAATCTAACGAACACAATTTCCAGAGCAAACCATGTAGAAAAAGAATTACATGCATATTTCAGACTGTCTTCTTCTTCTTCTTTGTTCGTTTCTATACGACCAATTTTAATCACTCTTTGTGATATGTTTGATCTTTGCCAAGAACGTGTATACTTTGCACATTGGTTTGGTAGGCCCCTAAATGCATAGACTTCTACACGTTTAGGACATGTGCATCCGATATCAGCCAAACCTCCTTAGTCGCCTCTTACGACATGCGTGGCAGGTAACAGTGGTTCTATTCTTTACACCCCAAATCTGGCCCCGGTAACCACTCAGGCGATTTCAGACAGTAATTCTCTTAGTTATATCTATAGTATGCCTACACTGCATATTTCAGATTATAACTCACATATTTATATATATATTATACGATCTATTTTCAAATTATAATTTTTGTTAATATTTTTTTAAAATAATTATGTATAAATATATATATGGTACTTGTCTACAATTTCACCGCAAAAACTGGGTCATTCTAAATATAGACTGTTTGCTAGCATTGTTCTAAATATAGCGCAGAGGTTCCCCATTATTTATGTTATTGACGTAAAATCCCGTCATTCCCTGAGTGAGTTTTGAGGCGTCGCGGACTAAATCCAGAAATTTAGACCCTTCGTAGCTATTATTGCTGATACCATAAGTTTCTGCCCCCACAGTAACACTACTAGTCACATCCTGCCTCCTTCCACCTCACATTCCCACATACAGTCCTTTTCAGGGCTCCCAATTCAATTAAAACACTGCTTATTTACATACAAAATACACAATAAACACCACATCCGTGACCTTTGAACCCGGTTCTCATCCACGTCCCAAACACTGATGGCGGACTGACGTCACTTAACTTAGGTCAGCGAGGTTTCCCTTTTCCTGCGGTGAAATTGTAGACAAGTACCATATATATATATATATATATAGTCTGAGACTTTTCTTGCAGTTGAACATTCATAAAACACTTTATATCCACAGAAAATCTTTAAATTAATGGAAGAGGGAAACAGGTTGTTAGACCTACAGAAAGAGCAGCATATTCTATATCGCAAGCAAGCAGCATCTGAGCAGATGGCAGCGGTGCTAGTCAATGATCTGTTAAAAAATGGATTTAATATTACCCCACCTGATTCAACACCTCGCTTTGTGGATGATGCATGGACATCATCAACATCAAACAAATTGCCTTCAGTCTATGAGGATGGATTAAAAAATGTTGAAGCAAGTCAATTAGTTGTAGCTATGCACAAGGAGTTAAAAAGACTGCAAACAAATGATGCTGACATTGGCTAATATTTGAAGCCATCATGATTTATTTGAATCCCTAAAGCAGACTAGTGCAACTTCCAGCCAAATGGCATCATCTGGCCTACCAAATTTTATTCAACCCTCATCAGATACTAACATTTAATCAGCGAGCCACAGGAACCATCAGTATGCATACTCTTCGATATCTGTTGGGGAGACTGAGCACCTATGGGTCTGCCCGAGTGCAATGACGTCAGTTTAGTAACCAATAACCAGATACTAACAATATAACAAGATCAGGTGTTTGCATTGCAGTTTTACTTGAAACTAGTTACTCTGGCATTTGACTCTCAAACTAAGGATTACTGCACAGGCCTGATATAGAATGTTTCTTTTTTTAAAGGTGGAATACTGCACTGAAAAAAATACTGACAGACAAAATATAACAGACTGAATAAAATGAAAAATATGAATCCAGGGCACATTTTGTGTCTTCTCTGCATACACTTTATGTAACTGGATTGATGATGGGGTTGTTTTTTTTGTTCCATGTGCACTTTGCAGCCTTTAAAGCTGCCACCTAAAATTAAAATATTAAATTTGCTGAAGTATCCACAAAACAGAAGATTAGGGTACAAAAAGAAGGCTTTATAAAACTAAACAGAGCAGACAATATAAAGCAATACTGTCGACACATAAGAAAGAATAAAACATGTATATCATTTGTAGAAGTCCATGTATCTCTTCTTTATATATATAGTTGTAAAGTTTCATCATACCTATTTTTGTAGTTAATAGTTCATTTTGTCAGTACAATGCATAAAGGTGGATTCAGTTGATGATTCTTGGTTGGACCTCGTGTCTACTAGAATTGATTCTAGTAGCCTAAGTATCTATCTATGTCCTCATGATGTCATAGTTGACACAAGGTATTCACAAGTAATCCACATTGCTGCTGGTCTGCTGCCTTCTACCCATGGTACTCCATACCCTTTCTTCTTCACCTTTCAACTCCCAATGGAGCACAGGTCTTCAACAAACTTCTTCCAGCTCTTTCTCGCCATCCCTTCTAATTCTTTCCATGTTTTACCTATCCTTTTCATATCAGCCTCCAGCTCTCTTCTCCAGGTATGCCTAGACCTTTCCCTACTCCTCTTTCCCTGCGGGTTCCAAAACATTGCCTGTCTTGCAATTCTTCTGATCGGTTTTCTCAATGTGTGTCCTATCCATCACCAGTGTCTCTTCCGTAGCTTTTTCTCCACTGGTATCTGCTTAGTTCTTTCTCTAAGTTCCTCATTTGTAATCTTATCATACCATCTCAGTTCTTCTATTCTACCTAAGCATCTGTTTATGAAGGTCTGTAGTTTTCTGTTGTTGTCCTCCATTTTTCCCGAGCCATAGAACCATACTCTTTAGAAAAAATTTCCCTTTTAATCATTCTTCATTTCTGCTTTCATCTGCTGTCCATCAGAGAACTATCCTTGCCAAAGAGCCTGTTGGCATTCTACACAAATGCCTAAGCCATCTCCATTTTCTTTCTCTGATCTAATTGCTGGTGTTGAATAATTAGTTTTTTTTCCAAGTTCTCTGAGAATTCTGTTTATTTTTGAATATTCTGTATCTGATGTTTTCTCCTGCTGGTTTTACTGCCTTCATTGAATGTGTTGATTTCACTTCAGTTTCCTCCTATAAAATACTGAAGCTGTTTTTAAAGTTAGTCTGAACTGCTGTTTTATTTGTGCATTCTGTAGTTTTGCTACATCAAGTCATTGTTGTTCCAACTCTCTTAGCTTAGTTTCAATACAATTTACCATATAATTAGATTGTGGTCACTGCCTATATCAGCTGCTAATTTACTGACATCTTGCAAAAGCATGCACTTCTTTTCCATTTATAAGAATATGATCAATCTATACAAACAGAATTAGAGAATAGAAATAAAGAAAATATCAATCTAGCTCTCTGTATGTCCATCTGGAGATCGTCATGTCATCTTATGAATTGTTTTGTGAGGAAATTGTTAACTATATATATTTAATTTTGTAATGATGTCATTTAAATATAACTAAAATTCATAGCAATAGACTACTAATAATAAGAAATTTTATGACTGTGGAGACATATATAATTTCAGAAATATATAAATTTAGACATTATCATCTCTTTTATTAATGCAACTCAACATAAATATTTATCTTTTACATTATCTATTTTGAAGGTTGGCTCTCATGTTCATCTAACCTACACCTATGTGTTGCGAGCTAAGGGAGCAAAAATAGTAACACTGCAACCTACAAGGCATGCAAGAGCGACTGAGGTATCGTCTAGAAAGCTACCTAGTAAATAAAAAGCATAGCGAAATTGGATGTGCTGGCTCTTGTAGAGCAAACTGGCACACTACAATCGCTCTGGGCCGGATCACATACAGATCACAAAGAATGTGTAGATATGAGTTAGTAGATCTAGTCTATATCAAGAGCTATAGCATATTTTAATTATCCTTTCTGAGAAAAGTTTTTTTTTTTTTTTTAATGTAAGCAATTCTTGTGCCCAAAATAACATTGACATTCGTTTTCCAAATGAAATAAGTTAACTTTATATAGAGTGTTATTTCTGTTTGACCATTTGTAAACTGTTCATATTCAGTTTTACTATAATAAATTTATGTACTATTGTTGTTTGGTTTTTGTAGTTTTTATTGGTATCACAAATAGGTTTTTACCTCAGGATATTCTATTTTGGGCATGCATATGTGTGTATGTATATATATATATAATTATATTTATTTGCTAGGATTTATTTGCCCATGTGCAAAGTCTCGGTGTCAGATAATTAGTTATGCACTGAATGTGTGTGCACTTTGTTCAGGTTTATTTTGCATAGCTTATAACAGTCTCCACAATGACTGCAGAACTGTACTACTTGTGTTTCTTCTCTGTACAAAACTGTAGGAGTCTCTGTGGCTAAGTGATTACGCCCATGTCTTGCGATCCGAAGATTGTGGGTTTGAATCCAGACTATGCTGTTCTGTGCAAGTGCTTTTTTTCCAGAGATCCGTAAGATTGTTGCTGGAGCTACGGAGTTTGTGATTTACGCAATACTCTTGGCAGGTGGCGCGCCATTTCAACGGAGATGCACTGAGCCATATGGGGTAAAAAAGAGGTGCAATGAAGTCAATCTTTCAGCTTTAAACCATTTAAATCCTGTTGTTTCATCTCAACTTTAAGAAATGGACAGGTTACAATCTGGCAGTGTGCAACACCAAGGCGAAAGACAGAGGATGCTTGAGATTCATTGCAGCCAACCTTCGATGTGGAGACGGCACCTGATGATGATGATGTTTCATCTCTGTACAAACTGTCTATAGAGCTGTCTGTGAGCTGTGTCGTTATCTCTGGGAAAGTGTTTCAGATAAGGATCACCACAATGGTAATTTAGAACAAAGGTTGCTTGCTTGAAAAGACTTGATCAGATGACTTAACTACCAGTCCGGACTATCTAACATTATGATGATAATGATAACAACATCAAAACGAAATAAATTGACAATAAATCATATTAATACAAATATGTTTATTTTTCAGTTTTGCTTAAAATAACAGCTTAATAGTCAGTTGAAAAAGAATTAAGTTATGCACAATATGAATAGGTTAAGCAATACTAAGAAAATTAACAAGAACTTAGAGCTAAATAAAATAACAAAGATAATGGCAGAAGTCACAAACAAGTTGCAATGGACGGATTATTAACTATGTGACTACTTCATAGTATGTCATCAAAGTTTGTGCACTTAATTTTAAGTCATGCTAAGCGTAGCATCATTACATTTTAATTACCTGCTGTAGTATGACAAGTATTTTAAATTAAAACCACTTCCGTATAACTTAATCCTAGTTACAGTATTGCCAAGGGACTATTCTAGACATAATTAAATGGTGCTTGCCATGGTTGTCACCATGTAGTGTTACAAGATGAGTTTTATAACTAAATACCAAATCCCAGAGGTTTGAACCCATATCCTTATGACTGAGATACCATTGTCCTAATGACTTGGACAGCCACTCCTCTACCAGCATCATCATCATGAAAGACAAGTATGCCTATGTAGCCCCTACAATGGAGGATACAAAACTACCACAGCAATATATTAACAATATCCTAGGAATGAGACTATGCTGGTTTTTCTTATCAGCTATTCTTTTTTACCTGATTGATTTATGCTGTCCTATGGCACAGTAACTAACTTTACTGTATTAAATGAAAATCGTGGCATATCCCAATGGACGTAGCCATCAACCACAGTAAACAGTCGTTGATTTTCTAGGCACCACTTATACATTCAGTAGTTTGCCATTGCTTTCTGAACGGTGAGGTCTATTTTTACCTTTTGTAAAATCCCATGGAAACAATTTGCTTCCAAACTTGCCCACCGTGGGGTTTGAACCAGGTACGCTTCGGTCTGTGATCGAGCTCACTACCGCTTGAGCTACAGACGCTCACACTGTATACTGTATAGTAATGCCATTACATAATTTTTTATAATTTGTTTGTTTCTTTGTGCCCCCCAAATGTAATTATTGTTTTGTAAGCTGGCTTGTCAGACCAACTTTTCTATCTTTCTGAATTGATTCATGTTTTTCTAATGGCAGGGCAGAATTGCTGTATAAAAATGTCATTAGACTTATAATTTATTTGTTGTGGATTGTAAAAAACTAATTATTGCTTATAAAAAAAAGTGAGAAATGTTATTTCTGAATGAACAATCAAAGTTTAAAAGAAAAGAGAATGATGTCAAATTATTTTTATATGAAATGAACTACTGCAATATGCTCAATATAAAAATAATGACAATATGTAATCTATTTCCCATTCATGTTCCGTTTGATACATAAGGCTTCCACCAGAGATCTTTACTGTTGCCATTCTGCCACCCTTTTGCCATGTTAGGCCACAATTTTCAGTTCTCTCAGCTCTCATTCCCCAGTTGTTCTCCATATTTCCTTAGAGTGTCCATGTAATCTTTTCCCATCCGCTGTCCATTGCAGAGCTAACCTAGCTAATGCCACAATCTGGGATGGATACCTTTAAACTCCACAATTGGGTGGTAACATTATAAGTACATATGGTTTACATACAAAATTTAACACCTTAATAAAACTACATTGCAAATGAATAAAATACAAAATTTTATAACTAAATATATTGAATACATCAAAACTCACCACACAGCAAAACAAACAACTCTGAGGGTCACCACATATTTTTCAAAGTGATTAAGTAATTTCTTCTTCACCCTTCGCCCCCAGGTAGGCATAGGTTCGCAACCAAGAAGTCTTCCAAGCCCGCCTATCCAAGGCCATCTTTTCCAGATCTCCTCCTTGCAGGGTCCTTCTTCTTCCTCGGATGGCGAGCTATGAATTTTCCTGGTTGTACTTTCTGGAGCTATCTAGTGTTTCTTTAAGGGGTGGGGTAGCTATCCCCATGCCCAACCTCGTTAGTCGCCTCTTACGACATGCATGGCAGGTAACAGTGGTTCTATTCTTTACACCCCAATTTGGGCCCGGTAACCACTCAGGCGGATTAAGTAATTTACCAACCAGTTATTTCAGTCACAAGAAATGATTAAGAATATACATCACTGATTTCAACATTGAAACACATAGTTGACATGTAATAATCTCGCACATTTGATAAAACCTTACCTCTTTCTTTCTAATCTCAGTTTACAAATCTCAGTTAAAAAATGAGCTCCAACTCTTCAAATATTCTGCCTTGTCTTGTTAAGTCACTTATGTCATGAAGCATCATTAGAAGTTTAAGTTCTCATTATTGTATGTCTCAAAGGTTGCTGTGAGCTCCTGTTGTCATATAATTTATTTCATGTTCTTTATCCATCTGCCTCTTCAACTTTCTCTTAGACCAGATCTTCTGTTTTTGTAGTTGACTTGGCTTCATTCTTACAAGATGGGTGAACCATTTTATTTTTCCGTCCCTTCTCATATTGTATGGCAGATGTGGTTCCTACAACTTTTCTGATTGTCCAATTCCTTTGTATTTTTTTAATCCTACCTCTTTTGGTAACATTCTTCTTCTTCTTCTTTTGTCGTCACACTGCTACCGGTTGTTGCCCAGTGTCGTGGTTTTCTGTTTTTGTCTTGCGCTGTTCTGGTGGCTTGTGTGATTGTTATCTTTGCTCTTTCACAGGATGCTGCCACGCCATCTAACCATCTTTTCCGTGGTCTTCCTCTTGCCTTCTTTCCGATGTTCTGTTGTAGAAGACTCTGTATACTGTGGAGTTTGGATGCATTCTTATTAAGTGGCCAAACCACTTCATTCTTTGTTTACATTGGTAACATTGATTACTTTAATTATGTACTTTATCTCCAGATGCTGTGATCTTCTTTCTTGCAACTTTGGTAGCATCTATAGTAAGAATTGCTATAAGTCTCATGTAAAAAAATGGAAAATGTCTGCAACCAAGCAGCCATAACTTCTCGAGTGGTCTCTACAAAAAAATATGTCATTACAGTGTTTTGTTCCCATTCCTGAGAGTAATCTGTGGGATTATATAGGGCAGAGGAACTAAGGTCACTTGCCCAAAGCTGTCATCTTGTGTATGCAGGTCATGGTTTTATTTTCTCCCTTACAGAAAAAACGTTTGACCTTACCAAGGGATGGAAGGTATATAAAATGTTATAGAAGAATGTTGCAGATCTCTTACAAAGAACACAAAACAAACAAATTTGTTAGGAATAAAATAACTACACTGGCAGATCAGCAAGAAGCACTTTTGGTAGTGGTGATACTTTGTAAGCTTACATGGTTTGGACATATGAATAGATATGACTCTCCCTCAAAAACAATTCTTCATTCTACAGTCAAGGCTGATAGAAGAAGAGGAATGTAAAGAAAAGTATCTGCCGATAACATTAAAAATGAGTCAGAAATGACTTGTCCACACTCGTTCAAATGGCTGAGGAAAGAGATCTTTGAAGGGACTTATATGCTGGAGATTCCATCATAGCACCCGTATGACCCTAATAAGTTATGGGATTTGATATTATATATGTAGTTTATTTCACGAAACATCTCATTATCGATACTGGTAAATTTTAAGAATAATGCCGTGCATCTAGATATGATACTTTTGTAAAATTATGACTATCACACAGAAGAACCAACACATACACCATTCAATTTGTAGACTTCTTGAGGCTGTGTTCAGGAATGGATAGAAGAAATCATATGGCAGCCGTGCAGCGAATGTTGGATACAATCCCTCTACTGCTATTGGTGGCGAAGAGACATCTATGAAACTTACTGAACTACTGACCTCAATTTTCTGTGATAATGTGGCTGACCCTGGTTGGCAGAAAGGGCCCGAACACTAAATAAAAGAAAAAAGTGAAAGAAGAAATAAAGATGATGTCACTGTGGTTCATTAAACTATTTCTTCTTCAATAATCCTTCTTCTTCTTCGAATGCCCCATATCGACAATTTGTTAAGCACACTTTGTAATTTGTATGTGATCTGAGCCTAAGAGCGGTTGTGCTAGTTATGCGCCTACAAGTAGGCCAGCACATCCGTTTTCTGCAATCCTTTTTATTTAATACGGTATAGCTTCCTAGGCTCCTACCTCAGTCGCCTCTTACGACATGCCTTGTAGGTCGCAGTGTTACTATTCTTTGCTCCCCTGTGGGCCCCGACAACACACAGGCATTTCAATAATCCAGTGGCACTTGTATTATTATATATTATATGTATATTAGCTCTTTACTATATGGTTCGGAAACATGGACAGCCTACTCAAGGCATGAGAGGAGACTTAACATCTACCCCCTTTGATGTCTCAGCAATATTATGAACATTAGGTGGTACGAGAAGATAACCAACTCTGAATTACTGCAACATGGAAATTTGTCTTCCTTCATGGGCATGCTCAGCAGAATGGACAATTGTCGCATACCAAAGCTAATGTTGTTCTGTGAACTTTGGGAAGGGACAAGGCACACCACTGCTCAGATATAAGGATGTCTACAAGGCCCCAATGAAGAACTTTTCTATCGGTCCCAGCAAATGGGAAAATCTAGCAGATGACAGATTTGTGTGGAAAGCAACATTGCGCAAGGTCTTTTGAAAAGAGACTTGGGATGAGCTGAAAGACAAGAGGAAAAGAGAAATCAGAAGGTGTCACAGTAAAACACTTGCCAATCGACCATTTGTAAAGACGATAAAATAAAAATATATATGCACATACACACATAACACTCATTAAAATTAAAGAAATGGTAACAAGATTCTCTTTATGTACCTTTTCCTTTGCAGAGTGTCATTCTCATTACAGTCAATCTGAAATCCTCCTGATCTCTAGCAAATATTCATGTATAACTTATCTTATATCTATATGGCCTTTTTCGTCTTTACAGACGGTCAATTGGCAAGTGTTTTACTGTGACAACATCTGAGTTTTTGCTTTTCTCTCTTGTATTACCAAATACAAGACATCTATAGGTCTCGCAATATCGCTTTCCACACAACTCTGTCATCAGCTAGTTTTTCCCATATGCTGGGACCTAGAGACAAGTTTTTCATTGAGGCCTTGCAGACATCCTTATATCTGAGCAGTGATCTGCCCTGGTGTGTCTTCCCCTTCGAAATTTCACAGAACAACATTTGTTTTGGTATGTGACAAGTTTCGATTCTTCTCACATGCTCCAACCATCTTAGTTATCTACTGCTGAGCATGCCCATGATGGAAGGTAGGTTTGCACGTTGCAGTACTTCAGAGTTGATATCGTATATATAACTACAAATATTCATGTATAACTTACCCTATAACTAACTGGCTGAGTCTTATCATACACATAAGCCACTCCAATAATTTTGGCTTGAGGATTTGGAAGAGAACCAACATTGGCATAAAGAATCTGTATGTTAGCGCCCAGGGACAAAACGCATTGGGTTCCAGACTATTGACGAATAAAAAACATGTTTGGATAAGTTTAAGTCAATGTTTGGTTAATATCAAATTTAAGTAGTTGTGGGTACTGTGACACTGATGATCAATTCTTCATTTCACAACTATCCATTGTACAGTTTGGAGTTACCCGTTGTTCAAGTCGAACTGGATGCCTGAGAGGCAGTGTGAGAGGTGTGTTTAATCAGCGAGCCACAGGAACCATCAGTATGCATACTCTTTGATATCTGTTGGGGAGACTGAGCACCTATGGGTCTGCCCGGAGTGCAATGACGTCAGTTTAGTAACCAATAACCAATAACCATTGTACTTTTAACAAGGCAGTGGAGAAACATATATGTGCTTTTGAATATAAGTATTACGTAAGTCCTATCTATACCATGGACAGAGAAGAGGACAAATAGATCTTTATAGAAAGAACTTAAAATCGAAGAAAACTGGCTAATGCTACAAATTTGAATGAGAAAATGTAAGCATTTTTGACATATTAAGATACAAAGAGTTGGAGAAGACCATTATGGAAGGAGGTATCAATGCAAAGTGAAGAAGAGACCACGGAGAAGATGGATTCAGGGTGTAACTGATGGTTTGAGCTTAACGGCTGCAGAGATGGGACATATAGCATATGAAAGAGAGAAATTCCTACGATCTGTTAGTGTTCCAGGACACACTATTTGATGACAATATGCTTTAGATGTTCACAATTTTCTCAGTCATCTTGTAATGGCATTCAATACCTTACCTAAGTGTTTTCATCTACTGCCTTCAATCTTTCCTCTTATCACAATCTTTCTCAGCAATATTTTCTAAGAACTATGTACATGTCAAACTAATTGTGCCCGTTTCATTTTATTTTCTATGCAATGATCTTTATTAATCTGTTATATTTGCTGTCCGATGTATGCATAATATTTTCATCAGTGAGCTCCATTTCTGTTACTTCACTGCGTGTTTATTCATTTTCTTGCTAAAAGTTCACATTCTTAAAACAATACTGGTTCTATATAATATTACAAGACTCATTCTCAGTTTTATTCCCATGGATACAGCTGGTAGAGCAAGCACTGAATTTTCAGTTACAGTTGTTAGTCCTTACATATAAAATAGAGTTAGGAAAGATCAGGTACCATCTCTACATTGAAGGTCGATTATAATAGATCTCCAACATCTCGTCTCTTGCCGTGACGGTGAATTCTGCAAAACTGTTCTTTGTCTATCTCTTAATGATCTTCTCTAAACCCACTCCCAATTATATTGTTATCTTCATTTTGTCCACAATCTTTCTCATTGGTATGGTTTTTAGTAGAGCCATTTCTCTTTATTTGTTCAAAATATTTGATTTCTTATTTTTGATCTCTTTCAATAACTCGTTTTTTTTCATTCCTAATTTTCTATGACTTCTTTATTTATTTGTTTTGTTATGGTATCCATGAAATAGGCCCAATTCTGTACATTTCAATCTCACATTCTTCCTATTTATCTTATAGTTACCTGTTCAATGTATGTGGTTCTACATCATAGGAATCAGTTATATGAGAACTGTAATCATAGTACCCAGGAAAAGAGTCCATAGGTGCTCCTATCTTCACCTCAACAAATCCAGTAACGTACAGCAGCCCACCATGCCAGTTTGATGTAGATTGATCAATATTTTCGTATATATGGTATGCCGTTCTTTTTTTGGTTGTACCAATGTCAACATCCATCTCTTTCAATCTGCTCAGCGTATGAAATTCACCACCCTGAAACTCCTCTGTCCAGATAGACTCTCTTAACCCTTTTGCCGCTACATACTTTCCAAAGACGGAGCTAAAAATAGCCACACTGTTTATAGGTCACAAACGTGAATGTACGCCTATAGCAGTAACAGTAGAAATGTATAACGTGTTAACACGTCTTTAGCCTACAGAGGATAGATAATAACAGACGTGTTTATGCGTCTTTAGCAGTGAATGGGTAAAACATATATACACGTCCTTAGCAGCTAAAAGGTTAATGAGTTAAGAATGTCATTTTACTTTATTGCAGTGCTCTCTGATATCGTAGCTTTCCAGGCCAGCCTATCAGCTCCTACATTACCTCTGACTCAGGCATGCCCAGGCATTAAAAAAATGACTGTGATTTCTCTGATCATAAGGATAATGAAGAATATATACAGCTCTTGATGACATTCATTTGTATTTTATTATTTATTTGTTTTGATGTTAAAATTGATCTCATTGAATACAGTTCAAATCATCCTTATTCTTTTTCTGATTTTGGTTTCACATCTTTCATCCTATGTTATTTTGTGATCAAGATATAAGAAACATTTATTTGTTCCAGTTTCTGTCCATTATTTACAAGTTTAATTTTGACTATACAAGTGTTTTATACATACTTCATATATACTGTTACCATACACCTGCTTAAAATACAAACCTGACTTGCTGGAGGTGGTCTGTTCGGGAATAGAATTTCAACCCAATCTCCTGTTCTGCCAACATCCGAGTCACCAAACATAGCAACATAGCGATTATTTTTGGGATACACATTTAATCTAGTGTCATATTCTGGTACTTCATAACTTTCAATGGCATTGATGATAGCTTGTTGCAGCAAAACACAGTAGGATGCTGCATTAGCTGATTGGATACTGAAATGCAGAAGTAAATTAATGTAACATATTTGGGAAAACATAACTGAACAGTTAGTATTATGCTAAATTGAAAGCTTTCTAGGTTGACATGGAAAGTTTTCTTTTTAAAACATTATCACTACTCTTGAAGAAAAGACTATATAAGAAATGAGGACATTTGAAGAACAGTCGGAACAACACCTGCTATTAGATTCATTGAAAAACAGAGACTCAAATGGTTTGGCCACTTGGTGAGAATGAATTTGAATACACCAGTTGCAAAAGTGTACAACCTGAAGATGGAATAATCAAGAGGAAGGGGCAGACCAAGAAAAGATGGATTGATGGAGTTACAGACATCTTAAAACTCCACAATACCAAGCATATCAAGCGACCGAGCGTTCACTACCTTGGAAACCAATCATCAGTTAAACCTGCTACGCCTAACGGCAAAAAAACAGAGGACAAAAGAGAAGATTACTCTTGGAAGAGAATGTAGAGATTGAGGCAACATAAAGGTAGAAATCGCAGTTAAGCAGCTGATTGAAGATAATGCAAGGGATGATGATGTTGTTATACATACCGATGGGTTGGTGCATCATGGTGAGAAGTCAGACTGGGGTTTCTTGGCTAATGCGCATGGTAGGGTTGTTGCAGAGTGAAGTGGAGCATACAGGACAACTACTTCCAGTATGAGGATAGAGATTGAGGCCGTTACTGCTGTCCTCCATTGACTCTCTGGGACTCCATTTACTGGGGCCATTGTTGTTACTGACTCTCAGTCGATGTTTCACAAGATCCAGAAGGGCAGAATTTGGTATGAGTGGATGTCTTCTATAGAAGTTTCTAACCTCCTGAGGCTTACGTGGATCTACTGTCATGGGCATGCAGGTGTTTGCTGCAATGAGAGAGCGGACAGGCTTGCATCAACAGCATCAATTGTTGGGGACTTGAAAATAGATATGGTGGATGTTCTTTGGCCTCATCGCGACTGTTGAATGAAGACACTAAAATAGATGTTGAATCCATCCATCGATTTAAGCAGTTTGGAGTTAATTATTGCACAAGTACAAGTAGAACTGGATGCCTGAGGGGCAGAGAGAGGAGTGTATTTAATAAGCAAGCCACTGGAACCATCAGTATGCACACCCTTCGATACCTGTTGGGTGGGTGGGTGGGGGGATTGAGCACCAATGGATCTGTCCGAAGTGCAATAACGTCAGTTTAGTAACCAATATCAATCCCAAAAAACTAAAAGCAATACCTCAATAAACAATGTTTAAAATATCATTTCAGAAGCTGATATTACTCAATCAAATGAAACATGTTTAAAATGTTAACTGAGAAAGCAGATATTACTATATGAAACATGTTTAAAATGTTAACTGAGAAAGCAGATACTACTATATGAAACATGTTTAAAATGTTAACTGAGAAAGCAGATACTACTATATGAAACATGTTTAAAATGTTAACTGAGAAAGCAGATACTACTATATGAAACATGTTTAAAATGTTAACTGAGAAAGCAGATACTACTATATGAAACATGTTTAAAATGTTAACTGAGAAAGCAGATACTACTATATGAAACATGTTTAAAATGTTAACTGAGAAAGCAGATACTACTATATGAAACATGTTTAAAATGTTAACTGAGAAAGCAGATAAATGAACTTAGCTATACTATATGAAACATGTTTAAAATGTTAACTGAGAAAGCAGATACTACTATATGAAACATGTTTAAAATGTTAACTGAGAAAGCAGATACTACTATATGAAACATGTTTAAAATGTTAACTGAGAAAGCAGATACTACTATATGAAACATGTTTAAAATGTTAACTGAGAAAGCAGATACTACTATATGAAACATGTTTAAAATGTTAACTGAGAAAGCAGATACTACTATATGAAACATGTTTAAAATGTTAACTGAGAAAGCAGATACTACTATATGAAACATGTTTAAAATGTTAACTGAGAAAGCAGATACTACTATATGAAACATGTTTCTTCTTCTTCTTTGAACGCTCTATATCTTCCACCTGTCAACCACTCTGTGTGATTTGTATGTGATCTGAGCCTAAGAGCGATTGTACATTGTGCCAGTTATGCGCCTACAAGTAGGCCAGCACATCTAATTTCTGCGCTGTTTTTTATTTACTAGGGTAGTATCCCAAGTGCCTACATTAGTCGCCTCTTACGACATGCATTGTAGGTCGCAGTGGTACTATTATTTGCTTCCCTTTGCAGGCCCCGGTACCACATGGGCGTGTGAAACATGTTTAGAGTGCTAACTGAGAAAGCAGATACTACTATATGAAACACTTTTGGTTAAGTAGTTTAGTTTGTTCAACTCTAAAGATGACACTGAACTCAAGCAAAATGTCCAAGTTAACATAAATCTATTTAATGTAAATGAGACTTCATTAACAAGACTTACGATATGAAGCATCCTGTGCGCATATCCTGACCAAATAGCACTGGCTCTCTCAACAGTCCTGCATCTGTCAGGCAGTCTCCATTGACAGTTGGCTTTATTAAAGTCAGTTGTTGTCCTCTTTCAGAGGTCAGTAATATTTTCTCCCTGAAGTTACCTAGTTAAGGACAACTGAGTCATTTTCATACATTTCTGGTATCCCTCTTACACAAGACAACTACCAAAAATATGAGTAGATTAGAACAAGTTGTCATTCTAGGCCTCATAAAATTGACACAACTGACTGAAGTATCATGTATACAAAATTTAAGAATGGCAATTCAGTCATGTAAACATGTGAACAGGCACCTCAGATGCACAGCATATATAATTCAAGACTGCACCGAATATGATACACTAAGGCAAACTCACTGATCTAATGAAACAACACTGGAAAGAAAACTGCATCGTCCTCTGTGCTAGCTACAAAAGAGAGTAAGTTTATAAAAGAGACAACATTTAATATATAGACAATATTTCATGCAAATGAAAGGAAGGAAAAACAGCTAATATAGCAAAACAATCGCAAGGACAAGTATATTTGTAAGCAAATATACTTATATATATATTGGGCTTGTTATATTTATTAACAAGCAATAAATAATAGTAGAAATAATAAGTAGAAGAAAGAATAAACACTTTTAGAGTAAACCCATTCAGTTGATGACCTTGCATGACTAACAGAAAGACAAGCGCATAAAATTTGGTCAACATTCTATATAAGCATGTGCAAAGTCAATATATACAATATTAATTAAATTTACTTCTTTAGTATACATTATAAGCAACAAAAAGGATACTGTGTTGTTGTTCCTTGAGTTGTGATGTTGAACACACCAGCTATGATTGGTTTACCTATTTGATAACCTGGATTTCCACTTCGTTGTATAGGTTCAGTTGTTGATGAATTGATCTGGAGATTAGCACCAACAATACATAATTGCACATCACCATAACAAACAAAGTTTATATTCATTTTAAATGTTTCTAACAGGATCTAATCACTTGAGCTAATGACACTGCATGAAGGCTGAATCCATCAATGAAAATTCTTTTCTGCTGAATCTTGCTGAAATCATGGACAACACAGCAGTGCATAATCCCTGTAGCTGACATGTATACGAAGCTCTCATGAAATATACTCCAAACAACAGAGAAGAAATGAATAGATTGTGTCTATACATATATGATTATATCTGCATGAATTAGTTCCATATTCTTTTTTGCGGAATGATGTGTAGAAAGAGCTCAAATAATGATAGCATTTTTAATTTAGTGCTTACTTGGTAGTGTTAGCTAACCTGCATGTTTCTCATGGCAAGACACTACTGCCTGCCAATTAGACAGACTAGTTTCAGTCAGAACTCGACCGCATAGGTAGATGGTGCGTTGAAGCAGGAGCATTGGTCAACCCCACAAAAGCAGCGGTGACATGGTTCTCTTTAAACAACCACATCGTCAACACTCCAACACCATCTGTGGTTTTGTGTTCAGAGGTAGTGGAGCGATCTCAGTCTATGAAATACCTGGGGTTGCGTTTTGATCGTAGTCTAGCTTTTACGGAACACATAGCTCATGTGATAATGAAGGCGAGGAAAGGTTTGCTGGCGATGAGGGTAATGGCTGCGGCGGATTGTGAACAGCGCCATCTTTGTATTTTATACCAGGGTCTGGTCCTTTCTGTGCTTGAGTATGCGCTGGCGATCCTGACTCTCAGTCATAGTCAGATAGAACGACTGGAAAGAATACAGAACGAGGCGATGCGCATTATACTTGGTTGCACTAAAGACACGTCGTGCAGGGCGATGCGCTATCTCCTTGACTATCCTACTATGGAGTATAGAATACTGATGAGCCGTGCACGAGCATACCTTCGAGTCAATGCTGACACACAACATCCTCTGCACTTGGAAATAAAGAGACAAAAAGGAAATAGGTTAAAAGAGGAAAATCTTGGGTGGGTCAGGCCGAGGACTGTATTGAACAGGTGTGTACACTTGAAGACATTGATCCCGGTGAAGAATGGATACCAGTGCCAAGAGCATTCGCTACATCCTTTTCTGTATGCATCGAACTTGATAAAGAATGCAGGCAACACAACCCACTTGTTGTGGAGGCAGAGGTTCAGGCATTAATTTCTGAGAACGCATCTGAGCATGATGTAATCATTTATACGGATGGTTCGGTGATTCGACATGTGCGGAGCTCGTGGGCTTTCACTGCTCAGGTCGGAGGTGATGTTGTGAAGGAAGACAGTGGTGGTTTTGCCGTGACTACAAGCAGTCTCACTATGGAAATCATGGCGGTTACCAAAGCGATGATTTGGCTAGAATCACAGACTTTTATCCATGCATGTTTTCTCAGTGACTCAATGAGTATGCTCAGGAAGATTGAAACAGGATGGGCTAGGAGACATTGGATAGAATCGCTGGGGAGGTCTAAGCTGACAAAGATCAGTTTTATTTTTGTACCAGGGCATGCAGGTGTAAGGGGAATGAACGTGCGGATAGGCTTGCAGGTATGGCTGCTGTCCAAAGCGGACGAGCAATGGACCAGGCTGATATTATAAATTCCTTAAGGGAGAGAGGGCGTGTACATGATTCACGTAATAGCGGTGCATCCACAACACTAACCAGACTGCAAGAACTCAAAGTTAAGTGTGGTGTAGCTCGACAAGAACGCTATGCTGGCAGACAAAGAAGAATTGTAAACCAACAAAGAACCGGTGTCGTTAGTCGCCACACGCTGATGGACATACTGAGGGAGAGATCGGAGCACTTATGGACTAATTTGTTCGACGTGCAGTGATGGTGATCCGACGACTAAACTAAACTAGACAGACTAGTAGTTTTATTCTGGGCTGATTTTTTAAATATTTTCTTTCTGTTGTTTGGTGTATATTTTTTCCTGAGAGTCTCACATACCAGTCTTGCATTTATTTTGCCATTATACAATTATTTTTCCTAGCCCCCTGAAACTTCATTAGAGTTTTTGTAATTCTAATTCACTTGTAGACGACATGAAATTTCAAAACTGACTTCTCTAACTCGGCAAGCCAGGTACACATTTGCAGAAAATCCCAGTAGTCACTCACTTTAATAGAACTGTCTGTCTAGGTCAGCAAGTATAAGTATTCTCACATGCTAGGATAGATTTATCTTTCTCATTTAGTCTCAGATGTCAACTTTAATATGTTCAAAGAAAGCAATGGTTCATCTCCGATTGTTATCGCCAAAGAACTTGTCATGCAATGGTATTGATGATGGACACATAAGTCTTCTCTGCTTCTCATATGCTGAACATCTTTGTATGATAATGTAATCCTGTTAGTCTCAGGAGACGATGGATGTAGCACCCATGATGGGATTTTATATGAGTTTCTTCTATATCCTTGCAGGCATACTTCATATCTGCATGACATTTTGGTTTGATTTCCCCCAGTTTTCAGACCAGTGTTCGATTTCTATTTCCAGCTCAACATGTTTTTTTTGACAAACTTTTCCCAGTTTGTTGTATTCAACATCTTAAAGTCTCTATAATTATGAAGATGGAATACATAATATACAAGACAAGCATTCTATTCCACATTTTATTATTAGTTGCTAAATAAATCACAGATTTTTGTTTACATAACTTTTGGACATCTACTCACATGTATCAATGAAAAAAAATGTGATGAATTTCACAGCAACTACATATAGATGACAGAGATGTATACATTACAGTCTATATGTAGTGTGCTGTGAAATTCGCCACTCCTGTTGTATCGTTTGCTTGATAAAGGCCTTTTGGTCGAAATTTTACTGTGTATTGTCAATGTTTTTGTATTTTGCAAAACTACAGTACTTTGTTATTAATTGTTTCGCCATTTGTCATAGTTTTACTGCAGTCTCCCCCTATATCAAGCAAGGTGATGAAATCAAAGAAATGTCTGGTCGACCACTAGCAACAACTGTTATAAAAAAGAGAAGATGGAGATATGCTGAGCATACTCTAAGAAGAAAAGATCAAAGAATCACAACGCAGGCACTGAAGTGGAAAACAAAGGGTTCAAGAAAGAAAGGACGCCTTAGGGAAACCCTGAAACTAACTTTACTGAAAGAGGCAAGAGATATCGAATTCAGTTTCATAGAAAAAACTGAACAAGTTGCCTAGGATAGAGAAGCACGTAAAAATGTCTTGTAGGACATTTGTAACGTATAACAGTACGAGAGAAATACAATGTATCAACAAGCAAAATAAATAAAGCAACTCTTTTACAAGCCGCTAATGTTCCATTAATATCACTCTCATACACAACAGTTACAACATTATGTCAATGAAAATTACAACAAAGCAAGAATTAAATAGCACTAACCGCTGAAAATGTGGCTGAAAATGTCTGTGTCACACTTGGAGAATCTAAATCTTTAAAAACAAATCTGACATAGGCATTGTCAATACCTATAGTACCATTTGTTACAAATCTGTAATGAACCTGTGAATAGAGAAATGTTGTGATAAACAAGTGCGGTATTGGAAGACAAGAATTCTAACACTTATTACAAGTTATTTGGAGTCTGTGACATGGAGGTAAGGTGCTCGCCTCTAGATTCAAAATTACTCGATTCGTTCCGAGTGTGAAGCGATCTGGATATTTTTCTAGAGATTCCTGATCTCAATGTAGAAGAGATCAAGCTTTTTAGTCCTGTTGGAGACAAGATGATAAAACGTACATCCTGTGTACAAGTTTAGCACACACAAAAACCCTTGGCAGTTGAAAATCGATATGAGTAGGATGCAGAATCACTGCCCAGTCATCATCTCTAAAATTACATTGGAAACTCTCACAACGTTCTGCCATTTAGAGCTTTCTGTGTAAAAAAGAGGTCAAAGCACACATGGTTATTCAGCAAAGTGCAATAATGAGGGTTCTTTCAATCAATCAATATTACAAGTTGAGAAACAAATAAATACATTAATACATATCGAACAACATAAAAATACATTATTACAAGTTTAACAACATAAAAATGCATTATTACAAGTTGAATAACATATAAATACATTACATGTCGAACAACATATAAATACATTATTACAAGTTGAACATATAAATACATTATTACAAGTTGAACATATAAATACATTATTACAAGTTGAACACATATAAATAAATTATTACAAGTTGAACAACATATAAATACATTATTACATGTTGAACAACATATAAATACATTGTTACAAGTTGAACATATAAATACATTATTACAAGTTGAACATATAAATACATTATTACAAGTTGAACACATATAAATACATTATTACAAGTTGAACAACATATAAATACATTATTATAAGTTGAACAACATATAAATACATTATTACAAGTTGAACAACATATAAATACATTATTACAAGTTGAACAACATATAAATATATTATTACAAGTTGAACATATAAATACATTATTACAAGTTGAACAACATATACATACATTATTACAAGTTGAACATATAAATACATTATTACAAGTTGAAAAACATATAAATACATTATTACAAGTTGAACAACATATAAATACATTATTACAAGTTGAACAATATACAAATATACTATTACAAATTGAATAGCATAAAATGCATTATTACAAATTGAGCAATATAAAATACCAATAACAATAGCAACATAAATCAACATCATCAATGATAATGACAAACTAGCAAAAACAAAATTGTCCTAACTTAGAATAACAGCAACAGTAATCTATTATGATATAACTTCTGGTTTGGATAATTGAAAATCTGATATATTTATCCACAGAATTACTTCAAAAATGTTACACCCACCTCAACGAGGGCATTTTGACAGGTGTTATTGATATCATTGTATGTTGGTACTGGTGTTGTAGTAAAGATGCAGTTACTAGTCACCCCATTCTTGATACACTGAAGAGGGTTGTTTGGATCCAATGTTATTGCAAGAGTATAACTGTTGTTATAAAGGCTAGTAACACCTGAAAGATCCACTGAACCTAATCCAAATAGAAAATTTGATATTCTAGAAGCAGTTGGGTACAAGTAATAACGTCCTTTATGCTAGTTATTCATATGCTATAACAATACAGTCTAGCCCACATATGGGGGACTGCCTAGAGTAGTTGATAGTAGCTCGGGCTGCTAGCTGTGAGGCGCCTCATAGCTCGGGTTCGAACCTACTGTCCGGCATTTGTTCGAGTCCCCTGATCTTACTCAGGACGATAACGTGAGTACCTCTGAAGACGGAGTAAATCTGCCTGTATGGCGAGGAATACTAATTACGAGTACATTGAGCACACGGCTGCCAGTGTAAAGTAATTTACAATGTGCACGCTGCTGCTATTGTAAGAAATTGGAAAACGGATTTTCACGCAAAAATCAGTTTCAGAGATGAAACTTCGTCTGAGCTGAAAGTGGACCCAAAAAAAAAAAAAAAAAAAGCCCACTTATGACGAATTATGCTAAACCTACTATCCGCTTCAATAGACCATGTTAAACCTTTTACTTCTTATTGTATAGATTTATAGGCTTTTATACGAATACACTTGAATCGATTTTCAGACCTGTCTTTTACATATGTCAATATAGAACACTTACTGGTTTTGAGAAAGCCAACATTTAAATGGAAAGTTGTAGGAAATATGTTAAATATTCTAGTCATACTTCCATTAACATAATCATGTGGATGATTCACAGAATTTTGTGAAAGACAGACAAAAATGTGCCTGCAAACTTTAAAGCTGCCTTAGAAATATTAAACCAGGGAGTTTAATGAGGTTTTTGTAAACAATGCAATTACAATATTTTTAATAGAAAGCCTGGAGTAAAACCATATACCAAAGACAAAATAAATGTAGTGTCTCCTTCTTTCTTCTGCTATAGAATAACAACTTATAAACCCTATTTGTATATTTTTATTTATATAAGCCAAGGATTGTAAGTACATTGTGTTGCTAGTTCACAGCAAAGATGTGATATTTGCATTAATCAACATTGCAAATTAGTTTTTGGAATGTTGAAATGTAAAAGCCAATGAAGAGGTGCTAAAGTGAACGAGTGAGGCTGATGAGGCTGGCCAAGTGATGTTGATGAGGCTAGCTTAGTGAGGCCAATGGAAAGAAGCTAGGTAAAACCAACACGGAAGTACTGAGAGGACAATAATATGGAGCTGGCTGAAACCAAAGAGGAAGTGCTGAGTGATGAAAATGCAAAAGAAAATGTTATCATGTAGATCAGAAATAAAACATTCCTTAATTATTGGGCATATAATTAGAAGAATGGTTTAAATACATTGTGATAACAGGCAAAATTATTGAGAAAAATATACAGAATAGCAAAGAGAAAATACAGTTGCCGAACAGAATTTCATGGTTTTTGAACAAAGTCAACAATAGAAATGGTTAGCTTTCTTTCAAAGAAAGAAAGTTGCAGAGGTCTATTATATTCAACTCCAGCCAGTATGGCACATGAAAGAGACTTGATATTAATCAAAATACACTGTACATTATTTATATTAGTGTTCATTTAGTAGGACAGGACACCTAAGGAAAATAATGAGTAGTGTGTTTCTTCAGTGAATCACTAGAACTATCAGGATGCATGCCCTTCAACATCTGCTGTGGGAGACTAAGTATCTATGTGTTTACCAGAGTGTTATGATGTCAGTTCAATAACCAAAACATATAAGTGTATAGAACAGATGAGAAAAATATGTATAACCAGTGAATCATAGGAACAATTAGCAAGAAAACTCTTTGTCATTGCTGAATGAGAAAGAGCATTAATGGGTCTGCATAGAATGTAATAAAATTATTCTCAGTTATCAATTATATGAGAACTATCACCATAGCACTTCGGATCATGTCCATAGGTGCTTCAATCTCCGCCTCAACAAAAAATCAAGCAGCGCCCAGCGGTCAAACATGTCTGTTCAATGATAATTAACCAATCTTTTTGCATATTTGGTATGTCGTTCTTTTCAGGCTATACTTATATCTACACCCATCTCTCTCAATCTGGTCAGCGACTGGGATTCACAATCCTGAAACTCCTCTGTTCAGAAAGACTCAATGTGTTAGGAATGTCATTTCGGCCCATTGCAGCTTCCTATGATGTTGTAGCCATGTCAGCCAATCTATCAGCTTGTCATTACCCTGACTCCTGTGACATATTATTTTAACCAATAACTGAAGTGTATGATTGACACTTCATTTTGAGTCTAAATATGAAAGTAGAAAATGTAGCGAAGCAAGTAAAACTAGCAGATTTTCTGCTAGATTTCTATACAGAAGATTTGTAAACATATTTTCTTACATGAAGATACTCAATACAAAAATGTATATCCAAAGTTTCATAAGGAAAATAAAAATTACTGAAGTTTCATACAATTATTTTTTTTACTACAAAACTGTACCCAATGTTAACATTGTTGAAAAAGTATAAGGCATACCAAGTATTGGATGCTGAATTGTAGAACTTGTATTAAATGACTGCAGCAGAAATGTATCCTGTGAAAGCAAGGAAAAGATGAATTAATAATATCATGAATTAGGCTGAATGAAACAACTTGCAACGAGAAAGATTTTAAAATTGTGTTTTAAGTTAAATAATAATCAAATGAAATTATTGAAGAAATTTCAACAATTTATTTTTAGGCAAAATGAAGTAATAATTGAAGAGATTCTAACAGATAAAATCTAGTTGATGGAGACAATATCACTGAATTTATTATTTCCTTACTGCAGTAAAACGTTTAATTATTTCAATTGTTTTGTTTCCTTACATCCGTAAAACTTTCCATTATATCTATCCCATTTATCTTGTTATACTGCCACTCCTACGGTTTTTAAGAATTATATCACCCCTGGATTCTTTTAAAGCCGATCACTTATTTATATATTAGCAGGTTTTCTTCAAATTAAAATTTTTATAAGGACTGCCAGTGACCTAAAGTCAAATGAGCTCAACTATAAAATTCTGACACTTAAAGAACTATAGAACCAATACATAAAAGAACCTTTAGCAGTTCAAAAATCAAGAAGAACAAGCTGGAAAACTGCTGCCCAAGCAAAATTCATTAGAAAGATTTTTAAAATTTATTTCCTATAAAATATGTTCACCATGTCAGGGACCCTTACCAGTGTTAAGAAGTTTGTGCACAAAAAAACTATTTTTGGCATAATATATTGAAGGACTTTAGTTTTACCATGGTGGGTTTCCTATGCATGACCTTGAAAGAAATTCTGGACATATCCACATGTCAGTGAGTTCAAACACCTCCACACATAACAAAGGAATATACTCCTCTGTAGGGACTGCAACCAAATGGTCTATAAATTTAACTATATATGCTATGCATATCTGGTTATTTGATATCATTTATATTTCAAAACACAATCGATCCATGTTCCAAATGATTGGTGCTACTCTCATATCCAGAAATTCTTTCCCAGAGAAAACCCTTCAGATGTAGAGGGTACAATGTGATTATGTTTAACTGGCTAATATCACAAAGAGAAGTCTATGTAAATATATTAGAAGAAACCAGACGCAAGCAATTTATGTCAGAAACGAATTGGGGTTTATTTCCTGTGGTATTTTTCCTGAGAAAATGAGTCAGTGTCTTGGGGATTGTACTGTTGTGATCCTGCAAAATGATTGCTTGTTAGTTGCAAGAGAACTTCTCTACATAGAAAGACCCATTTCCAGGCATTGCACATCTGCCAATTCATATTAGAAATTATCAACCACATGCAATTACAGATGCCTTGGTTGAAAGAAACTGTATATTCATTCAATTGTTTTCTATTTGGGAAAGACCTGTCTTATTAACACCACCCAGATGCGATTTAAATGGTTCATCATCATCATCAGGTGCCATGCCGGCTGGCATAGGCAATCATGAATCTCCACAAATCTCTGGTGTTTGCTATCATCTCAGATTTTGACGCTCTTACGTACCAAAATTTTCTCTCTGCCTTCCTCTGTCTCCCCTTGATTTTACCAGTTACAATGTACTTGAAACCTCCCTTTCTCATCACATGCCTAAAAAATGATGACTACCTCTTTCTCATATTGACGATACAACACCTCAACATTAGTGATTTTAGCAGTTACATGGGATTCTCACCATTTATCTGTAAAACCATATCTCTGTGGCCCTCAGAGATTTTTCTATCTGTTTGTTTAAATAGTTACTTTTCTCTAATAAAAAAATATCAAAATGATATATCCAAAAGGCAGTAAGTAGCTTACTTTGATGATGCGAAAATTCTCATAAAAAGTAGCAGCATTAAGAGCAGGATTGCTAGAACACTCTTCAGAAAGATTGGAGAAAATTCTGGCACATACATTTGATGCATCAACCAGATAGGCTGTGAATGGAAATATACATAACAAATGTTATGCTAAAAAATTTGTTTTTTGTCTAAATTTCTTTATAATATTCAACTTTTTAATCTTCTTCTCGACTGAGTGGTTACCGGGGCACAAATTTGGGGTGTAAAGAACAGAACCATTGTTACCTGCCACGCATGTCGTTAAAGGCGACCAAAGAGGTTTGGCTGAAATCGGATGCACGTGCCCGCTAGGGAATGCTAACCCAAACAAATGCTTGCAGAAAACGGATGCACCAGGCCGTAAGGTGCATAACATGGTGCAACAACCCCTCACAATGAGGAATGGGATAACGGATTCTACGGTCGTCAATCTGCCTCTGAGATTTAGCCATGCAGTAAGAATGTCAGACCTACCATCACGAGGGTGGTCAAAACTTACTGCGGGAAGAGGTTGGCACAAATGGGGAAGTAGAAATCATAGGAATTATATTCTACAAAACTGCCCCCAGTATGCAGACTTGAGAAGAAAGAGGTGGCCCACTTACACCAGCGTCCAAGACAAACTGTATGGCGTGGCTGATAATCTGAGGCAGACGGCTGCCTTTATTAGAGAATCCGAAATCCCAATCTAGTGAGAACGCAGAAGAAGAAATCTTCTTCTTTGAACGCTCCACATAGACTACTTGTTAACCACTCTTTGTGATTTGTATGTGATCTGAGCCTAAGAGCGATTATACGTTGTGCCAGTTATGTGCCTACAAGTAGGCCTGCCACATCTGATTTCTGTGACACTTTTTATTTACTAGAGTAGCTTCCCTAGGTCCCTACCTCAGTAGCCTCTTACGACATGCCTTGAAGGTCGCAGTGTTAATACTCTTTGCTCCCCTTGCAAGCCCCGGCAGCACACTGGCAATGTGATCATTCATTAATTGTCAAAAATAAGCAAACTTAAACTGAAGTACATGAATCATTTGCCTGAGCTGGATTCACACAGCATCCCTGACGAGTAGATTCATCATCATTATGTGCCATGCTGATAAGTGTAGACGATCATTATCTTCTCACATGATCACCAGTCCCTGATCATGTCTGTGTTCTTATCTCAACATGGCATATGGCCAAGTCATTCAAGTATTTATCTCTTTATCTTTCCGTGTCCTCTTACAATCAAATTTGCCAGTTGTCACTAAATATTCAACTTTATTTCTCTTCAGAACTTTCCCAAAAATGTTGACTGTCTACATCTAATTTCTCTAAGAAATTTGTTGTTTTCATTTGTTTCTTGAAGGACTGCCTCATTTGTTTTATGTCTCTCCATGGTATTTTTGCATTTTTCAGAAACCACACATTGACTGACATTAGATGTTTCTCAGCTCATCATCTTATTGTCCCTGTTTTACATGCATACAGCAGTACAGGTTCTATATAGAACATTAACACTCTCTTTCTTACTGCAATTGTCAGCTTTTTTTTGGGAGAGGATGTTTTCCATCTTGCAAAAGGCAAAGAGTAAAATAAGCAACTTTAACTCAATGGCCTATAATGCTGTAGGGGCATGAAGTGTTAGAAGTTTTACAGTTCTAAGTGTTAATATTAAGATATCCGATGATTGACTTAATCAATAACACATCTCTCCCCATACTCAGTGGGTGACACCATTTGTTTAACTGATTCGCTACAATGAAAAAGACTCTACAATGTTATGTAATGTAGTCATTGACCTAAAAGCAAATAAATGAGCTAAAATATATCTATGTGACTACATTTTTCATTAGGTTCAGAGTGCGTACAAATACGCCCTAAGAACTATTTCTTTAAAACAAGTTCAATAAAGTGAAGACAAAGATACATACCAGTTGATATTATCGACAAAGAGAACAAAATAATAAAAAAATTTCATACCACATAAACCTCACCTGCTGGATTGCTGTCTGTACATAGAAAAGAAGTTGAAGCTGATGGCAACGCAAGAAAACTGAATGCATCATTTGGGAAGACCACATAAATAGGATCACCACTCTGTAGACATCAAAATGTGTTACATAACAGTATTATTATTCAATAATCATATGAAAAAGTTATCTGCATGATATATGTCATTGCTTTTTATCTCTATGCCCCCTCCCCACTTTTTCTTTGTTTGTCCACTATGAATTTAGACGCAATAATGGCGCCTAACAAGGTACTACTGACTGATTTTTGCTTGAATGATTGCTTTCCTTATCACCATTGTCCCTCGCCATTCAGGCAAGCCTTACTCTGACTTCAGGGGTAGTTCACCAATTTTAATAACACTATCCTGGTAACATCAGATGGCAGATGCCGATCAGAAATAAAGAGCAGAATAGGACAAGCGAAAACATCATTTTTGAAAATGAGAAGCACTATTTGCAACAAGTCCTTGTCAATCCCGATCAGAATGCGAGTTACTCAGTGCTACATAGAACCAATACTGACATATGGATGCGAGTCATGGACAATGAACACACAGATAGAAAAATCTCTGAGGGCCACAGAAATGTGGTTTTATAGAAGAATGATGAGAATCCCATGGACTGCTAAAATGACTAATGTTGAGGTGCTGAATGAGATCAAGACACAGAGAAAGCTTATCATCAATATAAGAAAGAGTCATCATTTTTCGGGCATGTGATGAGGAGGGAGGTTTAGAACACATCGTGACAACCGTAAAATCAAGGGTAGACGAGACAGGGAAGACAGAGAGAGAAAATGTTGGATGGCCTGACTTCATGGCACGGTAGAGCGTCAACATCTGAGTTGATAGCAAACACCAACGACAGAGATTTGTGGAGATCCATGATCGCCTACGCCAGCCGGCACGGCACCTGATGATGATCTAGGTACTCTTCAAAACATCCAGGTTATATAGAACCAGTAACATTGGTGTGTATTGTTAATGTTTTTGTATTTTGTAAAACTACAGTACTTTGTTATTACGTGTTTCGCCAATCAAGTAGTTTTACTGAAGTCTCATCTATATTGTGATAAGATTTTAGGAACATAAACTCCACTTTAAATTACAATATCTACTGAGTTATACACAGTGGCTCGTCATTAAGGGCCAGTGGGGCGGACCACCAAAAATGATGTATAACGTGTATGTTCTTTTATAAATCATTTGTTTATAATTATTACTTTTAACGTGATACCTTTTAGCGTTGAAATAGAATATATAACGCAAAGCACCAGCAAAATATTAAAATTAAAAATATTGATAACATGCATTTTTCCAGTGGCTACTTATGGTTGTGAATTACACAAAAAACAAGAACGAAAATCCAGTACTTTGAAACTAAATGCTACAGAAAGATCCTACGAATACCATGGACAGAAAAAAGAAAGAACTGATGTCCTGAAAGAACTAAATGTTAAAGAGAATTGGTTGATAAACAACATACTATACAGAAAAATTGAATACTTTGGTCACATTAAGCGTTACGATGGCCTGGAAAGAACAATATTAGATGGCAGGGTCCCAGGACGCAGAGGCAGACCAAGAAGAAGATGGAGACAAGATATTAAAGAAACCATGAATATGACCATCAACAAAGAGGGTGAACTGGCTAGAGACAGAGTGAATTTCAGATGTGCTGCAAAGAGAGCAACGTCCTATAAAGGATACGCACCTTGATGATGAACGCTAAAATATCACACACAGTCTGAAATTCAGCGTCGCTCCTCCCTAATTAGTACACTTTACGCATTTCTAGCTCACTATTTTTTTTAATGACCAGTAGAAATGTGGTCTATTTAGACCATAACTTTTGCTACAAAATTTTGTCTGGCTCCAGCAACAAAAATTATTGTGAGCCGCCACTGGTTATCCATGGTCTGAACTGACTGGTCATAGTGGTGGTCATCAGAGCTGACTCATGTCCAAGGAATACAAGCTGGTAGGTTCTTGTCTAAATCTTCTGCACTGTATTTACCAAGTTTTCTGTTCAACATTTATTTTACTTATACACACACAAAAAAAATGTATACCTTATAAAATGGGCTGAAGTTTTGTTGCCCAGAAGTGGTTGCTGAAGACTGAAATGAAAACTTCTTATATTTGGCTGCATATGTCAAGAACTCTGCCTCTGTAGTTACAAGTGATGGGTTGGTGTAGTAGTTTCGTTGTACATCTGTTAGACCAAATTTAGTTCAAAATTAGAATTATGGATTAGCGTAGGTCATCTCCATTCCGGACAGGCCTTCATGCTTAGATCTCCGCCTCAGTATTCCCATCAACATAAAGTGACTGATCACTTCTGTTCTGCATTGATTAAACTTAGATTCTAATGAATGTCTTGGGCCGAAATTGTTCTGATGCTCCTGTTATACATGCTGTAGGTACCTATGAACCAGGGCACAACGCATTCATATGTTGTGTAGGTCATAGGTCTGCGATTTATTTCATTTATTTTTTCTAGAATTCAATAGAAAAATCCAACATGCACACTGTGTAGTGACAGCTAGGACAAGCAGACTTTAATCCTCAGTTTAAAAAAACCACAAAAATCTTCTAATTGAAATTAAGCTAGACGAAAGTACTTTCTTAGAATGAAGGTTGGAATTACTAGAGCAACAGAAGCAATATTATATAACTTTATCACACCATTGACATACAAATTTGCTATTTTCTAGTGACAGCTGAACATTATTTTCACACAATAACTGAGGTTTTTTGTAATTAAAAATTATTACATTTTCTAATTTCATAAAATGCACTGAAAAGTAGCAATACTTTAATTAGAAATGTTACTTACATGCACAGTATTTTAAAACGTAAACTAACAGGACATATATCTCATTTTTCCAGTATGGAGCAAGGTGGGATATAGACAGATATGGGTTCCTCTGTAAATTCTGCAACCTACAGAGGTCAAGTGTGCTAAACAGTTTGAGAGGCACTGAGCAAGGTTATATTCATAAATGTCAATATGAAGGACTGAACTTATTAACAAACATTAACTGCACAATCCATTATATAACACTCACCAGATCAGCAATTATTGAATCTTTTTCGAACGCTCCATACTGACCACATGTTAACCACTCTGTGAGATGTGTATGTGATCTGAGCCAAAGAGTAATTGTGCATTGTGCCAGTTATGCGCCTACAAGTAGGCAAGCACATCCAATTTATGTGATGCTTTTATTTATTAGGTAGCTTCCTAGGTCCTACATCAGTCGCCTCTTACAACATGCCTTGTAGGTCGCAGTGGTACTATTCTTGCTACCCTGTGGGCCCCGGCACCACAAGGGAGGAATTATTGAAAAAAACTAGCTGTACAATCATCAAACAGCAAATAAACATACAATATTTAGTTTAGTTTAGTCATCGGATCACCATCACTGCACGTCGAACAAATTAGTTTGTTCAATCAATATATGTCTGTATAAAACTAATGAATATATTATAACAAAAATTAAGAACATTTATTATTTAACAACTATAAGATCCATTATCAAACAAAACTAGATGTATCATTCTTACAGTTACAAGTCTCAACTTTGTCTACCTATAACTCAACAAACCATTGTCATAGTAAATACAAAAAAGTCCTCCGGAGTCTCCAGATCTGGTAGGTCCATTTTCAAGGAAGAAAACATCTCTATCAAAGCATAGCTTGTCATCAAGTCTGCAAGAAGACAATAAGATTACACTCTTTTATATGTAGTGATTGAATTAGAAAACTGGTTAGTCTATATCTATGTGTACAGGGTGCACCAATAGCTGCACAATTACTATCGGATTGCTGAAAATGTCAGGAGCTGAACTATTACACAGTAGTTTCTGCTGCGATTTTCGATGTTCCCATACACAGACAGTCGGTACACATTTCTGCTGGGTACACTGGGGAATTGACTGTAATGGGAATTAAACAATCACTGCCATCTGAACTATGAAACCAGCACAAGGTCATCTTGCTTTGGGATACCATCTCACTGTGGAATACTAGAAAATTAAGGGGTAGAATAACTGTTAAAGGAAGATGCTAAGGAGAGCAACCTGATGTATGAGTTACCTATCACAAAAAGAAAAGGATGATTAAATCAACCTGAAAGTCACCAATACTAACACAGAACGACTTCCAAAATATGAGTATATTAGACACACTCTCTTTTACTTCCATGTACTAGACATTCTGCAAGTGGCTTTTCCAAAACTGATTAAACGCTTCTAGCAAATGACATACACAAAAACAAAACATTCTACAAACTAGCTGCAGGAAAAAGTTTGATTGATTGAGAGGACCATCATCATTGCACTTTGGTAAAAAAAACTGTGTATGCTCTGATCTCTTTCTTACACAGGAAGATCTCTGCATAGCTATGAAAAAGTATAAAACTACATTCTGGAAATATAGATATACATTATTTTACTCTCGAATATGAAAAATATGAATCTGTGTGATCTTTATATACATTTTTATATTTTGATTTTAGTCAATTTAGTTTGTTTTATTCTGCATTCATTTCTAAACAGTTTGTTACATAACATATAATACTTTCACCCAAGTGGTTATCGCAAATTTGGGGCGTAAAGACTTGGGAGGAAAGAGGTGGCCCACTTGCACTAGCATACAAGACAAACTCTATGGCGTGGCTGATAATCTGAGGCAGACGGCTGCCTTTATTAGAGAATCCAAAATCCCAATCTAGTGGGAACGCAAAAGAAGAATATAATACTTTAGTGAAATAATACTGAAGAAAGGTAGGCTTCAAGTATTTTATATATACTGGGAGTTTCACAGTGTCAAAATAATTGCACCTAGACTAGAAGTCAACAATGCTAACAAAATTAGCCCTGCTGAAAAATGAGTACCTGGCTCAATTAAATAGAGGTAGAAAAATCATATAATGTCAAAAGGGTTACAAGTGTTGAAGACCTAACATGACTAGACACTAGCTTTTACAATATAGTTGTCAGTTTCCTTTACAATAATTTTTCCTTAACTCGAAAAGATACCATTTTATTAATTCCCTCAATCTGTTACTCGTTTATTCTATGATCGTACAGTGGATATATTCAATTCCTTTATTTTCTCTATTTCCATTGTTCAACTGAATACACATAACAATATTATATATTAAATATATTGAAGAGATTGTTATAAAAATTCAATAATATTAATATAAGTTACAACTGATTAAAAGTATGTCTCTAGTGTTCATTAAAAGGAATACCACATCCATATAATACTGTATCACAACAAATTCAATGTTCATTTAAAATGTACATAAAATTAAACCGTCTATCTACTCAATTCTACAATTGGTAAGTAATTTAAATATTTTTGTCTTCATCTAAAACAGCATTTCTCATGCAGTCTCTCTGTAGTGATTCTGTAATGGTCAGGTCTGATAATGCTCATTGTTCAGTTCTCAAATAGGTATGTTCTGGTTTTCGCTGCGTAGTTGTACCAACTTTGTGGTATAGCAGATGTGTTTAGCACTCTGCTTCTAATTAGTTTTCAAATAAGATATGTGAGTAGTTCTCTGTAAATCTGGTTTAGTTCTCTGAACAGCTATGAGTTTGTAGTTCAGACAGCTTTATTTGCTTTGTTCTGACAACTCTGTTTACTTAATTCTGTTACCAGTACTGTTTGCTTAGTTTGGATAGTTCTGTTATCTGCTAGTTCTCATTGAATAGTTCTCTGAAGGTTATGTTCTCAGACAGTTCTGTTTGCTGCTATTTTTGTTGCATAATTCTCTGATAGGTATGTTCTCAGATAGTTCTGTTATCAATAAGTTCCTGTTGTATAAATTGCTGATATGTATGTTGTCATATATTTCTGCTCTCTGATAGTTCTCTTTGCATAATTATGTGTGGTTTAAATAAGTGTGTTTTGGATTCCTCATAATCTCTATCTCAATGCATTCATTCTTTAAAGCATTCTAATATTCTCAGCTGAATCTGCATTCTCTCTTCTTCTGAAGGAATCTCATCTCATAAATTTGTCTCTATGCAAAGCATTCTAATCAAATGCTCAAGGTCCTCCAGCAGGCCCTCTTAGTAGGCTGCTGTTCTCTAGTACACATATAATAGTTCTAAACAAGTGTGTATTGCACTCAATGTTCTCTCTTCTCTTCATGCATGTCTCTTCTTTGTTATATACAGTTTCAAACTTTTATTATCCTTTGTTGACTGTAACCTTAGGAGGTTGATCATTTACTCTCTAGTTTGAAAACAATTACTCATTATTCTCTGTCCTTGCAGTTTATGTTTCCTCATGACCAAGCACATTTCATGACTAATAACTCTTTCAGTCTTCAAGTATGTTTGTTAGTTCATTCGGTCATTCACCTCAACAAAGTGTAGATCTAAATTATGTCTTGTATGTATGTTTTTTCAGGTTTCAGTGAATTTCCAACAAAGATTATACGGTAATTATATATCAACTTTTAGGTCAGTGACTTTAGTAACACTGGAATATTCTAGCCCTTATTTTGAGCGCTTTGTCCTCATTTAAACTTGGAAATCCCTGGTTGCTGTTATTCATGTCTCTACTAATTGAAAGACAACATAAGGATGGGTGAACAGTTATACTGTTACAAACTCAATCAGAAAAGTAACAATATAAAAGCTGTGACAACCAACTCTACTTCACAATCAAAACATGAAGTCAGTTAGTTTTACAAAACATGAAGTCAGTTAGTTTTACAAAACAGAAAAGAGACTAAAAGATATTTTAGCAAAGAGTTTTAGCCCAAAATCTACTTAGCCTATTTTTGCACTTTATAAAACTACCATACATTTTGTTTTGATATTTTACCACTTGGTATATAGTTTTTCTAAGATCTTATGTATTTATTGGCAAAGTGCTATCTTTAATCAAGAACTGATTACACAGTGTCAGAAAGAGAATGTGAATACTACCTCTAAAGTTGGAGAAAGCATACTAGTCACCCTGACTATGCCTGAATTAATAGTGGGCGGGAGTAAGAAGAGAAGAATGTGAATAACATGATCAAAAAGAGATGATGAAGATGGATCGAACATGTGCTGTGAGCAGAGACTAATTCTGTCATGAAAACTGCACTGAGATGAACACAGTAGGGTAAATGAAAACATAGAAAACCCAAAACCATCAGGAGTAGAACAGGTTCTGAAAAAAAAATCACAGCTGGAAACACAATACAGATAGCTGCCAAGAACAGAGAAGAATGGCGGACATTTGTTGCTGTCCCAAGCGCCAAGGCCTTCTCATGTTAGAGAGAATATAAGTTTTACAGCAGTCTTCCAAATAAACTATATAGGCTCACAGTCTTATACTGGAAGCTGGTTGACTTACACATAAGAGTATGGTAGACATGGAGCAAAGACAGCTGTATCTGCACTGTCACAGTCTGGATCACAGCAGCATCCAATATCACAAGCATTTCCAGTTAAATCACAAGGACATTTGCTCACATCTGAAATAATTGTACAACTTTTGAGGTAAGTAAACAACATAGTTTTAAATTATATTACCATTCACTTATTTATTATGACTAAAAAAAGTAACTGGCAACTATAACTCAAGGTGTGTATGGGTCAGTTCTGATAGCTTCCCTTATGGCCAATCAAATCTAACACCATGCTACAGTATAACTCTGTAGAAGGGGTAATATAAAGTGGGATTCCATGTATCTAAATACTTATCAGAACTTCTTCTGTATAAATTTCAGTCATGTTGGACAATATTCCCTAGGTTATGGGGGTTGCGTTAGGACTAACCAAAATCTACCAAAATGCTTGTGTTACAAAAACTGCAAAGAAAAACTGATTTCTTCTTCTTCAAACACTCCATATCAATCACTTTTTAACCTCTCTTTGTGATTTGTATGTGATCTGAGCTTAAGAGTGATTGTACATTGTGCCAGTTATGCGCCTACAAGTAGGCCAGCACATCTGATTTCTGCGAAGCTTTTATTTACTAAGGTAGCTTCCCTAGGCCCCTACCTCAATCGCCTCTTACGACATGTCTTATAGGTTGCAGTGTTACTATTCTTTGCTCCTCTTGCGAGTCCCGACAATACACAGGTTAGAAAAATTGAAATAGTGTTATGAACAATTTCAGCAGCAGGGGGTCTCTGTGGCCTTGAGGAAAGCTGCCCGCCTCTCGCTCCAAATGTACTCAGTTCAATTTCCACTTGGAGTGATCTGGATATGTTTCTAGTGACTCCTGATCTAAATGTAGGTGAGATTAATATAGTACTCCTATTGAAGATGAATATTAAAATGTAGTTTCAGGTTCACACTAACCAGGTAAAAGAATCCAGGGCAGTTACAAATTGATAAACGTAGGCTGCAAAGCTGTTGTCCAGGCAAAATTAATTAAGCAATTAAAATAACAATTCATACACAATTTTCATCATTTTAAAATTACATCAGGGATACTTGTCCCTGCTAGGAGTTTATGACTGCTGCTGAAATCTGCTAGTGTATGGAAAAGATCAAAGCACACTTGGTTATTCCCCAAAGTGCACTGATAATGATCCTATCAATCAAAGGTTGTTTCCATTTTATATCACTGAAATTTAATTATTTTCAAATACATAGACTCAAATCCAGTTGAGACCAATTCAGTGAGAGTGCAAAGATAACTAGGGACTACAGTAATGTTAATTTGCTCATCAGTGCCAAAAATTCAAGCCATCCCTCCATAACTATTTGCAATATAAAATGAATAGAGATGTCTGAAAAATATGGATTTCTAAACATGAAAGCACAATGGAACAGCTAAGCATGAGACATCATTTCAGTAAGGCATATGTACGATACATGTTTTCAAATATTTAAGCAAGACCAAATGTCTCATAAGCCACAAGTTTCAGTAATTCACTAATTGTGAATTGGTTAATTAACTAACTTTAAAATATTGTACACAAGACTTGATCCAGCTTAGCTGAAATTATCTAGTACGTCTGGTAGTTAACAGTAAGCAACTATACACTTTTAACAAGATGATCAGTGATTGAGTGATCACAATTACTGTATTCACACCTGTGTTAGCTGGGATAGTCGTTCCAGGGACTGACGGGGATATTGTAGTTGTCGTCGCTATGGTGGTTGTTGGTAGAGTGGTCACTACAGGTGTTGTAGTGTTGTCAAAGGATGTAGTATTAAAATCTATTATTGCTGTAGTATTAGAATCAATGGTTGTGTTATTCTGAGACCATGTGAATTGAATCATAATAACCAATACACAAAATGTCAGTCCCAGTTCAAACTTGTTATCGGGCGCCATGATGTAAACTATTCAGCTGCTATGCACAGATTATCGTAAATTTCGGAAGGACCACAAAGAAACGAAAAAGCACGGTATGGTATGATAACTCGTTCCCTAGTTTACAATTTACGCAACAAATGTAGCCTCAATTGTCAACCAACCTGAGCAGAACATTAACTTTTGCAGATGACATATTAATATATTTATAGAACTTGAACAGATAGACCATAAATGACCCAATACATTTAAGGTATAATGCATACCATCTTTTTCGTTGATTATTTGAGTCTCACTCATAGTATATCAATCCTGATGAAGCGTGTAGGCCTATCCCTTGATGCTCCTCAAAAATTTCATAGTCTACCTTGTGATACCTTTTGATCGCGGTCTTTCTTAAGATCTTGCAGATACCACGTTTAATAAACGTACAGCGTCTCGCAGCTTTCAATGTTATTGCAGTCTTATACCTCTAGGAGCGACTACTTGTCCTCCGGTTCCATCTCAAGTTATCATTCTCACAATGTGAGCGAATGAAACGTTCAGGATTCAGGCATGCGTATAGTCATCGGCTGCACTAGGCTTACCCATGTTGTGAAAAGGACATATGATTGGCATTCTTTTCCCACGTTCCCTTCATATTATTGTTCAAACCTTGTTACTGTATATCAAAGACGCACAGTGCACCAGAATTAAAATAATATTAAAGACACGAGAATCAAGCGAGACATGACGCTGGTGACCAAGTTTGGAGAACAATTTGCCAGGCACCACAGTGTCGACCCTACATAAAGAGGAAGAATCAATCCCGATAGACAGTAGTGTGACCAACTTCCGAAACACGTTTTTTTACGTGTTTCGCTATTTCACCAAGTTTTACTGCAGTCTCCCCCCTTTTTTCGACCAACTTCCGCAATGTTATCATTACTCTTGGACTGCAATATAGAGATTGAGGACGTATAATAGCTGAATTCGCAAGTAAGCAACTGATATGGGATGCTGATGGTGTTGTATATACTAATGATTGAATCTGTGCATCGTGCTGAGAAGTCACACTGGGGTTTGCTCGCAAGCACGCATGGTAGATTCGTTGCGGACCAGAATGGAGCTTACAAGATAACTACTTCCAGTAGGAGGATGTAGGGCGAGGCCGCAGACTTCTACATTCCAGTGGCTCTCCTAGATTCGTTTGCTGAGCCTTTATTTCATCCGACTCGAATCAATGCTTTAGAAGGTCCAAAACGGCAGGTTGCGATATGAAAGGATGTTGTCTATCGAATTTTTAATCTCCAGAGGCTTTCGTGGATCTATTGTCATGGACATGCGGATGCTCGAGGCAAGGAGAAAGCAGACAGGCTGCTGGATGTAAACTCTAAAATTGATATTGATTCTATCCAGCGATTTAAGGAGTTTGAAATTCCATGTTGCACAAGAAAAACTGGATGCCGTATAAAATAATAGAGAAAGGATAACGTGAAAACGAGAACAGGAAAATAATATAGGTAGTCTTATCAAACTATGAACCTACATTCAATAACATAAAAAAAGATGTTGACCGTTTTTCCGTACCCTGAATGTTGCTGCGCCCGTGTGTTATTGGGGCTCGCAAGGGGAGCAAAGAATAGCAACCCTGTGACCTAGAAGGCATGCTGTAAGAGGCGACTGAGGTAGGGCCCAAGGAGGCTCCCCTAGTAAATAAAAAGCGTCGCAGAAATCGGATGTGCTGGCCAACTTGTAGGCGTATAACTGGCACAACGTACAATCTTATAATTAATTTTTCCTTCTTATGTAATACTGTATATACCTGTCTTTGCTCTATCGCCTATTTGCTCAGTATTACCGCAGCCACCCTAACGATTTTCTCCAGATCTGATCTGATCCAGTCTGACCACCTCAGATTTGTTGATTTTCTTACATCGCACAACATACAATCGCTCTTAGGCTCGCATCACATACAAATCATAAAGAATGGTAAACATATGGTCGATGTGGGACGTTTGAAGAAGAAAAAAGAAGAAGTATGTTTCTGAGTTCTAATCACAATTTGTTTATGACACCAACATTGTATCACCAAAACAAGGTTTACGTTGTTTGCAGAAAGTATCACATTAACATATATTATCATTATCCTATATATATATATACATGTATACATAGAGAGAGAGAGCAAGTGATACTCTGGCGGCAACAAAAGCCCACCACTCTTATGTATTCTTGACAGTCCTATGTATTGTGTTCCATCTATGATTCATTTCTTTAAGTTTTTGTTTTACTGTTCTTCCCCCAGGTCGTTTTTGGTCTTCCACACTTTCCTTACCCTCTGGTTTCCATCTCATTGCAGTTTTTGTGACAGAGTTAGTCTCCATGCGTATTACATGTTCAATCCATTTCCAACGTCTCTTTTGGTTGATGGTGCTCATATTCTCTTGTTGACATTGTGCAAGCAGTACTTGGTTATGTATAGTATTTAGCTAGAACACGCCTACGATTTTTCGCAGACACGTTGTATGGAAAGTGAAGAGTTTGGACAAATATTGTTCTGTCATTCACCAGCATTCTGATTTGAATAGTAAAGTTGATAGCACACAGCTGCGGTATATATTAATCTTGGTTCTGATGCTATATTGGGCTGATTTTCAGACCGTTTAAAAGGTCATGAATGCACCTCGTGCCATTGTCTAATTTTAATGGCGAAATTCAGACTTCGTGGACGGCAGACATAATATATACATCATCAGGTGCCGTCTCCACATCGAAGGTTGGCTGCAATGAATCTCCAGCATCCTCTGTCTTTCGCCTTGGCGTTGCACACTGCCAGACTGTAACCTGTCCATTTCTTAAAGTTTCCTCCCACTTATCTCTCGGTCTTCCTCTTGCTCTTCCCCCCCAACTTTCCCCTCTAGTAAATTTTTTATCATGGCGTCATGTCTTTTATGTGCACAAAAATTTTTTTTGTCTGAATTTTATTTCTCTTAACAATTGTTTCTTCATGCCTAGTTTTCCTAAAACTTGTTTATTTGTCTGTTTTTCTGTCCATGAAACTCTGCCTATTCTTCTATATATCCACATCTCAAATGCATCAATTCTGTCTTCTAACTGCTTGTTCATTGTCCATGTTTCCGAGCCATACATTAATATAATATATACAGTCAAACAATAAATCATAAGGGCCCTAAAATGAAAATATGGGAGTTAAAACGAAAGAATAAATGTAAAGAAAAAGAATAAATAAATGTAAAGGTAAAATATATATAAATGGAGAAAGAAGGTAAAATACTAATAGTAAAATAGATATAGCATATATACATTTAACATGTACACATATATTATCGAGCATGAGAAGAAACAGTATTAAGTAGCATAAGAATATAGTGTGTTGACTCCATCAGGTCGCAAGGTACCATATAAAAATATAAAACGATTTTCTAGATCAAACGACTCCGATCCTCAGATAAACAATATTTGATGGCTGCGTACCATTTCTTCTTCTTCTTTGCATTTGTTCTTTACGACCAATTTTAGTAACTCTTTGTGATATGTTTGATCTTTGCTAAGAATGTGTAAACGTTGCACATTGGTTTGGTAGGCCCTTAAACGCAAAAGTCTCGGAATGGGAAGATAGGAGAAAACTATGCGCATCAGTAGACTTATAATAAACTGATGTGATGGTAGATTGGTGTATGGTGATCAGTGCCGGATTAGCATAGTAGCAAATGCTACGGGCTCCGCGCTTCTAGGGGGCCCCGCGCCTATGTGACAGATATGAAAAGGAAAGAAATAACCAAGATATTATATCAAAAACACGCAAGCTGTTGGAATTTTTTTATGTCGTGTGTGATGGTGCTGAATCCAAAGAAATCGAAGCAGAAAATACAGAAGCCGCGTCTCACTGTGCAGTAGATGAAGGCGGTGCTATAGAAGAATCATCATTACCAATATTACCATTTAGATCAGCAACTCTTCACGATTTAGTCACATTTTCCACAAGACAAACTGAAATCAAATGTACCGCAAGTCCTCCCAATTTAGCCATATCATCTTCAAGCTAAAGAGAGGCAGAAAGCACAGCACATGCTTCCAATGTAGCAACATCTTCTACAAGCCAAAAACACAGCGAAAGTAAAATGTACTCCGACAATATTGGTGAATGTCGATCGAGATTATTGGATTGTGAAAGAAAGTAGCGAAGGGCAACATATGAACAGTGATTTCTTGTCTTAAAAAAAAAACATACGATAAAGAAAACAATCCACGATTTTGTTGAAAGTCGTTTTTCACATACACACATACACCAACGAACAAAACTCACGTGAGAGATTGGTTGTGTTATACAGAAACAAGTTTGTGACAAGTTTGTTTGTAAAAGTTGTGTTTTATTTTATAATAATATCGTACAAAACCTAGGGCCCCGCGCTAAAATTTGCTACAGGCCCCGCGCTGGCGTAATCCGGCACTGATGGTGATAGCGATGTCCAGAAATGTGACACAATTTGAGATGTGAGAGGTAAATCGAATAACAGGGTTGAAATAATTGATGGAATTTATGAAGCGTGACAAATCGATTTCAGGCATATCAGTAATGCTAATGTCGTCAGCAATGTATCTATGATAAACGTACGGAAGAGGGCAATCAAATGCGTTCCCTACTTGGTGTTCAAGATAACCCATGAACAGACACGCATAACTAGGCGTCGTCTTACTTTACTCAATATGGCTTCCTTCTGGCATTTGCTACAGTGTTGTCGATGTAGTACTGCCATAACATTGTGTCTTCGAATGTAAATGAGATATATGTATGTTGTTTGTTTTCTTGAAACTATTCTGCATTTTTGTTGATAACATAGCGAAGCGAGGGTGCAGCGTGTTAGTATTGCACTTGTATAATGCTCATGTACATTATTTGTTTGTCAAAATCAAGATATATAATATATAATATATTTTCCCTTTTGTAAGATCTTCGACGAACATTGCCACTTTCATTTTTTGCAGTAGCCCTTCAGCAAAATTTGTTGATGTGTAATTTATTATATATTTTAAAAATATCAATATTCTCTCCGTAACAATTAGGCCTACTCGACATAAATCCTTCACATACTTTATCTCGAAATGAAGTATGCATATCGTATTATGGGCATATATCATATTTCATTGAAATTTCTTCTCCTGTAATTGTATATAATTACATTAAATTTACATAGCCCGTAACTGACTCAGTGCAAACATGACTGTGCTATGTTAAAAATAGATATGCTGACACTGCCTGATAACCACTGTATGCATTCTATATATAAACATTCTGTATATTTTTTCACATCGTCACGTTAACAGTTATATTATAGAAATCATTCAATTCTTCTTCTTCACCTTTCAACTCCCAACGGAGCACAGGTCTTCAACAAACTTCTACCAGTTCTTTCTCTCTCTTGCCATGCCTTCCAGTTCTTTCCATGTTTTACTTATCCGTTTAATATCAGTCTCCGGCTCTCTTCTCCAGGTATGTCTAGGCCTTCCCTTACTCCTCTTTCCTGCGGGTTCCAAAACAGTGCCTGTCTTGCGATGCTTCCGGATGCTCTTCTCATTGGTAATATCCATCGCCTCTTCCTTAGCTCTTTCTCCACTGGTATCTGCTTTGTTCTAACTCTAAGTTTCTAAGTTTCTCGTGCGTAAGCTTTTCATACCCTCTCAGTCCCTCTCTTCTATTCAAACATCCATTTAAGAAGGTCTGTAGTTTTCTGGTGGTTTCTTTTGTTGTCGTCCATGTTTCCAAGCCATAGAACAGTAGGCTATTGACTTAGCATTTGATTGAAAGATTCTTAGTTTTGTGTTTGTTTTGATCTCCTTTGACTTCCATATCTTACTCAATGCAATAGAGTTTCCCTTGCTTTTGTATTCGAATCTTGACATCTTTGTTTATTCCCCCTTCTGTGTATATGTTGCTACCAAGGTATATGTATAATTCTATACTCTGAAGATCTGTTTCCTCCAGCATTTACTGCATTTAATCTCATGACCTTGGTCTTTTCCCTGTGTATTTTCAAACCTAATTGCTGAGACTTATTATTTAGAATGTCCAATTTATCTGTGCGTGATTGTGGGAAGCCAGATCGTCTTCAAAATTTAGGTCCTCTAGTTGTTTCATAAGTGTTCATTGTATTCCGAATCTGTTATCTGTTGTTGTTAGTTATCATTGGACTATAATCATAGCACCCCCGGGCACGTCCACATGTGCTCCGATCTTCGCAACAACACATCCAGCAGCGTCCAGCGGCCCAGCACGCCAGTTTGATGTTGATTAATCAATCGCTTTGCCTATTTGGTATGTCGTTCCTTTCGAGCTGTACCAATATTGATAACCATCTCTCTCAGTCTGGTCAGCGAATGGGACTCACAACCCTGAAACTATTCTGTTCGAAAAGACTTTCTCAGTGCGTTAAGAATGTCATTTCGATTCATTGCAGCTCCCTTTGATATCGTAGCCATGGCTGCCAATCTATCAGCTCGTTCATTACCCCTGACTCCTGCGTGTCTAAGGACAAAATTGAAGGTGATTTCTCTGATCCCTGTCTGTACAAGTACCTTCACCCAGTTTTGTTTCATCGTTCCTGTTTCAACTTTACGAATCATACTCATGGAGTCATTGAATATTAAAACACGAGAGAAGTCATGGTATGCCAACCACGTCATCGCCTATTTAACCTCCCGTACCTTCATTGTAAAGCTACTTGTGGTTGTCGCGTAGGCCCCACTGACCTCTCTTATTATTTTTCCTCCTGAGTGGGCAGAAAAGTTTACGCACAGTATTGTTGGCGGATGACTGAACCATCGGTGTAAATAACTGCATCTGTTCCATTGACGTTGTCGTTCAAGAGAGCCTCAACCTCCGCGTTAATTAGTGATTGATTATTTCTTTCAGAGTTTTTCTTACTGGATGTAATAACCATAAAAGCAGCCTGAAATTTAGGATGCATCGCAATCCATTCCTCTCCTGGTTAAATTCTAGAAGGTTCACATATTTTCCGAAGGGTGTCCACCTTACTCAGCCATGATCTGTCTCTCCTGAGTCTACATCCTTTCTCCTTACTGAGACCATCATGGAGGGGATGGTCCTTGTTTGCGTTGATTTTTAGATGAAATCGAACTCTCCAAGTTTTAATTCTGTGAGCAACACTGGGAAAGTCAAAAAGAAATCTCATTGCCACTCCTGTTGTATCTTTAGTGCATCCCAGAATGATGCTCATAGCCTCATTCTGAATTCTTTCCAGTCTCATAATTTGCGTAGGACTAATCTTTAGGATAGCGCATGCATATTCGATGCATCATAGAACGAGGCCTTGGTACACGAGCACAAGAAGGCGTTGCACAATGTTAGCAGCCGCCATGATTCTCAGAAAAGATATTGCGTTACGAGCCTTGACAATAACTTGTTTGATATGGTCCCTGAAGCATAGGCTGCGATGAAACTTTACACCCAAGTAGCTCATAGATGCTTTTCAAATGATTGTGTGACCATCTATTTTGACATTTGGTGTTTCAAATTTTACAATGTGATTATTTATGGAGAACCATGATAGCACAACTTTGGTGTAGTTTATTGTTGCATCAGAGATATCGCACCAGGCCATGATGCGGTCCAGTTCCTCCTGTAGCTTATTAGCAATTTCTTCTGTTTCCCTGTCTGTACACCATGATGTCGTCTGCAAATGACAGTGCCCTTCCCCTGCCAGATAGTTGCTGTTGTGTAATCATTATGGTGAATAAGTTGAATAGTATTGAAGATAGTGTGGATCCTTGTGGTAGGCGTGTTGTTGTTGATTTCATGATCCAATCTATGGCCAACAAGAACAGGAATTGTGATAAGAGGCATCCCTGTTGCGTCACCGTTCTTATCTCAAAGGATTCCGTCAATTGGACCTCATGGCTGACTCTGCATTACATTCCTTCATATGTTTCCTTTATTAAGTTTGTAATCGTGGGAGGAACTCCAAAGTATTTTAATAGTTTCCATAACGATTCTCTATCAAGACTATCAAACGCCTTTTCATAGTCCACAAAACCGATGTATAGTGGTGAGTTCCACTCTAAGCTTTGTTCTACTATAATGTGCAGTATAGCTATCTGGTCTGTGCATGATCTATTCCTACAAAACCGATGTATAGTGGTGAGTTCCACTCTAAGCTTTGTTCTACTATAATGTGCAGTATAGCTATCTGGTCTGTGCATGATCTATTCCTACAAAACCGATGTATAGTGGTGAGTTCCACTCTAAGCTTTGTTCTACTATAATGTGCAGTATAGCTATCTGGTCTGTGCATGATCTATTCCTACAAAACCGATGTATAGTGGTGAGTTCCACTCTAAGCTTTGTTCTACTATAATGCGCAGTATAGCTATCTGGTCTGTGCATGATCTATTCCTACAAAACCCGGCCTGTTCTTCTTCTTCTTCTTCTTCGAACGCTCCATAACGACCACTTGTTAAACAACTCTTTGTGATTTGTATTTGATCTGAGCCTAAGAGCGATTGTGCGATGTACCAGATATGTACCAGGTACTATAGATACCAGGTATCTATCCTAGGTCCTACATCAGTCGCCTCTTACGACATGCCTTGTAGATTTCAGTGCTACTATTCTTTGCTCTCCACGAGAGCCCCGACAACACACGGGCGTCCATGCCTGTTCTTCTCTCAGTTGTTTTATATGGCCTCTTTAAGTCTATCCAGTATAATCTTGTTTAGTATTTTGCCTGGCACTGCTAATAGCATTATCTGTCTATAGTGTGTACGTTCGTGAATGTCTCCTTTCTTTGGTAGTTGACCAAATGACCTTCTTTCTACTCTATTGGTATCTCTTGCCTCTCCCATATCTAACCTAGTAATTTGTAAAGTAACTGTTGAGATATCTTTATCTGACTTGACAGCCTCTGCTGAAACGTTGTCCCGCCCTGCTGCTTTTCTATCCTTTAGTGTTTATGACCTTCGTTATTTCTTCTTTACTTGGTCTTTCACAGTTAATTTGTAGCTCCTCTTCATCTGGCTCTATTTCCGGTAAAAACCTGTGGTTTGGGCATATTAAGAAGTTCTTCAAAATGTTTTTTCCATCTTTTCCTTTTTTTTTTAGTGTTGCTAATTACTTTGCCTCTCTTGTCTTTTATAAGGCCACTTGATTGTTTTGTATTTTCCTTTTAGCTTTCTTGTGATATTATACAAGTCCCTCATATTTCCTTTTTCTGCTGCTTCTTCTGCTTCTCCTGCCAACTTATCTATATATTTTATTTTATCCCTTCTTATGTTGGCTTTGTTTTTGTAGGCTTTAGCTTTAGTCCCTCTAATGTTGCATCTGTTTAGATCTGCTATCCTAATTTTTTCGTTCTTTGATCAGATTAAGGGTATCTGTTGTTATCCAATCTTTGTTTTTACGCTCCTTATCTACCAAAACCTCTGAGTATGTATCCTTCCATATATCTTTTATCTGTTGCCAATGTTCCTCAATGTTCATATCGTCTACCAGCTGTTTCAGTACTTGGTATTTGTTTGATACTGTGACTACAAATCTATGTCTTACTTTCCTGGTTCTTAAGCTCTTCTACTTTGAACTGTTTTCTATAATTTTGGTTTGTTGAATATCTTTTAAGCTTAATCCTGATTTTACTTAGCAGGAGGTGGTGATCCAATGCCACGTATGCTTCTCTGCACACTTTAACGTCCTATAATGATTTCTAAATTTCTTATCAGTACATATGTGGTCTGTCTGGTTAGCTGTTTTGTGGTCTGGTGATATCCATGTGGCCGTGTGTACTTTCGTATGCTGAAATATGCTTCCCCCTATGATTAGCTGGTTTGAGACACAAAAAATTGCGAAACTTCCCCATTCTCATTGATTATACCAAGTCTATGCTTTCCCATTATCATTCATTATAACCAGTCCATGCTTTCCCAAAGTCTCTTAAAAACTGCTATTTTCTTTGCATTTAAGTTAGCCCATCAAAACTGTAATATCATTTTTCTTTCCATGATACTTCGTACTTTGATATAAAAACTCTCTTTAGTGGCTTGTTCTCTGTCATTGGTTGGTACGTAGCATTGTAGGACCTTTACGCCCGAGTGGTTACCGGGGCCAAAATTGGAGTGTAAAGAATAGAACCACTGTTACCTGCCACGCATATCGTAAAAGGCGACTAAGAAGGTTGGGGGTGGTGCTAGCTACCCTCACGGTAAAAACACTAGATGGTTACAGAACGGAGAGCGGGCCGAGAAACGCTGGCTGAAACCGGACACATCGCCGAAGGATGGACACCGGTTCTCCAAGTGGTGCTGAAGATGTGACGTAACGCACACCAATGCTGGGGCTGCATGAATCGGATTTCCACATGAATAAGATTTATGGAGAGGTCTGGTACATCGGTCTAAGCGTTGATCGAGAGAGAGAGAGAGAGAGAGGAGAGAGAGAGAGAGGATGACCTTTAGGTTAATTTTCTTTTTGTTAGTTCTGAATCTTGCTGTTTCTCATTCTATTATTGGTCTTTGTACTTCTTTATACAACATGAGGGAAACTCTTTTACTATGATGAGTGTTTTCTTCATTTTGCCCCGAGAACAACATTTCGTATTTGTGCAGTTTAAGTTTGTCTATCCCATTCCATTTTGTTTCGGAGATTCCCAGAATGTCTATCCCGTAGTTCTTCATCTCTATTGCGAGCCCTGCTAAAGCAACGTTCTCGTGTTCCAGCAACCAATTCTGGCAGTTGTTCAACAGGAAAGAAGGTTAGTCTACATCACCAGATCCTTTCGGCTTTCCCGTCGATATGTCATTTTCCCCCTTGTTGGGGACCTTCACCTGGTTCGGATGGTTGAGTTAGGTTATTTCTTATTGTTGTACATTCCATGTTTGTTGAAGATTTGTTTGCCAATTTTTTCTACGGGGTGAGTAGCCAGCTCAACAATCCTTAGTCACCTCTTACGACATGATTGACAGGTACACATTGCTGCATATTCTTTTCTCCCATTTCAAGCCCCGACATCACACCGGCTGACCACTACCTGAATCGCCTCTTACGACATGCCTTGTAGGGCGCAGTGTTACAATTCTTTGCTTCCTGGCGAGCCCATGCAACACACGGGTGCTTGATAACCACTGAGGTATTATATATATATATATATATATATATATATATATATATATATATGCATTCTGTATATGTATTTGCATCGTCACGTTAACAGTTATATTATAGAACTCATCCAAAATTTGCGTAATCAAAAATGACTGGCATTATGTATTGAAATTGACGCGCTCCGAAAGTTCCATAGGTGTATATAAAGAATCATACTGGCTTCGGTACACAAAATGATGCAGTGATTTTACTTGCTGAAATTTAAGCGTAACACGAGTTCTCTGGGTCTATATAAAGCATTATACCGATGTACAAAATCAGCTACGTGTGCGACTGGTTGCACGGTAAAACGTCTAACAATTGCTGTTACAGTTTTAACTTGTTGCTAACTACTGATTTGGTAAGGTTACATTAAAAATAGCATACATGTATGCATGTAGCTATACTAATAGTTAATATGGTATGTATGTAGCTTTGAATACACATGCGTGTGTGTGTATTAACGTGTGCGTGCGTGTGTGTTTGTTTAAGTGTTGGTATGAATGCATGCACGTATGTATCTATGTGCATTCTGGAAGACCTATATTTTTATGATTAACATAGTACTTCAATTTCGCACACTTAAAGATATCCAAGAAAAAAATATGCCACTTTAACCAGTACATTCAAGTGGTTGAACTTAAAATGAATTCATATAAAACATAAATAATGACTCTGAACATGGCCACACAGGCACCAGTTAAAATACCAGATAAAATCCATCAAATACAACTACATACACACATCTTGTTAATGTTTTCAACCACGAAGAAGGAGTTGCTTCTGACATGAAAGCAGACTGAGTAAGGCACGAAATATGTTCATGACCATTCAGACATCCAGGAAATTATACCAATACAGCATAAGAATCAAGATTAATATATATTGCAGTTTTGTGCTATCAAATTTACTATACGGGTCAGAGTGCTAGAAAAGGACAGAACAAGATATGTTCAAATTTTCCACTTTTCATACAATTTGTCTACAAAAAATCTTACGTGCGAAAAATCTTACGCGTGCTCTGGCCCCCCAAAAAATGTCTCTAACAAGAACTGCGTACACAGTGTCACCAAGAGAATATGAGCACCACCATTCAAAAGAGACACCAGAGATGGATTGGGCATGTGATACGCCTGGAGACTAATTGTGTCACGAAAACTGCACTGAGATGGACAATGAAGTGTAAACGAAAGCGTGAGAGACCCAAAAACGACCTGGAGGAGAATAGTAAAACAGAAACTGAAATAAATGAATCTCAGCTGAAACACGATACAGAGGACGGTCAAGAATAACATACATTTGTTGCTGCCTTAAGCAATAAAGTCGTTCCAGGTTAAAGAAAGAAAGAAGAGAGAGATGTATGTGTGCGTGCGTCCGTGTGTATGTATGTATGTATGTATGTGTGTATGCATGCATAAATGCATGTATGTATGTATGTATGCCTCTTTGCGTGTGTGCGCGTGCGTGCGTGCGTGAGCGTCCGCGTGCGTGCACGTCCGCGTGCGTGTGTGTTGTATGTATGTATGTATATATGTATGTATGTATGTATGCGTAAGTGGAAAGCAAGATAGATGGAGATAAGCAGTGGCGGCTCGTCATTAAGGGTCACTGGGGCCGGGCCCCACCCAAAAAAATGTGTAACGTGTATTTATTATTTTATAAATTAAAACATAATAACTCAAAACCATGATTTTTTCCGAAAATTTTTGTCTGGCCCCACTAACAAAAATGATCACGAGCCGCCACTGGAGATAAGCATTTGATTTCAATAGTAAACTGCAGTAAGTTTAATGCTCCTTAAGAAGCAGATTGGAATAGGTAACTAGTAAGCAATAGTTATATTTCATCCATACTACCATATCCCTCCATATGAGTAGCGTCATGAAACCAAGACTATAGTTGACGTTAACATTTGAATATTAGTAAATAGATATTTTGAAATAAAATACATACCATCTATGCAGGAATCAGTTAAGAATATGAGAAACAAGGAGATATAAAATGCATTATGTGCAATGATCAGCACAGTTTCAGTTTGTCTGATACGCTTATTTCCCCTTTAAATCACTAGTATATTCATCATATTCCATCCAAGATGCGTCAAATCCTTGTAAAAAAGTTGGCATCAAACTTTCGTGAAGCAACTGAAATAGTGGAGGCTGCAGTACCAAAGCCAGGTCCAATGGAAGTTGTTATTAAAAACAGGTAAGAAAGTAAAAAGTCTTTGAGAGAATTGACAAGTGAACCTAGCCATTAAGGTTCCCAAAGGTATATTTGTTATCATGGAGATGTCTAATTCATAGGCAATAATTCTCTAGAATTGCTAATCTTCAACAGTTTTTATAATGCATATGTGCATACTTTAGAGCAAGTTGATCTGTCTTCCTAGAGTAAGTTAATCTGCATTCCTGTAAAACTTTCTTTTCTCTCCTTTTTCACACTCTTGCAATAAAAATTAATTCCATCTTTTGACAGAAGATAAGCAAATTCACTTTCAGTGACATCAGTTCTAACCAATAAAAGTTAGCTATAACTATTAATATATACACCATCAGGTGCCGTGCTGTCTCTGTCTTTGATGTTTGCTATCAACTCAGATTCTGACGCTCTACCGTGCCATGAAGTCAGGCTATCCAACGTTTTCTCTCTCTCTCTCTCTGTCTTCCTCTGCCTCGTCTAGTCTTGATTTTACTGGTTGTTACATTGTTTTCTAAACATCCACTCCTCATCACATTCCCGAAAAATGATGACTTCTTTCTTATATTGATGATAAACTTTTTCTGTGCCTTGACCTCAATCAACACCTCAACATTAATCATTTTAACAGCCCATGGGATTCTCATCATTCTTCTATAAACCACATATCTGTGGCCCTCAGAGATGTTTCGATCTGTATGATTATTGTCCATGACTCGCATCCATATTTCAGTATTGGTTCTATGTTGCACTGAATAACTCGCATTCTGATCGGGATTGACAAGGACTTGTTGCATATAATGCTTCTCATTTTCTGGAACGATATTTTCGCTTACCCTATTCTACTCTTTATTTCTGATCGACATCTTCCATCAGATGTTACCAGGACTCCGAGGTATTTAAATCGCTGCAATTGTCTTAGCTCAGTCCCATTTACTGTGATGGTGTATTTTGTCAAAGTCTGCTTTTTTATATGATCTTAACTTCTGTCTTCTTAATATTCAAAGTGTCCTTTGTTGTTACTTTCTGTCACAACCTTATCAATTAGTTTCTGGAGCTCCATTTAATTACATTAATATGTACAGTGGAATAAATTAATTTCAGCAGTGTATTAACTAAAATCATATACCAGAACACCTCACGATCCTGACTGAATTGCAGCCCAAAGTTTCACATTACCTGTGTTGTGTATACAAATATAGTCTAAACCCGAATCTGCTGCTGAATGGAGAAAAAAATCAGAAAAAGAGTTGCTACTTTTTTTAAACCTATTAAATTCAAGACATTTCAACAATGTGGCCATGCACTCCAAACTGCAGTGCACATACTTCAAGATTTCACGGCTTATGATATACAATATACTAGAAAAAAAGACTACACAGACCTCTGTTTGAGTCGCAAAAGACAGTGAGATTTATACAGGAGACAACATTGCAAATATAGACAACATTTCAAGTGAACAAAAAGAAGAAAGAATATGTAAAAGAAAAAAAATATTTTTAATCAGTAAAACATTTTCAATAATATTTATACGTCAAGACTCATACTATTATCATATATATTATGGTTTTAGTTCAGTAGTAGTAAAAGTTCTCAGTGGCAGGCAGTTTGGAAGTAAATTTGTTCCGGTGGATTTTTACGAATGGTATAAATAAACCTCAAGCATTCAAAAAGAAATGGCAAACTACTGAACGTATAAGTGGTGCCTAGAAAATAGAAGACTCGTTTACCGCGGTTGATTGCTAAGTCCTGTAAAGGATATGCTACGATTGTCATTTTCAATAGTAAAAGACATTTTGATATCAACTAATAAACTTTTGAAAGGCACCCACATGTAATTCGAAACAACAGTGTAAGAAAATATTGCTTGAACAAAACTTGTATATGTAGAGTTATGGGAAAACTCTTAAACAATTGACAGAGGCAACAAGCACAGAAGATCTCTGACAAGTTATAATAATCATATAGCAGTAGAAACGCCTAGAAGTGCTATAAAAAATGGAACATTAGCACAGGGAGTGAACAACACCAGAAACCATAAGCATGATAAAGGAAAGAAAGAACAAGAAAACAGGTTTGAACAGAAGCAAAACTGAAAGTTCCCAAACTAGGACTCATGAAGCATATGTAAAAGCAAACAAATAAAGAAAGAAAAATGTCAGAGAAAACAAGAAGATAAAGGGACAAAATAAGTAGAAGAGAATATAAGGAACTTACATGGCAACACTAAGAAGCTAACATGGAAATACAAGTAGTCTAACAGCCTTATTAAAGACAAAAATGGAAAGCTGCCAAGCTACAAACAAGAGAAAATGAGAAGATGGAAAGAGCAATTAAAAAAACATTTAAATAGATTAGCTTTCCAAGATCCCCAACAAACAGAAAATGAGTTACAATAAAATAACAAGCAAAGAATAAATAAAGCTATTAAACTCCTGAATGAAGGAAACACAGCTAGGATACAGTATTCCATCAGAGGCATTGAAAGCAAACAATGAAACATCTGCAGAGATTTTATACAAATTATTAGACAAAATTTTGGAAAGAAGAAATATCAACAGACTGGAAAGAAGAATGTCTTGTAAAGCTACCAAATATAATGGATTTGAGAGAATGTACAGTACAGAGGAATAATGTTATCAGATCTAGGAAAAATAATAAATATAATGATTTTGGAGAGTCTAAAGAAGGCATAGACAAACAGATAAGAGAAATGAATGCTGGTTTCAGAAATGGTTGATCTTGCACAGACCAGATTGAAACAGTATGTACAATAGTGCAACAAAGTTTGGAATGAGACTACTTTAAATTGAAATTGTACATTTTTAAAAAAATGACAATGCAGACAATGAAACAATTTGGAATTTGTTGAGACCTTGTGATGTTCTTTCCAAGTTCATTTAGTATAGAATGTAGGGCCTTGTTCCGGTACCCACATGGAAAGAAAACAGGACGATCCCAAAACACTTTGAGAAAAGAAGGTGAAATGGATTTTTCGGTGTTTGAAAACACGTGGAAAAACTTGAAAAGGATATCGAAGGATAGAAATGACTGGTGAATGTTGGTTGAGAACCTGTGCTTTAGAGGAAGTTGGAAAGTTTATTTTTATATTATTTTAGGGTCAGACGTAATTTTTCTAGGAAAAACAAAATATCTAAAAATTGACTTTTAATGTTATTTCCATTTTGACTATGTTCTCTTTTTGTGAATAGGACTATATAGTAATCATTAAAATATTATAACAAGAACCGAGTCAGATTATCTCATTCTAATATGTTGCTGCATTACACTATGTCACAATTAGAAAAATCACCTGACAGTTATACAAGAAACACACTATGCAAATAATTAAGTGTAAAATTGCGACTGTATTAATCATTTCAAATTTGACAATGCAGATATATTGGTATAAATGCATCTGACATCAACTACACTGCTGGAAGGTATGGCCCATCGAGACAACCCCCATTTCCTGTAGGATTTGAGGTAAGCCAAGTATTTTTACTTTAGTTGATGTATAAATGTTGCTAACAATGATTGTGGTCACTTTGACATCATCTGCTGTGACCATTTTTGATGCAGTACATGTACTTATGTGATAGACATCCATCCACTATAATTTCATAAAACAATGTTTATGTTTGAGTATGATATTTGCTTTACAACTCTTCAATGTTATCATTTGCAAGTGTTGTCATATGACTTAGTGGAGAAACACAGCAAGAGGTTCAATAACCATTTCTACAAACATCTTCACGATATATGCCATTGTTCTTTGAGCCTTGTAATACACGCTTTACGAGCACTGGCCATCTAAAATATCAGGACATTGAGGTCAAAGTCATCTACTTGTGTTCAGCCTTGGCCTACGATAACATAAGGCTGGAGGGCTCAGGTAAAAAGTCAAGGAAATAAGACCCCAATCCGCACGAGTGGTTACGGGGCCCAAATTTGGGTGTAAAGAATAGAACCACTGTTAACTGCCACGAATGTCGTAAGAGGTGACTAAGGAAGTTGAGCGTGGGGCTAGCTACCCCACACCGTAAAAAATACTAGATGGCTACAGAACGGAGAACGAACCCGAGTAACAGTTATCAGTTATTTAAGGACTATCATCATAGCACTCCGGACATGTCCATAGGTGCTTCGATCTCCGCCTCAGCAAATCCAGCAGCGTCCAGCGACCCAACATGCCAGTTCGATGTTGATGAATCAATCTCTTTGCATATTTAGTATGTCGTTCTTTTCGGGCTGCACCAATATTGACACCCATCTCTTTCAATCTGGTCAACGAGTGGGATTCTACAACCCTGAAACTCCTCTGTTCGGAAAGATTCTCTCAATGCGTGAATAATGTCATTTCGATCCATTGCAGCTCCCTCTGATATTGTAACCGAGTAAATGCTGGCTGAAACCGGACACATCGCGAAGAATAAGCACCAGAGCTCTAAATAGTGCTGAAGATGTGACATAAAACACACCAATGCTAGAGCTGCATAAATCAGATTTCCACATGAATAGGATTTATGTGGAGGTCTAGTACATCGGTCTGGGCGGTGATCAAGAGAGAGAGAGAGAGAGAGACCCCAATCATTGCATGATCTTTGCATTCCACTATTGAGATACAAAGACTAACTCATTTTAAAAACAACACAATATGATAAATCAAGACTATATTGTGTTACAAGTTCAGTTTAAAGATAAGGAATATCGTCTTTAAATCCCATCCATTTATACCAGCATTGGCCATTTTTTTAATTTTTGAAGTCTGAACTAAGAGTGTGATGTAATAAGTGTTGTAGTAAATGGAATCTCAGACAGTCATTGAAGGCTGACACTCTGCAACAGCTCTATAATGTGTAATAGCTAGAAAACCTCAACCAGATTTACTAACAGGTTCCATCATTCCTCACATAATCTGTGATTAAGTGACTAGTTTGAAGGTCTGTTATCCCATACTCTACATTCTCTTCCAAGAGTAATAATAACATGACAGATTGCTATAATCTTATTAATGGAATGCATTATATTTATTATGATAGTCACACAACTGTGGTAACCTGGTTGATTATCCTCTCTTTCTGTGTTTTCCCATGTCACTCATGATTTTCTCACACTTAATATATTTGATTTTCTTGTGTAGGGATGTCTACATTTTTATTAATATGTATGAGTGTGTATTGAAACCGAGTAAAGCAAGGCTGTATTCTATCTCCGCTATTGTTTGGAGAGGCCATTGACTGGGTGATGCGAAAATGTTGCAGGGGCGAAACTGGCATCGATTGGGTAGAAAATAGTCAACTAGAACATTTGGATTTTGCAGATGATATTGCCTTGTTAAGTAGAAACAACCAAGATATGCAAAGAAAAACAGACAACTTGTCATCTATAGCATCAAAAGTTGGACTGCAGATAAGCTATGAAAAAATAAATATAATGAAGACACCTATGGCAAGTAATGCAGATATCACACTGGAATCTAATATGATAAAAATAACAAAGCAGTTCACCTATTTAGGTAGCAATTTTGATTGCACAGGAAATGTTAAAAAGAAATTATGATACGAATTGGCAAAGCAACATCAGCTTTTAAAAGTCTAAATAAAATATGGAACTGCAAGTTATATAGTATTAAAACTAAATTACGAATTTTCAATTCAAATGTTGTATCAATCCTAACATATGCCAGCGAGAGTTGGAAAATGACTAAAAATATAGAAAGCAAGTTGAATGCATTTGAAAATAGATGTCTGTGAAAAATAATGAATATAAAATGGAATGAATTCAGGAGAAGTGATGAAATCAGGGACATGTTTGGTTAACCACTAGTGACAACTGTTATAAGAAAGAGAAAATGAGATATCTTGGACACACCTTGAGGAGAAATGATCAATGAATATCAAAGCAGGCGCCTGAGTGGTTACCAGGGCCCAAATTTGGGGTGTAAAGAATAGAACCACTGCTACCTGCCATGCATGTCGTAAGAGGCGACTAAGGAGGTTTGGCTGAAATCGGATGCATGTGTCCTAAACGTGTAGAACTCTATGTGTTTAGGGGCCTACCAAACCAATGTGCAACGTATACACGTTCTTGGCAAAGATCAAACATCACAAAAGTGATTAAAATTGGTCGTAAAGAACGAACGCAAAGAAGAAGAAGATCAAAGCAGGCATTGAAGTGGGATGCAAAGGGTTCAAGAAAAAGAGGTCGACCTAAGGAGATCCTGAAAAGAACTTTGCTTAGAGAGGCAAGAAATATCGGTTTCAGTTCCATGGAGGAGATTGAGCGAGTTGCCCAGGATAGAGTGGTATGGAGAAATTACTTGCAGGCCCTATGTAACGTAAAACGGTACGAGAGGAATTATTATGAGTGTGTATGTAAATTAGTAAGAGATTTACTTATAATCATGTTCATCCTACAAAAGAATTGATATAATTTTCATAATGTCTGATCATGATCTACTTGGGTTAAATATTCTTTTCATGTCTCACTTTTTGATTAGTTAACAAATTCTTTGAGCTCATTTGAGCTTGTAACAATACATCTGACATCAAAACTTCTTAAAATGGTGGAATTGGGGATGCAGCTTTTCTTGTACATTTGTGAATGATGGGCAGAGAAGCAAGTTCGAGAAGTGACATAAAGTATGTTAGAGAAAAGAAAAGGTAAAAGATATCACAAATATAGACATACACTAAAAGAATAAACTAAAAGAAACTGTAATAGTATGTTTTTGTTGTGTGTCAGTTGTCATTTATAATTGATTACTTCTGTTCAGGGTCTAGGTGAAGTTGTTAGTGTTGGACCAGATACAGTGTTGAAAGTCGGACAGGCTGTGCTTTATTCCAAATTTGGAGCTTACAGTGACTTTGTTGTAAGTATGTTAATACAGGAACACTGCTTATTGTTAGTGATTTAGAAGCTACTGAAAAATTGGGATATCTGTTTTATATATATATATATATATATATATATATATATGTTATATTATTATTTTGAATATAGAAATAAGAAAGATCACTGAATATTGGAAAATACCTAAATATATAAACTTTACAACAGATGAAGGGATCAAAACTTGCTAGTTCCGGATGCAGAGATCAGAGCCCTAACTGATAACACTGTTGCCAATGGTGTCTATATACTGATGGATCAATAATACAAGATCATCGTTGCTCTTGGGTAATAGTTGGTGAGACCAGTCAAGCTTTTGCTATGACCACAAGTAGTTAAAATTGGATGTTAGAGTGGTGATAGACTGTCATGGATGGTGCCACAAAACTACACTTGTGCATGCACACTAAGTAACTCCATGTGTATGCTGCATAAAGTCGAAACAGGGTCTGTATACAGACAATTTCTACAGTATTTTAGATAAAATTATAACTATCATCTTGTGCCTGCATATGCATGAATTGAGGTCAATGAGCATGATGACATGATAGTTGACTTGGCAACTGTATCAGAAGGAAGAGCATTGGACCATCCAGACGTACTGAATACACTGAGAGATCCCATTAAAGCAGTAGATTTTCAGGAATGTAAATCCTGGAGGTTGGCAAGGCATTCCCATAATAGACACTTTAATAGATTTCCTACCCTTTGTGGCTTCTGTGGCCTAGGGGTTAGTGACTCGATCTGTTAACTCCGACGTTCTTAGTTCGAATCACGCTGCAGACAGTTTGGTTGCAAATTGTTTGCGTGGATTTTAACAAAAGGACGATGACACCACCCGTTCAGAAAGCAATGTCAAACTACTGAACATAATAATTCCTAGAAAAATCACAAACAGCGTTAAAAGACTGGGGTTGATTCGCAAAGTCCTGTAATTGGATATACAATTAACTAACCATTTGTGAGGCGTCTGCTACAGTCATACTCAAATCATGTGCATCTTATCCTTGGTCTTTCTCTCCCTTTTCATCTTGGTATCATGTTATCCAGTATGATCTACTACAAAGAATCATGTTGTTTTATATGTCTAAAGTATTTCATTTTTCTCAATATACCTCATTAGAATTTTTTTTTTAGCGTAAAGGAACAATTTTCATACCTCGAAGTATATTGTGTAATACAGTGTTAGGACTAGAACATACTTTAATATAATACTAGTACATTTTTCAATATAATGCTAGAACATACCTTAATATAATACTAGTAAATGCCTCAATTAAATCTAGAGCATAAATCAAAATAACTGTTGTCTATAGTTAGTTGCAAATGGTCTTTTAATAATGAGCAATATAATGATTTTGTTAAAAGTAGTTATTAAACATTTTTGTTTTTTACTTGTATTTTTTTTTAGTTTCGTCTTTATATAGTCACATCACCCGAGTGGTTACCGGGACCCAAATTTGGGGTGTAAAGAATAGAACCACTGTTACCTGCCACGTATGTCATAAGAGGCGACTAAGGAGGTTTGGATGAAATCGGATGCATTTGTCCGCCAGGGAAGGCTAATCCGAAACAAATGCTTGCAGAAAACGGATGCACTAGGCTGTAAGGTGCATAACATGGTGCAACGAACCCTCACAATGAGGAATAGGATAACGGATTCTACTGTCGCCAATATACCTTGGAGATTTAGCCACGCAGTAAGAATGTCAGACCTACCATCACGAGGGTGGCCAAAACTTACTGCGGAAAGAGGTCTGCACAAACTGGAAAGCAGAAATCATAGGAATTATATCCTACAGAACTACCCCCAGTATGCATACATGAGAAGAAAGAGGTGGCCCACTTACACTAGCTTCCAATACAAACTGTATGGTGTGGCTGATAAAGGCAGATGGCTGCCTTTATTAGAGAATCCGAAATCCCAATCTAGTGAGAAGCAGAAGAAGAAGAATATAGTCACATATAAAGTTTATCATAAAATAATAAATATAAGTCATCATCATAGGTCCTAATTGCAACAAAAGCACATTTAAAAAAAAAGACTTCTTCTGTCTCAGTTTCTGTAGCTGTTTGCATTTTTACAATGTAGGATTGCCTATAACATGACCAATCCCTCTTAGACCCCTTTTACAACATGTAAAGGAAACAGTGGTTCTTTTCTTTGCTATCCAAGAAATATCCAGGGTAATATAGATCCTATAAGCAAATACATTATTTAGTTGTAATTGTTAATTGTTTATGGTGACCTTTTTTAATAGATTAGTTTTGATGGTACCCTATATTTTTATTTCAAATCTTATCTTTTATTTCAGGCAGTGGAAGCAGCAAAGGCTATACCTGTTCCAACATGTGACCCTGCCTTCCTCTCTCTTATGGTTAGTGGTGTCACAGCATCTCTTGCATTAGAAAAGGTAGGTGATAGTTTACAGATAAAGCTAAGTTGTTTATTTTGACTTATGATGATACAAAGTGACTGAATGCTTGTGATGATCAGCAGCAAAAAAATGTCACTTAAAGTGTGTATATTAATGATCATTTCAGTCCTTCTCATTCCTATTTTTGTGCCAATATACCTGGCCAATGAATCCATGTATGTTTACACACTTTTATGTACTAAGTTTAGTATTTCGATTATTTTAGTATAATAGATTTTTGGGGACAATAAAAGTGGTGAACAAAAACCTAGCGAAGAATTGTGAAGGTGAAGATTGAGCTATCAGAACCTCATGAAAAGATGATGCAGAATATAATTCAGTGGAGAGCAATAGTTACTGTTCTATATTCTATTGGGAATAAGAAAATTTAATAGTAGCAGTCTGAATTTTACTGCTACATACCACAGAGGAATCAGCAACACACTAGCTGAGGCAATGTTGCGATGATGCAACACAGTAGTGTTGTTAAAAATTAATGCGGGAATTATTATAAATAGTTAGTCCACACAACAATTAAAATAGTACACAATTTTTTTTATATTTGAGCAGTAATATTAGCAAAGGGGAAGGAACACATCAAGATATCAATGCTAGAATTAGCAAAGCCAAATTTGTTTTCAGCTGTCTTTATCTAGTTTGGAATCTGATAGATTTCTCTCTTCGAAATAAGTTGAGACTGCACAACACAAATGTATATTCTGTCTCGCTTTATGGTTTTGAGGCATGGTACACATCAAAGAATATAACTTCTAAGCTACAAACATTCTCGAACAGAAGTTTTCATCATGTACTCTGTTTCAGATAGCCAGAAGTGATAACAAATAATAATTGTTATAAAGAAAAGGACAGAAACCAACACAAATTAAAGCTAAGGAGAGAAAGTGATCATGGATTGTACACACCCTCAAGAAGCAACTAACAATGTAACCAGATATGCTCTTAACTAGAACTTAAAGTGGAAAAAGAGGAATAGAGACCAAAGTATATGCAACAAAGAGTTGTGGAGGAGAAGGTCAGAGTCTCATGACTAAAGCCCTAAAAAAAACCCAGACTGGAATAGATTTTGGGGAAGAACAACACCTGCAGTGCTATATTTCACTGGAAACAATAAGGTGCAGTAGTGATCTACACTTAACATTCATGATAGATGTTCATAAATTACTGAATGTAGACAAATTGAAGCTTATAAATATACATTTGTAACTTTAAAAAGATCATGTGCAGAAATGTAGTATAAAATATTTATGCAGTCAAAAACTGTAAGGCATATACAAATTAATTCATATGTATCAGGCATACAAGTATAATATTATGAAACGACACAGACTGCTAATTTAACTATTCAGTCATTGTTCTGGTATCCAGAACATTGTAATATATATATAAACTTTCAGAATGGTCTATCTAGAAACTAACAGAACTACTAAAAAGAATAGTTCTCTTTGTCTGCTATCTTTCTTTTTAAAATGTTCATTCGTTTTCCTTTAGTTGTTGTTGTTAGTACTCAATTTTATCACAGTCTACCCTATTTTTAATGTTCATTATTTACAGGAAGCTGACCTAAAACCTGGCCAGACAGTCCTTGTCACAGGTACAAATGAGATGTTACTTACAAAATAAAATATTGTACAAATGTCATGTTTGCCTCATTTGTATTATCAATAAGATTACATTTTTCTCCAGCTTTCCAAGCCTTTGAGGTTCATTGCTGCTGATATCACTCGAATCATTTTTATCTCTGTTCTTAGCCTTCTCTTCTCAATTGTTTCTGGGTCTACTTTAATGTTACCAATTTCTGGATCTGCCTTGTGGTCTGCTCCCTTCATTTTTGTTTGTGCAATCTTGGTAATTCTGGTAACAGAGTAGGCATAAACATGCTGCTTATCATCTGTTGTTTAGTTTTAAGTGAGATGTTTGGTTGGCATAACAATTGAGTTAGTTGGTATGTTACAGCATTTGCTTTTTTCATTCTACCTCTATCTCTCTATCTAGTCCTCCATTTCTGTGAATATGTTTCCTAAGTATTTGAATTACTACACTTGGTTGATTGTAGTGCCATTGGCATAGATGTTTAGTTTATTATGTTTTACCTTCCTATACTCATTATTTCGGTTTTAGTGTTATTCATTTTCATGTCTTGATTTATTCAGTTTTAGTACTAGGTGTCAATATGTTGTTGTAGATCTTCTTATTTTTGGTGTAGTAGGCACTGATCATCTGCGAAAAGTAATTGATTTATTTTATCATTATCTGAATTTGACTTGAGTTATTTGTCTATTGTCTATCCCCAGGTAGATGATGGAATTGGTTGTCCACTTTTGCCGTTAAGCGTAGGGGTGGGAGCTCTAATTTGCGCTCCATAGCCAGATGAGTCACCCTTGTTGTGTAATATCCATGTTTATTTAGAGTGATCTTGAAGTTGTCTATCCATCTTTTTCTTGGTCTTCCCTTGGCTTTAGTACCTGATCTATTTTTATTATATGCTGTTATTGGTGGTTGATTGTATTCCATTCTCATTAAATGTCAGAACCACTGCATTTATGTCTTTCAATATATTTGTTGCATGAAGTTATGCCCATTCTGCTTCTGATGTCCCTGTTTCATAGTCTTTTTTTCCTGGTGACCCCCACCACCTTCCTCAAGCATTTCATTTCACATGTGGTGAGCTTCCTTTGGTGTGTTGTTAGGGACCAAGTTTGGCACTGGTAACAAAATGTTGGTAGAAAAATACTTTTTATCATCTGTCTTTTTGCTTCCATCTTGATCTTTGGGTGTTTTAGTAATAGTGCCAGCTGGTATGTCACTGCATTTGCCTTTTGGCATTCTGTAATTATATACATATATATGTGATAAAGAGTAGTGGTGAGAGGCGTATCCTTGCCCGGCCCCATTATGTAATTGAGAACCAGTCTGTCATTCCTTCTGTTGTTCTTACTGTTTTCTGGCTATCTTGATATAATGCCATGATGTCACCTAATAGTTGTCCCTGGATACCATAGATAGAACCAAGAAGAGGAAATTGTGGAGATGCATGATCACCTATGTCAGTCGGCATATCACATAATGAGGATGATAAGAGTTTAATTCTTTAAGCTCTACTCATTGCTATTTTTTAATGAAATAATACATAAAAAAGAAGCCATATATATCAATTTTGTTATGTTTAAAACATTATAAATATTATAATGGGAGAAAAATACATTGAAAACGAAATAAATTAGTTTTTAAGATTTTATAATAATTCCTCTCGTACCGTTATCGTTACATAGGGCCTGCAAGTAATTTCTCCATACCGCTCTATCCTGGGCAACTTGCTCAAGCTCCTCCATGGAACTGAGACCTATATTTCTTGCCTCTCTCAGCAAAGTTGTTTTCAGGGTCTCCTTAGGTCGTCCTCTCTTTCTTGAACCCTTTGCATCCCACTTCAATGCCTGGCTTTGCTTTTTTAAGGTTGTGCAACAGTATAATACTTTGCAGTATCTGCATTATTTGGTTGACACATATATTTTCAGTACTTAATTTTTGAGTTTAGGTTTGTTTCCCTCTTTGATTCCTAACCACTTAGCCCGACTGCAAAGATGAAGCTGGTCCCCCACCTAAATGTGGGGCAATGTCTTATTCGGCTCCAGTTCCCTAAATCTGACCTATGTCATCTCATTCACTGTGTCTAAGACAAATCCTACCATCAAGAGGAATTGATAACAAGTGTTTTGTAAAAAGTTTCAGGTCATTCTAGGTAGAAGGGCAATGAGAGAGCGGATGCACTGACAAACTGTGATGTCAATGAGATTGGGCCTTCTATGCACAAAAGTAACATCATCAATACTCTATGAGAAAACCTACTTCTTGAGGATTTCAGTGAAGATAAAGTATATTCTGTAAATTGGCTGCACAAGTTAGGCATACCAATTGGTGTGACAGGAAGAGATATTCGTTCAAGAAACACCTGTAGATTCATAAACCAGCACAGAACATAAGTTGTTAGTCTAAATACACTTAAAGGCATGTTTAGGAGGAGATTTGAGCAATTATGGACAAGTAATACATTGAAAATGATTTTCAATTAAACAATAAAGAAGTGATGGATATGTCTAATACAAAATAGAGAAACAGAAATGTTAATTTTACATTTATTCTAATTTAAACATGCAAAAATATTGTATGGAAACCCTTTTTAGTTTACCCATATGCACAACAATCATAACAAAATTATTACATATCAATCATTAGTAAACAAAAATAGTATTATCAGTAAACCAAATTATAGGCTAAATAGGATCTTGTAATTTGGAAAAAAAATATTATTTTTTTTCAGCTGCTGCTGGTGGTACTGGACAGTTTGCAGTAAGTAATGCAATTATCATTATTACTGTGGTATATTACTACCATCAAGGGGTGTTTATGGCAAATTGGTTAAGACATTTGTCTGTCATTCTGAAGGTTGTGGGTTCGAAATAAGATTGAGTCACATGTGCAAGTTTTTGATGAGATCTCTAGGACTGTTATTGGAGCTAAGGAGTTTGTGCTTTGTTCAACATTCTCTGTAGATAACGGTCCATTTCTTTCAACAGGGATGGAACCCTATAGGGAAACCTGGTGCAATAAAGTCAGTCATTTGCCTTAACTTTAGATTTCTACCATCAGTAAGGTGACCAGAGTTTGGAAATAAAAAAAATTTGAGGCACAATATTATCAAAAGAGTAGACATACAAACGTAATATCATTTTTATTTATTTGCTTGTGTGATATGTAAAAGTACTGATTGGTGAAAAAATATGTCCTTTTGTTTGGCAATGATAGTAAAGTTGCAACCTTAATGCTTTTTTTGTCCATTGATACAGCAATCCCACCATGTTATATTTTAAATCTTGAATTACACAGTGTATATTGTATTTTGTCTTCCCATTTTGATTTTTTGAATATACAGAAAAATTGTTGAAGTTTGTCACTACAATAACTTTTTTTAGGTGTGATATTAATGAAAACTGACAGTCTATTATATACACAAATACAAATAAATACACACTAAAAGATAATGTGTCCAACTGCCAAACAATCTCTTCCCTCACCTCTCTCGAATGTCAGAAGCAGAACCTTTAAAGCATTTAGTTTAAAGTGTGAACCAGCACTATTTGGTGTGAAAAATCCATCTTGTTCTTAGCAATCAATAATTAGAGAATGTCTGTATATGTGTATAATTGCGAAACAAATTAAACTAAATAAAATACTTTTATTCTATTTTTTTTAAAACTGGGACATTTTTACATCTGAAGAAAGTTTTTATGACACTGGGATAAATCATCCAAAGCTGTTACAATCCTAGTCAAACAAACGTGTCTGGATGTCTGGTCAGCCTGACCATCAGCCACTTTTAGTACTACCGTTTCATAACTACAATACTGAGATGATTCATCATATGATCATAGTATTGGTTACACCATCATCCTGATTGAGCATTTTAAGCCACATCAAATGTATATGTGAATATATAAAACATAAAAGTCTTCAACCTTCAGAATATGTTCTTTATATGCAAGAGTTAGCAGTAATGAACTAGCTGCATATTAGAGATTGATAGGGGGCTGGGGGAGGGAATACTAAAGTAACTCAATGATTATCTATTGGATTTTGAAACTGCAATTCATGGAACATGTATAGTTTGTCTACAGATAGGAATTTTTATCAAATGAAGAGACATTTTAGTGGATGAATCTTCTTCTTCAAACGCTCCATTTCAACCACTTGTCAACCACTCTGTGTGATTTGTATGTGATCTGAGCCTAAGAGCAATTGTACGTTGTGCCAGTTATGAACCTACAAGTAGGCCAGCACATCCAATTTCTGCGCTACTTTGTATTTACGAGGGTAGCATCCCTGGGGCCTACATCATTCGCCTCTTACGACATGCATTGTAGGTTGCAGTGGTACTATTCTTTGCTCCCCTTGTGGGCCCCAACACCATACAGGCAAGTGGATGAATGAGAAATATATATAACCAGTGAGCTGTGGGAAATGTCTATATTCATATAATTTACCATCTGTTTTAAGCGACTATGCATCTATAAATCTGCTCGAGAGTGCCCTGAACTCATCTTTGGTAATAAATAACCACTTTTTTATTTTGTTGTCAATATGTATTATACTCAGGTTATGCCAGGTAATATTAGATACATCTTTTCCCATGCAGGTACAACTAGCCAAGCTGGCCGGTTGTCATGTTATTGGAACAAGCTCCAGTGATGATAAGACTGATTTTCTCAAAGTAGGTCTAAGTAAAGAGTAATATATTCTATGGTTTAAAGTGTAAGTAATTTATTATATGTCAAATTAAAGACAAGTGTATGTACTATAAGAATATTGTAATTCCGTTAGAAAATATTGTGAAATGTTAACTGTATAATGAGCATGCAACAAAAAAGTACTGTTGACACTGTTTATCAAATATGAAAGAATTCCACTTACTGAAGCCTACTGAAAGCCTTCAGTAAAAGTCACTTTGATAACCAAGTTCAACTGCTCTTATTAGTAGATATTGCATATATGAATTGATAACATTTGAGAAAACTGTGTTTGAACGCAGAGTTTATAATATGTTTACAAATTAACAATGTCAGTATTCATGAAAAAATAAAAATTACTTTTAATAGAACAGCATGGCTAAACCACGCTTAAACTTATATTTACTTTAACATAGAAATCCTTTTTGCTAATATAAATACAAAACTATGTTAAATTAAAATAAAATTGATGATTTCTGAATTGTCACTCAAATAATTAGCCATTTTACATAAAGTGTTATTACAGTGAGTTTGAATACAGAAGCAGTTAAAATCCACTGTCCAAGACTACATAAATATAATGGAGCTCAAAGAATGAATGTTTTTTGTTTGGGTTCTTCTTAGATAATTCTAAAAATGGCACCTGTGTGGTGTGGGGTCCACATGGGAAGCAAAGAATAGTACCACTGTGACTTACAAGGCATGCCGTAAGAGGCGCTGATGTAGGATCTAGGGAAGCTACCCTAGTAAATAAAGAGCATCACAGAAATCGGATGCGCTGGCCTACTTGTAGGCGCATAACTGTTACAACGTACAATCACTCTTAGACTCAGATCACATACAAATCACACAGAGTGGTTAACAAGTGGTCGATTTGAAGCGTTCAAGAAGAAGAAGAAGATAAAAAAGGAATTTAAGGCAAAAATGTAGCAACTTATGTATCCTTTTTACTATTTGGTCTTCTTTATTTCAAATATCCTTATATACACTACTATATAATGAGATGTCACAAATCCAGTTGTGTATGGGCTTTTATCTTTTTGTCCAGTGTGGAACTGGTGTTGAATGTACTGACATTAATCTACGTCAACAGATAAAGACTTGTCCAAAGTTAAGGTCTTTCTTTTGGTAGAAAAAATCATGAACCAAGAACTGATAGAGTTTGATCGACCATGCCTAGATAACAGACCCTAGTATAATTATAAGAACCGACTTGCTATTTACTCAAGAGGAAGGTGAAAGAGGAGTTAACTAAAGAGACAATTTGGTGAAGAACAGCAGAAACTTAAATGAGAACCACAAAACAGACATACAGTCCAACAAAGAATGGTTACAGCTCTAATAGGGTTGAAAAGAGTTGGGTGTAACTCTGTAAGATACTGTCATATTAATGACCACTGATTTCTTCATCTGTCTCTGGTTGGTTAGAATGAGCTTACTGCAGCCCTATAAGATGCCATTGTATGTAATGAACACTCATTTCTTTTGCCTCTGGTCAAGTTAGAATGAGCTTGTTACATTCCTATAAGATGCCATTGTATGTAATGAACACTCATTTCTTCTGCCTCTGGTCAAGTTAGAATGAGCTTGTTACATTATAAGATGCATTGTATGTATGAACACTCATTTCTTCTCCTGGTCAAGTTAGAATGAGCTTGTTACATTGCTATAAGATACCACCATATGTAATGAACACTGATTTCTTCACCTATCATTGGTAAAGGACAATGTAAGAAAATAAACATATGTATTTTATGATTATCTTTTTGCTGCAGTTTATTTAAATTTAGCAAAATTTTAGTTCGCGATTCTTTTTCATTGTTCTTGTGTCAGTCATTATTATCACAAAACCAATGACATCAATGAACTATATGATTCGCTAAAGGTCATCCACGGAGGTTTAGGTTTGGAGCCCATGTCAGTATAGGTCATATTTTCTTAACATCTTTCTTGTAGAGTTGACATACGTGAAGGATGTGTTCTGCAGTCTCTAGGCACAAAGACACGAGTCTATCTTGCCAATTATAAGATTTCTGTACATACGACTTCTCAGTCTGCTGTTCCTTTTGGGCCCTTCAGCATTTGTTATCTATAATCTTAAATGTCTAGGCATTTGCGATAATGACAGAATTGACAGACTTTCTTCAATTGCAATATACATGAAACTTTGGTTAAAAGAGATATTCTGGATGCCCAAAATGACTTACCTGTTGAATTAGGACATGTTAATCAATAGAGAGTAGATCAACAATGTAAAGAAGAGATAGAGGAAGCTGCAGATAGCTAGACATAGGAAGACTTGGCATGAGGGATAAAAAGGCAGAGAGAGAAAATCAATAGAGAGTAGGACGGATTTGCGTAATGCATAAGTGTTCGCCTATCAACTCAGACACAAGAGAAATTATGGGTTCAATCCCACACTCAACAATCCACATGTGAGAAAAGTTATTGGTCCACCTACCTCCTGCACACTAGGATCTATAAATGTGAAGGGAAGTGACTTCATACCCTAAGGTCTGAAAAGGCTATGGTAATAGATAAATCAATAAAGCAGCCTTTATGTTATTGTAGGCGAGAGCGCAGTAGCGTAGTTGTTAGTGAAATCGCTTCTCAAGGCTGGTGGTCCGGGTTCAACTCCCGCAGTGTGCGTGGAATTTTTCCCGACAGCGACGGCTCTCATGTCGACCCAGCCTTAACTGGGTACCAGACATGCTCTGGGAAAGTAAAGGAATAATACAGGCATAACACTGTATTGCCCTATATACCACGAGGTATGAAAAGGTTCCTTTACTTTTTTTACTTTTACTTATGTTATTGTAGGACTTTAGAATAACATTTAATACAAGCAGAATGATTGGTGGGAAATGTTGAGGGTGAGGGGGAAAAAGAAAGACAATGATATGATTTGGACAGAAACATTAAGAGACAATATCTTAACAAGATGCATAGACAATATCAAGACCACACTACATAAACACGGATATAACACAACAAGGGCGCCTCATCTAGCCCTAGAACGCAAATTAAAGCTCCCATCCCTACGCTTAACGGCAAGAGTGAATAGCCAACTACATCTTCCACCTGGGAATAGACAATAGATATTAAGAGATGAACACCAAAAAAAATAAGATTTTGGGAGAATGCATCACATTGACAAGTGAAAAGAAGTGTTGTAGATCCTTCTTATTACCTTTGATGTAGAGACTACACCTAATCATTCATTCAAAAGGAGTCAACTGGAAGGACATATAAGAAATGTGTATAACTGAAAGGTCCCATGATTACCAACATGTATGCCCTTTCCTTTGTCTGCTGAAAGAAACTCAGAGTCTATAAGTCTGTTGTATTATATTAACCAATTGTACCATATGTTCACTAAGTAATTACTCAGATCTCCTTCCTATCATGTATCTACTGGGGTTTCTCTTATGATTTGCCCATCTTGCGCACCTATCTGTAGGCATAACGTGAGCAACCAAGATAGAGAATACCCTTTATCTACTTTGTTGAAATCTTCAGAGTGTATGTTTTCTCTTAGAGCGTTGATGATGTCACTTTTTATTTATTTATATTTACAATGCTTACACACCTGTACTCTCAACCTGATTTTCTAGAGTATTGGTTGTGACCGTACAATAAACTACAGAAAGGAGAAATTGAATGATGTCCTGTCCAAGGAGTATCCGGTATGTATCATTTTTATATGATTTAGTTGAAAAATGTACAGAAGTAAGATTATTTTGTAAAATATAAGAATATAAATTATATGATGCAAGGATAATGTAGAATAAATGTAACAAAAACATTTAATTAATTGAAACAAACCTGGAAAACAGAATAAACGTCTGTACAAACAGGGTGCCCCGCTGGTGCTTGGTCTGTTTCAGTGAACTGAAGGTGCAAGTAACAGAACACTTAGACAGTAGCTTGAGCAATGTTTTGAAATATTTTGTCAATGAAATAAGATTGGATATCCATTTTCATCTTGGTGATCAGGAATTAATTGTACTGGAAACTGTACTGTCTGTAAGTGCTCAATTGTAGCTAGCTTCAGCTGTGTTATGCCTACTCTCATTTTTTTCTTTATTGTGTGCTCTCTAAGAACTCAGGTATAGTCGTGGCTCCTAATATGACGCCTCTGACTGCTTTTTTACAACAACGAACACAAACTTCAACAACACGTAAATGCACTGCAAGCGACATGCGAAAAATATGACAACTCCAAAACAGAAGTCATGACAATAAGTAGGTCAACAGGTCAACTAAATATACACGTGAATAATGTCAAAATACAACAGACTCCAGAATTCAAATATCTCGGGAGTATATTCACAGCAGATGGAAAGATGGACAGAGAAATCGAGACTAGAGGCCAGAAGGCAAACGCAGTAACATACCAACTGTCACCACTATTAAAATATCCAAGCATTAACATGGCAGTCAAACGACAACTGATAAACTGCATATTTATTCCAACTCTCTTCTATCAGTGCCAAACATGGTCCCTGACTAAGACACAAGAAAGAAAGATTGCAACATGTGAAATGAGATGTCTACGAAAAACTGTCAACGTTACAAGGCGAGATAGAGTGAGAAACGAGAATATCAGAAGCATCGGTGGTACTATACCATGCATACAGTACACCGAGAAGTAAAGAATCAAGTGGTTCGGCCATCTAATGAAAATGGAACCACATTTACTACCATCACGTGCCTATAATAATCGACGCTCAGGGCGCAGAGCACGAGGCAGGCCAAGAACACGATGGATAGATAACATCTCAGAGTCCCTGCGAAAGCATGGACTGACAACGGCAAGCGCAAAACACCTGGCACAAGATAGAAAACTAACTCTCCCACGACGCTTCACGGCAAATGTGGTTAAAATAAGATAAGATAAGACTGTTTTTTAGTGTGTGAAAACTGCTTTTCCCTATAAGCAGTGTCACTTGCCATTCAGTCAAATCCAACTTCAAGGATAATTGTAAGTTCAGGGATAATTGTAATTCAGGGATCCCTAAGTAAAGGATCAAGCATTCTTGTACCCCAAACGCGCACGATGTGCACACAAAGAATTTTTCATGATGCTGACCTTAAACATCTGAATTTCCATGGCACGTGATTACTAGCGCAGGGTGTTATCAGCCTTGCTATCTGCAATTCCTACTCTCAATACTAAATCATAATGAAAAGTATAACAATTACAGAGGAAGACAGTGCAAAATATGGAGCATTAAGAACAGCCTTAAGAAAATGAATAACAGCTTATACAGTGCATTCGAACAAGCACACACGAGATCACTACATTTCTCTTCCCTCCCCTTCCCCCAACACTTCTATAAAGAATTAAATGGTGGAAGAGAAGAAGAATTTTAAATGAAAAATATTTTAGAATGTTTAGCTTTTTTTAAGTTATATATTTTTGAGAGATCATTCTTAATTGTAATCAATGAGTATTCAATGTCTGTACTAATATTCTTCCTCCAAGTTTATAATAGGTATCTTTATCTTCTTACACTCTGGAAATAACATTTGTTACATTGTATCACAGTTAACAGCTTTGCTGTGATATGTGTACACTAATGAAGCAGGGATTAACCTGATATTGACTGTGATGAGCATGCTGAAGACCTACACATAGAATGAATCAAAAATCTCATGTACAGTGTTCTTCAAGGATATAAAGAAGTCTTTGCAAAGTCTTTTCTGGTGTAGAACACTACACTTCTTCTTCTTCAAACGCTCCATATTGCCTACCTGTCAACCACTCTGTGTGATTTGTATGTGATCTGAGCCTAAGAGCAATTGTACGTTGTGCCAGTTATGCGCCTACAAGTAGGCCAGCACATCCAATTCTTGTGCTGTTTTTTATTTACTAGGGTAGCATCCATAGTGCCTACATTAGTCGCCTCTTACGACATGCATTGTAGATTGCAGTGGTACTATTCTTTGCTTCCCTTGCGGGCCTCAGCACCACACGGGCGGAACACTACACAAAAACTGGTATAGTACCATTCTCCACATTGTCGAGCAGTCATTTTGGGATTTGAAGGAGTGCTCTGTAAAGCTATATTATCAGAAATAGTTGTTGTAAGAAAGATCTGTGAATAATCAAAATTACAAATTTCAATGCCTGGCCCATGAAAAAAAGTAGTCCATGATTCAGATTCATATGTTGCCACAAGAAAAATGCATAAAGAAGTTAATTAAGTACATTTTTTCAAAAATTAAACATGCCAAAAACAAATTTGTTCACAAAAAGTGTCAGTTCAAGAATTGCTTCCCTTGGGCAACCCTATAACTTTTATCTGCTGTGTGGTAGTGCTCAACAACCATATGCACAGAGTTTAGCCTTCTACAACTGAATAGTTTGCATGCTATACTGAAATACCGACTCCAGAGCACATCCTGTTTATTGTTCATTATACCTACATCAAGGAAACTAAACATGGTCAGATGAATCTACAGAATTCTACTGTCTAAACTGTGCAAGCAGCGTACAGGTCATCTTGCAGTGTATACCATCTCACTGTGGAATCCCAGGAAATGAAACAGCAGGCCGACTGGTCAAGGAAGGTGCTGCAGGAGCGAAACCTGATGTACCGGCTACGTACCATTTGTATTTTGTAAAACTACAGTACTTTGTTTTTATGTGTTTTGCCATTGCAACATAGTTTTACTGCAGTCTTTCCCTATACTGAGCGGCTACCTACCACCAAAAGACATGGATGATTAAATCAATCATAAAGCCATCAATACCAACACAAGACTACTATTATAGTATGAGCAGATTAGAACATGTTGTCCTTCTGCACCTCAGAACAGGACACATTCAACCCCGCAGCCACATGTGTACAGGCACATCAGACTGCAGAGCACATATTTTAAAACTACTCCAAATATGATGTAATGAGGCAAACTCACTGGCCTAGTGAAACAACACTGGACAGAAAACTACACTGACCTCTGTGAGCTACAAAAGATGGTGAGGTTTGAATGGGTCTCAGGGACTCGGCAGCCTGCAACTATGGAGCACCTAAGCAGTCCCCAGAGCACATCCTGCAAGACTGCCCTAGTCTGAGTAGTGAGAGATTGGAGATCTGGCCAACAGAAACAACCCTACAAGACAAACTATGGGGAACTAGTAAAGACCTCAAGCGCACCGCCCTGTTTATGACACATACCGGAGTAGTCGCATAGCAAAAGTTGATCGCAGAAGAAGAATGTGAGGTTTATACAAGAGACAATGTTGAATATATAGACAGTATTTCAAGCAAATGAAAGAAAGAAAGAAAAAGAAGAAAAAAAACTGTAAAATTCCTACTTCCTCTAGGATTGTTAACAAACAATCATAAATGTATTACACCTTTTTAATTGTTACCTACTTAGTTCTCACAAATATTTTTTTAAACTACCATCTTTTCCATGAAAGTTGTATTTGGGCTGCACTTTGGGGTTAATTTTCTTTGATTGTTTTGCTGCCTATCCATCAGCAAATCTCCATCGAAAAATTCTCCTCATTCAAGTTTTCTTAACAATAGCAATAATTATATGTAAACAAGAAAAATAAATGAACAATAATAATAGGCAGCCTAGCCGTATGAAGCAGAGTGGGTGTGCAGAAGTGTAGAAGATGTCGGTCTGCATGGAGAAGTATGATCAGCTTAAGCATCTAATTAGACATTCTCCCTTAATACTGAATCGATTGTTTGCATGCAAAGAAGATTTCTATTCAGTTATCATTATTCTTTAATACTCTTTTAAATTACTTTGTTTTCAAAACAGAATGGTGTAGATGTTGTCTATGAATGTGTCGGCAATGAGATGTTTGATGATGCCCTCAAGAAGTAAGACTTTGATTAGTTTGTCCAGCTTCTACAAGACTAATGACAATCAGTATGATAGTCTGGAGAGTAGATAAACAATTAGTAAATTCATCCAGATTCAATAACAAGGTCATGTTAATTTTTTATGATTTTATCATTTATTTAAAAACATTTTAGATCAATAATTCATCGAAAGGGTTGGGCCTAAAAATAATTTGAGAACCACTGACGTGTGTGATAGACGAAAAACTGACTAATTGTATAATACCTATGGGGAACTCTCAAAGAACTCCAACTGACATGCAGCTTCATAGAGGCAACCCTTCTCATGGTTTAGACGAGCATTGGAAACCTAACGCAAAGAAGAAGATGAAGTAAAATACCTAAATAGGAGTAGAAAATTTGTCAATGGGAAGCAAACGATTTTGGAAAAATTATCATATAAAAATATAATTGGAAACATAGAGCAATGAACAAGTCAAAAGAAGGTTTTAAAAGAAGATAGAATAAATAATAAAACAGTGCATCACATTATTGTTGGCAGGTGATTGATACATTTCCTACTATCTTATCTTCTCTCGCTCCATTTCTCTATTGCAACCATTTTTACTTTCGCACTTTCTTTCTTAAATCTTCCTCCTTCTCATTCTCTATTTCTATTTCAATCCCTCCCCCAACTTTTCTTTCTTCTCGACTTCACACCACAACCTTGATGTCATACAACAAAGATTTATGGAAATTATTTCTTATGCTAAAATTTGCAGGAAATTGAACTGAAGTGAAATATGTTTTAAAAAGCTTATTTTTGTTATTTCATTTGCAGTCTGGCAGTCTTTGGAAGGCTCATTGTCATTGGAGCAATTTCCAACTACGAAGGGCAAGAAGCTAAATTAGGAAGCACTTTGCAGGATCTAAAAGAAAAGAGGAGCATACCGGTTCCTATGACAGTGAGTATTACTTGGTTTGATGAATGTGACTTGTGTAAACAATTTAACTACATGGTTAAAATTACAACTGGGATATTTGACTTAAACTAGTTGGGACATTTTTCTCTTTATTAAAAAAATTAAGAGGTTAAGAGTTATATAGAACTCTGTACCATTGGTCAAATTCAACATATAAATGTCAATATAAACGGAGACTGCAGTAAAACTATGTAGAATGGCAAAACACGTAATAACAAAGTACTGTAGTTTTACAAAATACAAAAACAATGACACTACTCAGCAAAGTTTCGACCAAAAAGTCCTTTATCACGCAAACGATACAACAAAAGTGACGAATGTCATAGAACACCACATATAGACTTTGACAAAGATATTACAACGGTTAAAAATGGATTTGCCAAAATGCACCATCATTGTAAATGGGACTGATCTAAGACAAGTGCAGCAATTTAAATACCTCGAAGTCCTGGTAACATCATATGGCAGATGCCGATAAGAAATAAAGAGCAGAATAGTACAAGCGGAAATATCGTTCCTGAAAATGAGAAGCAATATCTGCAACAAGTCCTTGTCAATCCGATCAGAATGCATGTTATTCAGTGCAAAATAGAAAAAATACTGACAAACGGATGCGAGTCATGGACAATGAACACACAGATCGAAAAATCTCTGAGGGCCACAGAAATGTGGTTTTACAGAAGAATGATGAAAATCCCATGGACTGATAAAATGACTAATGTTGAGTTATTGAATGAGATCAAGACACAGAGAAGGCTCATCATCAATATAAGAAAAAGGCAGTCATCATTTTTCGGGCATGTGATGAGGAGAGGAGGTTTAAAACACATTGTGACAACCGGTAAAATCGAGGCTAGCTTTAGTTTTCTACCTTCTTCGTTTATGTCCCCATTCACATATCATCATCATCAGATGCCATGCTGGCATTGGCGATCATGGATCTCCACAATTCTCTGTTGTTGGTGTTTGCTATCAACTCAGATGTTGACGCTCTACCGTGCCATGAAGTCAGGCTATCAAAAATTGTCTTTCTTTGTCTTCCTCTGCAGTCATCATGTTCAAACCATCAGTTACATCCCAAATCCATCTTCTCCGTGGTCCTCTTCCTCTGCCTGCCGGCATGCCTCCCTCCACGACGGTCCTCTCCAGCCCCCATGTCTCTCCATATGTCCAAAATACCTCAATTCTCTCTTTCCCATCTGTAGCATCGGCCAGCTTTATCTGACCCTGACTTCATTCTGCATAGATTCACTTGCTCTCCTCTCTGTCCATGACACACGGAGGACTCCTCTGCAACACCCATATTCAAAAGCACACATATGCTTTTCACTGCCTCATCAAATGTTCATGCCCCACACCCACATGTTGGCTATTAAAGAACATAAAATAAAAAACAATTAAATATTTCGGCCACATCAAATGACATGAGTGCCTAGAGAAGATTTTTTTTTAAAAGTATCCCCCACCTGCCCAGCGTGTTTGTAGCACATTACACGATGGGTGACAAATCCTTGTGAGTGCGGTTCAATTCTGCGAGCATAAATCTGGAGAACCTGTGGCAGAAAAGTCACAGGTTCTCCAGATTTATGATTTGAACTAGTGTCACCCGCATTTCAGACTATATGTGCTTATCTATTCCTTTAGCGCGACTATATAGATGGTGGGTGTTTTTATTTTATTATTTTCTATAATTTTATACTATTTTTATATATAATACGTGATTCAATCGATAATTAAAAGAACTATTTAATCAAGAAATGAGTTGATTGCGTAGGAATAAACTTATCTACCGGAAGAAGGAAAATGACATAATTGTTTTGACAATTATCATTGCAGGTAGGCGTCAAAGGTTGCAATGTTACATCGTAGATAGGCACATTTTAAAATTAACTACTGAAAAATAGTTCGCTGCAATATGTGGGACTGTATTCAGACTGTCTATAATATTTTTTAAAATTATATTTTATATATTATTATGATTATTTTATTATGATAACATAATATTTATATTTTAGTGTTATATATTCAACTTTCAAAGCTAATCTGAGTCAAGTTAAAAGTAATATTTATGAAGAAATAATTTATAAAATAATAAGTACAAGTTACTCAATTTTGGTTTGGGGGCGCAAGACCTTACTGGCCCTTAATGATCAGGGGTGTATACTAATTAGAGAGGAAAGATGCTGAATTTCAGATTTCAGACTGTGTGATGTTTTAGCGTTTGCATGAGTTTGTATATATCAACTTTCAAAGCTAATCAGTATCATGTTGAAAGTAATAATTATGAACAAATAATTTTGCCCGAGTGGTTAACGGGGCCCAAATTTTGGATGTAAAGAATAGAACCACTGTTACCTGCCACGCATGTCGTAAGAGGCGACTAAGGAGGTTTGCCTGAAATTGGAAGCACATGTCCTAAACGTGTAGAAGTCTGTGCGTTTAGGGGCCTACCAAACCAATGTGAAACGTCTACACGTTCTTGGCAAAGATAAAACATATCACAGAGTGGTTAAGATTGGTCGTAGATAACGAACGCAAAGAAGGAGAAGAAGAACAAATAATTTCTAAAATTAATAAGTACACGCTACTCAAAATTTTTGGTGGGGTCGGGCCCCACTAGCCCTTAATGATGAGCTGTCCCTGATCACTGCTAGAAGTAGCCATTTTGCTGTTAGCATGCTCCAGAGCACTTCATGTGCTCCTGCAACAATTTCTCTAGAAAATGTCCCTAGAGGCTACTAGCTCCCCTGCACAAGCCGTCTTAGTCAACTTTCAGAAGAGGATGAGTAGGACATAAATGTCTAGGCTAAATACAGGTGGTCTTGTTTACTGTAAATGCCATTATCTTCTCTCTCACTCTAGCATGTGATGCCCCTGTTGCTTAGGGGAGTAACAAATGCACACTATTCTTCTCTATTCTTGGCCGTCCTCTGTATTGTGTTTTAGTTGTGATTCATTTCTTTCAGTTCTTATTCCGTTCTTATTCAGTATGTTGCCGGGTCCCACAAGGTGAGCAAAGAATGATGCTCGTCCATCACGGGTGATGATGACCACACAAATTTTCATCCAATGGAATGTAGTTGCGTCATGTTTGTTTGTGTCACACTACGACCTACAAACCATGTTGTAAGAGGTGACTAATGTAGGACTCTAGGGAAGCTACCCCAGTAAATTATAAGCATAACAGAAATAAGATGTGCTGACCTACTTGTAGGCACTTAACTGGCACAACGTACAATTGCTCTTAGACTCAGATAACACTCAGATCTCACAGCGTGGTTAACATGTGGTTGATATGGAGCACTCAAAGAAGAAGAAGTTCTTGTTCTACTGCTCTTCCCCAGGTCATTTTGAGTCTTCCACAATTTTGTGTATCCTCTGGTGTTCATGGCTGTGCAATTTACATGACAGTATTAGTCTTTATGTGTATCACATGTCCGATCCATCTCCAGTTTCTCTTTTGGACAATGGTGCTCATATGCTCTTGTTGACACTGTGCAATCAGCTATTTGTTAGAGATAGCATTTGGTAAAAACATTTTCATAGAAAAATAATTTTATTTGTCATGATTCTCACAAGGTACACTGAGCCCTTTATTTGAAAAAGAAAAGAAAAAGTAGGACTAATGCACTTTACATAAAAGGCATTGGAGAAAACTTGTGTGTGGTGTTAGCAACAGTATCTTGTAAATATAATTGCTATTGTGAGTCTTACAGCTGTACCACATTATGTGGTCTTGCCACATTAATGATTAGATCAGGTTTTCCGTCAATAGTGTTGCCACGGTCAACCCGAGTTGAATTGGTTCACGGGAAATGCAATAATTTTTTTTTAAACATGGATTTAGTACCTGAATATTGCTATTTTTATAGTCAACGTATTAAATGGCTGTAAACATTAGTTTTCTTCAACCATGCAAATGGACGTGTTAAATATATAGTATAAAGAAGGCAACTTCTAGATGTTTTGATTGTTTGAATGGCAAAATATCATTTTGAGGCATCGGAAAAATGTGTAGTTCTCATGCAAGTTTTAATTTATTTAATCAAATGGTTACAAAGATACAAATTTTTGTCTGTGGGCATGACAAGTTGAACGGACTGTAACATTAATAGAAATTCCAAAATAACTTAGGAATGTATTTGAATATTCAAATTCTTTCAAAAGGAGAGGGTTTCTACGAGGGCAAGTCAATAAGTAAGCCATAAAGTTCTGTGGGATGACAGGTAAATGTAGTTGGTGTTTTATAAAGGTGTCATTAGGTGACAGCAACATCGAACTTTATATTCCTGTTCGTCAGGTGGCGCTAGGTGTCGCATGCGCAGAGCATAAATAAAATGGTGACTCTACTTACAGAGGGTACAACCAAAGAGCAACGTGCTGTTGAGCGATTTGTTGTGGGCAAAATGACTGTCTGCAAAGGACATTCATAAGGAAATGCTTCCTGTTTATGCTGACAAATGTTTGTCTCGTAAAACGGTGCATAGCGGGATAGATAACTTTTCTCAAGGACGCTCTAAAATTGTTGATGAAATCCGATCTGGTTGTCTTGTTGAGATTGTAGCAGAAGCATCCGTGCAGCGTGTGGAGGAGAAGATTAGAGGTGACAGGCGAGTAGCGATAGACTCTATAGCATCTGCAATAGGGTGCTCACATGGTTCAGCATACAGCATAATGCATGATCGATTGAAATTTAAGAAAGTGGGCTCATTGTGGGTACCCAGACACAGAAGGAGGAACACAAAATTAACCGATTTGGCCTGTCCTTGCATCATCTCTGTCGATACGAAGATGAAGGAGAAGACATGCTGAACAGGATTGTTACTGGGGATGAATCATGGGTGCGCATCACTACCAGCCCGAATCAAAGCGAGCTTCAATGCAGTGGAAACATCCTTCTTCGCCTTGTGTCCAAAATTCAAGGATACGCCATCAGCAGGGAAGGTTATGCTGACAGTGTTCTGGGATTGTCAATGGGTGTTTTTAACCAAATTCAAGAAGAACGGTAACATTGTGAATTCTGAATCGTACTTTCTGAATCGTATTGTGAAGTTCTATTGATGCGTCATGATGCAATTCGAAAAACACCCGTCCAGGACTGCTGACCAGAGGAGTGTTGCTTCTTGAAGACAATGGAGACCACATACGGTTCGATTAACTCAGGAGAAAATTAACCAAGGTGGGAAGTTCTGGAACATCCATCTTGCAGTCCCGACTTAGCTCCTAACGATTTCCACCTTTTGGTAACTGAAAACCAACTTTGGCGGAAGACATTTCGCGAATGAAGCCGAAGTTGAATGTGAAGTGAAAACGTGGTTTAGAAAACAGAACCCGCAGTTCTATGCAGCCGGTTTGGGATGATTGATAACACGATGGGATAAGTGCGCCAATGTTGATTGAAATTATGATGAGAAATAAAGGAACAATCTATGTATAAAAATAAACTGGTTTCAAGTTGTTTCAGGTTTAGTTATTTTTCTACAGCCATTTGTGGCTTATTTATTAACATAACATGTATGTATACCGATATTTTTTAAAAGTTGTATGAGTTTGCTTTACTTTAAAATATGTATTAACCCACAGCTCCTGACAAAGTCTGCACGCGTTTGTGGATTTTTCATACCTCACTATCATGCTGACTCTCCTCGACATATTGCATCTTTGATCAAACTATACAAAGAAGGAAAGCTCAAAGTGTATTCAGATTTAGGAGTAGGTGCTGCTAAGGGACCATTTGTGGGCCTTGAAAAGGTTGCAGATGCTGTGGAGGTAATATATAAACGTGTGTGCGTTTTTGTTTATTTGACGAAAAAAGACTGTTTCTTTTCAAATGCTACAAGCATACTCTGGCATTTGTTTAGCTATCATATATTTATTATCTTAAACCCCAACTTTTATTCACTTAGTTTTTATCTTTGATCATATGTTTATAGCTTTGTCTAGGTTCTTCTATAGTTTTGTTAAACAAATAGTTCTTTTATATTCTATTGATCATTATTTTTTATTTGATCTGTTAATGTTTTTCCCCACAACTTTGATAGTGTTCTTTCTAAATAAATATTTTATTTCTGTTTTTGTGTGTTTTTGGGGGAAGGGGGGTTTAAAAAATCTTTTACTAATAATTATAAAAATTATAATAATAAAAATCTAGACTAATAATTTCTAGTTATTCTTATATATTTATATATTTTCTTTGTACACTTTCATACATGTTGGTTAATAAATCTTGACAAATATAGCAGTAAGGTCTAGGCTGTAGACATTGCTATACTGCTTTGATTAGACTGTTTAGCCGTTATGTTTTCAGTTCTTGGGTTTCTTGTGTTGCCACACACAAATGCTATATTGGTGTTGTCTGATGATATTTATTGCCAATTTGTATCTGTATGTCTAACTGCAGATTGTGTATAGGTAATCTACTATTCTATGTGTGGTCTCTGGGGTAGCAAATAATAGAACCACTGCCTTCTCTTGTATTTTGCAAAAGGCGATTAAGAAGGATATAGAGTTGTGATTGAGGAAGAGGAATTTGACATTGATGAACGTGCCCACACACACATTTCAAACAAACTAACAACATCAGTTCTCAGTTTTATAACTTGTTGCTTTCTCTGATTTGTCATTCAGCATATGTTTGCACGGAAAAATGTTGGAAAAGTAATTGTGGAACTTAACAAAGTATGACAAGAGTGCTCTGTGATTGAATGAACCATACAGTGTCCAGCAAAGAGGATTTTTTATGTACTCATTAATACTGGATGTTTATGTACAATCGTTATTTCATGAAGTTTATTTTCCTTTATTAAGTGTTTATAAGTGACCTTTATCATCTATTATAAAGATTTGTCAAGTAAATACCATATGAATATATTTAGTGCTTCGTGTACAAGTGTAATCTTGACATATTGTAATAAATATACAACTAAATTAGAAATTAGTTAATAAATTTGGAAACCTGTGTAGCTCAGTGACAGTCAGATAGATTTGATAACCAGTGAAGGGTGGATCCAAGTCTGCACAGTCAGTTTGTTGTTGAATCATCTCCTGAGCTGTCGCATAATCTCCTGACAGTTTGAGCTAGCTGAAAGAGACAGATTACAAATAGGATCATTAGTGCATTAATGTTAATTCTTTGTAGTAAAAATACAAATAAGTTATAGTCACATTGAACATGTTGCACTACCAAGTTTATAACAAAATATAGATCCCATTAAATGTTAGTCTTCCTGTTCTACTCATTTTATACTGATTAAAAAAAGAATTGATTTCTGTAAGTACTGTACTTCATACTTTTCATTTTCATATAATATGTTAATTAATATGAGTTATCTAGGATATCTCTGCCGCTTTGTGGGATTACACATTCTAGAAGTAGGCAATGAGAATAAATCAAAAGAGTTAGTCATTAACTAAGCCTAATGTTGCTATCCCCACTATCCTGGAACTCCTGTAATGTCACTTATATAAAACTATAGTTTTCTGTTTCTTTCAATGAATCCATAATGAAGTTCACGCTGCATGGGCAGCAAACTTAATGTCCTTAAACAATAAACTACCCTTGCCTGCAAGGAATACCATGTTCTACCCAACTGAGAAATACACACTGGCATTTTCATTCAGAGGTGTATATTAGTCTATGGTCACTCATGATGGTAGAAGACTATGAGGATCTAGGATAAGAGTCAGGTACTATGTAAATTAGTAATGATTTTCTTTTGTACATGCATGGTATAAATTGTTTTTGTAGTGTATTTTTAAAAGAAAACATGTTCCAAAATCAAAATGTTGTACTGCTTTAGCATAAATCTGGTATTTCTCTTATATCTATAACTTAATTGATTTATTCTTCAATGTACTTGCACTGATTTGAAAATTTTCGCTAATTTTTTGACTGATGAAAGGTCTAGGAGAGATTTTGTTTGGTTTTCTCTTTAGCCTGTTACGCCCTTGGCGTTTAGGGCAGCAACAAACGTACACCATTCTTCCCTGTTCATGGCCTTCCTCTGTATTGTGTTCCAGCTATGATTCATTTCCTTCAGTTCTTGCTCTATCGTTCTCCTCCAGGTCGTCTTGGGTCTTCCACGCTTTCGCCTACCCTCTGGAGTCCATCTCAGTGCAGTTATTTTTGTTGTTTCCGTAACTTTAATTTTTTTAAAGGATGGGATCGTTAGTCCCAAGCCCAACCCCAACCTGGAGGACCAGGAGACCATGCTTCGTCTGTCCCCTCTTCAGTGACCTTTCCGGCTTGGGTAACCCTTCCGGAAACATAAGTTCCCGCCATCTTAGCTCACTGTATCATTGGAGCACGCAAGCCTCCCCACCACTATAAGGTAATGGCCTCATGGGGAGGTTGTTTGGTTTATCTGTACAATATTTCACTTGCCCGAACTAGCACTAGGAATCGACTGGCTCATTTTGAAATTTTTAACATTTTGGTTATTGAACCAACCTCATAGCACTACTGACAGTCTCAGAGGTGTTCAATTCCCTCCAGTTAGTGTTAAAGAGAATGTATTCGTTTGGTTTCTGTGGCTAGCTGGTAGAGTACATTCTTTATTTTATCAAAAAGTAGGCCCTATATTATAAACGAGAGCATCCAAAAGGTTTTACCTGCTTGATTGCAACTTTAATAAAGCGGTGATTACTTCCATATGCAGGCACCAGTTGACCCAGCTGAGTAAGATAACCTATCACACTAATTTAGGGAAGGAACAGTTAATGAAGAAGAATTTACCGTCTCATCTTAAATTCTAAGACCTAGTACTGTGAGGTCTCAAACCCTTTACATGCCTGCATCATTATATATTATGGGATTATCCTTATTTTTTTTTAAATAAACAAACACAAGAATATATCATTTTGTTATTCTTCTTATGTAAACCATTTTGCTGTCTCCCACTTATGCTTATGTTTTTCATGATTTCAAATGCTACATATTCTACTATACATATATATTTTTGTTGATCTTCAATGATCTTTCTTGTTTCCTGTGAATAATTTGGCAGCATATTTTAATACACCTAAGCAGTTCACCTATTTGGGTAGCAATTTTGATTGCACAGGAAATGTTAAAAAGAAATTATGATACGAATTGGCAAAGCAACATCAGCTTTTAAAAGTCTAAATAAAATATGGAACTGCAAGTTATATAGTATTAAAACTAAATTACGAATTTTCAATTCAAATGTTGTATCAATCCTAACAGATGCCAGCGAGAGTTGGAAAATGACTAAAGATATAGAAAGCAAGTTGAATGCATTTGAAAATAGATGTCTGCGAAAAATAATGAATATAAAATGGAACGAATTCAGGAGAAGTGATGAAATCAGAGACATGTCTGGTCAACCACTAGTGACAACTGTTATAAGAAAGAGAAGATGGAGATATGTTGGGCACACCTTGAGGAGAAATGATCAACGAATATCAAAGCAGGCATTGAAGTGGGATGCAAAGGGTTCAAGAAAGAGAGGTCGACCTAAGGAGACCCTGAAACGAACTTTGCTGAGAGAGGCAGGAAATATCGGTCTCAGTTCCATGGAGGAGATTGAGCGAGTTGCCCATAATAGAGCGGTATGGAGAAATTACTTGCAGGCCCTATGTAACGTATAACGGTACGAGAGGAATTATTATTATTATTATATTTTAATACCCATTAAATTTGTTTCTAGCTTTCTTAATAAATGTTGTTTTCAAGTATGAAAAATTACTTTGTAATATTATATTTTTACGCATGAAAAATTTTTCTAGGATTGCAATACAAATATATCAATAAATCAATCATTATAATTGTTGATTTGAAATTGCTTTGCATGTCGTGTAAGAAAATAGTGGCAGATGTTGAGTGTAAGCGATATGCACACAAAATAAACTGTAAGCACACATTTCTAAACATTAAGCAGATATCTATGTACCCTCATTGCACTGACACACATGATATTAAACTACTTTCAACATACTCATTTTTTCCTCCTGTGAAATCTAAATTTAAAAACAAGCACCATCTTAATTCCTTAAATAATTGACTGAATAGACTCGATGTTTGCTGAAAGTGTCAGAGCACTTATATGGTAGTTTTACTGATGATTCTTATTGGTTGATTGATTGGTATGACTATCATCACTGCACTCCGGAGAAAAACCATGTGTGCTCCAATCTCTTTCTTACACAGGAAGACATCAGTAACAGTACACAAACTCTGTAGCACCGGCGAGGGTCACATGATAAATTTTGACGATAGTAACAAATTTTGTAGCAAATTTATTTAAATTGTGTAATTAGTTTTTTTCTGAACAGCTTCTTTGAAGTCTAATCTTGTCGATTTTTAACTGTCATAGGTTCTGCACACAAAGAAACCCCTTATCAAAGGAATAAGAATCTGGCACTCAAGGTTCTTCGGACATATAATGCGAAGAGAAGGTTTAGAACATTTGGTGACAACAGGTAAAATTCAGAGAAGGAGACATTGTAGAAACAGAAGGAGAAGATGTTGGATGGTCTGACATCATGGTTCGACGACAGAACTGATTACATGCATCAAGCAGAGAGAGTTGTGGAGAGACATGATCGCCTACGCAAGCAGACGTAGCACTTGATTGATTGATTGGATCTGTTGTTTCTTGATGAAGATCAGTACTGATGTTGTTATCACTTTGTTTCTGATGTCTTCATTTCTAAACCTGCCTCTTCTTGAGACTCCCAGCATTCTGCGTAGACACTTAAGTAGTCTGGCAATGTAGAAAATATTAGTTTTTCTCAAAAACATCGAATTTTCAAAGTGTTTAGTTCTATAAAGTACAACAGACGTACTATCGATTACACACAAAATTATGTTGTTTTGTTTGCGTATTAGCATTTTTTTTTATAAGAAGAAACAGACCACCCCAACGTCTTACAGTTTACCTAATTTTAGGGGAAAAGGAAGACTGTCGATAATTAGCAATGTTTTACACTTAGCAACGTCTTCTTCAAAATCATATTACAGGTCGTATTATACATCATTTTAAAGGTTATTTAAACATCGAACCACTATATATTAGGAGACGAATGGCACTAATAGAAGCAGTCGAGCGATATAAAAGAATTTTTTTTAAACATCCCAACAGACAAACTATTGACATGTGGAAATCCAATCAAAGAATCCAGCAAAACTCATTGCTGGAAGTTGGGAAAAATCTCAAAGAACATTACCATCTCCCAACTGACAGAGAACCGATCACAAGATGCCCGGCCCACCACCATGGCTAAACATAAACAACCAGTAATCCAGAAATACCTCCTTGACAAAACTATGAACAAAGCAACACTTGCACCGATCTTAAAATCTGTGCACTGGAGACAATAGACAGTTATCCAACTTCCTCTATCCATGCCTACACTGATGGTTCAGCTTTCAAAGCCACTACTTAAGCTGGCTTCGGCATATACCTGAAATATCCAGATGGAACTACTATAGTTACTGTGCTCCTTGTGGTAATATATGTTCCAACTATGAGGCAGAGATTATAGCCATAAACACCGCTGTAGAACTAGTCCACCAGCAGTTTGAACTTGGAGAGAATATTGTCCAAGACATGATAGTATTCACTGACTCACAGTCCTACAAGCTTTAGAAGAACAACAGAATCAGTCAAGCGAGATCCAGTCAATGGCATCAGTCATCCACCATCTGATTTCCTCCTTTGATATTAATGTCATTCTACAGTGGATTCCTGGGCACACAAATATCCAAGGAAATGACAAGGCAAATCATCTGGCCAAACAGGGATCATCAAAACCACAAATAGACAAACCTGTTAGCATACAAAGTATAAAACAGATTCTGAAAAACAACTCCAGAGAAGATTGGCTGAACCGATGGGCTATGGGGAAGACTGGTCGGGACATGTATGCAGAGATGAATAGACCAAACCCCAAGGACAATATAAATCTGCTACAAAGAAAAGATCAAAGTACTATCTTTCAGTTAAGAACAGGACATGTTGGACTGACTTACCATCTACACAGAATAAACCCCACACACCTACCACACTGTAGAAAGTGCAGTCATTCATGTGAGACAGTACAACATATCTTGCTTGAATGTCCTGGACTGCATAAAGCTAGACAAGAACTCCTCCCACCACACCCATCTGTTCATAATACCCCTTACACTAGTCTTCCACAATTACAGAACACATGCAGATTCTACAAATTGGCATTGACTGCCCAAGAGTGAAAACTCGCAGCTCTGGTTAGAAGAAGAAGAAGAAGAAGAAAGGTTATTTAAAGTACTGTAACAATGTTTACACTCGAAGGCAATAACTAGCTTTGCCAGTACGATGTAGGTCTCGAAAGCCAGTGCTGCGTTCGGAAGGCTACGTGTCACTGCGTGGGAGCGGAGTGGGGTAAGCGTAGCCACAAAGCTGAAAATTTACCAGGCTATAGTGCTAACCACGCTGCTGTACGCAAGCGAGACATGGACAGTGTATAGTAGACACGCAAGAAAACTAAACCACTTCCACACAAGCTGTCTCCGCAGAATACTAAAAACTGGCAGGACAAAATTCCAGATAGCGAAGTCCTCACAAGAGCAAAGATCTCAAGCGTCAACACCCTGTTGCAGAAGGCCCAAGTGAGATGGGCCGGTCATGTTGCTCGAATGCCTGATAAACGCATCCCCAAACAGTTGATGTATGGCGAACTTGAAGGGGGCTGACGCTCTGCTGGTGGACAAAAAAAACCGCTTTAAAGACACTCTTAAGTGTCTCTGAAGTGCTTCGATATAGACACAACGTGCTGGGAATCCCTTGCGTGAGATCGCCAAATGTGGCGCTACAACAACAAAAGAGGAACCCGCATAGCTGAGAATTATCGTGCCGTTGAGGCACAGAGAAAACGATCTGCGCGAAAAGACAGAACACACAATACACACATGTCTAACCGTGATCATGTATGCCCCACATGTGGTAGGGGATTCTGTTCTAGGATTGGACTCTACAGTCACCTCCACACACACCAGAGAGGTGCAGCAGCACACGTCTGAAATTGTTCATCATCGCTTGCGACGGACGGCTATATATAGGTCTCGAAAACCACAGCCAACTCTAATATTGATGTGTTTATAGTTGGCTGTGTCGGAAACTATCTACCATTGCGAGACTTCATCATTGGTTTGATTATTTTCCGTGTTCTGATTAGTAATTGGTCACATCAAGCGTTATGATATGTTGGCCTGGAGAGAACAATATTAGACTGCAGGGTCCCAGAACGCAGAGGCAGACCAAGAAGAAGATGGCTACAAGATATTATAGAAACCATGAATATGATCATCGACGAAGTGGGTGAACTGGATAGAGACAGAGTGAATTTCTGATAAGCTGCAAAGAGAGCAACGTCCTATAAAGGATACGCACCTTGATGATGATTAGTAGCTAGAATAACTACACATTCATTGCGCATGCGACAACCTGTATATTTGTCGTGTTTTCCTAAATGACTCAACTTTTATTACAACTCAAAATACTATTTTTGCTGTTATTAGTATTATTTCGATTTGAAATCGTAGGTTACCAAATATTATTCATTGGGTTATTAAAGATGTCTAGAAAAGGATTTTTATTTGGGAAGAAGAAAATAAATAGAAAACCTAGAGGAGTTCACGCAAGGAGAGCAAAAGAATCGTTGCACCTGAGGTAAACATCGACTTTTTTTGTCTCCTATCTAACAACGCCGGCGATTATACAGGGTGTTAAAGATAAAAGAATCCACATTGACAAAATAAAAGTGATCAAGTACACATTGCGTTCTGTCTATTTACTATTTAAACCGGTTCTAACTAGCTCGTGCTTCGTTACATTTGTTCACCGCCCCTTCCCGCACCATAACTACACACCACAAAGAGACTTGCTCACTTGACCTATATACGTAATACCAACGCCCTCTAGATTGAGTAGTTTAAGTAGGTCATGATTGAACCATCTCATTTTCATAAACATATGCCAGATTGGTCTACATTTACCTTGAACACCCTGTATTATATTTATATATATATATATATATAATATATATATATAATAAATATTATATATATATATATATATATATATATAATATTATTACTGTTAGCTCACATGTCATCGCTAATTTATACTCAGGTGTCGTCAGAATTAATATTCTTCGAACGCTCCATATCTTTTGTTAACCACTCTGTGCGATCTGAGCCTAAGGGTAATTGTACGTTGTATTAGTTATGCGCATACAATTAGGCCAGCACATCCGAGTTCTGCGATGCTTTTTATTTACTAGGTAGCTTCCCTAGGTCCTACATCAGTCGCCGCTTTCGACATGCCTTGTAGGTCGCAACGGTACTATTCTTTGCTTCCTTCACGGGCCCCGGCAACACACGTGCGAAAATTGATATTTACGTGTAGTATTTTGTATTGCAGTTCAACTATGACTGGAGAAATCACTGAATCCCAAAGCTGTAGTCTTTAAGTTACAGTAGAAGCATCCTTCTGTGGGGACACTAAACAATAATGACTCCTACACCATCATCCATCAAAGTGGTCTTCATGCTCTTGTTGCTGCAGTGGGATGCAGAGATTATAGCGACAACTACAGAAACAGCAAATGGTTTGGTTTCCCGTATACACATTTTCTGTCCCAATTATGAGTCTGAGTGGTCAGAATGGAAATCATCACAAGTAAACAAGCAGCATGACATAAACGACAGGACAGTCATTGGCAGCAAAGACAATGACATTGACTACTCAAAGTTGGTCTTGCTCTCTATTATAAACATTAGAAACCAGATGTCCACAAAGCATATTATAATGTTGCCAAAACTGTTAGAGTGACATCTATGGAAGCAGCAATGTGCCAAGCAGCCCGTGTAGTTGCAGGGAGAACTACAGTCGCATATCCCCAGCCAGACATAGCCATAAGGGACACAGGGTGCCCCAACGTTACTGTGTCCTATGATAGGGCCTGGCGGAAACGCGGTCATTCGTCGCACAATGGGGTTGGTATGGCTACTGATGTTGATAGTGGCCTGGTTTTGGATACTCAAGTCATCAGCAATTATTGCAAAATGTGTTCAGATGCTCCAGACAGGCTCACCTAATTTTTTTAACTGGATGCAAGTGCATCAACCCTAGTGCCAGAAGAATGATGATTGTTCTTCAAATGCAATCGAGACAGTAGCAACAAGAATTATTTTTTTCTGTTGAAAAAGTAAACCTAATTTACGGCATTATGGTTTGCAACGGTGATGCCAAGGTATTCAACAAATTGAAAAGTCAAAATGCTATGACATTGAGGTAACAAACGAGGACTACATCAATCACATTGCTAAAAGAATGCTCAATGCCCTAGAGAATTTGAAGAAAACAAATAAGCAATCATTAAATAGAAAGCATACCAAGCCGGTAATTGAAAAATTACAAAAATAAACTAAACATCCATGTCAAAGGCACTACAATCAACCAAGTGCAAGAATTCAAATACGTAGGAAGCATAGTCACATAAGACGGAAGACTAGACAGAGAGAAAGAGTTCAAAAAGCAAATGCTGTAACCTACCAGCTATCCCATTATTAAGGCACCTAAACATCTCACTGACAACTAAACAACAAATGATCAACAGTATTTTTATACCTACTTTGTGTTATCAGTGCCAAACATGGACAATGAGCAAAGCGCAGTTACAAAAAATAACTACGTGTGAAATGCGCTGCCTGTTACCAACACCAGAAAATACAAAAGTCACCAACATCAACATAAGAAAGAAAGTTGGCACAGAACCGCGCTTGAATTACATTGAGAAACAAAGAATGAAGTGGTTTGGCCACTTAATAAGAATGCATCCAAACTCCACAGTACAGTCTTCTACAACAGAACATCAGGAAAGAAGGTGAGAGGAAGATCACGGAAAAGATGGTTAGAGGGCATAGCAGAATGCTGTCAAAGAGCAACAATAACAATCACTCAAGCCACCAAACAGCGCAAGACAAAAACAGAAAAAAAAACTACGACACAGGGCAACAACCCTATAGCAGTGTGACGAAAAAGAAGAAGAAGAAGATTTATATGAAAAAATCTATGACAGCTATATGTGTGTGTGTGTCGACAAGTTAAATATTAATTCTCTGTATTTCAGCTAACCATAACAGCCAAATACCCCACCTCTAGAACTGTGAAGAGCCCATTTCCAGACACGAATTTAAAAAAAAATTGTCATGAACTATAGGGGATGACTACTAATATTAAGCTTGAGGATTATATAATGTATAATTAATACACATTATACTGAACGTTATTAATAATATCGAGTGAAAATATGGGGTGCTGCATGGCTTATAAACGAGTCGTTATTGGACAAATACAATATAAAATAAAAGCAAATTAGAAGTTCATAATACATAACTATACAAGAACGCATGGACAATTGCTCAAAAGGATGAGTCGTGGGTTCGAATCCGGACTGCGTCATTCTATTCACTATTGCATTTTCTTACAAAGACAACTAGGATATTTGCCATAACTACGGAGTTCGTGCTTTGTGCAATGCTTTCGACAGCTGGTGTGCCATTTCAGCGAAGAGGGACTGCGCCATATGTTGTAAAACTCGGTGTAATATGAAGTCAATGCTTCTACTTTTGACCCCTTTTGGTATGTCACTCTGTCCACATTATTGGACTTCAATGTGTGATAAAACATATTTTGTGATATTAAGACCAAATCTATGTAAAAGAGGAAAGGGACATCCTAGGATCACCTTTATTTCGCAGTCATATCCCCCGATCCAGAAGCACTTGAGCTTTCAGCTCTTCGGATCGGTGCCATGGACATCGTAACCCTTCGGTTCGGTACCACGAACACCTTAAATCTGGGGAACCTGTGGCTTTTCTGCCAGCCCGCGGAATTGAACCCGCACTCACAGAGGGCTAGTCACCCGTAGTCCAACGCGCTACGAACACGCTGGGCAGGCGGGCATAAGAACATCGGTATTCAGTTTTATGTTGTCTGTTTACATGAGAGTCCACATAATTTTTTTACAGGGGATGGGGAGGAGGGAGGGAGGGAGGGGGTTAAATATAGTTGGTATTTTACAACGCGAAATGGTTAAGACCTGGGAACGCAAAGGAAGGTTAAGACCTGATTCGCGCATAAAACTCTTTCATCAAACGGTCGTTTTCCAGTTTGGTCTATTTTAAGCACACTAACAGTGCTAGATTTCCACTAAGGTCTCGGGCAGTATTCTGTAGACCTAGCCAGAGCCAACTGTAAACTTATGGGCCTTCGGACTCGTAAAAATTATGGGAAATCATACCTAATAATTCGAGACCACATAATTCGAGACCACGGGACCTCGAATTCCAGTATTGGTGTATATAGATGAATTCATTTTAAAATCAACACAAAATGCTAAATCGTTATATTATGCAACAAGTTAAGTTTAACAATAAGGAATATCAATATTATGAATATTTTTCCACCAATAAATAACTCACAGACTCACAGAATTGAGTAAAATATCAAAAATGCGTGCAGTGTTCTATCAAATATCTGTATTTTCCAGCCCCCTCATCTGATCTAGGTCAGGGGAATCCTGGTCAGTTGTCTGGCCTAGTCACCTAGTGTTGACTGTGACCTAGCACAATGACCCGTGAACAGTGTAGTTTTCATACAAAACGTTGGTACTAAAAATGATTATGCAATATTACTTTAATTGTAACTTTAAGTGTAACTTTGACTGACCTAGCGCCACAGCCTTGCTATAGCCCAGGCCGTACAACTCGCCAGGTATTCCCTGACCTAGATAAGAAAAGGGGCTGACTATATTCTTAAGATCTCTTTACGAAATCCATTACTGTACAGACATACATTTCATGACAAACATCGTAAATGGATTATAGATAATAATAAACTTGAGATATGGTCATAAAATGAATTTTATTTTAATCAAATGATCATGGTTTTATTCATATAATGTAGTTTATAGTTGGCTCTGCCTAGCGCATTGACCCGATCTCCCCGCAGCCAGGATTTCCTAGGGGTTCCCCGGATTTGGGTAATTCTATTTGATGCGCGTAGGGGTTACGATCGCGTGTTTGTATTTAGTATGAGTGTTGTATTTGATAGGCTCGCGTCTTTGTATTTGGTGACGACCTACTAAAATTAAACAGTCGAATGACTTGAGACGGCTATTGGATTTTGGAATAAAAGGTGTACTGAAACAAGATAGTTAGCTCATAACTTCCTTCCTTTCAAATTCTTCTTCTTCTTTTCTTCCACCATTCTGTGTTGCTCTCTGTGGTAGGTGATACCAGGGCATTCTTGTCAGTTGTCATTTAATTAAGTCATTTAATCTGTTGTTCTTTTATGAATTGCACGACTGGTTTCACATCCAGTCTTCTGAGTTCTTCATTTCTAATTTTGTCTCGTATTGCACGCTGTACTCCTCACCCTTGGTGTTAACTAAGCTCTGCAAATACAAGTTCTGAAATATTATTTTCTTCCTCTATTCCTGCTTCTCTATTTATGTTGTCCATGTATATTATAAACAGCAGTTGGGAGAGCACACATCCCTGTCTAACTCCTGAGTTTACTGTGAATGTTTTTGTAGACCTTGATGAGATGTTTGCTGATTCCATATGTTCTTAGACAATCCCTTAGTTTGTTTCTATCGACTCTGTCGAAGGCGTTTTCCTGATCTATGAATGCCACACTACAGGTCTTGTTATGTTCTATTGCTCGTTCCGCCAGTTGTCTTAATGTGAATATTGCATCGGTACAGTTTCTATTTCGTCTGAAACCCATCTGTTCTTCTGAGAGTTGTTCTTCAATTGTTGGTCTTAGTCTTTTTTTCAATTATCTTAGCATACATTTTTCCTATGTGACTTAGTAGTGAGATTCCCTATAGTTATTACATTCCTTCTTGTTGCCTTTGTTTTTTCAAATTGGTGTGATTATTGCTGTTTGCCAATTTTCTGGTGTTTCTTGGTTCGCCTGAAATATTGTCTTTATATTAAACATATAGTCAATATATGTTGTATAAACTTCAATCTTTCGTGTTAGTGCTGCCATGGGGTTAAGGCATCTACAGCACTTTGTGTGCTTTTATCCATCAGTACATCCTACCTGTTTCTAATTTCAATATTGCTATCTTTAGCAAAGTAGTCTGCAAAATGATCAGCTGCTTGTTTTTCTGGGAGGGTCTGTGTGCCTTGAGGATCATTTAGGCTATGTGGGCAGGGATCTAACTACTGGCAGGTCTAATCAAGCCGAACAGATTGAAGATGAAAGACCAGACTAAGGGCGGGAACGGGTGAGGCTCCATAAGGTGACAGCGCAGAACCCACCGGCGAGTGGTAGTTGCTCTGGCTGCAAGCATCTCACTCTATGGGTTAATGGCAGCCCTCCTCTCTACTAAGACTTTCTGTGGCTAGACCGCAATCTTCTCTATAAACCCTACAAGCACTCCAGTCCAGACAATTGCCATATCTACAGATCCTACTGTCTAAACTGTGCAGTCTGCGCAAGGTCATGACAAATCGACTCCGCTGCCACATGTATACAAAATTCAAGATTGGCAATTCAACCATGTGTACAAGCACATCCGACTGCAGATCATATACTTCAAGACTGCCCCGAATATCTTCTTCTTCTTTGCGTTCGTTCTTTATGACCAATTTTAATCCCTCTTCGCAGCGCCGGATTAGCCTAGTAGCAGAAGTAGCAAATGCTACGGCCCCGCGCTTCTGGGGGCCCCACACCTATGTCACAGAGATGAAAAGAAAAAATAACCAAGATGTTATATAAAAAACACGCAAGCTGTCTGAATTTTTTAATGTAGTGTGTGATGGTGCTGAATCCAAAGAAATCGAAGCCGAAAATACAGAAGTCGCGTCTCACTGTGTAGTAGATGAATGCGATGCTATAGAAGAATCATCATTACAAATATTACCATTAAGATCAGCAACTCTTCACGATTTAGCCACATTTTCCACAAGACAAACTGAAGTCGAATGTACAGCAAGTCCTCCAAATTTAGCCAAATCTTCGAGCCAAAGAGAGGCAGAAAGCACTGCACATGCTTCCAATGTAGCAACATCTTCTACAAGGGCACGTGAAAGCAATGCGGCCTACATTTTCAAATATTGAGCCCAAAGCCGAAATCCTGACTGTCAAGAATATCAGCAACAAACTTCAAGACGACGCAAGCGTAATACTAAGTACGACAATTTCAGCGGCTCTACAAAAATTTGAAAGTCAGGTGTTTATTGTCATAATTGATAATGTACTCTCTGCCTTAGCTAAACGCATGGAAGCGCACCATAGAGTGACTGGTATATTTGGAATACTTCGGCAGTTAAAATCTCTTACAGCAGAAGAGATCTTGAAAAGAACTCCAAATATTGTCAGCTCTTATCAAGAGGATTTGGAAGAAAGCCTAGGCAATGAACTTGTGCAGTTCGTTGAAGTGCAATTTTATAAACTTATAATGAAAAATTCATTAGACTAGTGTTTTCCAACTGTAGAAATAGTCGACAATATCGTCTAAATAACCCCACCTTAATGAACATTTGTATTAGGGTGGAGACGTTTATTCGGGTTTACTCTATTGTTTACATGATGGCAATTAATCTCCGCTGTAGTTTTGTAATTCAGTCACCATTATAAATAACAAGTCTATGAAACCTCTTACCAACAGCAAAGATATTAAAGACAGATGGAAAGAATATTTTATGGAACTGTTAAACTGCGAAACACAAGGTACAGAAACATTTCAAATGAAACATGGAAAATATCAACAATTGAACATCTTAGAATACGAAGTTGAAATGGCACTAAATCAAAGCAAAAGAAGGAAGGCAGCAGGGATAGATGGTATAACAACAGAAATGTTACTTGCGTGTAAGACAACAGCAATAACATGGCTGACCAGAAATTTTAACATAGCCTGGGAGGCACAAGAGGCTCCAGATGACTGGCAGAGAGCTATTATAGTCCCAATATGGAAGAACAAAGGAGACAAAAAAGAGTGTGAAACATACAGGGGTATCTCTTTTGAGCCATATAGGAAAAATGTTTGCAAAAATATTGGAGCGAAGAGCAAGACATATATTAGAGCCCCAGTTAAGCAATAGCCAGTTTGGGTTTAGGAGGGTAAGAGCTGCACAGACGCAATATTTACACTAATCAGATCTGCGAACAAACAATTGAATACAATCAAAGTAAACAGCTTATATTTATAGACCAAGAAAAGGCATTTGATTGAGTAAACAGGTGCAAACTATGGAAGATCCTTTGAAGAATATGGCGTCCAGGGACAACTATTAGGTAATATCATAGCCTTATATCAAGATAGCCAGAGTACAGTAAGAACAACAGAAGGAATGATCGACTGGTTCTCCATTACATCAGGTGTTAGACAAGGTTGTGTCCTCTCAACACTACTCTTTATTGCATATATGGATAAAATAACTCAGAGTCAAATTCAGATAATGATGAAATAAATGAACTGCTGTTTGCAGATGAGCAGTGCCTGATACATCAAAATGAACAAGATCTACAACATCATATTGACACCTTGAACAAAAATTGTATAAAACATGACATGAAAATCAACAACACTAAAACAGAAATAATGAATATGGGAAGAAAACATAATAATCTAGACATCCATGTCAATGACTAAAATAAACCAAGTGAAAGAATTCAAATACTTAGGAAGCATATTCACAGAAGACGGAAAACTGGATAGAAAATAGAGCTAGATTACAAAAGCAAATGCTGTAACCTACCAGCTAGCCCCATTGTTAAGGCACCCAAAAATTTCACAGACAGCTAAGCAACAGATGATCAACAGCATTTTTATACCTTCTTTGTGTTACCAGAGCCAAACATGGACATTGAGCAAAGCGCAGTCACAAAAATAACTACATGTGAAATGCGTTGCCTGCGAAAAATTACCAACAACACAAGAAAAGACAGAATCACCAACATCAGCATAAGGAAGAAAGTTGGCACAAAACCATGCTTGAATTACATAGATAAACAAAGAATGAAGTGGTTTGACCACTTAATAAGAATGCATCCAAACTACACAGTATACAGTGTCTTCTACAACAGAACATCGGGAAAGAAGGCGATAGGAAGACCACGGAAAGATGGTTAGATGGCGTAGCAGAATCCTGTGAAAGAGCAAAGATAACAATCACACAAGCCACCAGAACAGCGCAAGACAAAACAGAAAACCACGACACTGGGCAACAACCCGGTAGCAGTGTGACGACAAAAGAAGAAGAAGATGTTAATTGGTGGTCAACATTGATGTTACAAAATACCAACTCAGTCAGGCAGACTTCATATAGCTTTATTTCATGACTGGACAAAACACGTCTGTCTAGTTGTAGTGTTTATATTGGTCTCCCCTTCGTCACTAACGTTGCTACGCAGTCCCTACACAATTCTACGTCAACTAGTTTCATTACGTAAATGTCTCGTTTAGTGTTGCCATTCTGCTTATAATGAGCAGATGCAGATTTGGTGCGCAAACACTATAGTCAACTAATTTCATATCTACCAACCTATCTATCTAAACTACCTGTCTGGCCTGCTAGCTATCACCTGGGGTTGAGGGACTGGCTGCATGCCTTCTACACATTAAATGTAATTCTCTTAGAGAAATTGATTTGTCTAGTATTATCTCTAAAGTTGCTCACATTAAATCGAGACTCCTTCTGACTATATGAGGTCGTTCGGATTAGGAACATACTCAAGCCATTAGGGACATATAAGCTTGTCGTGCACCATAACATTCTACTCGTATAGGTCACCGTGAAAAGTGTCGACCTTCGCCAATGTTTGGAGATGGACCACCTGTCAAACCATTACTCTGTCGGCCTTACTTTTCGGCCACTGTGAGTTTATTCCGGTATAGGAACATTCTCAGCCTTTTCGAGACGTGTATCGGCATTTGGCAATTTGCCCGAGAGACACTGGACTGGGGCTGCATACAAATAATCTAGAGGGTCGTTTCAGATGGCACTGTAAATGCAACTGACATTTTTGAACTCGCCACTATCACCTGACCAGTTCTTCCAGGGATGTTTGTTTATTGCAACAGTCCCTTGCCCAGTTGTCCCAGAGGGGCAGTTTCGTTAGCCCCAGAACGCCACGTTAGGAATTACGCTCGGCCAACCTTACCCAATAGATAGGTCCACGCTCTGCCTCCGATACAGGTTAACTGCAATCCCTCATGTCGCTACGATGCGTTAAAACGTTATCACAGCTGAGTCACTTGCTCACAGCTGGCAATTGTGGTACGACCGTTGACTCGTTATACATCGTTCTCTTTGATCCTTGCCGCACAGCTGGGAATTGTAGTTTCTGCAATTTACTCGTTATACATCGTTCTCATTGATCCTTGCCGCACAGCTGGGAATTGTAGTGCGGCAATTTACTCCGGGTGAGTTGGCATTCGGTCAGACTACTCTTGCGATACCATTTTTTACATTTCAGCAACTATTTTGGGCAACATTTCATCGGACTTCAGCCAGAGGAGGCGTGCATTTTGTTCAGGGTTTTGAAATTGCATTATTTATCCGTGCTTGCCTACTACCACTAAATCTAGCTCTCCTCGATTCCTACCCACCTAGCCAGACAGGGTCCACTGTCTGTTTCTATGGTCGCCACGTGGAGGTGGGGTAGGATCTTGAATAGTGCCAGCTCACTAAACCTGGCATGGCGTTGTCCATAAATTGCGCATTTGACCCCCTCCTTAAGTCTTACACTATGATTCTTTTATTTATGGGTTGTATCCTAGGAGTGTATTAGATGTTTGTTTTTGTAGATATATAGCCACTCCATTTCTTCCTTTTTACTTCCTCCAGAGCAGATAAGCATTCCATTTTGTGTATTAAAATGACATTATTGTGTTACTTGTACGTTTGAATAGCTAGTAGACGATATGAGCATAGAGGAACATTGGCAGCAGATAAAAGATACATGGAAGGGTACATGCTCAGATGTTTGGGAGATAAGCAGTGTAAAAACAAAGGTGGGGGGCGTTGACAAACTGTTATAATGTGGAGGGACGTTACAAAGTTTATGTTGTGCAAAGTGGGGCCGAAAAAGTTTGGGAATCTATGGTATAGATGGACTGAGATAGTAAGATAAGAATACAAATGAGGAACTCAGAGAAAGAACTAAGCAGATACCAGTGGAGAAAGAGCTAAGGAAGAGACGCTGGATACCGGCCTCAAGAATTGCAAGACATGCAATGTTTTGGAACCCGCCAGGAAGAGGAGAAGGGGAAAGGGCCCAGACATACCTGGAGAAGAGAGTTGGAGATTGATATGAATAGGATAGGTAAACCATGGAAAGAAGTAGAAGGGATGGCAGGAGAGAGGAACATCTGGAAGAAGTTCACCGAGTGTAGAATGCCTTGCTGCTGTAGAAAGCAAACGCTGCTCTGCTTATCATGTACTAATGCTGAGAGTTCAAGGAAATTCATGATTGTAATGATCACACAACAACCAGGCGAACTGTTACAGAGACCAGGCACCGGACAAAAACTATAACACACCGGCCCAATTTACGTTCCCGCCAAAAATTAACTGACCAATACATACCCGTTTCCACGAAATTGTTGCGAAGCCAAAAATTAACTGACCAACCGTCCCTCAACCACCCTTCCCTAGAATCCTTACCTGCGGAATTGTTTGCGGGCACAAACCACCCTTTCCCCAGAATGAGCAAGTCCGCGACATTTGCTGCGAGTTTGCTGCGGGGAGATAAAATGGAAGTACATCAATTCTATCTCCCCAGCTACCTCAACCAGATTCTAGGGTTCCCCGGTTTGGGTAATTCTATTTGATGCGCGTAGGGTTACGATCAGTGTTTGTATTTAGTATGAGTGTTGTATTTGATAGGCTCGCGTCTTTGTATTTGGTGACGACCTGCTAAAACTAAACGGTCGAATGACTTGAGACGGCTATTGGATTTTGGATTAAAAGGTGTACTGAAACAAGATAGTTAGCTCATGACTTCCTTCCTTTCAAATTCTTCTTCTTCTTTTCTTCCACCATTTACTTCTTTATAGACTTATTATACTTTTCTGTGTTGCTCTCTGTGGTAGGTGATACCAGGGCATTCTTGTCAGTTGTCATTTAATTCATTTAATCTGTTGTTCTTTTATGAATTGCACGACTGGTTTCCAGAACAAAGACAGCGAGGAAAGGAGGAACAATTATATTACAGAAACAAAAAACAGGCAATTAATTGCCACAGAAATACACATCCTATCATTATATGATACTACCATACAACTTAACAGTGATAACAACACAATTCCAGAACAAAGACAGCGAGGAAAGGAGGAACAATTATATTATAGAAACAAAAAACAGGCAATTAATTGCCACAGAAATACTGCCACAACATTTAAAAGCTTGTGATTGTTGAGTTTGGGATTGTAAAAGCTTGTGATTGTTGAGTTTGGGATTGTTACCCATTGTTACCCATATCAAGACGCCAGAACTTAATTTTTTTTTAAAAGGCGAAAACGAAAGGAAGCGGTAATTATGTGGCTTGTTTTTCAACATGAAACCCCTAAAAACGCAAATGGAATAAACCGCACGGACCTTTGGAAATCACCGGACAATCCCCGACACGCCTACAGGATACCCGGGGTTTACCCGGAAGTCGTTGTTCAGGTCTTTTTTCGGCCGGCTAATGACAAAGTACCCGCGCGGTACGCGCTGCTCTACTTATCATGTACTAATGCTGAGAGTTCAAGGAAATTCATGATTGTAATGATCACACAACACAACGTGGCGGCGAACTGTTAACAGAACCAGGCACCGGACAAAAACTATAACACACCGGCCCATCTTACGTTCCCGCCAAAAATTAACTGACCAATACACACCCGTTCCCGCGAAATTGTTGCGAAGCCAAAAATTAACTGACCAACCACCCCCTCAACCACCCCTTCCCTAGAATCCTTACCTGCGGAATTGTTTGGCGGCACAAACCACCAAGCAAGTCCAGACATTTGCTGTGAGGTTATTGCGGGGGAGATAAAATGGAAGTACCAATAATGCACTGGTAATTAGGTTATTTTTAAAACTTATTTATTGGGCTGAATATTCTGTATTTGAATAACCTTGTTTTTGTTGTACAAAAAAGAAGAATTAGTCAAAGCAAAACCAGAATTCATTAAAAGTTTGTGAAGTTCTTTTAAAAAGAAATTAGAGCCAGCTAGCATATATTTCTAGGACAGGAAGAGGTGAAATGATTATTTACCTGTCCTTACGGTCTAGTTGTCATCAATTAATGAATAGAAAAAAAGTAGGTCATATTTGCGTATCACTTACATCCCTGTTTCCCAACGTGGGACAGCCTTCACAGGGCATTTTCATCGTTTAGGGGGGCTATGGACTCGTTCGGAGTTTAATTATAGTCCGTTTACAAATGTTTGCCATCAGTCAAGTTCAATTTACTCAAAAAGTATATGTTGTATTGATTTGAAATTTTGCATGCAGTCTTATATTTACGATGACCAAAGGAATATGTCGTTGACAGATCGAAATGCAGCTCAGATTTTGCATATCGGCGAATTTCTTTGATGTTTTGCGAAAACTTTAGCAAAGCTATGCAAAAGAACTAATTTTACAGTGATACACTTCATAGGTTAAGGATGTCATCAAGCGGATCCCTATTCACTTAGGGATGGGTGCCATGTATATAATTAACATAGACATATAATTAGCATAGACATATGGAAGAATTCTAAAATAGAAAATGACTGGAGTATGACAATAATATATTTCTAACCTTATTCTGTGTCGGACGAGTCCAGTAGATTGATGACTGTTCTAGGTTGAATTAAATGCAAACAATCCTTTCTCCGATATTCATCTTCTTCTTTCAAGACATGGTCCTCACATTTTATCCAAGGCTTTATCAACATTTGATAGCGCAGAGTGGGTTAGTATCTTGACGTCAGACAATTTGAATGTAGTATTTTCAGCTACCACTTGTCCTTTAATTTTAGCCCACACAAGTTCTATTGGGTTTAAATGTGAATGGTACGGTGGAAGTCTCAAACACCTATGACCAACTCTATCAACTTGTCAATTTGAAATTTCTTTGACTTTTGTGTCTGCTTTACAAGGGACAACAATTCTGGTTTGAAGTAAGTTTCATTGAACGGAATATTTTCTGATGAGCCACATCTTTATTGCGTCTTTTGTGCTCGATGTCGTAGGTATTTTGTCTTCTTGTGATATAACATTGTGATATGATGCATTGTCCATTATGAGACAAGATGGTCTATCTAAAGATGGAAGAACTGTTTTCTCGAGCCAATTTCTAAATATTTGGCCATTCATCTCTGCGTGATAATCCTTATTGTCTGTAGACTTTGAAACGAAAACGAGTTCAGCATTCTGCAATAACCCATTTTGTCTACTACCACCGTGGGCTATGACTAAACGTTGTCCTTTACTACTTGGTACATATTGCTTTATCCTTCCATCTACTGACTGCCATTCCTTTGTATTGGCGTGATGTGCATTGATCCATGTTTCATCCAATTACACAATATCATAACTTTCTCTGCGCCTTTCTCTTACTTCACGTAGGTACTTGCTTCTCATGACTACTAAATGCGGCTGCTCGCAAATAATATTTCTTCCGCTCGTATACTTTCTAAAGGTGAAGCCTAATGTCATATAACTTTCCAAAACGTACATTTAGATAACTCAATGTCATTGTTCTTCCTTAAACAAGTCTGCAGCTTTCTTACAGTCACTGTTTCTTTGCAATCCAACATTTTCACAATTGCTCGTCGTATAACCTCCTTGTCAAAGCTATCTACAACTGACTTTCTACCGGCTATTTGCTTATTGTTTGGAGGGTTTATTCTTGATTCATGCATCCATCGATGAAATGACCGTTTACACAAACCCAAAGCATGCACTGTTCTTTTTCGGGGTGTAAAATAGATTGATAAAGTCTTCCACGATCAGCTTCTCGACTAAAATATAAGTACAGCTTCATTGCAATGCTTTGAAGTGTTCAGAATTTCACTTTCAATCCCATTCTGTAATATAGCAAGAATCATCCAACGTTTCTGGTAAATGGTTTCTGGTAAACTCACCCACTGCCTGTATTGGTATAGACTTTACCTCTGAGCATATCCGTTCAAGTGTGACACCAGCTTCTAAACGGCAAAAAAATCGTGCACTGAGAAAATATGTTGTTGACCACAGAAGTTTGGGTGTGAAGCTGTAAAATCTTTAAAAATGTGTCCTTTTACACTGACAAGAGTTTTATATACCCATATAAACAAACATGGAAATAAGCTGTACAATCTACAGGAAAAAAAATTGTTGTTTGGTCATTCATATTTCAAGTTTGTATGCAAAATTTCATCATCGTAGTTGAAATGGTTGCAGAGTTATAGATTTTTAAACAGGGGCAAACATTTGTAAACGCACTATAATGTTCATGATGTTGCAAAACCGATATATTGACTTTTGAATGTCTGTTTACAAAAACCATTGTTGCTTCACAATCACTTTACTCAAGTTTAAACAAATCCTCAAATAAGCGGAAAGTACTTACATCTATGTACATCTTTATCTCATTTTAACAAAGCTTTGAAAGCGGGAAAGCATGTGTTATTGTGTTAAAAATGAGTCATATTTTAAAAAAAACTGTAATGTGTCCGTCATTTGATAATCTTGTCATGAAGGTCAAAATGAGTTTATATAGTGCAATCTTGAGTATGTAATAGTATTGGACATAGCTACGCATATCATATTTCCGTCACAGAAAGCAGGTCCGAAGTTTGATTTGGCTTGGAATGTTAGGTACGATGGGAAAAGGAACCAAGAAACATCGAAGTGGTTTGACTCAAATACTAGTTATGGGCCATTAGTTTGATTACCAGAGTAATGGATACTCACTGTGCAGCTGGATTATACAGGTGTCCTTAGAATACTATTTTGTAGTTGTATAGTTAACGAAGGAGCATTTATATATATGGATTACAGTAGAATGTCTTGAGATCTTGTTTTCCATGTTTAGCGGCAGATTAAGAAGACATGATTGGGACATACATTTTTAGACAATGACAGAAGAATGTCGTTAGTCGAAGTAAAATGAGTCTTTTCCAAGAGAGTAACAGATGTGGGAAACCACAAAAAAACGTTAGTATAAATATTGTTAATGATTTGGGTTTTTTTCAAAATAGTTATGCTACAATAATCGAATTTTCTCAAACGTATATCACCTGATGTGAAATTATTTTTAAATTAATGTATTCCACATTAATGTCTTTTCTGCCAACAATGCTTGACCAACGAATCAATGAAACGAGGTCGTCTTGAGGCGAATTTGAAGGCGAAACACAGTGCTCATATTAATTCAGATTTGAATTACTTTTAAACTTTAAAGGACAATTTTGAAAAAAGAGCAACATTAAAGTCTCTGTTTAATGCTCATACTACAACTGTCAATCATACTCTTGAGGCTAGTTATCAAATTATCTTACTCATTGCTGAATGTGGGATGATCATACTATAGGAGAGAATTTAATCAAACCATCAATTTCAGCATTTCTTAAAACGGTTCTGAAAAAAAGATGACAAAGAGGTGAAAGCTATGCCACCCAGTAACAATACTGTTAGCAATAGAATAGACGAAATGAGGGAAGATATTGAAATACAACCTGTTGAAAAGCTGAAAACAAGAAAATTCTCAGTACAAATGGATGAATCAACGTTGAGAGACAGTGTTGATAAGTAGTATTGATAACTTACATAAGTTATATTGATAATGGGGATTTTGCTTCAATTATAAAGTGTATCAATGCTACTAAAGCTAATGCCAAAAGTGAGCGTCTCTTCAAGCTATTTTGTGAAAATGCAAACCATGTGAGACTTTTACTTCACACTGAAGTAAGATGGCTCTCGAAAAGGAACTGCGTGACAAGATTTATGGAACTATTTGATACTCTTAGTGACTTTTTAAGCGACAAACCTGAAATGAAGTATCTGTTAACCGTCAATGGTAAAGCATTTGTGAGTTATCTAGCCGATGTCTTTGAAAAACTAAATATATTAAATAACTAACTTCAATGAACAAATAAAACTCTTGCTGATGAAAAAGCAAAGATATTTGGTTTCATTACCTTTATTGAATTATGTCAGAAATATATTTGCAACAAACATTTTGAAGAGTTTCATTGGCTCCAGAAATGTGAAGTGACTGATACCGCTATACTTAGTTTGTTCCTTTCGTGCCAAAGGCGCACATAGGGCAGAGGTTTTAGATCTCCATGTGATACGGTTCTTTGCTAACAGTTGGAGATCTTGTATGGTTTACATCCCAATAGTTTACTTTCTTGTTGGATGGTTCTTCGAAGAGTGGTCTTTGGTCTTCCACGTTTTCTTTTCCCAACTGGTGACCACATAAGGACTTGTCGATTTAGTCTCTTTTCGTCTGATCTAAGAACATGACCTAAATATTTCCATCTTCGTTTCCTTATAATATTTGATACGGGTTGTTGGTGTGTTCTATCTCTCACTGTGTTGTTAGAAACGAAATCACTCCATTTTACTTTTAATAATTTTCGGAGACATTTATTCTCAAAGCTGTCCAGTTTCTTATCAATTTTCTTTGTTGATTTCCAACTTTCATAACCGTAGGTCAGTACAGGAATCACACATGACCTAAATAATTTAACTTTTGTGCATATACTAAGGTCTTGAGATTGCCAGATATTCGTTAATTTAGTGAAGGCACTAGCTGCTATAGCAATACGAGAGTTTATTTCTTTCATCGTGTCTCCGTTGTTTGACACTTTACTACCCAAATATGTAAAATGTTCAACTTTCTCCAATGTTTGGCCATTTATTACGATGTTGTCTGTCGAGTTTGTGAGGTCCATAATTTTGGTCTTGGCAGAATTAATCTGGAGACCAACCTGTTCTGCAAGTGTGCAAAGATTGCTCGTTAGTTTGTGAGCTGCTTGTGTGGTTGAATTCAATATGGCCACGTCATCGGCAAAGTCAAGATCAAATAGTCTGCTGTTATTAAGCCATTTGATGCCTAGTTGATCATCTTGGGTGCATTTGCTCATGATCCAGTCTATAGCTATCCCAAAAAGCATAGGTGACATAACGCCGCCCTGCTTCACACCCGAATTGACTGTAAACCAGTCTGAGTTTCCTGCATCTGTTCTTACATAGCAGGATGCTTCAGAATAGAAGGCTTTTATAATGTTGATGTATTTTTCCTGGAAGCCGTAGGTCTTAAGAATCTCCCAGAGAGTAGAACGATGAAGACTATCAAACGCTTTCTGAAAGTCTATAAAATTTATCACTAGTGGTGACTGGAATTCAATTGATTCTTCTATAATGGATCTCAGCGTGAAGATCGGTACAAGAACGATGTGGACGAAATCCATCTTGTTCTTCTCTTAGCCTTGCGTCGACGGTTTTTTTCAGCCTCTCTATCAAAATACTGCAGAATAGCTTGCCAGGTGTTGATAGCAGAGTTATTCCGCGCCAGTTGTTGCAATTTGACAAATCGTCTTTTTTGGGAGCTTGAATATCATTCCGTCTTTCCAATCTTTTGGAGGGGTCTCATTCTGCCAAATATCGTTCATTAAGGTACGTAGGAATCCCATTGATTCCTCGTCAGTTGCTTTTAGCATATCTCCTGAAATATCGTCGCTACCGCTGGCTTTGTTGTTTTTTCAGTTTCCTGATGGCTTGTTTAATTTCTTCCATTGAGAAGTCGTCAATGGGTGCATTTAATGATGGCATTTTATTTCTACCGCTATACTGATACTTGTTATTGCCGATCATTTGAAAATTCTATCGGCTGATTTAAAGAAAGATTTTTATTTGAAACAAATTGATTGCAGTCAATGTTAGTGATTTGTCTGATATTTCAAATATGCAGTATCAAGGAGAACTCGCAGAAATGATGAGTCAGTTAAAACTTCATTTAATATAAAAGGGGCGACGGCATGGCTTTGTGAGGAAACAGAAATCAAATATACAAATTCAAGCAAATATGCAAGAAAACTATTATTACCGTTTCCATCTTCATATTTAGCTGAATGTGAATTTAGTGTCATAACTGATTTGCTGCTTTAAAAAAAAAAGAAAGAAATCGGCTGGATGTATGACACAACGAGGAGACTTGAGGCTGAAGCTAACTAAAGTAGAACCTAACATAAAATCTCTTTGCAGCATGCATCAATCGCAAGGATCTCACTAAGTGTAAGTAATAAATAATTACTAATAATTAAAATAATATAGAAAAGTATATCATTAAAATGATACCGTACTTGAATTTCTGTTCACCATTATATGTTTTGAAAATTTACTTACTGTGTTTCCTCAACAATTTCCAAGTGATTTCTTCCTAAAACCTATCATTTAAGTTTCTTCAGTGAACAATTCAATTTTGGAAAAAAATGTTGTGTATATGTTTACATAGGAAAGAGGGGGTGGGGCGTACGAATTTTGAAAGGGCATGGCACAAAAAAGGTTGGGAAACACTGTTCTATATGGTCAACTTGCAATTGGTACTAGACAGCATGGGCGCCCATTATTCTGCTTCATTGACACATGCAAACGTGTTCTAACTTCATGTTGTGTAGACAAAGAACATTGGGAGCGGCTGGCCAAAGACAGGCAAGCATGGCGAGCGGCAGTGAGGAGTGACTCAAAAGACAAGAAGAAAACACCATCACATATGGAGGCAAAATGGAGCGCAGGAAGGGGGGATAGAGCGAGCATCCTACGTTTTAGCCCGTCTCCAGTTTCACCTTCAGCAACTGTGACAAGGGTTGCAACTCCAGAATATGACATTACAGCCACTCGAAACGTTGTGATTCTTCTTCTTCTTCTTTGCGTTCGTTCTTACGACCAATTTTAATCACTTTTTGTGATATGTTTGATCTTTGCCAAGAACGTGTATACGTTGAACATTGTTTAGAAGCCCTAAACGCATAGACTTCTATACGTTTAGGACACATGCATCCGATTTCAGCCAAACCTCCTTAGTCGCCTCTTACGACATGCATTGCAGGTAACAGCGGTTCTATTCTTTACACCCCAAATTTGGGCCCCGGTAACCACTCGGGCGACGTTGTGATTCATTTCAGAACAATCTACGTGACGTAAATCCTATTGTCTCATGAGACAAAGAGGCCAATGATAAACGATACCTGGCACTGTTACACATGAAAAAACCCACCAATCCGCTATAAAGTTTTATCGATTAATTGCAATAAACGTTTGCAACAGTGCAATAAGATTTCCACACACAAAAAATAATTATAGTCTGTCCATTAATTCGTGAGCACGTTTGAAATTGATTTTCTCGAAAACTACCTGTTGGATCTCAGTGATTTTTGCAAGCAGCCTTAGAATATCCATGACGCTAGAGAAATATTTTTTTCCAAGAAAATTTGATGTAGTTTGAAATATTTCTTCTTCAGGTTATATTAAAATCAACCTCACCGGATTGTACACAATAGTAACAGATCTACGGTACACAGACGCGTTGTTCTAAAAATACATTATGGTAACATAGAAATATCGTGAGTATACAACAATTTCACGAAATCCCATCACCTAACCCAGTCGACTTTGAAAGCGGAAAGCATATGACGTTATAATTGGGATAGAGTTGTTTGTTTAGGCGTATCTCGCTATTTGTATGAAGCTATTGTATCATTTGTTGGCTTATCAAAACTGACATTGATATCACATTCATAATGAGTCTGACGTGCACATTTAAAACAATGCAGAAGGTTACAGTTTTACTATACCAACACTTCCGTAGGGAATCTAAGAGAGGTCATCTATATTGCGATATTCATAACCCTGAGAAACGAGCGCAACTGGCGCTTGGTCTGAATAGAGAATCCTTTTCCCGATGGATTAAACAGGACACAAAGTGCACTAATGTCAAGCAAGGACGGAAAAGAACAATTGACGACTTTGACATAGATGTCATAAGACGGGAGCTCTTGAAAATGTTTGCGACAAATCAACTTGTTACTCTCAGGAAACTGAAATTAAAACTGCAATCAGATTGCAGCATAGACATTTCTAAAAGTACTCTATGAAAAATTGTAAGAGCCGCCGGCTTCACCTTCAGAAAAACTATAGGCGGCAGGAATATTATTTGTGAAAAGCCACATTTAATTGCTGCCCGAAGTAAATACCTGAGGCAGATCCGTGAGGGAGGCAAGGCTATGATATTGTATATTTGGACGAATCCTTGGTCAATGCTCACCACACCAATGCTAAAGAATGACAATCAGTAGACGGTGAACAGAAAAGAAAATACCAAGCAGCAAAGGCCAGCGTATTATACTAACACATGCAGGAAGCAGTGAAGAAGGTCTTGTCCATGACGCTGGACTTATTTTCCAATCAAAAGTACCGACGGTAGGGACTACCACACAGAAATGAATGGACATATTTTCAGGCACTGGATGGAGAAATATCTACTTCCAATTCTAAACAGACCATCATGCTTGGTAATGGATAATGCATCCTATCACAACGCAGTATCAGCGGAAGACAAAGTACCAACTGCATCAAATACAAAAGATCAAATTAGGACTTGGCTTGCTAAGGAAAATGTCAGCTTCGATGATACATATTTGAAACCCGAGTTGTTGCACCTGGTGAGGATGACAAATAAGACAAAGGTGTTTCATATTGACAAAATCATTGCGGAATACGGCCACACGTCTTTGCGACTACCTCCATATCATGCTCAATCCGATAGAGCTTGTCTGGGCTAAAGTAAAGGGCAAGTTGCCGAACAGAACAGGACGTTTAAAATGGGTGATGTTGAAGTTCTGACACGTGAGTCCTTCTCAATGATAGACATGCAGTTCTGGAAGAAGTGTGTTGAACATGTGCTCCGAGAGGAAGACGAGTACTGGCACCGAGATGGATTACAATTTGTCCAGCCAGTAACAATTATCGACCTCATGGAATCGTCAGATTCGGGATGATACAAATCATATTTTTATTACAGACTGAGAAATAGCAACGTATACATTTCCATATCCAAAAGCGTCTACCATCATACAATTTGTGGTGAAGTTAAGACACCCTGGGGTCTAATGGTGACCGAAGGGAGGACTAACTGTTGCATATTGTATCCAAGTTCACGATTGCACATAAAGGGTAACACACTTAATTACTTGACCTATCAAGTTAATATGGAGATACACCTATGAATAGAATTGACATGGACAAATTCTGGGATTACTGTAAAATCTAAAATTTGAGCCCCCGTATTGGTACTTTGTCATTAGCCGGCCGCAAAAAGACCTGAACAACGAGTTCCGGTAAACCCGGTATCCTGTAGGCGTGTCGGGGATTGTCCAGTGATTTCCAAAGGTCGAACAGTCTGCGCGGTTTATTCCATTTGCGTTTTTAGGGTTTCATGTTGAAAACCTTCGTTTTCGGCTTTAAAAAAAATTAAGTAGTAACAAACAATCGCAAGATTTTATATTTTGTGGCAGGGTTAGGCAATTTCTGTGGTTTTTTTTCCTATAATATAATTGTTCCTCCTTTACTCGCTGTATTTGTGTTGTTATCACTGTATATGTATCCACATACTAATGCTTGACCTACCTGGGTCCCAAAGTGGACTGTCCACGACTATTTACAACATATCTAAAAATAGATGACACTTTCCGACAATTTCTAAAATAGGTCTTCCTGTCAGTTGTAGGCCGGCTAATGATAAAGTACCCCGTATTTGCAATTGTCATAAAAGATCAAAGGAATTCGCTGATGTGCAAAATCCGTAGCATCTATGGACTACTGGTTAGCTTTATTTTAGCGTCATGGATATTCTAAGGCTGCATGCAAAAATCACTGAGATCCAACAGGTAGTTTTCGAGAAAATCAATTTCAAACGTGCTCACGAATTAATGGACAGACTATAATAATAACCGCACCACTGAATGCAAGTATAGAAGTGGCCCCCGGCAACATATTATCGGACGCCAGGGTACAGCCACAGCCAGGCTATAACCCAGACTATAGTAGTTTATAGTTGGCTCTGGTACAGCTAACGTGCGCGTGTTGGGGAAGTGCAATAATATATCGTCAGAACTGGTCGAAATGTCACACTACTTAACGACTAAGCCGTTCGACATGTTTACTTTACAAGACGTGAAATAAAGCTGAATAGTAGGACTGGAAAGTAGGGTAGGCTGACCATGATAAGTACAAGCTATATAGACATAGTTGGGGATAACATTGGTTTTTTTCCGACCCAGAGGACTGAGCTTTCAGCCCTTCGGCTCGGTGCCATGGACAGAATTAACCCTTCGGTTCGGTGCGACGAACACCGTAAATCTGGGGAACCTGTGGCTTTTCTGCCAGCAGGCGGAATTGAACCCGCACTCATAGAGGGCTAGTCACCCATAGTCCAACGCGCTACGAACACGCTGGGCAGGCGGGCGGGGATAACATTTCAGACAGATCTGAATGAAGAAGCAGATAGAGAACAATTTCGCTGAGCAAGGTGTACTAAACTTGTTTGTTATAAAAGTGTCATATTGTTAGTGGAACTTACTGTGTAATAAATACATTCATTAGCAAATTACTGAATATTACTAAAACTATATTAATAATTGTCAATAAAACAGTAGTTGTTGTTTATTATAAATAAAATTGTCGTTCATCGCGCGCATGATATGATAGAGCTCTGCCACCATATCAGACGGCCAGCCGATGGATAGAGCGTATACTTTGAACGCCCTCATATAGAGCGTGGCCGCAAAGAAGATTTTCGTTTAAAATTTAAACCAATCGACGTCAACTACTAGATTGCTGGAGCTGGGTTTGAAGATTGGAGTAGCAAGAAAAGAACAGCATAACAGGTATATGATTAGACTCATCAATCAACATCGAACTGGTACGGTCAGTCGCTGACGCTGTTGGAGATATTGCAAAGGAGATCGAATCACCTATGGAATGTCCAGAGTGCAAGGAAGAAATTCTAAACTGAAACTGAACTAAAATGATATGATGACAAACACAAACAGCATCTACTAATTTTCTGTTGCAAATCTAGTGTGGGAACTTCATAACTTGCAAGTATTTGAGTTTACTCAAGTAGGCCTACTGTTCAATGTGTCCCGAATTTGCAAGAGTACTGATCAGAACTGCACTGTTGCAAACTTTAGGTTTATATAAATACTCATTCATTTGAACTAAAAATACTTCTTATGTCAACTTTTTTTTTTTTTATTTCCCGAAAGGGTTAATTCTTATTTGTTGACCTTCACGCTCTGATAACCATCAGGGAAAAAAGACGCGTTCGTAGTTTGAAAGAACGTGTTTCGGCTTACACTGACCCGGCGCAACGGCCCGTGAACAATGTTGTTTTCGTACAAGATTTTATAGCGTTACTCATAAATGACTCAGCAGTATTACTTTAAGTGTAACTAAGGGTTCTGCTAATAACGCACCATTCCGATTGACAAGATAGCTAAGTGTACGACTGGCTTGCAGGGCAAACGACTAACACTTGCTGTGCAGTATATTTCACTTAATGACTACTACGTTGGCAAGATTACATATTTAAAAGTAAATATATTAAAAGTAAGTAATATATGCATATTTTCACAATATTATATTGTAATGCAGAAGTAATATTCTATATTACTATATTATTATATCTATAAATTATCTCTATATATATCTTTGATAACTAAAAACAGTGATTACGTTGTTCCTAGAGAAGCTATATTTTTAGTACATTCCTGGGGTATTCCAGTGTGTGTCCGGTGATTCTCAAACGTCAAAATTTCCATATTTACATAATAATTATAGAAAATGTGTATATTTGTATAAAGTAGTGTTCATTCAAATATATTGTTCATGCCAATGTCTCGAGTCTCGCTGGTGACGGATAGGTCACACATTGAGAAGGTAGACCGCCCGAGTTGTTACCGGGGCCCATATTTGGGATGTAAAGAATAGAGCTACTGTTACCGGCCACGTGTGTTGTAAGAGGCAACTAAGGAGGTTTGGCTGAAATCGGATGCGTGTGTCCTAAACATGTAGAAGTCTATGTGTTTAGGGGCCTACAAACCAATATGCAACGTATACACGTTCTTGGCAAAGATCAAACATATCAAAAGTGACTAAAATTGGTCGTAAAGAACGAACGCAAAGAAGAAAAGGCAGACTGGAAGCATTGCAAGACGGGAACTTTTTCGAACCCGCAGGAAAAGAGGAATAAAGGAAGGCCTAGAAATACCTGGAAAAGAGAGCTGGAGAGTGATACTAAAAGGAGCTAGGAAAGAATGGATACTAAAGAGAGCTGGAAGTGATACTAAAGAAGCTGGAGAGTGATACTAAAAGAGAGCTGGAGAGTGATACTAAAAGACAGCTGGAGAGTGATACTAAAAGAGCTGAGAGTGTACTAAAGAGAGCTGGAGAGTGATACTAAAAGAGAGCTGGAGAGTGATACTAAAAGAGAGCTGGAGAGTGATACTAAAAGAGAGCTGGAGAGTGATACTAAAAGAGAGCTGAGAGTGATACTAAAGAGAGCTGGAGAGTGATACTAAAAGAGAGCTGGAGAGTGATACTAAAAGAGAGCTGGAGAGTGATACTAAAAGGATAGGAAAGACATGGACAGAATTGGAAGGGATAGCAAGAAATCGGAAGGGCTGGAAAGAGTTTTCTGAAGACCTGTGCTCCATTGGGGATTGAAAGGTGAAGAAGAAAAGGCAAACATAAAATATTGTCACAGCAGGCAAACTTGATCGTGAAAGATAATAACAAAGGTTACAACTCCTATGCGTATTGATTAGTGCAATTTGTCTGATAAACTTTTTGTTTTAATCACTAGTATGTCCATTCATCGTATTCCATCCAAGATGCGTCAAATACTTGTGAAAAAACTGTCATCAGATTTTCGTGAAGCAACTGAAATAGTGGAAGTTGCAGTACCAAAACCAGGTCCAAAGGAAGTTGTTATTAAAAACAGGTAAGGAAATAAGAAGTCTTTGAGAAAATAAACTTTTTCCATACTAGATGTTGCAGGGTGCGCAAAGGTTGTCAATGAAAATAACCCAACTGCTGCACACCGCGCCAAGTATTGTTTCATGTAAAATTAGTGCTAAATTAACATCAAGCATGATATTAATTTTAGACAGTATTTATGTAGGATTTCAACAGTTCATATAGACATTGTGTATATACTTTAGAGCATATTGATCTCCCTTTCTTTTACACCTTCTCTTCTTAGACCTTCATTTTTCACCTATACTCTTTCTATAAGTGTTTGTACTTGAGAGATAGGCACAATGAAATAAAGTTACAAGGCAGTACCAGGATCAATTGGCTGGCACCAGCCAATACACTACTCTAATGTGGTGACCCTGGAAACAGATTGCTGCACAGTATTCTGGCAAAGTGATTAGGGATCAACGTGGAGTTGCAATAAGATTAGAGAGTAGTGTAACTTAGCTATCTCCTCCATGAGACAATTACCGTGTGCTGGTTGGGAGAGCTTGCATGCCAGAGTGACTTGAAGAGCTATGCTGGTAGGAACATAGTTCCTAACAGTGTTGCCCAAGGTCAGACAAAATGTCAGGTTGGAGGCTGTGTGATAGGCATCCATCCACATAAAAAAGCAAAGCAGTTTCAGAAAGTAAAAACAAGTTATTCAATACAAATAAATTGAGTCTCTGATGAACTAGGGCTCAGCTCCAGGGACAGATAAATGGCAGCAAAAACTCACAAGGAAGCTTTTTTGGCTGCAAACAACTATATTAGAGGCTCCTAAGTTGATTTGCGGGCATTGGCTAGGACAGCTCTCAGATGGACAGCGGATGGGAAGAGAAGACCTGGATGTCCAAAGGAAACATGGAGACGAACGGTGGAGAGAGAGTTGAAGGAGTGTGGCCTGACATGGGAGACGGTTGGTAGAAAGGCAGCAGAACGGCAACAGTGGAAGTCTCTTGTGGAAGCCTTATGTGTCAATCGAGACATGAAGAGGATATAGATAGAATTTGATTTTGCAGAATAAACAGATTCTTATAGGAGTTGGAATGTGAGGACACTACGAGAGATAAGGTGATGTGCACAAGTACGGAAAAGATGCTTCAGCACAAATTGACAGTAGAAGAGAAACACTGCTTTACTTAGGCACAGAAAATTAAGGTGCAACCCTGTTTTCCCAGGAAGCAACAAAGTCTGATGGGATGTTAACCATATTATCAGATCCAGGTTCAAGAAGGCATACATGATAATGTGTTATGACCCAACAAACAGCGCAGAGAATGAGGAGAAAGACCATTTTTGCTCATAGCTGTAGGCAACTGTTAACTAAGCATGACATGTTGCTTCTTTTTGGAGATATGAACGATAAAGTGGGCAACAATAACACTGACAGGGAAAGAGAGATGGGAACTAATGGTTTGTGAGCATAAATAGGTGAGCTATATCAGATTTTGTGCTCCAACAAGCTTGTTAAAACTGCTAAAGAATGATTTTTCAAAAGGTGACAAGAGAGATGGATCATGCTGCTTTCCATTCCCAGCAAAGTTCTAACTAGAATCATCTTGGACAGGATGAAAGAGGCAATTGACCAGAGGCGTAAAGATAAACAGACTGGATTCAGGAAAGATAGATCTTGCAATGACCAGATAACCACCCCGAGAAGCATCGCAGAGCAAATGATGGAGTGACAGACTCCATATTATGTATTTTGAGAATTTCAAAGAGTTATTTGATAGCATAGATAGGCAATCAATATGGAAATTCCTAAAACACTATAGGTTACCAGAGAAGACTAAACATCATCCAGCAACTTAAAAAGTTGTATTTTTGCCACATTATCCCAGATGAAAGGCTGTCGGAAGAGTTCCAGATGACTACTGATGTTAGACTAGAATGTTTGCTGTCCTTTCTCCTCTTCTTGGTACAGCTTGATGGGCTACATGCACAGCATGTGCCAGGTCAGGAAAGGCTATTCAGTGATTCAGTGGACACTAATGACAAAATTTAAGGACCTGGACTTTGCAGAGAACTTGCCATGCTCCCACACAGACTACAAGGCCTGCAGGAAAATGTAGATACTCTGGCAGAAATGGTGTAATGTGTTGGTCTTGAAGTCAGCCAAGAGAAGACAAAAGTTCTGAAAAACAACATACAGGAAATCCAAGTACTGATTAAAGAAAGAGCTATAGAAGATGGTGGTGAGTTTGTCATGCCCTACATTTTTCATCCCCTGTGCTATGTATATAATAAGTGTAATCCAAAAGCCCACCTGGTTCAAGAACATGATTAGCTCTCAACTGATATAACAGAAATGATTATAAAAAAAAAAATCTATTTAAGCATATTTATTAATAAAATCATACATGTATCTTGCTTTTATCTTGAATAATTTTAGTTTAACAATAGTGAAGGAAATATAAATATAAAAATAAGTGTGAGATTGAACTTTACTTCTTAAAAGACGCCCACATGTAATTAAAATGGGGAGTTGAAAGAATCAATTAATACTAAATGATATGTGAAACACTTTAAAAGAAATTTAATTCACTTTTCAATTTGCATATAAGCATAGATTAGATGTAATTTGTTCTGTGAATACAATTTTAAAACCAACTATTAGCATTCTTTCCATGTTAACTGCATTTTCTCTTGTTGTTAATATTTTCTAATCATTAAGAGCCAGATTAATCTGATTCTAATATGTTGTTCTATTACACTATGTGACATAATTAGCAATCACCTGACAGTTATACAAGCAACCACATAGGCAATAATTAAGTGTAAATTATATATATGCATGAGTTAATTATTTCAAATTTAACAATACAGATATGTCGGTGTAAATGCATCTGACATCAGCTTCACTGCTGGAAGGTATGACCCAACACAAAAACCACCATTTCCAATAGGAATTGAGGCAAGTCAAGTGTTTTTTTTAAATAAATTATATTCAAATGTTGCTAGTTATATTGGCACCACCCATTGTGACCATCGGCAGTGCATGTCTACTGTAATAGTATTCGTGGGCGGTACTAGACTAACTGGTACAAGACTTGCACACCAAATGTTACAGAATATTAGAGAAACACGTACAAACAAAGTACTATAGTTTTACCAAATACAGAGACAGTGACGATAAACAGCAACGTTTCGCTGTTTACCAAGTTTTACTGCAGTCTTCCCCCTATTCAGAATATTAGTGGGAACGTGACGAAGAATGACGACGTAATAGTGCGACAAGAATGTTAGTAACGGAAGGCTGAGAAATAAACAATAGAAAAAAGTTTGACATCTTTGTTGCTGTTTGGGATTACAGTTTCCTTAAGCCGTTGCTTGCCTTTTCAACCTAAGGACGAACATTTTATTCGGTTATCAGAGCGTGTTGGCCAATAAACATGACAAATAATAGTAATACATTTATTTAGGATAATAGCCTACACGTGGAATTAATCACTGTAAGTACTTAAAAGTTATTTTGGGAAACTAGACAGATCCTTCAAGTGGGTAGAAACTGGACAGATCAGTCAAGTGTGTAGACACTAGACAGCTCATTCAAGTTGGTAGCAGCCAGACAGATCCTTCAAGTGTGTAGAAACTAGACAGACAAGTCAAGTGTGTAGAAACTAGACAGACAAGTCAAGTGTGTAGAAACTAGACAGACAAGTCAAGTGTGTAGCAACCAGACAGATCCTTCAAGTGTGTAGAAACTAGACAGACAAGTCAAGTGTGTAGACCATAGGTTCCCAACGGAGCGGTACCGCACCGGGGCGCTGAAAAGTTGGAAGGGTGCGCAGGGTTGAAAAGTGAATTTTGGGGGGCGGTGAGGACCATCCGCCGCCCCCTTAAGCTGAAAATTCGAAGTCACGCGGGTTCTTCCCACGCGCAACGATTAATATTGCAATAGACAGAATCTATGCATATTGTGCCAGGTTGTGTCTGAATCAAAGAAAAATTCAAACAATATGATGTCGAGTATTTGAAATATGTTTTATTCAATCACCCACAAACAAGACATTACCAATGTGTCTAAATTGCCACAAGATGTTTTCACATGAAGCTATGAAATCTTCGCGATTAGAAGAACATGTGAGCAAAATACATCGTGGCAGAAATGATGAAAATGTATCTTACGTTCAAGCTTAGAGATTAACATTCGAGACATCCAACTTTGGCTGGTATGGTTTCCGCGGCAGCAAACAAGAAAATGATGGGTTACCACTTCAAGCAACATTTCCTACTTATTGCTAAATCTGAAAAACCGCACAATATTGGCGAAGAATTGATATTGCCAACTGTGAGTGAGGGTATGCATACTGTACTTCATACACCGCGGTCTGAAATTATTGTTAAGTCTCATTGAGACTCTGAAGTTTCATGATGTTTCAATGATGTTTTGAAGACTACTTTTGAAGCTTTCTTTGTAACTCGATGCGTCTTATTTACCAGCAAATGAGTCATTACTTCTGGTGTACATTCGCTTCATAAAAGATGAAAACATTTGTCAAGAACTATTATTTGCAAGAATATTAGAAACGGACAATAAAGAAAATCTATATTTGACGTATTGGAATACCATTTTAAAGAAAAAAGAATTCCACCAAATAATATCTTGTCTGCTGCCGATGGTGCTCTGGCAATGGTTGGAAGCTAAAGCTAGTTGGTTTCATATTTGAAAAAAACTGTCCCAAATGTACTCCCCGTGCATTGTGTGGTTCACCTACAGTTTTGTCACAAAAAATCTCAGTAATTGTCTTGATCGCTCCCTATCTACAGCATGTAATTACATCAGTTAACATGACCAGAAGAAAATGCTCTCGATGAAAGATTATTTAAAAACGTTGTGATGAAAAAGACAAGACTTAAATCGTTTACTATTGCACACAGAAGTTTGTTGGCTGTCAACAGGTTATTGATTATTGGTTACTAAATTGACGTCATTGTACTCCGGGCAGACCCATAGATGCTCAGTCTCCCCCTACAATTATCGAAGAGTATGCATACTGATGGTTCCCATGGCTCGTGATTAAACACACCTCTCACTCTGCCTCTCAGGCATCCAGTTGGACTTGTACAACTAACTCCAAACTGCCTAAATTTCTTGATCGATTCAACATAGATTTTAGTGTCCTCATCCAACAGACAGTCGCAAATAGACAAAAGAATATCCGCTTATCCATCTTCAACTCCCCAACAATCGATGCTGTTGATGTAAGCCTGTCCGCTCTCTCATTACCACAAACACCCTCAAGCCCAGGACACTATATCAACATAATCCGCTGGAGGTTAGAAACTTCTATAGATGACATCCACTCATAACGAAACCTGCCCTTCTGGATCTTGTGAAGCATCGACTGAGAGTCAGATACAACAACGGCCCCAGTAAATGAAGTCCCAGAAATCCAATGGAGGGCAGCAGTAACGGCCTCAACCTCCATCCTCATACTAGAAGTAGTTGTCCTGTATGCCCCACTTCGCTCTGTATGTCAACAGGTACCTCTCTAAAATGATGTTACTAATTCTTTGAATCAATTACAAAGTTTTTTTTGGGAAACAAAAAGGATTCTTTTAGATAGATTTTATTGAAAATTTATAGCAATATTGTTTATGTGACAGATTTATACAACAAATTTAATGAAACGAACTTACAACTGTAAGGTAATGAATCTAATTTGATAAAAACAAAAGCATTTATTTCTGAGTTTGTTCAAAACTTGCATTGTATTTACTTTTGACAATTTTATCAGTTTTCAAATGAAACAACTGATGTCGATTTCCTGGTTTATAGCTAGCATTTGGAAGCACGAAAGGAAGATTTTACAATAAGTTTTCAGAATTTACTCAATATGACTACCCTAGATTGGATCATAGAACATTCTTCAATATTACACATGCGTTCCAGTTTTCAAAACGGCGGCTGACTGTTGTGTCTAGTGACTGCGCCCGTAAAACTAAGAAATTCTCTTCTGATTCTGTACCGTAGTTTAACAATATTCGCATGGAACGTACATATTCTATAGTTAATACAGGATTATTGTATTTTAAACATTTTTCCATTTGGGACGCGATGCAGATGGGTAGAATCTGCTCCCTTGCAGGACGGTTGCGTAGCAATCAACGACTAGGGAATGTTAACCTGAAACAAATGTTTGCAGAACCAGATGCACCAGGCCGTAAGGCACATAACATGGTGCAACGACACCTCAAAATGAGGAATGGGATAACTGATTCTATGGTCGCCGCTCTGCCCCCGAGACTTAGCCACAGAGAAAGAATATTGGACACTCGTGATTGGACTCTTGTTTGATAATGGACAATACATCATATCACAATGTAGTGGCACAAGACGGCAAAGTTCCGACGTCGTCTAGTAAAAGAATATGCAATACAGATATTTGCATGAGATTGTCATCAATGTACACATCTGGTCCTTTTCAAGACCCCCACAATCATCCTGGCCTCTTAACATGACAACTGTATCGAAATGAAGGTACAAGTTGAAATAAAGTCATTTCTTTTTGTATGATTTCCACTCACGTGAAAAATATGGATACACCTATGACTTATCAAAAGTGTTAAATTTGTTTTATTACTGTAAATTCTATTTTGTGCTACCACAATAATTGTTAGGTAGTCAAAGATCAAAGAAAATCGCCGCTTCAGTAAAACGGCAGTACCTATATAAATTTAAATTATATATTCCTTTAGTTTCATTAGAAATCGAACACCAAGTACAAAATTACATTGTATTTCATGCAAGAATTATTGAGATATTCGAAGAAGTTTGTGGGCACGAGATTTGAAACGCACTATAGCATTATCCCTCTATAGTTTGTACATTCATGCTTGTCTCCTTTTTGTTGGTAGTTTGACTGCTATCAGTGCCAAACATGGCCCCTGACTAAGACACAAGAAAGAAAGATTACAACATGTGAAATGAGATGTCTACGAAAAGCTTTCAACGTTACAAGGCGAGATAGAGTGAGAAACGAGAATATCAGAAGCATCGTTGGTACTATACCATGCATACAGTACATCGAGAAGCAAAGAATCAAGTGGTTTGGCCATCTAATGAGAATGGAACCACATTTACTACCATCATGTGCCTATAATAATCGACACTCAGGGCGCAGAGCACGAGGCAGGCCAAGAACACGATAGATAGATAACATCTCAGAGTCCCTGCAAAAGCATGGATTGACAACGTCAAGCGCAGCACACCTGACACAAGATAGAAAACTAACTCTCCCACGCCGCTTCACGGCAAATGTGGTTAAGATAAGATAAGACCAAATGACCTACTTTCCACTATGCTGGTATTTCTTCTCTCTCCCATATCTTACCTAGTAATTTGTATAGCAGCTCTGTTGAGATATCTTTATCTGCATTGATGGCCTCTGCTGGAATGTTATCTGACCCAGCTGCTTTTCTATCCTTCAAGTGTTTTATGGCCTTCATTATTTCTTTTTTACTAGGTCTTTCACAATTAATTTGTAGCTCCTCTTCAGCTGGCTCTATTTCTGGTGGAACCTGTGGTTTTGGCATATTAAGCAGTTCTACAAAATGTTCTTTCCATCTTTTCATTTGTTCTTTAGTGTTGCTAATTACTTTGCCTCTCTTGTCCTTTATAAGGCCACTTGATTGTTTGTATTTTCCTGTTAACTTCCTTGTGATGTTATACTGGTCCCTTGTATTTCCTTTTTCTGCTGTTTCTTCTGCTTCACCTGCCAACTCATCTATATATTTTATTTTATCCCTTCTTATATTTCTTTTAACCTTTTTGTTGACTTCCCCATATACCTCATAGGATTTAGCTTTAGCACCTAGTTTTGCATCTGTTTAGAGCTACTTTCCTGGGTTTTTTTCTTGATCAGATTAAGGGTATCTGTTGTTTCTATGCTACCTATCTCCCAAAACCTCTGAGCATGTATCCTTCCATAAATCTTTTATCTGTTGCCAATGTTCCTCAATGACTACCAGCTGCTCAAGTACTTGGTACTTGTTAGATACTGTGACTACAAATCTGTCTCTTACTTCTTGGTTCTTAAGCTCTTCTACTTGGAACTGTTGTCCATAATTATGGTTTGTTGAATATCTTTTAAGTTTCATCCTGATTTTACTTAGCAAGAGGTGGTCATCCACTGCCATGTCTGCTCCTCTAAACACTTTAATATCCTGTAAGGATGTTTTAAATTTCTTATCAATACATATGTAGTCGAACAGCTGTTTTGTGGTTTGGTGATATCCATGTGGCCTTGTGTACTCTCTTATGCTGAATTATGCTGACCCCTATGATTAGTTGGTTGGCAGTACATGGGCTTATGTGGACAAAGATCCATACTGTTTCAGTTTCTAATGCCACCTTTGTTTTTTTATGATTTCTTCACATGTGAGTCCTCCAATTTTTATCTATGCCATCATTTTTTGCAAGTGCTATATGACTTACATATACAAACTGGCAAGAGATTTGACTATTTTTACCTGCATCTCCACAATATATGCTATTGTTCTTTAACCACTGTAGCATAACATTTGAATAGCATTGACAATCTAAGTGCTTTTGACATCCAGATCAAAGCCATCAATCATGTTCAGCTTATGATCAGAGTCATGTAGCTATCAAACATTGTTATACATTTTTGTACATGATAACCTTATGAACCTTTTGAAAATTACATTCATGTGCTTGATACACTTTAGTTGTACCCTCAACTTTCTTATTGTCTCATACATATATTTTTTATCCAGTTATTTAAATCTGTCTGTAACTTTTGTTTTGCTTTGAATCACATCCTTTTTTGTTCTTTTGACCGTAGTTCCTTTGCTTGATAATGACTTTTTGGGTGGTTTAGTACAATGTTGTACTTTTATCAAATTAACTTCATGTTTTGATCTCACCTTTGTTTTCTGTAGCAGATTGTGAATACCTGGAATCTTGGCTGTCATGAGAACTTCAATATTGGAATTTTGTCCTGCAATTTTATTTTTTGAGCAATCTCAATACACCCATCTTCATAACTTCTTGAAATCATGAATTTCAATACAGTTATGCTTGTGCTTTTATTGAATGAGAAACAGAGAAACAGGTTGAAGAAGTGACAGGTTCTAGATTGTTTTTCTCTTGTTCTGTTAAGCGAGAAAGCACTTTCTTCATACACCTCTATCATACTATGGAATGGAGTCTTCTATGAAATTGAAATTTCTTGCCTTTTTCATTAAAATTTGTTTCAGGGATTCCCAGGGTGTCTTTCAATTCTTAAACATTTGCCTCCCACTTTAAGAAAAGAAAAGATAAGAACAAGGAGTTTTTTTTGCAAGAACCCCAGAGGAAGTAATGAAAGCAAAGAATATGATCAACAAATAAACAGTGTACAGGTATTAAGAGCTTCCGAAAAAACAAATAAACAAACACAGGTTTCGAACCACTCATCCTTATTTCTTACTACACCTATCGCCTAGCCTAGCAATACGAGCGTCCTTACGAACACAACCAGCGAGCCATTTTTTTAGAATGCCATTTTTCGGAACACAACCAGCGAGCCATTTTTTTAGAATGCCATTTTTCGGAAGCTCTTAATACCTCCCACTTTAATGACTTCTTTGTGATTCTTTTATCCTCTTTTCTCAGAGTCTGCCCAAAATATCTCTATCTTCTCTTTCTTATAACAGTTGTTACTAGTGGTTGATCGGAAATTTTTGTGATCTCATCACCTCTTCTGAGTTCATCTCATTTTATTTTAATTTTTGTTCACAAACATATACTTTCAAATTCATTCAACTTACTTTCTATATCTTTAGTCATTTTTCAACTATCACTGACATATATTAGGTTGTGGATCAGAGAAACTGAAAAAAGTAGCACAAACTATTACAGACAGACACCAAGAGAACAGACTGTAAGATCCTGTGATAGTATGTTTCTGTTGTGTGTCGGTTGCCATTTATAATTGATTATTTCTGTTCAGGGTCTAGGTGAAGTTGTTAGTGTTGGACCAGATACAGTGTTGAAGGTTGGACAGGCTGTGTTGTATTCCAAATTTGGAGCCTTCAGTGACTTTATTGTAAGTATTTTTTAAAAAGACACAGTTTATTGTTAGTAATTTCAGAGCTGCTTAAAACTTGGAATGTCCTTAGTTCCTGCCTAAAATAAGCATATGATCATTTTGGATTGAATAAAATGTCAGGAGAAAGTATGTAAGAGAAAAACTTGAACTGTTGCCTCAATTAAAACTGTTAAAGCCACACTGAAATTCATTTTGTCCTTTACTAAAATGTAATATTTCTATAGAAAAATATAAAACAAATTGGTAATGACATACATTAAATTCTAAATACCTTGCAAGTGATTACTTTGAATCCAGTTATAAGAAAGATCACATTTCTAGGTACATTCTCTACCAACCTTAGAGCAGAAGCAGATGTCTTGAAAACGGCAACAGAAACCCTAGTGAGAGAGGAAAGCACAGATATACTTTTTTCTCTGATGCACTATCTGTAGTTGTTGAGCTAAGTAGTCTTCTCCCTTTGAATGAGGACATTAAAATTGATGTTGAATTTCGCCTGAGTGGTTACCGGGCCCAAATTTGGGATGTAAAGAATAGAACCACTGTTACCTGCCATGCATGTCGTAAGAGGCGACTAAGGATGTTTGGCTGAAATCGGATGCACATGTCCTATACGTGTAGAAGTCTATGCGTTTAGGGGCCTACCAAACCAATGTGCAACGTATACACGTTCTTGGCAAAGATCAAACATATCACAAAGAGTGATTAAAATTGGTCGTAAAGAACGAACGCAAAGAAGAAGAAGAAAATGTTGAATCTCTCCGTGATTTAAGAATTACATTTTGTACAGTAAAACTAGAGAGGAGTGGGGGCAGAGAGGAAAGTGTGTTTAACCAGCGAGCCACAGGAACTACCAGTATACATAACTTTTGACATCTGTTGGGGAAGACTGAGCACATATGGGTCTGCCTGGAGTACTATGACATATAATCAATAACCAATAAGTACTAAGAAATCATAGCAATTCAGATCTAAATGATCTCAGAAAACACTGTACAATCTATCTATCTATATCATCTATTCCTGTTGCGCGATTCAGGATATGTGAAGAGTTCTGGCAAGTGCCCTAAAGTATGCCTTGTTTTTTGGGGCTTTCTACCGCTTTTGCTATTTCAGAGGTCTATCGTTTGCCCGGATAATCTTTGGTCTTTAAACCATTGTATCGGAACAGTAGTGCCCATTGTGGTGTACGGTTGGATGGTAATTGTTTTTTATGTCCGAACCATTTGGTTTGTTGTTCTTTAATGTAAAAGTTAGGTGCTTGGCTCTCATAGCAAAGGTACTCGTTCACTCCCTTGTAATGCTATCAGAATATTTTCCAGAGATCCTGTGATCAGTATAGATAAGAACGAGTTCTTAGTTATATCGGAGATAGATTATAAAACCTAGGTCCTATGTTCAAGTCGAGCACATAAAAGAGCCAGTTTCAGTTCAAAAACGAGAAGGGCATCCTGGAAAGCATCTGCCCAGTTAAAATTCATTAGAAATATTAAAAAATAAAATTCCTACAAAATATTTTTACCATTTTCTAAATTACATCGGGGACTCTTGCTGGTGCTAGAGTTCATGTACTGCCACTGAGATTTTCCTGTGTAAGAAAGAGATTGGAGCACAAATGGTTACTCACTAAAGTGCAATGATGATGGTCCTATCAATCAATGAATATGCTCTAGCACTGGTATTGTTTCTACACAATAGATGAGACTGCAGTAAAACTATTTGATTGGCAAAATGCCCAACAGTTGCACAACATACGCCAATGCTCTGTGACCCTGTAGCCACCCATTTCAATGATACTGGCCATTTAGGAGCTCACGATGTCCAGGTCACAGCCATCCGATCATGTTTCTCGGATGATCACAGTCGATTTGCTCTGGAGAATCGGGTGATTTTGTTGTATGGTACCTTGCGACCATGTGGGCTCAACGTATTACATTCTTATGCTTCTTAGTACTTTCTCTTCTCATGCCGTGTAATCTATATGGGCATATGTTGCATGTATTCAAGTTATATATTTACTTGATCTTTCATTGTTTCTCTTATTTTCTATTTCTAGTTTTTATGTGTGTTCTTTGTGTTACATTTATTTCGTTTTTCGTTTTTATTCCCAGATTTTCATTAGAAACGTTTGTATGTAGTCGTCCATATGTTTTTTTAAATTTGTCACTCCTGTTGTTCGTTTGCTTGATAAAGGCCTTGTTAGTCGAAACGTTGCTGTATTTTGTCATTGTTTTTGTAATTTGTAAAACTACAGTACTTTGTGATTACGTGTATTGTTTCTACTAAGTTTCTAATAGTTTTTTTTATCTTATCTCTCCTTGTCACTCCCGCTATTTTTCCAGGCATTTCATCTCTTGTAATTTTTCTTTTTCATTTACTGTGTCTAATTTTGACACTGACAGCACAAAGTTTGAATGAAAATTGTATTGTATAAGGCTTATTTTGTATAAAGATACATATGTTTGCATTTGGGTATCAATGTCATTTGGCTGATGATTCGGCTTGCTTTGTTACATTTTGTACTATCTATAGTTAGTTAGTTAGTTTATTCCTTTCGAGCCAAAGGCGGCACATAGGGCAGAGGTTTTAGATCTCCATGTGATACGGTTCTTTGCTAGCAGTTGGAGATCTTGTATGGTTTTACATCCCAATAGTTTACTATCTATGCCAGCATTTTAAAGGAACTGGTACAGTGGATCCCGTCTCATTGCAAGTTGCTTGACAATAATGAGGTGGACAGATTGGAAAAGAAGGGGGCAAAACTACCACAGATTTGAACTATGAGGATCCACATGTGTGAACTATGTGGATCCAAAAAAAATGTTCACAGCAAAATAGATGATGGATTGCAAAGCAGAGCATCAGGGTCGCAACACAAATGATCCATATTACCATTTCAACAGAAAATAACAAGCTGTGATATTTAGATTCCATTCAAGCCACATTTGACTGAAATACAATGCTTTAAACAAGCTAAATATATGTGGGTACTACAGTGGGTGTCTGTAGCTTGAGTGTTAGTGAGCTCGATCACAACCAAAGCGTGCCTGGTTCAAACTTTGCAGCGGACAGTTTGGAAGTAAATTTTCGTGCATGAATTTTTAAGAACGGTAAAATTATACCTCACCATTCAGAAAACAGTGGCAAACTACTGAATTTATAAGTGGTGCCCAGAAAATTGCAGACTCATTTACTGTGGTTGATGGTGAAGTCCTTTAAATGATGTGCTACGATTATCATTTTCAAAGATATGTACTTGTGGTTATTATGATACAAATAAAATGATGTTTGAACATTATTTACAAAGCTGTCCAGTGTATGACAAGCAGATAAGACTGATATGGTTGTCACCAGTACCATTTAATGACAAGTTGTTTAGAGATCCTGACTATCTGAGGCAGACCATTGCTTTCTAGAAGCGTATTCAAGTTAACATCTGGAAGTGAACAAAGGGGTCGCTGTAGCATAGAGGTTATGTGCTCACCTCTCGTGCCAAAGATAACTTGGTTTTGCTCCCTCATTTAGCCATCTGTATATTTTTCTATGGTGCTTATTCTGAATTCGAATCACGCTGCAGTCTATATTTTGAGTTGTAATTGTAATATTTTTTTCATTTCAGTTTTTGGTATGGTGTCTTTCTTTACAAAGTGTTTGTCCATGAGGTTTTGATGTGATCATTTATTTGTATTCTAAATCATGTCCTCTTCTATTTCAGGCAGTGGAAGCAGCAACTACTACACCTGTTCCAACATGTGACCCTGCCTTCCTACCTCTTATAGTTAGTGGTCTTACAGCATCCCTTGCTTTAGAAAAGGTAGGTGATAGTTTACAGGTAAAGCTAAGTTGTTTATTTTGACTTATGATGATACAAAGTGACTGAATGTTTGTAATGGTCAGCAGTAAAAAAATATAACTTAAAGAGCGTATATCATTGATAATTTCAGTTCTTCTTATTCCTATTCTGCAGCAATACACAATTGAATCTACATATGTCCAGATTCTTCAGTTTTACATACAAAAAACACCATGTAATTTAAATTTTTACTATTTACAGGAAGCTGACCTAAAACCTGGCAAAACAGTCCTTGTCACAGGTAAAAGTTATATATTAAATCTTCTCTCGATCATTCTTCACGGCCAATTTTATCATTCTTTTTGTGATGTATAATTGGTCCTTTGACAAGAACAGGGTGATCTACGTCAGGTCGATTGTGCGCCTATGGTGACTAGACTCACCCATCCAGTTTCAGCCAGCATTTTATTTACTAGGGTGAACTTTCCCTAGGGTACGATCCTTTCTGCTGACTATGTCGGCCCAGATCTATGCATTTCGATCGGCTTTTGCTGTATATTTGGGCTTTGGGATTACGCCAAGACAGTGAGTTACGCTGTTATACCCTTTCTGACTGTAGGTCATTCCGGATTAGAAACATTTCTTGGGGCTTATAAGCTTGTCCTCGGACGGCGTTTTACTCGTATAAAACAGTGTAAAGTACCGGCCTTCGCCAATGTTCGGATCCGGACAGACTGTCAGATATTTACATTGTCGACTTTACTTTACCGTTCACTTTTGAGTTTGTTCCGGAGTAGGAACATTCTCAACCTTTTCTAGACGCGTGTCGGTACGTGGCAATTTGCAGTTAGCCTCGGAAAACACCAGTCTGGGGCCAAGCACAAATATTGTAGAGGGTCATTTCAATCAGCACTAGCAATGCAACTGAGGATTTTGCGCTCACCACCATCACCCGCCCCGGTTTTTCCGGGTATTTTAGTTTTGCGACTGCAATAGTACCTTGCCCGATTGCCCCAAGGCAGGCAGTTCCGTTAGGCATCACCCACCTCAGCTCTTCCGGGGATGTTAATTGTTATCGCAACAGTACCTTGAATGGTTTTCCCAGGAGGGTAGTTTCGTTATGCACTAAAACGCAACTTTATGTTTTGCGCTCTGCAAACCTTGCCCAGTACATGTATCTGCACCAGGCCACCGATGCGGAGTCAGTTGCAATCTTCCCTCGTACCGACACGAGGGTAGACTTTTATTCGTTGAGCATTTGACTTATTTATTCTTGCCATTGAGCTGACGATGTTTGCTCCCTCCTCAGGGCTTCGAATTTCGCACACGTTTCGTAACTGGATGCACCTCTCATCCTTTCATGTTTACTAGTCTCCCCATCGGCAGAGAAACTAGTAATTTGTGGCAGGACCTTTGACTTACACGTCGAGCTTGTGTATGGAGTTTCCTGCTCCAGAGATAGCGAAACACGTACAAACAAAGTACTGTAGATTTACAAAATACAGAAACAGTGACGATAAACAGCAACGTTTCGACCAAAAGGCCTTTATCAAGCAAACGACACAACAGGAGTGACGAATTGTAGAAAACACTTACAAATGGACGATAACGGAAACAAGCAAATGTATCTAATGAAATTGGGAATAAAAACGAATAATGAAATGAGTGCAACACAAAACTAGAAGTGGAAAAGAAGAGAAACAATATACAATCAAGTGAAAATACAAATTATATATATGAAGCAAATACACATATAGATTACAAGGCATGAGATGAGAAAGTACTAAGAAGCATAGGAATGTAATGCGTTGAGTCCAAGAGGCCGCAAGGTACCATATAACGAAATAAAACGGTTCTCCAGAGCAAATCGACTACGATCATCAGAGGAACATGATCGGATGGCTGTGACCTGGACATCGCAAGCTCCTGAATGGCCAGTATCATTGAAATAGGTAGCTACAGGGGTAACAGAGCATTGGCGTATATCGCGCAAGTGTTGGGCGAATCGGTTACTGAGTCTCCTGCCGGTTTCCCCAATATAGGCCTTGTTGCATCGCTTGCAGATAATGGCATAGATAATATTACCGGACTCGCACGTGAAACTGTCTTCAATAACAAACGTGGCTTTTGGAAAAGACACCGTGCGGGTCTGTATTACATAAGCACACGTGTTGCAGCGCCGACGGCCACACTGGATGGTGCCAAAATGACTCTGGATATTAGGCTTGAGGCGAATGTGAACCAACATATCCTTAAGGCTTCTGTCCCGTCTGTACGCCACCAAAGGATAGTGTTGGAAGATTGAATGTGTCTCAGGATCAGACTGAAGAATGGAGAGATGACGGAATAAGACTTTCTTCACAAGGAATAAAATCATACCATTCTCTCAACTCTTGCACCTTCGTCGCCACTGTAGCGAGGACGATGATTTTCTCGATAGAGCTCACGAGATGCTGGATTTCTTTCGTAAGCGCTTATACCCGGATAAGGTGCTTGCTTCTGCTATGCGGCGCGTTCAGCAAATTTCTCGCCAGGAGGCTCTCTCTAATCAGCATAGAACTTCCAATTCTGACAGGATGAAACTTGTCTTAACTTTCCACCCTCATAGTTCCCTTGTGAAGAAAGTCTTATTCCGTCATCTCTCCATTAGCCAGACCGGAACCAAAGTCTGTTTCCAGGGTCACCACGTGGAGGTAGGGGACAGGGTCTTTATTAGTGCCAGCTCACTAATCCTGGAACACCACCTCATGCGCCTTTGACCCCTTATATTAAATAAAATCCAAAAAATAAAATCATAAAACCTGGCGAAAGTCTTTGTGACAGGTAAAAATGAGATATTAAATAAAATCAAAGAACCAGCTTTCATACTATGTGGTATATTGGAAACTATAGTGTATGCCATGTATTTTTCTTTGATTATTAGCACAATGATGGTCTTTAGTCTACCTTTGCTTCTCAGTGTTTCTCTGGTACCAGACTGTGATTGGGTCAACCTGAGAGCCATTATGGTTGAAAAAATCCCAATTCAACAATGAAATTTAATACTAGAACCACATACCTACGAAACAAGTGTACTAACCACTATGCTATCGCAGCTCTCTAAAAAATGAATATTACTTGTAAAATAAAATATTTGACATGTCATGTTTTCACACGTTATGCTATAGTCCACTCAACTTGTCATGCCCACATACAAAAATGTGAATCTTTTTAACCATTTGATTAAATAAATTGAAAACTTGCATGTGAACTACACATTTTCCCAACACTACCAAGATATTTTTTTCCATTCAAACAATCATACCATCTAGAAGTTGCTTTCTTTATGCTATAAATTTAACGCACCCATTGGCATGGTTGGAGAAAACTAATGTTTACAGCCATTTATTACATTGACGATAAAAATAGCAATATTCATGTATAAAATCCATGGTTTTTGGAACAATTTTTGCATTTCCTATGCACCAATTCAACTTGGGTTTGACCTGGTAAACAAATGGTGTCATTAGTGGGATATGGACGGTTAGTTAAAGTATATCGAAATTAGTGTGATTCTATTGTCATATTGTTGGCTTCTAAAAGCATATATTGATATTACATTTCTAATGAGTTTGAAGTTACAAGGCAAAAAGTGTCATTAATACTATACACGCATTTCCGCAAAGATGCACATATGGGTCATCTCTACAACAGTATACAAGAACCAGAATAAAGAGCTATTTTATTGTCGTGATGACTCGCTACAACACATTTTAGCACACATACATTGTACCGAAGAAGTAGTGATTTGAAAAGAACGTCTCAAGTAGCTCCGCCATTGCCAGTCCCAAGCCTGGACGTGAAAGAGGATGGCATTATGGCATGGCAGCTAACTTTAACTGTAGTGTAAGTTATTTAAAAACAATAATACAACTAAGTCTACATTTCTTGTTTATTTCATGACTCATTGCAAATATCAACATTGGCCCCATGTATAAGCTGGGATGATACGCCTTTGCATGAGACTTGTCATCAAATGTCATATTGGTGCCTTTACTGTAAAAACTAAAATTTTGTTTCAAACTCACCAAATATGCCGTCAACATCAATGGAAAGCATTATATTAAAAAACCCAGGTTTCTATAGCAATTTTTCCATCAGACATCAGATAGTGATTCAGAAAAGGACATCATTAAAGGACAAACTATAGTGTATGACATGTATTTTTCTTTGATTATTAGCACAATGATGGTCTTTAGTCTACCTTTGCTTCTCAGTGTTTCTCTGGTACCAGACTGTGATTGGGTCAACCTGAGAGCCATTATGGTTGAAAAAATCCCAATTCAACAATGAAATTTAATACTAGAACCACATACCTACGAAACAAGTGTACTAACCACTATGCTATCGCAGCTCTCTAAAAAATGAATATTACTTGTAAAATAAAATATTTGACATGTCATGTTTTCACACGTTATGCTATAGTCCACTCAACTTGTCATGCCCACATACAAAAATGTGAATCTTTTTAACCATTTGATTAAATAAATTGAAAACTTGCATGTGAACTACACATTTTCCCAACACTACCAAGATATTTTTTTCCATTCAAACAATCATACCATCTAGAAGTTGCTTTCTTTATGCTATAAATTTAACGCACCCATTGGCATGGTTGGAGAAAACTAATGTTTACAGCCATTTATTACATTGACGATAAAAATAGCAATATTCATGTATAAAATCCATGGTTTTTGGAACAATTTTTGCATTTCCTATGCACCAATTCAACTTGGGTTTGACCTGGTAAACAAATGGTGTCATTAGTGGGATATGGACGGTTAGTTAAAGTATATCGAAATTAGTGTGATTCTATTGTCATATTGTTGGCTTCTAAAAGCATATATTGATATTACATTTCTAATGAGTTTGAAGTTACAAGGCAAAAAGTGTCATTAATACTATACACGCATTTCCGCAAAGATGCACATATGGGTCATCTCTACAACAGTATACAAGAACCAGAATAAAGAGCTATTTTATTGTCGTGATGACTCGCTACAACACATTTTAGCACACATACATTGTACCGAAGAAGTAGTGATTTGAAAAGAACGTCTCCAAGTAGCTCCGCCATTGCCAGTCCCAAGCCTGGACGTGAAAGAGGATGGCATTATGGCATGGCAGCTAACTTTAACTGTAGTGTAAGTTATTTAAAAACAATAATACAACTAAGTCTACATTTCTTGTTTATTTCATGACTCATTGCAAATATCAACATTGGCCCCATGTATAAGCTGGGATGATACGCCTTTGCATGAGACTTGTCATCAAATGTCATATTGGTGCCTTTACTGTAAAAACTAAAATTTTGTTTCAAACTCACCAAATATGCCGTCAACATCAATGGAAAGCATTATATTACAAAAACCAGGTTTCCTATAGCAATTTTTTCCATCAGACATCAGATAGTGATTCAGAAAAGGACATCATTAAGAAAATAAAGAAAGCAAACCAAGCTTTTACAGGATCAACACATTCTGGTAAGCCAAAGGATTAAAATTTAAAACCAAACTTCATAATATAGAAGCAGTGTTCTTCTAATGTTATTATACAGTAGTGAGGTCTGGAAAATTACCCACATCACACAAAAGTTGCAGACGTTTCAAAATAAATGTTTTACAAAAATTGTGCACATTTTCGGACAGAGTACAATAACAAATGAAGAGCTTTTAAAATGAATAAACTGTGCATCATTGGAGACAATCAGTAAATAATGATAGATTTGGCATATATGCATGCCGTATGCTATCAGGAAGATTTTCAAGGATAGCTCTCCGATGGACAGCTGATTGAGAAAAAACCTGGAAGTCCAAAGGAAAAATGAAGAATTGTAGAAAGAAAGTTGAAAGAGTATTTCCTGACTTGGAAAGTAATTGGTATAAAGGCAATAAATCAAAATAGCAATAGTAGAAAACTCGTAGAAGCCTTATATGGGAAACCTTCAAATGGGACACAAAGATGATATATATATATATATATATATATACTAGACAAGGGACAACAGATTGGGGAGATTCATAATAATCCGTAACTCATCATATCACATAATGATGCTGACTGTTGACTTATCAAACAATACATATAAAGAATCATTATATATCAATTCTGTCATGTTTAAGGAATTGTAAATATTGTAAAGACAGAAAGACACTTAAAAACTAATTCAATGTCTTTTTTAAAATTTCTGTGCAGACTATTTTACTTCTATTACTTTTTAACCTTGCTATTCTAATAGGTTGTCCAGTTTTTCTTCAAATTAGTATAAAATAAGATATATATGTTGATATATTAATGAGTAGTTATGATTTTGTCTACTACTAGATGATATCGAAAATCTACACTGCCTTGTGGTAATGGAGAGGGCTAGAGGAGTAAACCTTTGACCAAAATTCCAGAGGGAGGGACCCTAAGGCAGTTGATGGTTAAGTGTATATTGCTTGCCATGTTCTGGCATCTCCTGCAAACCCTGCTTGATTCCAAACGTATAGACTTTGTCTTTCCTTTGGATGAAACACAGTTGGTAGAGATGGGTTTGGGAAAATGGACAAGGCACATTCTCCATATCAGCTGCCCAGGCTAGGCACAAAGAGAGATGACACTTTGCTTTCGGCTCGGACACAACACGGAAAGCAACAATTACATAGAAACAAGACAAATAAACCTCTTAACAGAGTTCTGTGGAAAGCCAAATTGCGAAAGAGCGCAGTCTTTTGAGAAAAGACTAATGTATGAGCTGAACGACAAGAGAGAAAAGCGAAAACTCAAAAGTTGTCACAGTAAAACACTTGCCAATTGACCGTCTGTAAAGACGAAAAAGGCCACATATATATGATTTTATCTAAGTGCTTTTTTTTGCCTTCCTTGAATTAGCTGTTAAAAAATTGAAGAAATAACTGCGCATGAAAAGAGTTAAACTAACATAAATATATAAATCTTTTTTATTTACCCTTGTGCACAACAATCATGACAATATAATAATGATACTATCAGTAAATAAAAATATAATGATCTTGACGGAAATATTTTTTGTTTCAGCTGCTGCTGGTGGTACTGGACAGTTTGCAGTAAGTAATATAGTTATTATTTTTTTTTCTTAGTACCATCAACCACTTTCAGTGTTACCATTCCATAATAACCGTAATATTTAAGTTTTTTGGTCAAAACTTTCATCATATTAATCATCTACACCATCATCATGATTTAGCAATACAAAGTATGTTTTTTTAAATATAAAGTGTTCAGCATCATCATCATCAAGTAGCTTGTCCCTTCTGGAATTTGGCTACCATGACAGCAGTCCTGAAAAACTATGTTCTGTGCAAGTTGACCGGCATCAGCAGCAGACATTCTCAGATCGTCAATGACAACTTGCACTCATCATCTTCTTGGTCTTCCTCTCATGCTTCTTTCAGGCACCATTCCATTCAAAATAATCTTCTTTAGGCACTCATGTCGTTTGATGTGTCTGAAATATTTAATTTTCCTTAATGTTACTAGCCAACTCTCTTTAATATCAAGCTGTTGCAGAACAGAAGGATTTGTTCTTTTCTATGTCTATGATATTCTAAGTATTCTTCTGTAGCATTTGCATTCAAAGGCATTAATGATTTTCTCCGCCGCTTTGTCAATGGTCCATTCTCACAACCATATGTTGCCAAGTGAAAATATTCTCTTAAACACGTGATTGTTGTTCTTATATCAGTTTCCTTCCATAGGTTAGTTAGTTCTTTTAGCTACTGCACAACAATACTCTTATGTGTATATAAAGAGCTGGAATCTAATATACTGTCATTTAAATAGGATGAATAAAAAATCTGTATGGGGGCTCCATAAGCAAAATTGATTAGGCTTCTCTAGCAACTATATGAGTTCCAGGGTTCGAGGCCAACTTGGACCAAATAAATTTTCAGTATGCACATGGTACGTTGTTGGACTACAGATTTCCTGATCGTTTACTTAGGGAACTAAATTACGAGTACCTCAGAATTCAGAGTAAGGCTTGCCTGAATGCAAGAGACATTGATAATAAGGGAAGTAAGCCTTAAGAAAAAGCAATCAGAGGGTCCATATTAGGACCCCTGACTATTTCTGAATTCATAATTGGCAAACAAAAGAAAGAACTGAGTATAACTAGCGAGCTGTAGAAACGTGACAATATGCATACTATTTACCATCTGCTAAAATAGACTACAACTATAGAACTGCTTCAAGATGTCATGAAGTCACTTGCTGGTAACTAACCATTTTGTTTTATTGTTGTTTGTTAGTAACTAACCATTTTGTTTTATTGTTGTTTGTTAGTAACTAATCATTTTGTTTTATTGTTGTTTGTTAGTAACTAACCATTTTGTTTTATTGTTGTTCGTTAGTAACTAACCAGTGTATTTTATTGTGGTTTGTTAGTAACTAACCATTTTGTTTTATTGTTGTTTGTTAGTAACTAATCATTTTGTTTTATTGTTGTTCGTTAGTAACTAACCATTTTGTTTTATTGTTGTTTGTTAGTAACTAACCATTTTGTTTTATTGTTGTTCGTTAGTAACTAATCATTTTGTTTTATTGTTGTTTGTTAGTAACTAACCAGTGTATTTTATTGTGGTTTGTTAGTAACTAATCATTTTGTTTTATTGTTGTTTGTCAGTAACTACAGATTTTGTTTTACTGTTGTTCGTTAGTAACTACACCTTTTGTTTTATTGTTGTTTATTAGTAACTACAGATTTTGTTTTATTTTAGTTAATATATATCAAACTGAGGTTATGCCAGGTTGTATTCAGATACAATTTTTTCCATTGCAGGTACAACTAGCCAAACTGGCAAGATGTCATGTTATCGGAACATGCTCCAGTGATGATAAGACTGATTTCCTCAAAGTAGGTTGAAGTAAAGGGTTTGTAATATATTCTATGGTTCACATAAACATCCTAAACTTCAAAACTGTTCATAAAATATATTCTTCAGTATATTGTCATATTGAAAGTAAGCTCTTTCACTACAAATCTTTCTTAGTCTCTGGATTGAATTATTTTTTTACCCAAAAATTGTGCACCTATAAATTATTTGACCAAAAATATATCTAAATGGGGTTAGAGTTGACTTAATAAATGTCAAATTAAAGATAAATGGGTGGACTTTGTCCAATTAGCAAATGTAATGCAATGTTCAGGTTGTTTACTTATCTTATCTTAACCACATTTGCCGTGAAGCTCCGTGGGGAGAGTTAGTTTTATATCTTGTGCCAGGTGTGTTGCGCTTGACGTTGTCAGTCCATGCTTTCGCAGGGACTCTGAGATGTTATCTATTCATCATGTTCTTGGCCTGCCTCATGCTCTGCGCCCTGAGTGTCGATTATTATAGGCACGGGATGGTAGTAAATGTGGTTCCATTCTCATTAGATGGCCGAACCACTTGATTCTTTGCTTCTCAATGTACTGTATGCATGGTATAATACCAACGATGCTTCTGATATTCTCGTTTCTCACTCTATCTCGCCTTGTAACGTTGACAGCTTTTTGTAGACATCTCATTTCACATATTGTAATCTTTCTTTCTTGTGTCTTAGTCAGGGGCCATGTTTGGCACTGATAGCAGAGAGTTGGAATAAATATGTCGTTTGACTGCCATGTTAATGCTTGGATGTTTTAATAGTGGTGACAGTTGGTATGTCACTGCATTTGCCTTCTGGCATCTAGTCTCGATTTCTCTGTCCATCTTTCCATCTGCTGTGAATATACTCCCGAGATATTTGAATTCTGGAGTCTGCTGTATTTTGACATTATTCACATGTATATTTAGTTGACCTGTTGACCTACTTATTGTCATGACTTCTGTTTTAGAGGTGTTAATTTTCATGTCATATTTTTTGCATGTCGCTTACAGTGCATTTATGTGTTGTTGAAGTTTATGTTCATTGTTGTAAATTATACTCAGGTTGTTTACACACAATTTATACTTACTGGGGTCTTCAGAAAATCTCATTTTGATAATTTTGTTCAACTGCTCTCTTTAGTAGAGATTCCATAATTCACAACATTTGAGAAAATTGTGTTTGGGTTCATGATTGTTGATCCATTCACAAAACTAGAAATAACAGTACTCATGAAAATATTTCAATAAAATTTGTGAAAATCATGTTTCAAACATACTGAGGGTAGAACAACATGTTGGAAACATAAGTATCTGCTTAAACTTATATTTACTTTATGATTCTATGTAGTTTAAATATAAAATATAATACTAAAGTTATGTAATATTAATGACTTCTGAATTGTCACTCAAGTGGCAAGTCATTTTACCTCTTGTCACTACAATAACTTTGCCATTCAGTTGACATTCTAAGACTGTATTAATATGGTTAGACTAATATGACGAAACTCAAAGAACAAGTTTTTGTCTTTTATTTCTTCTCTTTTAAATTTAAATTAATTATTAATGAAAAACTGTAGCAATTGATGTACAGCCTCTTTGTTTAGTAGGGTCACATCGTCTTTATTTAGTTTGGTCTTTTATAGTTCAAATGTCCTTATATTCATTTCATTCATTGGCCTCTTTGTCTCAGGAGACAATAAGTCTTGCGTCATGTTGTATGTTCTGCGCAGAATCACAACGTTTCTTGTGGCTGTAATAGCCTATTCTGGAGTAGCACTCGTTGCCACAGTTGCTGCAGGTAAAACTGGAGACTGTAGTTGATATAGAGGATGTTCTCTTTGCTCTCTGCGCTCTCCTTTGCCTCCACATGTGATGTTTTTTTTTCTTGTTTTTTTTAGCCGCTATTCACTGCCGCTTGCTATGCATGCATGTCTTTGGCCAGCCACTCCCAGTGTTCTTTGTCTATGCCGCATGAAGTTAGATCACGCATGCAGGTGTCAATGAAATGTAATAATGGGCGCCCATGCTGTCTAGTACCAATTTCAAGTTGACCATATAGAATGTTCTTTGGGATTCTATCATCGCTCATACGGCACACGTGTCCCAGCCATCTCAGACGTTGCTGACTCAGCAAGGTGTTCATGCTTGGAATGCCATGACTTCTATATTGGAGATGTGGTTTTGCCATCGGATGTATATTCGCCTGAGACAGCCCATGTGGAAGGTGTTGAGGCGATGTTCTTGTCTAGCATATGAGGTCCATGTCTCACTACCATACAGCAGAGTGCTGAGAACACAAGATATGTCCTTATATACATCTTGAATATTTGCATTTCTTATCTTGTGATATGTCCAGCAGCACATTGGTTTTCATCTTTTTTGTCCATTGCAGATCTGGATTTAATATAGTATCATAAATCTATACCAACAGACAAAATTCTTGTCAGTTTTTGTTTTTTCATACATTAAATTGTGGAATCATCAGCCTCTAAATAAACTTGTGAAGTACTATATTTTGGACTTTGTATTATTGCGTCTGTACACTCACAAATGATACATATATACACATATATATATATTTATATAGACACGCACACATATCTGGGTAGTGAAGAATAAACCCACTGTCTTCTTTCACATGTCATAAAAAGATGACAAAGAGAAATGGTTATGTAGGGCTGGTAAACCCAACGATGTAAAAATGCAAGCAGAAACAGAACTAGAAGAAACCGGAACTGCTCATTTGTGTGAACAATTTTAGTTGCTGCATTATGTGCCCTTCATCATCACAAGGACTGGTGATCATGATTTTATATTATATATATATATATATATATATATATATATATATATATATATATATATATATATATATATATATATATATATATATATATATATATATATATATATATATATCATGGGTACACACATCACACACACAAGCACTCTCTCCTTTATGTATAAACCTTATTTTCCAGAGCATTGGCTGTGACCGTGCAATAAACTACAAAAAGGAGAAATTGAATGATGTCCTGTCCAAGGAGTATCCGGTATGTATCATTTCTAGATGATTTAGTTGAAAATTGTACAGAAGTAAGATTATTTTGTGAAAGTAATAATGTAAATTATTTGATGCAAGGATAGTGTTTAGTAAGTTGAGACAAACCTGGAAAACAGTAGAATGAATGTATGTACACTCATGATGCCTGTTGGTGCTTGGTCTGTTTCAGCAAGCTAAAAGTGTCAGTAAACAGAGTACCTGCACACAGTAGCTTGAGCGTTCTGGGTGATCAGGAACAACAGCAGTGTTCTTAACAACAGCAATAATTAGTTGTTGACATGAAAAATAAATGAACAATAATAATAGGCAGTGTCAAAGTATGAAACAGAGTGGATGTTCAGAAATGTACAAGATGTTGATCTACACAAAGAAGTATGAACAGATTGAAGCATTTAATTAGACACAGTCTTGTAATATGGAATTTTTTTATTTTCACATGCAACATTTATTCAGAAGCAGCTGAATTTATGAAGACATAAACATTTCTGTTCAGTTATCATTATTCTGTAATCCTCTTTTAATTTACTTTGTCTCTAAAACAGAAAGGTGTAGATGTTGTCTATGAATCTGTTGGCAATGAGATGTTTGATGATGCCCTCAAGAAGTAAGTTTATGACTTTGATTCATTTTATTAAGATGCTACAAGACTCTGAATGGCCAGTATGACATTGTGAAGAGTGGATAAATCATTAGTGAATTCAATCAGACTCAATAAAAAATAGTCATCTTAATTTATTACACCTTTGTAATGTTTTTATTTTTTTTTTAAAATTGTAACTTTTAAAATAATACTTATGTTCTGTTTGTTACATACATCTTTATACACTTTTTTTTAATCAGAATCTTATAAGAAAAATACACAGTGCTGAATTGAATGTAATTTAAAGCATTTTAATTGATGCATTTACCCACATTTCTTCTGAAGTAGTGCTGCATTTAAAATGGTATGGGTAGCACTGGAAAAAAAAAGCATCTGTTTAAATTGGACTAGTTTTTGTGTGAAAAAGTTGAACAAGTATGTGAATCACAAATTATAAATATGTATAGTTTTGTCTGTATAGCATCTGTATGTGAGCGTCTGAAGCTCAAGTGGTAGTGAGCTCGATCGCAAACCCAGCTACCTGGTTCAAACCCTGCGGAGGACAAGTTTGGAAGCAAATTCGTTTCCGTGGGATTTTTACAAAAGGTAAAAATAGACTTTACCATTCAGAAAGCAATGGCAAACTACTGAAAGTTTTAGTGGTGCCTAAATAAATCGACCACTCATTTACTGTGGTTGATGGCTACGTCCTGTAAAGGATATGCCATGATTTTCATTTTTCATAGTTTTATCAAGTCTGAATTCCTGCTACCAGAAAAGCAAAAGAATAGTTCAATAATTAAATTTGCAAAGTAGATGATTATCAAAAAGAAACTGAAACTGATATGCCATCTTCTTGGAAAAATAAGGATGCTATCACAGGAGATCGTGATCATGATCTTGAGGGCACACATCAAAGATTTGTGACAATGTTTTCTTATGATAAAGTGGATGAAATTAAAGTGAATTATATTGAAAAAAAGGCTTGTTTTTGTTTTTTAATTGTAGTCTGGCAGTATTTGGAAAGCTCATTATTATTGGGATGGTTTCCAACTACGAAGGGCAAGAAGCTAAGCAGGGCAACACTTTACGTGACTTGAAAGAAAAGAGGACTGTACCAATTCCTATGACAGTGAGTATTGATTGATTTGATATCTGTTACTTTTATTATTATTTTAATGGCATTAGTACCCTTGTCAAATTACAACTAGGATATTTGACTGAAATTAGTTGTGGCCATTTTGTCTAGTTATTCACAAACAAAGTAGTCTGACAAAGTTAAAAGTGGTTGACATTAACTCCCAAGGGTGATATGACAATTTTAGGATTGATAAATCATCTGTAAATTTAACCATTTCAGACAGTAATAAGACTTTATTGTGCATCTATTATTTAGTTAATTAATATTTTCTATGTTTGATCTGGGTGTTCTTAAGGGATAAAGGACTCCCTGAAAAGGTTACGGCTAAATAATGTTGCTGTGTGTTGTTTTGTATGTAATTTTGTTTATATTTAATGATAATGTGATTACTGTTGAAGTAGCAACTTTGTTGAAAGCATATTCCAGAGCACTTCATGTGCTTCAACAGCATCAGTATCTATAGAAATGTGTTTAGAGGCTACTAGCTCCTGTGAGCAACCCATCTCAATCATCTTTCAGAATATGCTAGGTAGAACATAGAGACCTTAGGCTGAATGCAGACGGTCTTGTTTGCTATAAAAATTATTTTCATAAGAGAAATATTTTATCACTGCACTGTTATGATTCACTATTATGTCCTCCCTTTATTTGGGAAGAAAGAATGGGTATATTACATTCTATTAAACATTTTATTTTTAAAATCTAAGAAAACTTGTGTGTGGAGCTAAATATGTATGTAAAGGAAATTGTTATAGTAGACAAAGCTGTCAGAGCACATTCCTAATTAGAGACTTTCCTGCATTATTTGCACTTATTGAAGCAAAATGTTATGATGACCTTTCTTGAATGAGCAATTGAATCTCTAAAAACAAACAAATAGGACATCTTGATATATTCATTGATCATTCCATCATCCATGGAACACATTTTAATCAGGGCAGTTATTGTATGACTTTGTAATGGATGGAAATAACATGAAAACTTTCATACTCTAGAATTTTTTATGGAGCCACTATGCTGATCATGTGTAATGAGTCAATTTAAAGGCTGGCTTTGAAAGTGTAAATAGTGAGTTCCTTTTTATTTGGACTAGGGGAAATAATGAGGTCACTCCATAACCATTTGTTTGATAACAATGTGATGGCTGATACAGCTATGATACTTGAGAGAATGCAGGACTTTGAAATAGACTTGTTTTACATAATAGTAAGAATCACAGAAAGAAGGCAGCTAAAAAGTGAATAAGACATAATTCTGATAACACTTGGCCATTTACTGTAAGAGACAGAGCACCTATTGATCTACCTGGAGTGCTGTGAAGGTGGTTCTATTAACAATAACCATTCCACTCAGCTTTCATTCATAAATTCAATTTGATGATTTTCTCGATAAATTATGCCTGGCAGCACTGATGATAGTAATGATTAAAGGAGGCTGTAGATTCAAACTTTTCACTGAGAAAATAGTTGCCAGTTTATTTCATTCAGGCTTAAATATTGTAAACTGTATAGTTGTAGATGTTAAGTTCAGAGTTTGAAGGAAATTTATAATGGCAAAATTTATGTTGCTCATTAAACCTTAAATGCATCTGGTATCATTGTTTTAGTTTTGCTTCTGGTATTTATAATAAATAGCTCCATAATGAATTACTGTCACTATGACTTTTTTTTTTTAAATGAGTTTAAAATTAAATAAGTATACAAATCACTGACTAAACTTAACCAAACTGATGAAATTGGTAACTATTTTAGGTGGGAAATTACTGTTTAAAACATTGGAATATTCAGATTCTGAAAAAATGAGTTTTTAAATTACATATTATATATATTTGTTTGCTATTTTTCAAAAAACTGTATTAACCCGCAGCTCCTGTCAAAATCTGCTCGTCTTGGTGGTTTTATGTTATTTCACTATGCTACTGACTTTCCCCGCCATGTTGAAAATTTGATCAAACTGTACAAAGAAGGAAAGCTCAAAGTGTCTTCAGATACAGGAGCAGGTGCTGCTAATGGGCCATTTGTGGGTCTTGAAAAAGTTGCAGATGCTGTAGAGGTAATATATAATGTGTGTATTTGAGAGAGTCTAAGATATTTCATTATATTTAGTTGTACAAGATGTGTATTCATTGTCTACTTTTTTTGAAAGTTATGAGAATCATATTGTTTTCAAAGAGCTTTACATAACATCGCATGTTTTGCTGTTATATATTTATTTTCTAAAAGTCATCAACACTCGATAGCCTTTATTGTGATTCATATTTCAAACATATGTTTATAGTTGGGTCTAGGTCATTTTAAGTGACGTCACGAGCTTCAAAATAGTCAGTTCCATTGAAATGAGTATTGGCGTATATCGTGCAAGTGACCTCTTTAATCACTCATTTCATTGGAACTGACCATTTGGGAGCTCGCAGCGTCCAGGTCACGGCCATCCGATCATGTTCCTCTGATGATTGTAGTCAATTTGCTCTGGAGAATCGTTTTATTTCGTTATATGGTACCTTTCGACCTCATGGACTCAACACTCTACATTCCTATGCTTCTTAGTACTTTCTCTTCTCATGCTCCATATTTTATATATGTATATGTTAAATGTATATGTCATATATATACTTGATTTTATTATTGTTTCTCTTCTTTTTCCACTTCTAGTTTCTGCATTTATTTCATTATTCGTTTTTAATCACATATTTTCATTTTTTGACAGTTGTAATATCTTTGTCAAAGTCTATATGTAGTGTGCTGTGAAATTTGTCACTCCTGTTGTATCGTTTGCTTGATAAAGGCCTTTTCGTGTTTTGACTATAATCAATAAATGATGTTTTTAGAGCGTCTACCGTGCTAGAAATGAATGGATCTTGCAGTGGGGACCAGTTGACCCTATCTGAGTAGGAGTCTCTGCAACACTAAGCATAGCACTACACACCTAAGAGTTGTTGAAGGTTTCTGGGTCTGCAAGAAAGCCGGATACTCTCCCCATGCACTATAGGAAAAGGGGAAAACTCATAATTCCTGGGAGTTCGACAATAACAACCCCAGACTCTCTAACAGTGTTATTACTATATATATATATATATATATATATATATATATATATATATATATATATATATATATATATATATATATATATATATATATATATATATATATATATATATATATATATATATATATATATATATAGGTAATGTTCTTCGTCTTCATGAGATACAGAATATGCTTGTCGGGGTACTTCTAGAGACTCTAATACTTTCCAGTTATTGTTTATTTCTTTGTTCATGCCCTGCTTCAAAGATCTTCCTTTATAAAAAAGATAGAGCACACATGGGCATTCACTGAAGTACAATAATAATGATTCTATCAATCAAATAATAATTGTGCACAAATGTAGCAATGAGCTCTAGACATTGCTAAATGGTTTTGATTAGACTGTTTCTTATGTTGCAATACAACTTTGGTTACACTGTTTAATGGTTCTGTTTTTAATTCCAGATTTCTTGCATCGCCAGACACAAATGCAATGTTGTTGTGTAATAATATTTGTTTCAAAGTTTTATGTGTATGTTTTATTGAGTATGCACATCTAATCTTACTTGCATGTGCACATTCACACTAAATTATTACTTTTATAACTTGTTTTCTTTCTCTGATTTGTCATTCAGCATTTGTTTGCTCAGAAAAATGTTGGAAAGGTAATTGTGGAACTTAACAAAGATGACAAGAAGGCTCTGTGATTGAATGAATCGTACAGCATCCAGCAAAGAGGATTTTTTATGTACTCATTAATTATAGATGTTTAAATACAATCATTATTTCAGGAAGTTTATTTTCCTTTATTAAGTGTTTATTGACCTATCTATATCATCTATTATAAATAACTTTCAAGTAAATACCATATGAATATATTTTGTGTACAAGTGTAATCTTTATATATTGACCCAAAAAATTACAACTAAATTAGATGTTAGATTTGTGCACCAGTGACTGTGGTTTTAACACTGGTAATTCCAAGTCAAGTTAACCCTGGTTTTAACCAAGTCAATTTGTATGGGTGCCTCAGCTACTGTGTAAATCTTCTGGCACTTTGAGCTAGTTGAAATGGACAGGGCACTGATAGGACCATGAAAACATTGATTCTTGTATGTAAGAAAAAATGAGCTATAGTCACAGGCTCAATGTAAACTTTGACACAATGTAACAAATTCTCTTTTATGAGCGGATGATGAATAAATTTTATATTTTACTGCACAAACAGCTGATAGAGGTTTTCAAGATGGCGGCCAAATGTTGTGTATAGTGACAGCGCTCTAAAATTGGGGACTGTTCGGGAAAATTCTAATTCTGTACATTGGATTGGAGTGTTTATATTCTATAGTTAAAGCAGGATTACTGTGTTTTTGTGGTGTTTTATTTCCATTCTGGGCGAGATGCTGACGGATCGAGTTCGAGCTATCACACGCGTCGTCGCCGCAATGTTTTGAAAACATCGATCCGCAGCCTTTGCGGACAGTTGTGTAGCAATTAAAGGCTAGGAATGCTAACCCGAAACAAATGCTTGCAGAAAATGGATACATTAAGGCACATAACTTGGTGCAGCGACCCCTCACAATGAGGAATGGGATAACGGATTCTACGGTCGCCGATCTGCTTCGGAGATTTAGCCACGCAGTAAGAATGTCGGACCTACCATCACGAGGGTGGCCAAAACTAACTGCAGGAGATCACACGGGAGCAAAAGCAAGGGAACGACAAAAAAATATTATAGATCAGGCCCCATCGGACACAATGAGACTCAACATAATTCACTGGAACGCCGAGGGAATATACAACAAATAGAAGGCCATAGCAGTTAGACTCGCCAGTGAGAAAATAGACGTTGCATGTATTCAGGAAACACACCTCAACCCCCAACACAGATTTTCTGTCTGAGGATATCAGGCAAGACAGAGAAGGCCATAAGGGGGGAGTACTCATGTGCAACCATATCCCCATGAAACAGATAGAAAACGACAGAGCACTTATGCTGGAGGCCATGACATTGACCAATACAAACTGTCTAGTAGTGGGAGACTTTAACAGTCACTCTGAAAGGTGGGGATACCAAGACACCAACGCAAGGGGGGAGGAGGTAGAAGAGTGGGAAATAGATAATAACCTACAACTCATGAACAGACCCGATGACCCACCAACCTTCTACTCAAGAAGATGGAAAAATACATTACCCCAGACCTCGCCTTTGCCACCAGTGACATAGCCCTTAAACTGAATCGAACTGTCATGGACCAGCTAGGAGACAGTGACCACAAACCTGTCAAGCTCTCCTTGAACCTTAAATATTCCCCCCAAGTCCAAAACCAATACCCAGGTGGAACTACAAAAGAGCTGACTGGATACAGTTTGCGAGACTTAGCGACATCTACTGTGAGTCCATAAACACACACCAAAAAAAGATAAAGAACATGACAGACCGGCTCAACACATCCATCTTGAGGGCAGCAAGAGAATCAATTCCTAGAGGTGCAAGAAGAGACTACGAACCTTATTGGTCAGAAGAGGTCCAAAATTTTGAGGAAGAATTGAGGCAGGCCAGAGAAAGAGCAGAAATTGAGCAGAGCATAGACAGTAACATAGCACTGAAGGCAGCCTCAGCTAAATATAGGAGAGCAGTTAAGCAAGCTGCAAGACAGAGCTGGAGAGACAAGACTGAGAGTCTCAACCTGGACAGAGATGGAAACAAGCTATGGAAACTATCAAAAGCCCTCAGTGACGAAAACACCAACCGTCTCCCAATTGCCATAGAAATCAATAAAAAATTGCTAATAGGTAAAAGAGCTGCTAACATCTTTATTAAAAATTATGCAAAAGTGATCCAGGTCAGCATATCCACAGAAAGACTAAATAGGGCAATGGAAGAGAGGCAATCTTTCGAGTACTCACCCACTGCACCAGAAGAACTTATGGTGTCTAATTTCACTATAGATGAGCTCGAAGAAGCACTCCAGTGTCTTAACCTTAAGAAGTCACCAGGAAAGGATGGCATCACAAATGAGATGCTCATCAACTTAGGCCCAAAAGCAAAGAAAAACTGCTAAAAATTATGAATGCAAGCTGGAAAGTTGGAGAAATACCAAGTGAATGGAAAGAAGCAATCACAGTGCCCATTCTAAAACAAGGAAAAGACAGACTCGACCCAAGCAGTTACAGACTGATTAGCCTCCTTAGTTGTGTTGAAAAAGTAATGCAGAGACTTGTCAATAGAAGACTCAAGTGGCACTTGGAGCAGAAACAACTGATACTACCACAGCAGAGTGGATTTCCATAGCACAGATCAACAGAAGACCAAGTAACCTACATTGCCCTGGAAATTGAAGATGGTTTTCAAGAAAAGAAACACACACTAACAGTATGGGTCGATATGGAGAAGGCTTTCGACGGGGTCTGGAGAAAGGGACTAAAAATCAAACTCCTCAAACTTGGAACTAGAAGACGCATGTATGGCTGGATATGTCACTATCGAAAAAACAGAACAGCCAGAGTACAGGTCCAGGGAAAACTTAGCAGGAAGGCTATCATGGAACAAGGTGTTCCCCAAGGAGGGTCCTGTCTCCCACACTATTTCTTGTTTTTATGAATGACATTATGGAAGACATTCCTAACAGAGTGCATGGTGCAATCTACGCTGATGATCTGGCACTGTGGACACAAGAAGAATCGATAGCAGTAGCCACCACAAGGATGTTATGCTGCATAGGCAACACACTTACGACGTTTAAAAATATTGCACTTGCCTGCAAGGAACACCTTTTAATGTACTAGACTATGGTCACTCATGACTGAAGAAAGGTATGTGGAGCTGAGATATGATTCATGTGCAAATTCTCTACTTACCTATGACCTATACAAAAAATATCATCATATACTATGGGATTATCTTTAACTTGTATATCACAAGAATATATCATTTTGTATTTCTTTTTGTATAAATGATATTGCTATGTCTTTGTCTGCTGCTATGTTTGTGTTCTGTTATATTATGCTACCTACATACAATCTAAAATTAGCATAGATAGATTTCAAATATGAGAGATTCTACTACTTTTCTCATTTCCTCACGGAACATGGACCTCAACAGTTGTCCTCCACTTTACTTCGATCTCTGGCAATTTTCTTTATGGCTTAACAGGATACTCCACCATCCTTCAGGTCCTTAAAAAACTCAGTCTTTTCATCTGTTTAGGATGCAATCTATTCAGTTTCCCTTGCCGGTTTCACTCACATGCTTGTTTATGGACATTCGACTGTGTCGTCTGCAATGTATGCCTCCTCTCTCTTTAGCCTGTTATGCCCTTAGTGTTTAGGGCAGCAACAAACGTACACCATTCTTCCCTGTTCATGGCCTTCCTCTGTATTGTGTTCCAGCTATGATTCATTTCCTTCAGTTCTTGCTCTATCGTTCTCCTCCAGGTCGTCTTGGGTCTTCCACGTTTTCGCCTACCCTCTGGAGTCCATCTCAGTGCAGTTTTCGTGTCGGAGCCAGTCTCCATGTGCATCACATGTCCAATCCATCTCCAGCATCGTCTTCGGATGATAGTGCCCATATTCACTTGTTGGCATCGTGCAAGAAATTCTTGGTTCGAGATAGTAGTTGGCCAGTACACGCGTAAGATTTTTCGCAGACAAGTTGTATGAAAGGCGGAGAGTCTGGACATATCCTGTTCTGTCATTCTCCAGCATTCCGATCCGTACAGCAATGTTGACAGCACACAGCTGTTATAGTGTATGCCTAACCTACCTCATTTTTCTTCTCTTGACCAGGGTCATCATGGGATCCTGCCTTATTCTTATCCACAGATCTTATCAGATGTTATCCACTCTGTCATACCATCTCTATCTGAGAATAAGCTGAATACATTTGTTGATAATGAGATTCTACTATATAAATTTTGTATTTCTCTTTAACTCTTTCCACGCTTTTCGCCGCACACTGCACCATGGCGGAAGTCATTTGCATGCCATTAGCCGCACACTGCGCCATAGAGTTGCTTCCTTATAAGAAGTCTTTCTAGTTTTACTTCTACTGTTTTAATTATACTACTTGTCAACCTTGTTATTCTATTGGGTTCTCCAGTTTCCTTCAATTTAGTATAGAATAATATATGTGTTTATTTATTGATGAGTAGTTAGGATTTTTTTTTTTTTTTACCTCCCTTGAATTTAACTGTTTAAAAATTGAGAAAATAACTCCATGTGTAAGAGTTAACATCAACATCTTGTTTCCCATGAATAATTTGGCAGCTTAATTTGCTTTCCTGTGTTTTATTTACTTAATTTTGCTTCAAGTATGAAAACTTGCTTGTAATATTTTTTTTACATAAGAATACTCTTTCTTTAGGATTGCAAATAAAGCAATTAAAAAATCTGTATAATTGGTGTCAATCTTAAGTCCTGTGAGAAAGTGGTGGCAGATGCTGAGTGAACATAATATGTAGCCGTATCATCTGTGACAACTAATTTCTATATATTATATATTCCTCACTATCAATCTCTTCATACCGTGCTTACACAAAACTCAAATAATACAAAGATATATTATCTATAGTATAAGTAAATCAGTTGTTTATTTATCTTTCTATTTATCATTTTTGCAATTTCACTATCCAAATTAAAATGATAAATAGCATGTCTTCCTGAAAATAAGAATGTTACATCAAAATAAGACACATCTCTATCTTAAAATAAAACAGTAAATATAATTGTATTAAATAATAGTCTACTTATCCCTTTTGCAAAACAAATTTTTCTGTCCAGAAATCCTTGAATATTTTCTTTTATTAGAATGTCTCCCTTTCGATCTAGCTGCAACTATCTCTAATAAAGGTGAAGCCAAACTGTCAGGACTCAGCTTGCCATTAAGGGTCTTGATGATAATACTAAGTAATAGCGTGGTCACCAACTGTAGACTACAAAGCGCTGATTAGCTTGAATGACACTCTTGATACCTCGAAGAATAGGTCTCTCATTTAGTATTGGCTCTAGCTTGACATATATACCTCTCTATCTATCTCCAAATTCTAATTATTTCTGATCGTTGAATCTAAAGTTCTGTTCTCTGACTGTTTCAAAACACAGCAGATTTGTTCTGCTCTATAATTCTTGCTGTTATCTTCTTCTACCATTCGCCCCAAAGGAGGCATAGGTCCCCAACCAAGGATTTGCAAGCTTTCATGCACTTGGTTGCGGTTTTATAGCAGAGTGTTTTTTACTGGATGGGGTAGCTAATCCCACAACAAACCTCCACTTTTGACTATGTGGCATGTGGTAGGTATTAGTGGTTCTACTGTTTACCCGAATTTGGCCCCGGTAACCACACTGGCGTCTGATTTGTATGATAAATCATATTTGACTCATTATTGGACAGGAGAGACGTGTAGGCGCAGGTGCGGAGATTCCCATAGCCTATATTGCGATCAGATCTCATATCAGACATGTATGCACCTACCCGTCTACCAATTCCAAGTAGCTCTCTTTCGATCCCTACCAGCTTAGCCAGACATTAGTATGTTGCCAGGGCTACCACTTGAAGGTGGGGTAGGATTTTAATCAATGTCCACACACAGACCCTGGCGCCACTGTATATCCTTACATTATTGCGCCTGCGGCTCCCTTGTTGTTATCTGATCTATTAAATTCCATCATTCTTCTATCTGTGTGTCTGCATTTTATATCCCCCAACTTATCTCATATTGTTACAGGTCCCCCAAAGTCATTCTTTCGACCACACCTGGACTAAAGTTCTTACCACCCAGAAGTCATTCTGTAAATTATACAGGCTTTCTGGCAAGTTGTTAAATTCTTGTCCCATAAACTCTCGCTCCCATCCAAGGACGGCTCGTCATTAAAGGCCAATGGGGCACGGCCCCACCAAAAATTTTGAGTAACGTGTACTTATTAATTTTATAAATATTTTGTCCATAATTATTACTTTTAATATGATACTGATCAGCTTTGAAAGTTTATATATAACGCTAAAACATCACACAGTCTCGCTCTCTCTCTCGCGATCGTTCTGTTTGGCCATTTTGATCATTCTTATTGTGATATATAAACAGCCTTTGCCAAGAACGTATTTTACGTCACATCATTCAGCGCCATTTGGAGCTCTGGTGCTATCCTTCGGCGACGTATCCGGTTTCAGCCAGCGTTTACTGGGTTCGCTCTCCATCAGCCTTTGGTTGTCCTCAGCCAACCTGCTAGGCAGCATGGTGCTATTTTCTTTTAGGGTAGCGACCCTTAAACAACCTGCCCTCCCGGGTTGTTGAGCGTCATCTGCCCAGGTTACCTGTCATTTTTGGACTACTTGGTTTACTTACCGTCCAGTTTTGTCTACAGTTTGCTCCGCTAGACTTTGCTTGTCCCCAATCTAACCACAAGGCAGTAGTAGTTCCCTGCAAGTGGAAACGCGCATTGGATTCAAGCCTCTGCTGTGCTTTTCATTTTCTGCACATTTGTGTGGTCCGCTCACCCCTACGCATGCCACACCCCTTCGTCGCTCCACTATCATCGCCGTGCACGTCTGCCCCACCGTTGGGCCCACCCATGCATCGTTCGCTCTGCCCCGGAGCCTGCCCACAGTGTCTATTAGTTCTCACCGTACACACATTCACCATGCCTCTAGGCTGTCCGGACACGGAGCTCAACTCGAACCCTCACCTCAGAGCTCCCGAGTTTCGACCTAAGTCTTCCCCTAGCCCCAACCAAAAATTGAATAACGTACTTTTTTTAAAAGAAATTATTTATTTCTTCATAACTATTACTTTTAACTTGACACTGATTAGCGTTGAAAGTTGAATATATAACACTAAAATATCAATATTATATCATAATAATATAACAATCATAATAATACATAAAATATCACTGTTAAAAAATATGATATACACTCTGAATACAGTCACGCATATTGCAGCGCACTATTTTTCAGTTGTTCGTTTTAAAAAAATGTCTATCTACGAGTGCAATAAAACTACAGTGACATAAATATTTGAACACTATTAATTATTGAATTGGGTCAAATATTTTTTTTTAAAGTATATTATTCCACCTACATGTTTCGCTTAAAGGTCAGATCCATTCTTCTTTCCTTTTGTAGACACTTCTCTATGACGGCATCCTAAAATATATTCTTTATTTTAACTTTTGCTCAAAATTTCCCTTTTCTTTCGACAAAAGGCTAAGACTAGAGTCATATCTTGACCCTGTGTAAATCTAGGCAACTGTGGATTCGCTGAAAACGACCTTTCAACAGACGCAGTGGATGCTGGAATAGTAGTGATAAATTCTGGAATTTGAACACTTTTAAAACCTGAACTGAGATCTTTTTAACTAAATTGCAGCAAGTCATAAACTGACTAAATGTAGAACTCATCCGAACAATAAAGTACCACAAGTTCATTTTTCAATCGTATATAGTACAAAGTGAGCCTCTGTAGCTCAAGAGGTAGTAGCTGATCACAAACCAAGCGTACCTGGTCCACACTCCACGGTGGGCAAGTTTGGAAGCAAATTCGTTTCTGTGAGATAATTTACAAAAGGTAAAAATATACCTCACCGTTCAGATAGCAATGGCAAACTACTGAACGTATAAGTGGTGGTTAGAAAATTAACGACTCGTTTACTGTGTCCTTCAAAGGGTATGCCACGATTTTCATTTTCACATAAGACAAACATTCCTACATAAACGTCTCTTAAACACTAAGTCCTTCAAATTCTAGTGCCGATTTTTCTCGCATTCATTCGCCATGTAAAACCAGAACCTGTCCACTAATCTCTCGCCTTCACCTGCTTCACAAATGCCATAGTTAGCGTTAGAATCGAGACCAGAACGCGTTAAGATGGAACACAACAGCAATTTTTGGAGACATGCCCTGACAACTTTTGAGTACTGAAAATCGTGGCATATCCCAAAGGACGTAGCTCCAAATTCAGCAGGCAAGAATAAAGGAAGTTAAAAACCAGTCAAAGCAACTACTGAATAGTCTAAACTCCACAATCCCAACAGAATGCATGTAAGCTGTGTTTACCCTGCAGGAGCTAGAAGATCAAATAAAAAGCTAAAGGAGAAAAAGGCACCTGGAGCGGATGGAATTACCAATGAATTCCTTAAACACCTTGGTCCTCTTGGCAAAGGTTTCTCCTCAGCATTTTCAACCAGAGCTGGAAAACAGTTCCATCAACCTGGAAGGAGGCACACATCTACCCCATCTTGAAACCAGGCAAGGACAAAATGACCCAAAGAGCTATAGACCCATCAGCCTTCTCATCTGTGCAGGAAATTGATGGAGAGGCTAGTAAACAGGAGACTGACATGGTACCTAGAAACCAATTCATTGCTCACCCCGCCCAGACCGGATACAGACAAAACAGAAACACAGAGAACCAACTGCTTACTACCCAGGACATTGAAAGCGACTTCAAGGAAAGAAAGAAAGTAACAGCTATATTTTTACCTGTCCGGGCATTCGACACGGCATGGCACGATGGCCTAATGCTGAAAGTCCTACAAACAGGAGTGTAAGATGCAAAAATTAGAAGGAGTTCTACATGGCAGTGTGATAGCATCTACTCTATTCCTAATGTACATAAATGACATCACCAAATGCTGCCCCCAGAAAGTCTCAAATAGCCTACATGCAGACAACTTTGCAGAATATACAGAACTAAACAAATGGTAAAAAGAAGTGCTAGAACAGACAAGAGACAATTTATGGAAAAGACAGCAGAAATAGCAGAAAAGCTGCTAAAGTACATGATCTGCACACACTGTACAAGATTACCAAACAATTATGGGGAGGTAAAAGACACAACCATAACATGCCAGTCAGAAACAGCCTAGGACAACTGTTGACAACAGAGCAGGAGCAGGATATGAGATGGACATCCACTTTGAAGATGTGCTAAACAGACCTGATCCTGAACATCCACCGGATATCCCACCGGCCGCACAGGATATTGATATCAACCTCAAATTGCCAGAAAAGCAAGAAATAGTAAAAGCTATTGGATCCCTGAGAAACAACAAAGCACCGGAAATGATGAAATGACAGCAGAGCTTTTCAAGATCGATCCCATCTTAGCTGCAAACATATTAGAGCCATTGTTTGCAGATATCTGGGAGAAAGAAGAATTGCCTAAGGATTGGACTAGGGTACTGTGGTGAAAATCCCCAAGAAAGGAGACCTAACAGATTGCAATAACTGGAGAGGAATCACGTTGCTGTCAATCCTAAGTAAGATATTCTGCAAAATTATCATAATGCGAATACAAGAAGCAATAGACAAGTGTCTACGAATGGAGCAAGCAGGATTTAGGAAAGGGAGAGAACAAATGAACACATATTTACCCTGCGTAACATTTTAGAACAATGTAGCGAGTGGCAAAGGACTATATATATCAACTTCATAGATTTTGAAAGGCATTCGACAGCGTGCACAGAGACAGCCTATGGAAGATACTGAGACAATAGCGTACCGCAGAAGCTTGTCAACATTATAGCCCTTCTATAAAGATTTCTCCTGCAACCTAAAGAATTCCAACAAAACATTCCCAGTGAAATCTGGTGTAAGACAGGATGCTAATGTCCTCTCTTTGTTTAGTATTACAATTGACTGGGTGCTAAAAATGCCATAAAACAACAAGCACCAAGAGGAATAAGATGGACACCTTTCGAGATGCTTGAGGACCTGGACTTTGCAGACGATATAGCCCTGGTGTCACACAAATATGAACATATACAAGAGAAAAGTACAATACTTCTTCACAGCACGGCAAAGACAGTAGGCCTCAAAACAAACACAGGAAAACAAAAATTATGACAAACAGTGAAATCCAACAACCAGTAATGTTAGAAGATGAAACACTGAAAAGGGTTGAGCAGTTTACATATCTTGGTAGCGTACTGACACTAAATGGTGGCACAGAGGAAGATATAAAATCACGTCTGAGTAAGGCCAGAACTGCTTTTGCCAGAATGAAACCAGTATGGAAGTCCAAAATCTACAAAAGGACCACAAAGCTTAAACTCTATAAAAGCATTGTTTTGCCAGTTTTGCTCTACGGATCGGAGTGTTGGAGGATGACCAAAGGAGATACTAGCAGGCTGTCAGTTTTCCACCACTCTTGTCTTCGCAGAATCTTGGGAATCTTTGGCCAGTAAAAATATCCAATAACCAACTACTCAAGACACAAGACAAGAGGCAATGAATGACATACTCAAAAGAGAAGATGGAAATGGCTCGGACATGTTAAGAGAATGAGACAAGAAATGCCTGCAAGGATAGCCTCACTTGGACACCAGAGGGAAAGAGAAAGAAAGGCAGACCACGGACAACATGGAGGCGCATGATGGAAGAGGAACTGGACACCGCATCTCTGACGTGGGCTCTGCGCTGAAGGTTGCACGGGACAGGAGAGCATGGAAAGTCCTTTCTGAAGCCCCATGTGTCACTAGGCATGACGGGATTAAGTAAGTGAAGTAAGACAACTTTGAGTCTGGACAGCTGCAGAACACAGCCAAAAACATCCCATCTCTACAAAAAACAGTTGAAAACGTAGAGAACTGGACAAGAAGCTGTGGCCTGAAAATTAACCACATAAAAAACCACAGTAACTTTTTTTTCCTTTCTCCACACAAGTTTAAAGTACTCATAAATTTAGAAAACCAAACAATACCCCAAACAGATACACTCACCTTCCTTGGAATTACCCTCGACAGCAGACTTACCTGGAGACCAAACATAGAAAAGATTCAAAGAAAAGCCATACAAAGATTTTCTGTGATGAAGAAACTAGCTGGAACGTCCTGGGGCGCACAATCAATAGTGTTAAAGCAGGTCTACACTGGAGCAGTCAGACCCATCATGGAATATGGCTCCAGCTCCTGGACAACAGCAGCCAAAACAAACACACAGAAACTAGACAAAGTGCAAAACATGGGCCTAATAATAACTCTGGGAGCGATGAAAAGCAGTCATATCATAGAAATGTAAAAAAATCGCTGACATTGAGCCTCTAGAACTCCGCAGAAAATTTAAAACACTCACCCAGTTTAAAAAACTAAAACGACTAAAAGAACACCATCTACACACAAAATACCAAGAGAAAACAAAAAACAGACTCTTAAGAAAAGTCCCAACCATCTGGCCAGAGAATTCTACATGCAACATTCAGATATCTTAGAAACCGACCAAGTAATGTCGGAACCCATAACACCAGAGCCATGAACATGCTACCAAAACATGGCCCAAATACACCTAGAAGTCCCAGGAATAATCTCAAAAAAAAAATAAAAATACAGAGACAGAGCAAAGAGCCAGGTCACTCCAAATGCTACTAGAGCAATATCCTTCCAACACGCGTGTTCACAGATGGCTCAGCTGCAGATGCTATCGGAATGGAGGCGTAGAATCTACATCACTCACCCTCAAGGAAACACAGAAACACACTCTCTGGCAGCAGGAGAAACATGCACAACTTTAGAGCTGAGGTAACAGCCTTCTTGCAGCCATACAGATTCTCAACGACCAGCAAGTGTCATCAAAAAATATTGCAGTCTTTAGCGACTCAATATCTGTTCTCCAAGCCATCTCCTGTCCCAAACAAGACAAGCTCATCCAGGACATACCACAAAAATCAGCTTGCTGTCAACAAAATCTGAACTATTCTTACAGTGGATACCGGCACACTGTGGCCTACCAGGAAATGAAAAGGCTGACAAATTTGCACGGGCTGGAGGGATCCTAACACAACACCACCCAACACAAATCTTTACAGAAGCAAAGACTCTCCTGAAACAATCCAGGAAAATGATGTGAGAAAACAAAACGGAGGATACAACCCAGAGCACGACAATATAAATACACTAAACAGAAAAGCACAGACCACAGTCTTCAGACTTAGAACGGAACACTGCAGTCTCAGAGCACACCTCCACAGAATGTCTCAGGGACTCAGCAGCCTGCACCTGTGGAGCATCTAAGCAGTCCCCAGAGCACATCCTGCAACACTGTCCCAGTTTGAGTAGTGTGAGAATGGAGATCTGGCCAACAGAAACAACATTACAAGACAAACTGTGGGGGACCGGTAAAGACCTCAAGAGCACCGCCCTGTTTATGACACATACCAGATTAGTCGCATAGCAGAAGTTGATCGCAAAAGAAGAGGAAGAAGAAGTATGTGATCTGAGCCTGAAAGCGATTGTACGTTGTGCCAGTTATGCGCCTATAAGTAGAGCCAGCATATCCGATTTCTGGTAGCTTTATTTACTAGGTAGCTTACCCAGGCCTTTAACTCAAGTCACCTCTCACAACATGCCTTGTAGGTCACAGTGGTACTATTCTTTGCTCCCTTGTGGGATCCAGAACACACTGGCATGCTTTTTTGACATGAGGACACCTCTGACATTAAATTCCATTTAAATTGTGTTCTATGTATATTTTTCTGATGACCCTATCTTTTTTAGATTGTCTTTCTTTTGCAACAAATGTCCATAAAATTGTCTGCCATGTGAAATGTTTAAAATTAAATTTTAGAAGTGAAATTGACTTGACTGAATCCACACTAAGATGATTTCTCTCATTGGTCCATTGGGCATGGATTAAAGAAAATAGTATTTCTACCGAAGCATTGGTCGCTAGAAAAGCAAAGAAGAACTGCTAGCTTCACGATTTCAGAGTACAATTCACTCCTACAGTTTTCAATATAGTCACACTATTTCTTTTGCGATGACACTTGATTCTAAAGGTGGATGCAATTTTCTCCAGATTGCAGTACTGATCACAACACTTTAAATCATATCTCTCTCTTGCATTCCCGGCCTAGACTGATGAACCAACTTTTATCATGAATTTTACCCTGGTTTTAAGGGACTCTGTTCCTCCGTACAGCTTTTCGGAAGCTCTGTGTTTTTAGGCCATGTTTTTTTCTTATATCTGCTAACCGTTGACAGTCTTGCAGAACGTGTTCTGCCGTCATGTCCGCCTTTTTGCAGGTTCACTGGCTAGTTGTGCCAAATTTGTGGAACATGTGGATGTCTGTCCACATTATTCGATCAAAATGTGTGATACAACATATGTTGCGGTTAAGGCAAAATCTATGTAAAAAGAGGAAAGGTACATCCAAGAATCACATTTGTTTCGCAATCTTCAGACTATTGGTGTTCAGTTTTATGTTATCTGTGTACATGGGAGTCCACACAATCTTTACATGGATTAGGATGGTGGTTGGGGGCGATTAAAAGTTGTTTACATTTTACTACGTGGATATGGAGAAGACCCTATTCGCATAAAACTGTTTTAGCAAACAGTCGTTTCCAGACATTTTAACCCCTTTCCCCTCCTCTCCAAGGCGTCCATATATGAATGTAGTGAAAAGACATCGGAGCACCTATGGACATGTCCGGAGTGCTATGATGATTGTCCTCTGATAACTGTAGTTATAGTTATTTATTAAATTATAACACTTAAAAACATATTTTTGGATAACTATTTTATATTATATTAAATGATAGACCTAGCTAAATGCTACAGACAGATCCTATGAATACCATGGACAGAAAAAGAAAGAACACTGATGTCCTGAAAGAACTAAATGTTAAAGAGAATTGGCTGATAAACAACATAATATATAGAAAAATTAGATACTTTGGTCACATAAAGCGTCACGATGGCCTGGAAAGAACAATATTAGAGGGCAGAGGCAGACCAAGAAGATGGATGGCTACAAGATATTAAAGAAACCATGAATATGACCATCGACGAAGTGGGTGAACTGGCTAGAGACAGTGAATTTCAGATGCGCTGCAAAGAGAGCAACGTCCTACAAAGGATACGCACCTTGATGATGATGAGACCTAGCTATATATTTAATTTAATTGGATACTGCAGGGAGGGGTGCAAACAGTAAAGTGTTTGGTTTAGGTGGGGGCAAATAGAGTAAAGTAGGGCGGCAGAGAGGACGTAAGTGCAAAAATAGGGTAAAATGAAAAAAAGGGGGTTTGGTCAGCCTCCTCCTGCTGCAACGCTAATGGCTAATGGGCCGAGGTAGGGAGCACGTGCTCAGCCCCGGTGGCTACTAATGCCAAACACCCTCCCTGTAAGTGCGTGACGTCATTTATGGACAGCCTCCCTAAGGAAATAAGTTTGAAGTTAACGCCAAGCGCAGATACATTTACTGGGTAAGGTTGACAGAGCGCAAATACTAAAGTTGCGATTTAGTGCCTAACGAAACAGCCCTCCCTGGGACAACTGAGCAAGGTACTGTTGCATTAACAACTAACATCCCCGGAAAAACTGAGACATGTAGAAACAAAAGTAATGACGCAGGCAGAACAATTTCTGATTATGCCAAGCCACCCAATGTAAAACAGATTCCAAAATATAGCAATGGGCGGCTGAAAAGAATCAGTTTTATTCATCAGGCCAAAAGACTGAATAGGCAAACTTCAGACAAAGATGAGCAGAACAGCATACAACGCAAGATAGTCACTCTCAGTTTACTTGATAAAGAATACTTACAAGATCTCTGGGTCCGGGTATACACGGATGTATCAGCAGAAAATGCAGTGAAGAATGGAGGAGCAGGAGTGTACATAGAATACCCAAACAACCTTAAAGATACGATTAAAGTACCAACGGGGAAATTCTGTCACAATTATGATGCAGAAATTCAGGCAATCAAGGGGACAACTGAGAAACTGTTGAATAGCAGACTCGATCCTCAACCTGTTGTATTTTTGACAGATGAAAAATCAGCACTCCAAGCAGTCCAGAAAATTGCCAGGTCTACAGACCCTACTGTCTAAACTGTTCAAGCAGCGCAGGATCATCTTGCAGTGTATACCCTCTCACTGTGGAATACCAGGAAATGAAACAGCAGACCGATTGGCCAATGAAGGGGCTGCAGGAGAGCAACCAGATGTGCCAGTTACCTACCACCAAAAGAAAAGCTTTTGATAGCATACAACGCGAAAGTCTATGGCGTATCCTAAGATGGTATGGAATCCCACTGTGTTTTATAAATATTATAAAAGCTGCTACAGCAAGTTTGCATGCAGTGTTGAAACCTCAGAGCTAAAGTTTGAAGTCAAAACAGGCGTGGACAAGGATGTGTTATGTCAGCCCTATTATTCAACACTGTCATAGATTGGGTGATGCATAAAACAACGGAAGATAAGGCAAGAGGTATTAGATGGACGCTCACATCCACTCTGGAAGACCTAGATTTTGCAGATGACATCTCACTCCTATCTCATACACATAGAGATATCCAGGAAAAGACCTGCCGCCTTAACCAATATAGTGAGATGGTTGGGATGAAAATAAATCAGAAGAAAACTGAAGTAATGACTCTGAACATAGCAACCCCAGCACCAGTCAAACTAGAAGGTAAAACCTCCGAGATACAACCGCTTTCACATACCTTGGAAGTGTTATTAGCAATGAAGGAGGCGCTGGATCTGACATTAAAAACAGAATGAGTAAGGCACGAAGTGCATTCATGACCCTTCAGACCGCCTGGAAATCTGCCCAATACAGCATCAGAACCAAGACTAGTATCTACAACAGCTGTGTGCTGTCAACATTGCTGTACGGATCGGAATGCTGGAGAATGACAGAACAGGATATGTCCAGACTCTCCACCTTTCATACAACTTGTCTGCGAAAAATCTTACGCATGTACTGGCCGACTATTATCTCGAACCAAGAATTGCTTGCACGATGTCAACAAGAGAATATGGGCACTATCATCCGAAGACGACGCTGGAGACGGATTGGACATGTGATGCGCATGAAGACTGGCTCCGACACGAAAACTGCACTGAGATGGACTCCAGAGGGTAGGCGAAAGCTCGGAAGACCCAAGACGACCTGGAGGAGAACGATAAAGCAAGAACTGAAGGAAATGAATCATAGCTGGAACACAATACAGAGGAAGGCCATGAACAGGGATGAATGGTGTGCGTTTGTTGCTGCCCTAAACGCCAAGGGCGTAACAGGCTAAAGAGAGATAGGGCGTAGACATCTGTGATAATATAATAATAATTCTCTGTACCGTTATACGTTACATAGGGCCTGCAAGTAATTTCTCCATACGCTCTATCCTGGGCAACTCACTCAATCTCCTCCATGGAACTGAGACCGATATTTCCTGCCTCTCTCAGCAAAGTTCGTTTCAGGGTCTCCTTAGGTCGACCTCTCTTCTTGAACCCTTTGCTTCCCACTTCAATGCCTGCTTTGATATTCGTTGATCATTTCTTCTCAATGTGTCCCAACATATCTCCATCTTCTCTTTCTTATAACAGTTGTCACTAGTGGTTGACCAGACATATCTCTGATTTCATCACTTCTCCTGAATTCATTCCATTTTATATTCATTATTTTTCGCAGACATCTATTTTCAAATGCATTCAACTTGCTTTCTATATCTTTAGTCATTTTCCAACTCTGCTGGCATATGTTAGGATTGATACAACATTTGAATTGAAAATTCGTAATTTAGTTTTAATACTATATAACTTGCAGTTCCATATTTTATTTAGACTTTTAAAAGCTTGATGTTGCTTTGCCAATTTGTATCATAATTTCTTTTTAACATTTCCTGTGCAATCAAAATTGTTACCTAAATAGGTGAACTACTCTGTTATTTTTATCATTTTAGATTCCATTGTGATGTCTGCATTACTTGCCATAGGTGTCTTCATTATATTTGTTTTTTCATATCTTATCTGCAGTCCAACTTTGATGCTATAGATGACAAGTTGTCTGTTTTTCTTTGCATATCTTGGTTGTTTCTACTTAACAAGGCAATATCATCTGCAAAATCCAAATCTTCTAGTTGACTATTTTCTACCCAATCGATGCCAGTTTCGCCCTGCAACATTTTTGCATCATCCAGTCAATAGCCACTCCAAACAATAGCGGAGATAGAATACAGCCTTGCTTTACTCCGGTTTCAACCATAAACCAGTCGCTGTGTCCACCATCAGTGTGAACTGCACACTGGAACCATCATAGAGGCTCTTAATAATGTTTATTATTTTGTCTGGTATTCCATAGCATCTCAGAATATTCCACAGATAGATTCTGTGTAGACTATCAAAGGCTTTTTAAAATCGATGAAATTTAGTATGAGTGGTTGTTGCTTCTCAATATGTTCCTCCAAAATTAGTCGTTGGGTAATTTTGGGTAATCTGTGTATAACACAGAGATATATCTTTTTGTATTGACATCTGTTAATAATGCTCTTTTTTAAACTATACGAATAACATTCTTAGTTATTCGCGGCCGACTGTGAATAACTCCAAACGTTATACACAGTCGACTGTGAATAACGCCTCCCAATATTAAACAACACGGGTGATAGAGAGAACCTGAGTAATCCCGGGCATATGCGTGCAGGATCCGATGTTCATGTTCCAAAACGTAGTTCAGCGGTTCTCTCCATTAAAGAAGTAGCTATCCGATCTAACATGATCAGATCTAACTGCAAGTTTAAAAAAAAATTATAACCTCACCACTTTGTACAGCTAACGTGCGCGTATAGGGGAAGTGTAATAATGCGCACTGAGATAACATTCCTTGCCATCTTCTGGCATGTCCTGCAAACCCTGCTTGATTCCAAACGTATAGACTTTGTCTCTCCTTTGGATAAAACAGTAGGGTAGAGAGAGGGTTTGTGCAAAATGGGCAAGGCACATTCTCCATATCAGCTGCCCAGGCTAGGCACAAAGAGAGAAAACACTTGCAATTGACCGTCTGTAAAGACGAAAAAGGCCATATATATATATATATATAATAATAATAATAATGCGCACTGAGATATCATCAGAACTGGTATGTAGTCGAAAGCAGGGCCGGATTAGGCCAGCGCGGGGCCTGTAGCAAATTTTAGCGGGGGCCCTAGGTTTTGTATGATAATAAATAATACAACACAACTTTTACAAATTTTTCTCGATTTAATGTGAGCAAATTTAGAGATAATACTAGACAAATCAATTTCTCTAAGTAAATTACATTCAATGTTCATTAAGGTGAGGTTATTTAGACGATCTTGTCCCATCATGTTCCTTAACTCCCTTTTTGTACGCTTTAATGTTGAAAAAGAACGTTCTCCGCTGCAGTTAGCAATCATTAAAGACAAGTAAATTTGTAAGAATATTTCTAAACTTGGTAAACACGTAAGTTAAGGAACCATTTCATACCTCGTGGTATATAGGTCAATACAGTGTTAGGCTTGTATTTTTCATTGACCGTCGGCACACGGGGTCAGCATCACGCCGGCCGCCTTTACTTTCCCAGAGCATGTCTGGTACCCAGTTGAGGCTGAGTCGACCTGAGAGCCGTCGCGGTCGGAAAAATTCCACGCGCATTGCGGGAGCTGAACCCAGACGTTGAGAAGCGAGTTCACTAACAACTACGCTACAGCGGCTCACACGACTCTAATGAATTTTCCATTTTAATAAGTTTATAAAATTGCAGTTCAAGAGCCTCATGCTTTTCGTTGCTAATTGCAGCAGCTACATTAGTTTTAAGAAGTTCAGCGAACTGCACAAGTTTGTCTCCTAGGCTTTCTTTCAAATCCTCTTGTAAGAGCTGACAATATTTGAGTTCTTTCAAGATCTCTTCTGCTGTAAGAGATTTTTTTTTCATTTCTTTTTCATTTTTTCACAAGAGTGATCAAAGTTGGTCATAAAGAACGAACGCAAAAAAAAAAAAAAAAAAAGAGATTTTAACTGCCGAAGTATTCCAAATACAATAATCACTCTATGGTACGCTCCCATGCGTTTAGCTCAGGCATTATCAATTATGACAATAAAAACACCTGACTTTCACATTTTTGTTTGGGTGTTAGATTTTCTACAACTTCATCGAGCGTAGTAGAGCCGCTGAAATCGTCGTACTTTATATTTCGCTTGCGTCGTCTTGAAGTTTGTTGCTGATATTCTTGACAGTCGGTCAGGCATTTGGCTTTGTCCTCAATATCTAACAATGTAGGTCGCATTGCTTGAACGTACCCTTGTAACGATTCATAAAGGTCATATTCCGTGTCAAGGTCTTGATCAGTCGACTGCAATGAAGCGCTAGACGCTTGAAAGCGTTCTTGAATTCCGTTCCATAAAATAGTCATTATTCCCGTTTCCAACTTACTCATCTCCAAAACTAGCACATACGCTTGATTACGACACTTTACCTTTTGATCCATGTTATTTGAGATGTCATCCAAAACTTGTTTGATAGTGGTAAAACCACATTAAAATGCCTTTGTCGCATCAGCTTAGGTAGACCACCTGGTGTCCGACAGTCTCTTCAAAGTCTGGAGTTTTGAACCTGTATTTTTCAGTGTTTTTGTAAGAATGCCCCATCGATAGGTAGAAGCGAAAAAAAATGTATAGAGGCTTTCAACAAAATCGAAAACAATGGATGCTTCTATACAACATTCTGCAGCATACTTAGCAACCAAATTCAGTGAATGTACAAAGCAGGGAATGCATTCTGCGTACTTATTTATCTCCTTAATGTGTGCTTGTAAGCCGTGGTATTTCCCACTCTTGTTGCTGGCATTGTTATAGCTTTGACCACGACAGTCTTTGATATCAATGCCATTTTGCTTTAAAAATCAAGTGAATGTTGGACGCGTTCTGAAGTATGACCATCCATATCCAAGAACTTCACACACTTTTCCACTGGTCCAGATGGTAACACATACCGCACTATTAGAGTGAGTTGGTCCACATGCGAAATGTCTGGAGTAGAGTCCAGTGATACGGAATAGTACTTGCTTTTCTTAATTTCGCAAATAATATGATCCAGTAAGCTTGATGCAATTAGATGGATACATTCCTCATATGTTTTTTTTGATAAGTATGATGTATGTCCCTTTCCTTTATTTGCATAAGTATTTATATGCTGAGCCAAAAAAATGTCTAATTTGGCTCTTAATTTGAACAAACCTAAATAATGGCTATCATTAAGTGAATCAATAATTTCATTACTACCCCAAAATGCAAAACCTCGTTCTGCTAAAAATTGGATAACTGAAGTAATTCGCTGTAAAAGTGTCCGCCAATATGTTTGTTCGGTTTCAATTTGGCTTACAAGTTGAGAATCGACACGCGCATCCTTCTTTTTGCAAACTAACAGCGAAATTATCGCTTGTCTATGAGAGGTGTTTTCTCATGTCTTTTTCAACAAATTATTTACGTTTTTCCAGTTGTCAAATCCTTCTTTCATAAACCGAGCACTTGCATTTATTTTAAACTAAGTTTCGGCGGCGCAAAACTGCTGAAGGAACAGAAACTTGGTTATGAGTAAAATTTAATGTTCCTTTGTTTGAGCTTTCAATTTCGTTTATTAGAATCGTGTGCAAAAAAAGGGACACTCCTACACAAAAAGTAAAAAACTGTAACGTTGTTAGTAGTAAGCTCAATGTGACCGCCCACCTAAGTCCGAAAATGATGTAAACATGATCTTGGTCCTAACCTAAATAAGAAATAATGGAAGGGGATATTATTACCCACCTCCCAACATTGGTTCCATGTTTTGACAGTGACAGCAGCAAGCCAGTATAGGGCATAGTTATAGTTGGGTCTGGCTTAGCTCTGTAACATAGGCGCGGGGCCCCCTCGAAGAGCGAGGCCCGTAGCATTTGCTACTAGGCTAATCCGGCGCTGGTCGAAAGGTCACACTACTACCGACTAATGTTCCGTTCGACATATTTATTTTACAAGACGTGAACGAGCAGAATAGTAGGACTTGAAAGTAGTGTCTGACCTTGATAAATACAAACAAATGTATATTTATAGACATAGTTTGGGATAACAGTGCAGACAGCTCTGAATTAATAAGCAGATAGGCAGCAACTCCGTTGACTTGAGCAGAGCTAGGTATACTAAACTTGTTTGTTATAAAAGTGTTGTTACATTGTTAGTGTAACTTACTGTGCAATAAATACATTCATTAGCGAGCTGCGGAATATTACTAAAACTTTAGTAATAGTCAATAAAACAGTAGTATTTGTTGTTTATTATAAATAGAATAGAAGCTCATCGCGCGCATGATATGATCATGGTGACAAACACTTCAAACAGTCGCAAAGTCGGATTCTAGCACATGATAAACTCGAAACTTTCATAACTTACAAGTATTTGAGTTTACTCAAGTACTGTTCTGTGTCTCAATGTGCAAGTGTGTTGCTCGGGAGAACTGAACTGTTGCAACTTTTAGTTAATAATAAACACAGACATTCATTTTAACTAAAAATACTTATTCATATGAACAATTTTATATTTCCCGCAAGAGTTCATTATTTTTATTTTTTTATATTTGTTGGCTTACATCGTGGTGGCCTTCGCTATTCCGTTAGGTAGAGAGTTCGTGCATACACGCTCTGGTTTTAAAACAAAAACTCGTTCGTAGTTTGAAAGAGCGTGTTTTGACTTACAATCTTTTATTCAAAGACAAACATTTTAATCTGCGTAACGATTACTCAACACAAATCACCTTGCTAGCTAGTTTTGAATTGTTGTCTGTATATCGTATTACGAACATATATTGCGTTACAGTTGATATAATTATACATTTACCATGTTTACTTTTCTAAGTATTACTATTAGTAAGCGAGTCTGTCAGTTCTAAAAAATCTTTGGTCTATTTTAAGTACACTGACGGTGATAGATTCCCGCTGAGGTCTCAAGCTGTATTCTTTAGGCGTAGCTTAACGGCCTGTAAACAATTTTCAATATAGTTTTCGTACAAGACTTTGGTACTAAAAAATGACTCAGCGGTATTACTTTAAGTGTAACGTAAGTTCTGTTGGTGTATATAAAGCACTATACTGACTGACACAATAGCTAAGTATGCGACTGGCTTGCAGGGCAAACAACTAACACTTGCTGTGTCACTGTCACATATTTCACTTGTAAGCTGACTACTACATTGGTAAGATTACATATTTAAAAAGTAAATGTGTATGCATATATTGTAATGCAGATAGTAATATGATATATATATATATATATATATATATATATATATATTATATATTACCTTTGATAGATAAACTTGCTGATTAGGCTGTTCTGAGAGATGCTACTGCATAAAGTAGCATTGTTAAACACGAGAAGATATAATCAGTTATTTGTTGAAACATTAAGAGAATAATGAGGTTAGCATACATAATGAAACCAAAGAGTCAAGGTCAGTGAACCATATCTAATCAAGACCACTTCACTTATAGGGCTATGAGCAGGCGCATAGTCGGAGTGGCAGGATCAAGAGTGATGGCAAACAGTCCTAAAAATAAAATGTTGAAACAGATGTGTCACATATATATCAAAATCTCTGTATAAACTGAGACACTGCATAGCAGATACATTTTTCAAGGGAAATAACAATGCATTGCTACAAAAGACAAATTTATAAAATATTGTCACAACAGGCAAACTTGATTGTGAAAGATAATATCAAAGGTGAAGGTTATGACATAGTTTAACATTTTGGAATAGGAGAGATACCCCCTAGGCCAGACTCAGTTCAGAATAAAGTGAAAATATAGTTAAAACTTCTATGTGCATTGATTAGTGCAGTTTGTTGATAAGCTTTTTTTTAATCACTAGTATGTCCATTCATCGTATTCCATCCAAGATGCGTCAAATACTTGTGAAAAAATTGGCATCAAACTTTCGTGAAGCAACTGAAATAGTGGAGGCTGCAGTACCAAAACCAGGTCCAAAGGAAGTTGTTATTAAAAACAGGTAAGGAAGTAAGAAGTCTTTGAGAAAATTAACATGTTCCAAACTAACAACTTTCAAGATGCGCCATGGTTTTCTATTAAAGTAACCAAACTGCTGCACACTGTCTCAAGCATTGATTCATGTAAAATTAGTGCTAAATTAACATCAAATAGGATGTTAATTATAGACAGTATTTCTGTAGTATTGCAGCATTTTAACAGTTCAAATAGTCATTGTGTATATACTTTAGAGCATATTGATCTTTTTTCAAACTTTCTCTTCTTAGCCCTTCTCTTTTCTCCCATACTCTTTCTATAAGTGTTTGTACTTGAGAGATAGGTGCAATGAAAGTGACAAGTCCCTTAAGGGCAACAAAAATTATACATATTACAAAATGGTTGAAAATGTTCCCTATTTGGAATAACCTCATAGAGTTATTAAAAGGGACAAAGTCAAAACATGCTCTTTGGCTCAGATCATACACAAGCTGCATTGAATTTCTGAGAAGTGATCAATAAAGAGTGATTGATGTTAAGTGCAAGAAAGAACAAAAGATATAAGGTTCATAGTTCATAAGACGGTTCCAACTCACTGCACCGGGTCACCCCATAATTGCTCCGTTCCTGTGCCAACGAAAATCCCACGAAATGCTAGCAACTGTGAAATGTCTCATGTGTGAACTAATTCAGAATGAAACAGCTGTGTACAGACAAAAAGTAAACCTGCACCACATAAATGCATATGGCCATCGCTAAAGTGTCAACACAAAACTTTTCATCACTTTAATTGCAATTCATGTCGAAGGGAACATCAATCACGACAAAATCCAACTTTCTGCACCATCAATATAACTGCATACAGCAGATTGAGTTTGTTGCATAACCGCTGTCCGCCATTTTCTGAATACACACAACAAATACACGGTTGACACAGCAAAAAGTATTCCATGTAACATTCATAGCTTACAGCATTACTCAAGCACTAACTCAGTAGCTCTGCAAATGAAACTGGAAAATACCCTACCAAACATGGTGGAAATGCGCTAGCAAAGTCGTGTCCAGAATTAAATAGTCCTGACTCTGAATGGCCATCTCGCATTCCACCATTGCTAGCCAGATTTTTTCAAGATATAAGGAACTGTCAGGCAACCCAAACATCACCTTTCACCAAAATTCAGATGCGTTTGTCCTACATATCATAGGGGCCTATGTATCGGGCAACAACATATACACATTCTTTGCGCAAAACTCACAGATGACAAAAAACTTGGTTGCTAAGAACATATGCAAAGTAATAGAAGAAAATATTCATACTATACACCATCTTCTGAAAGAAACTAATCACCTAAACAAATTCATATACAGGGCAGTCAGTTCTACTAATCCATAAAAGTTAACAACTGCAACTATCAATTCTGTCTCAATCAAGTGTTATGTCTGCCTGCAAACTTTCTCTCCCTGGTGCAGTTAATGAGTTCTGATGTTGACCTCTTGTCGAACCACAAAGACTATCCAACATCTTCTCTCTCTGACTTCCACGATCTCGCCTTCCCTATATTTTCAATTCCGTGTAGGAGGATATAAATTAATATCAGTGGTGCATTGACTATGGCCATGAAGCGGAACACTTCAGGGTCATGAATTATGTCATGCCCTACATTTTCATTACCTTTGCTATGTAAAAAAAAGTGTAATCCAAAAGTTCACTTGGTTCAAGAAAATGATTAGCTTCAAATTGATATAACAGAGAAATGATTATTTTAAAAAAAATCTATTTATAAACATTTTTTATTAAAAACATCATACATGTGTCTCGCTTTTATCTTGAATAGTTTTTTTTTCGATCCAGAAGCACTTGAGCTGAAAGCTCTTCTGCTCGGTGTCATGGACATCGTAACCCTTTGGCTCGGTGCCACAAACACTGTAAATCTGGGGAACCTGTAGCTTTTCTTCCAGTCCACGGAGTTGAACCCGCACAGAGGACTTGTTACCCGTAGTCCAACGCGCTATGGGCACGCGGGCAATAGTTTTAGTTAAACAATAGTAATAGAAATATGTATATAAAAATTATCATGAGATTGAACTTTACTGCTTAAAAGATGCCCTACATAATTAAAATGGGGATTTGAAAGAATCAATTAAGGCTCAATGATATGTGAAAAGCTGTTGAATGATATATGAAAGAAATTTAATTCACTATTCAATTTATGTATAAGCATAGATCAGATGTAATTATCCCATGAAAACAATTTTAAAAAACCAACTATTAGCATTCTTTCAATTTTAACTGCATGTACTTGTTTTGTTAATATTGTGTAATCATTAATAGCCAGATTAATTTGATTCTAATCAGTTATCAGAGGACTATCATCATAGCACTTCGGACATGTCCATAGGTGCTCTGATCTCCGCCTCAACAAATCCAGCAGCATCCTGCGACCTAACACGCCAGTTCGATGTTGATTAATCAGTCTCTTTGCATATTTGGTATGTCGTCTTACGGGCTGCACCAATATTGACACCCATCTCTCTCAATCTGGTCAGTGAGTGGGACTCGCAACCCTGAAACTCTTCTGTTCGAAAGGACTCTCTCTGTGTGCTAAGAATGTCATTTCGGTTCATTGCAGCTCCTTCTAATACCATGGCCATGCCAGCCAATCTGTCCACTCGTTCATTGCCCCTGACTCCTGCGTGTCCAGTGACAAAATTGAAGATGACTTCTTTGATCCCTGTCTGTACCAGTACCTCCACCCAGTTATGTCTCACAATTTCTGTTTCGACTTTACGAATTATACTCATGGAGTCACTGAGTATAAAAACATGAGCGAAGTCTTGAGATGCCAACCATATCACCAATCAATTTGATTCTAATATGTTGCTCTATCACACTATTTGACATAATTAGTAAAATTACCTGACAGTTATACAAGCAACCAAATAGGCAATAAATAAGTGTAAAATTGTGTCTGTGTATCTGTGCGTTAATAATTTCAAATTTAACAATGCAGGTATGTTGGTATAAATGCATCTGACATCAACTACACTGCTGGAAGGTATGACCAACAAAAGGCCACCATTTCCTGCAGGATTTGAGGCAAGCCAAGTGTTTTTGTTTTAAATTTATATTCCAAATGTTGCTGGTTACTTTGGCACCATTCGTTGTTATCATCGGCAGTACACATGCTTATGGGATACAAATCCATACCATTTAATTTTCTAAAGCCACTTTTGTTTTTTGATGATTTCTTTACATGAGTCCTCCAATTGTTATCTATGTCATCATTTTGCAAACAGTATATGACTTACATATACAAACTGGCAAGAGACTTGATGATGACCATTTTTACTCCACAATATATGCTATTGCTCTTTGACCCCTGTAGCTTAACACTTTAATAGCACTCACAATCTAAGGGCTTTGGGCATCCAGATCAAAGCCAGCGATCATGTTCAGCTTTAGGATCAGTCACATAGCTATCAAAAATTGTTATAAATGTTTGTACATGATAACCTTATGACCCTTTGGGCCTAACACATTACATTGCTATGCTTGATACACTTTAGTTGTACCCTCATCTTTATTATTGTCTCAAATATATATTCTTTTTCAGTTAATTAAATTTGTCTGTAAATTTTGTTCTGCTTTAAATCACATTTTTTTTCTTTTTGTCCTTAGATCATTTTCTTGATAATGACTTTTTGGATGATTTAGTCAAATGTTGTACTTTTATCTACAGGGTGGGCCAAAAAAATGAGAACATCGTGTAACATACCGTTATTTAGAAATGTTATTTAATTTAATTATATTGTTTCATGTAATTTTGTTTGCCAAGTATCTAGCTAATCAGAAATCATGTTCAATTTTTCTAAGCATCGACGCCATTCGTTTAATCAGAATACGGTCTTCGAGTCATTTTTGTCATTCTTGGTAACAAATTTAAACCTGTAGATGTAAATAATTGGCATATTAAAAATCAAAGATTGTGCCCGGAAATTGTAGAAAGAAAAATATCATAAAGCTTAATAGATAAGTAAGTAAATGAATAAATAATTTAAGCTATTATGGATACAGTTAAAACAATTTTAATGTAATTATATTACTTTTTACGCAATGTTCTCATTTTTGTGGGCCCACCCTGTATATAGGAAAGACTCCAGTAAAACTAGGTAGCAGTGGCGAAACACATTAAAACAAAGTACTGTAGTTTTACGATAACAATCCGCTTTATCCTGGTCATCTCATTCAATCTCTTCTATGAAATGGAGTCTGATATTTCTCCCCTTTTTCCGTAAAATTTGTTGCATGGATTCCCTAGGTGTCCTTCATCTCTTGACTACTTGCCTCCCACTTTATGACTGCTTTATGATTCGTTCTGAGAGTATGCCCAACATATCTCCATCTTTACTGTCTTATAACAGTTGTTATTATTGGTTGATCATACATTTCTATTATTTCATCACCTTTAGTGAGTTCATTATTTTTGCAAACATCTATTTTCAAATACATTCAATTACTTTCTATATCTTTAGTCATTTTCAACCTCGCTGGCATATATTAGTTTGTGTATTAAGGAAACTGAAAGTGGCAAAAAGTAGCACAAAATATGATAGACAGGCACCAAGAGAATGGACAGAAAGAACCTGTGATAGTATGTTTCTGCTGTTGTGTGTCAGTTAACATTTATAATTGATTTTTTTCTGTTCAGGGTCTAGGTGAAGTTGTTAGTGTTGGACCAGATACAGTGTTGAAGGTTGGACAGGCTGTGTTGTATTCCAAATTTGGAGCCTTCAGTGACTTTATTGTAAGTATTTTAATAAAGTGCACAGTTTATTGTTAGTAATTTAGGAGCTACTTAAAAATTGGGATGTCCTTAGTTCCTACATAAAATAAGCATATAATCGTTTTGTGTTGAATAACATGTCAGGAGAAAGTATATAAAAGAATACTTGAACTATTACATCAATTAAAACTGTTAAAGCCACACTGAAATTCATTTTGTCCTTTACTAAAATGTAATTTTTCTATAGAAAAATATAAAACATATTGGTAATTACATCCATTTAATTCTAAATATCTTGCAAGTGATTAGTCTGAAACCAGTTATAAGAAAGATCACATTACTAGGTACATTCTCTGTACCGAACTTATAGAGAAGAAGCGAGACGTCTTTGGAAATCTTGCAATAAGAAACCCTAGTGAGAGAGAGAGAAGCAAACTGTGAACTTTTGCATTGATAATGCATCTGTAGTTGTAGAATTAAGAAGTCTTCTCCTTTTGAATGAGGATACTAAAATTGATGTTGAACCTATCCAGCAATTTAAGAATTACATAGTGTACAAGTATAACTAGATGCTTAAAGAGCAGAGAGAGAAGTCTGTTTAACCAGCGAGCCACATGAACTACCAGTATGCATAGCCTTCGACATCTGTTGGGGGAGACTGAGCACCTAAGGGTCTGCCCAGAGTACTATGAAGTTGGTTCAATAAGTACTAAGAAATCATAAAAATTCAGAACTAAATGACCTAAGAAAAACACTGTACTATCTATCATCTATTACTTTTGTGCCTATCAGCATTTTGGGTATACAAAGAGTTCTGGGGTGTGTGCCTCGTATATGGTGTTTCTTATCGCCTCTGCTGTTTCTGAGGTCCATCGTTTGCATGGCAGGTGATCTTTTACCATGAAACCTTTGTATATGAATAGTAGTGCCCATTGTGGTGTACTGTTGGACGGTAATCGTGTAACTATAATAAATATGTCTCGATAGTACATATATTTTGAGTTATAATTTTAAAAAATTTCAGTTGTTTTTGCTATGGTGTCTTTATTTACAAATTGTTTGGCCATAAGGTTTTGGTGTGATTATTTATTTGTATTCCAAGTCTTGTCTTCTTCTATTTCAGTCAGTGGAAGCAGCAACTACTATACCTGTTCCAACATGTGACCCTGCCTTTCTCTCTCTTATGGTTAGTGGTCTTACAGCATCCGTTGCTTAGAAAAGGTAGGTGATAGTTTACAGGTAAAGCTAAGTTGTTTATTTTGACTTATGATGATAAAAGGACTGAATATTTGTCCATGTGTGAACACATTCTATAAGTTTCATCTAATTAGGTTCAGTAGTTTTTTTAATATTCACTTTTTAGTGCAGACATGACAACAAATGGTATGTGCAACGCCATTCTTTAGATATAATTATTACATTAGACTTAGAAGTACAACTATCGATACTGCATTCCATAAACAATCAAATGTCATTATTACCATCAATTAAATCTTCATTTCTATCACAAGTTATAATTTCATCTAGTAATACTCAAGATTGCACTGCATAATCTCATTTTGGTCTTTATGACAAAGTTGTCAAATGTCGGAAACATTGTTTTTAATTTTTTTAAATATGACTCAACTTTAACACAATAACACATGCTTTCCCGCTTTCAAATCATTGTTAAAAGGAGGCAGCAATGTACCTACATTTAAGTATTTTCCATTTCTAAGATTTTTAAACTTCAGTTAAGGGTTGTGAAGATACATTTGTTTTTGTCAACATACATCCAAAAGCCAATTTATCAGTTTTGCAACATCATGAACATTACTTGAACCGATATATCGGCTCAGCAGTACCTAGTATAGAGTAAGATAGTGCAAATATGTAAAGTCAAAGAAAAGTAGTCTTATAAGGTACAAAACATGATGAAGAAAAGTGGGCAGGCCAAAAAAAATGCCAAAACTGCGAACAAGGAGTTCAGAGTGATTGGAACCTCATAGAAAGAGCTGAAGTAGAAGGTCAGGAATAGTTCAATAAAGAATACAGATACAATCCTATGTTCTACTGGGAGCAAGAAGGTTTTGTAATATATTATGATGCTCCTTAGGAACCAAACGCCATACAAAGTTGGATGTTTTTATAAGGTAAAAACAGATATCCCTCTAATGTCTACTTAAGTTGTGGAGCAGTCAAACAACAATAAAACAAACTATAAATGCTTATATGAGTTATAAATGTTTACTATGAAACCATATATACTTCTAATTTAACTATTAGCCATTATTCTTGTGTGCAGAGCATGTCTAAAAAAACCAATCAAAATGGTGAATTTAGACTATTAAAACTACTAAAAAGTAATGTTAGCATCTGTTGTCTTCCTTTTTTAAACTCTTTACTTTTGGTTTTGTTTATATGTCACTGTTGGTAGTCATTTTTAACACAGTTCACTCTATATTAAATTTTTACTATTTACAGGAAGCTGACCTAAAACCTGGCCAAACAGTCCTTGTCACAGGTAGAAATTATATATTAAATAAAATCAAAGAAAATCATACACAAGTTGAAGACATTTCAAAATAAATTGTTACAAAGAATCCTGCAAATTTTCTGACCAAATACAAAAGCAAATGTAGAGCTTTTAAAATGAACAAACTTGCATCATGGAAAGACCATCAGTAAAAGTTGAATATGGATTGGGCAACTCTTTAGAAAGAGAGTTGAAAGAGTGGGGCCTGACTTGGTATATGATTGGTATAAAGGCTCCAAAATAGCAACGGTGGAAGTCTCTTATGGAAGCTTTATGTTTCAAATGGTACTCAAAAAGGATATAGATATTAGACTAGGGACAACAGAATGTGGAGATTCATAATCATCTGTTGGTTGGCATGGCACATGATGATGATAACGGTTTTGTTATTTAAGTTCTGCTCATGACTGTTGACTTATCACATGATACATATAAAGAATCCTTATATATCAATTTTATCATGATTAAGGAATTGTAAATTTTATAATGACAGAAAGACACTAAAAACTAATTAGATGATGTTGGTTTTATTGCTGTGCAGCAGTTTTATCAACATCTGTACCATTTGACTTGACATATTCATTTTCAGCACTTCATTTTTGGCACCAGATTTTTTTCCCTTCAATCCCTACTCACTTAGCCAGACTGCATAGATGCAGCTGGCCACTACTTAAAGGTGGAGTAAAATCTTGATGTCTTGATCAGACTCCTGTCACCTCATTCACTGTATCTAAGGCACCACCACACCCTCGAGGATTATTTAGAAAATAATAATAGCATAACTCAAAATCAAAGAAAACTGACTGATGCTACAAATAAGAAAGAGTAATTGGAGATATTTTGGACATATAAAAAGACATGAAGGCTGGAGAAGACCATGTTTGGAAGGAGACAAACCGGCAAAGAGAAGAGAGGAAGACCGTGGAGAAGATGGATTCAGGATTTAACTGATGGTTTAAACATGATGGCTGCAGAAGCCTATGAGAGATAGAAATTCTGAAGGACTGTTGGGGTGGCAAAGTTCTGCTCAGAACAAGCTATTTAATGATGATGAATAATAACATATATACAGAGAAGTGCTTTAAAAGAGGAGATAGATATGTGTAATATTGAATGGAGAAACAACTATTTTAATTTTACATTTGTTCTAATTTAAACTAACAGAAATATTGTGTAAACCTTTTTTTATTTACCCTTGTGCACAATAATCATGACAATATAATAATGATACTATCAGTAAATAAAAATATAAAGATCTTGACGGAAATATTTTTTGTTTCAGCTGCTGCTGGTGGTACTGGACAGTTTGCAGTAAGTAATATAGTTATTATTATTACTGTTACTGCCATCAACAACTTTCAGTGCAACTATTCCATAAAACTATAATATTAGTGGGGTTTTGTTTTTGGTTAAAACTTTCATCATATTGTTTTATACCAACCAATTTCTTTTATTATTGTTTGTTAGTAACTAACCATTTTGTTTTATTATTGTTTGTTAGTAACTAACCATTTTGTATTATTGGTGTTAATATTTATCAAACTGAGGTTATGCCAGGTTGTATTCTTATACAGTTATTTTCCATTGCAGGTACAAATAGCCAAGCTGGCCGGATGTCATGTTATTGGAACATGCTCCAGTGATGATAAGAATGATTTCCTCAAAGTAGGTTGAAGTAAAGGGTTTGTAATATATATATTCTATGGTTCACATAAACATTATAAACTTCCAAAATTGTTCTTAACAAAATATATTCTTCAGTATATTGTCATATTGGAAGTAAGCTCTTTCACTAAAAAATCTTTCTTAGTCTCTGGATTTAGTTATTTTTTGCTAAAAATAATTGTGCACACAAAGTTAGTTGAACCATTATATATCTATATATGATTAAAGTAAACTTATTATATGTCAAATTAAAGATGCATGGATGGACCTTATAAATATGTTATCTCCAATTAGAAAATGTAGTACAATGTTAACTTTGGGTAAAAATAGGAACATATATACAACAATTATTTAAGTTGTATTATTGATTTGTACATTCATAACTTATAAATATATTAATACCATTTGGTTCAGCTCTATCAATAAATAAACATGTTATCTTATTATAAAAATATAAAGTAGAATGGACAACCAAATAGAATAACTAAAGGAAAAGTGTGAAAAAAATATAAGAAACTAGAAGCTTCATTTGAGAACAATTTAGTGCGCATATATGTAGTAGGGTCTTAAGTGTGATGATTGGATTTCATGATGGTATATCAGATGATAATATGAAAAAGTTAGACTTTATATATTATTTGTATTTAACTTAACAAAAAGTATATTAATTTATTTTACTTCATTGTTTCTCACTACAAAGAATAACTCAACTGTCTTCATCGATGTCTCAAAGTGATTTCATTTTGAGAGGAGTAGTTGGCTTGAACACTACAGTCTGTAAAAACTATCTAAATAATATAAGAAACTCAGAACTGTCTTTCATAGCTTCTATTCTGTTTTAGATGCCCTTAGATAAGACAAGGACTGGTGATGATGATTTATATATTATATATATGATCATATATGTACACGCACACACCGCATACCCAAACACCCACACAACATGCATGCACACGCAAGCACTCTCTCACTTTATACTCAAACCTGATTCTCCAGAGCATTGGTTGCGACCGTACAATAAACTACAGAAAAGAGAAATTGAATGATGTCCTGTCCAAGGAGTATCCGGTATGTATGATTTTTAGATGATGTAGTTGAAAAATGTACAGAAGTAAGATTATTTTGTAAAATATAATAACATAAATTATATGATGCAAGGATAATCTATACATATAAATATATAAATAACGGTAATGAAATTGTGTGTGTGTCTGTTCCCATTGTTTCAAGATATCTGGACATCCTACAGACTTGAAACTTGGCAAGAGGGTAGCTTTCATAGGTGGACAGATGAAAAAATTATAAAACCAGACTATTGGTTCATTTCTATATCTAAATTCCAACTTAACAAAATGTTATGCCAATATTTGATGCTATTTATTAGTATTTCAACACGTCTGGCAATAGCAGATTGGATTAGATGCTTTGCTGTATGTGGGAGACCGTGTTCAATTCATGGGAAGGCCAATCATTTTTTTAATTTTATTTTTATTAACAAATCTGGTCACTATTCGAACAGTTTATAATCTGAATAAATTCAATTTACCAATTGTTATTTGTCAACTTTCACTGGAATTCTATTGTATCAGATTTATCTGCAATTGGAATGAGGGACATTTTAATCTTATGTGGTCAACCGACAAAGTTTTACCACCAAACAAGGATAGAAAACGTATTGTTATTAATGGAAAGCATCCGTTTTTAGGGGACAGGGCATTTTCTTTAATATGCCCAGTTTTGCACTTTTGGCACTTAAAAGTTTAGGAAATGATACAATTTCATAGATCTATTGAATCTAATGAAGTTAGAGATATGCTATTGGAGAATGATAAAAAAAAAAAAGGCCAGAAGCATGGAGACAGAGGAGGAAAGATTAGTTATTAGTCTTGACTACAAGCGTTGGAGGAGTGTAAAGGTGATTGATGAGGAAACTAAAGTGGATCAACTTGAAAGATCAGCCGAAAAGGACTAAATACCCTAGCGAAGAAGGGTACAACTCCTAGTGTTTAATAAGTGTAAAACATTTGATTTATTGAAACAAACCCAGAAAGCAGTAGAATCAACATCTGTACAAACAGGGTGTCTCGTTGGTGCTTGGTCTGTTTCAGCGAGCTGAAAGTTTCAGTAAACAAAGTATTTACACATTAGCTTGACCAATGTTTCGAAATTTTTCCAGAATAAGAAAGTCTAGGTATCCATTTTCCTCTGGGTGATCAGGAATTAACTGTACTGGGAACTGTACACTGTCTGTCGATGCTCTAAAGCAGCTAACTACAGCTGTGTTACACCTGCTCTCAATTTAAAAACAAAAAATTATTGTAGGATACAGCACCGAAATTACAAACTGCAGTGCCTGGCAGATGGAAAAAAAAAGTGCAAATCTTGTACTCCCTCATGGGTTACCATAAGGTTCATAAGGTATGAATATTAACTCCCTCATAACAAACCAACAGCAACATAAACATATTTCTTAATAAAATGTATGACACCTTTTTAACTGTTGTCTACTTAGTTTTTACAAATTTTAAACAACCACCCTTTCAATAAAAATTGAATTTGGACTTTCATATGAGCAGTACTTTCTGATTAATTATTGTTTGTCTTGCTTCTTATCATCAAAGTTTGATTGAAAAACCAAGTCTCTCCTCAAACAAGTTTTATTTACAACAGCAATAGTTAGTTGTTGACATGAAAAATAAATGAACAATAATAACAGGCAGTGTCAAAGTATGAAGCAGAGTGGATGTTCAAAAATGTACAAGATGTTGATCTACATGAAGAAGTATGATCAGATTGTTGATCTACATGAAGAAGTATGATCAGATTGTTGATCTACATGAAGAAGTATGATCAGATTGAAGCACTTAATTATACACAGTCATGTAATATTGAATCCTATGATTATCACATGCAAAGAACAGTTGTTCAGAAGCAGCTGAATTTATGAAGACATAAATATTTCTGTTCAGTTATCATTATTCTGTAATTCTATTTAAATTTACTTTGTCTCTAAAACAGAAAGGTGTAGATGTTGTCTATGAATCCATTGGCAATGAGATGTTTGATGATGCCCTCAAGAAGTAAGTTTACGACTTTGGCTAATTTTGTTAAGATGCTACAAGACTCTGAATGGTCAGTATGACATTTTGAAGAGTAGATAAATCATTAGTGAATTCAATCAGACTCAATAAAAATAGTCATGTTAGTTTATTACACTCGTTGTAATATTATTTTTTGAAACTTACAAATTTAAAAAATAATACTTATGGTCTGCTTGTTACATAGAATTTTATACACTAGTTTTTAGCAGAATCTTTTAAGAAAATAAACAGTGCAGAATTGAATGTAAATTAAAGCATTTCAATTGATGCATTCACCCATATTTTATCGTAAGTAGTCAGCATTAAAAATGTTATGAGAACACTGGAAAAGAAACCCACTTGTTTAAAGTCGATTTGGTTTTTGTGAAAATTTGAACAAGTATGTGTAACACAAATGTGTATAGTTTTGCTAGATGTATGAATAAGCTGCTTGGCTTGTGTAGCAGATATTCATTTATTACAAATATTAGAACTTGAAGCCATTATTTATCCAGGAATAGGTTTGTTTAGAAAATTGAACTGTTATAAAACTTTATTAAATATGAATGAATTATCAATACACTGAAGTAATTTCAAGCACATGTAAATAAACAGGCTAATAGAAGATAACAGAAATTTAATAAAATTTATGTCAATGCAAAGTGGGCACCTATGATCTAGATGAGTAATAACAATTACATTAACATTTTGTAGGCCTTTTAAAACCACATTTATCATGAAGTAGTTTCGCCAGGGCGTAAATTTCACTGCACAACGACTTTATAAACATCCTGTATCAAGATACCCACAGACAACAGAAGGAAAGACGATGGTTTCATTCATTAGGTGTCGACAAGGATGTGTCCTCTCACCACTCTTTTTTTACATAATGGATAAAATAACTCATCAAATTCAGATAAGGATGAAATAAATGAACTGCTTTTTGCAGATGATCACTGCCTGATAAACCAACATGATCTACAACATATTGATATCTTGCACCAAAATTGTATAAATCATGACATGAAAATCAATAACACTAAAACTGAAATAATGAATATGGGAAGAAAACATAATAAACTAAACCTCTATGTCAATGGCACTACAACAACCAAGTGCAAGAATTCAAATATTTGGGAAAAGCATATTCACAGAAGATGGAAGACTAGACAGAGAGATAGAGCTTGAGTGCAAAAAGCAAAGGCTGTAACCTACCAGCTAGCTCCATTGTTATGGCACCCAAACATCTCACTGACAGCTAGCTAAACAGCAGATGATCAACAGCAGATGATCAACAGCATTTTCATACCTACTTTGTGTTACCAGAGCCGAATAAGGACAATGAGCAAAGCACAGTCGCAAAAAATAAGTACATGTGAAATGCGATGCCTACGAAAAGTTACCAACTACACCAGAATGGACAGTGCCCAACGCTGCCTGATCTGGATAGGCTGTAGTGTATTGTAATGGACAATGCCTCCTATCATAATGCAGTGGCGCATGCAGACAAAATTCCCACCTCATCAGGCACAAAACAAGACATCATGGCTGGCTTGCAAAAGAAAATATCTTTTGTTGCAAAATTTCAAAACTGAGTTGTTGCAACTGGTGAGACAGACTAAGAATTCAAAGATTTTTATAATCAATAGTCATTGCTGAGCATGGCCACACGTTTCTTTGATTACCCCCTTACCATTCACATCTCAACCCAATTGAACTTATGTGGGCTGCAGTCAAAGGTAAAGTTGCAGCAGTAAACAAGACTTTCAAACATTGTGATGTAAAATTCCTAACACCTGATGCCCTCGAAAAATAGATATAGAGTACTGGGAAAAAATGTGAAGAGCAGTGCTCCGAGAGGAAGAGGCATATTGGCAAGAGATGGTTTGTATTTTCTCCAGCCGCAGAGTAGTCACTCTTTCGACTCTTCAGACTCTGAATATAATAGCTGACATCTCAGTTGCTTTCACCTTCACCAGTTGCCTCACAATACCAGGGACTGGCAACAACTACAAAAGGTATGTCAATTTGATCGCCAAAGATAATATCAACATAACAAACACTCAGGAAGAAAAAGCTAACTATGTCACATTGCTTGTTATAATATGTAATATGGTTACACCTTTGCAAACATTCGCCACCATTTTGTGTATTACTGTAAATTCTAAACATTGGTTATCATTTTGTGGTGCTTATGCAAAATTATATAACAAAAACGTTTTTTGCATCGACTTAGCTACCTACCAATTAATTAAACATGAATTTGTAAGGCCGTGGGGTATATAAGACTGCATAAAAAAATTAGTGTTATCCATCTTGTAGATTTAGTACAATTTAAACCTTAGTGTCCTCACGATTTTGGAACGAACTATAGTAGTGCAGCACACAGTTATTCGCAGGTGATTGGTACAATTATTATTTTTCTTCTCATTCTTCATTTCTTTTACACACTTATCTCTTTCATCATTTATTTTACACACCCCTATTCTCATTCTCTTCTTTTACACCCCTATCTCATTCATCTTATTTTACACACCCTATTTCATTCTTCATTTCTTTACACACCTATCTCAATCATTTTTTTTTCCCGATCCAGAAGCATTGAGCTTCAGCTCTGCGTGCCATGAACATCATAACCCTTTGGTTCGGTGCCACGAACACCATGAATCTGGGGAACCTGTAGCTTTTCTGCCAGCCCACGAAATTGAACCTGCACTCACAGAGAGCTAGTCACCTGCAGTCCAACGTGCTACGAACACTCTGGGCACGCAGGCCATCATTTCTTTTACACACCCCTATCTCATTCATTTTTCTCCGACACTCTAACCCACTTCTCATTCATCATTTCTCTCTTTGTACTAACCCAGTCATGTGGGGAAACAGGGTGCAATGAAGTCAAGCTTCAGACTTTAGACTGCCGCTTTCTCATTTTCAATTTTTCTAACAACTTCACCCCCTTTTTTCTCTCCATTACTTCACCTTATAACCTTGAGGGAACACATCAAAGATAGGTGGAAATGTATGAAAAAAGGCTTGTATTTGTTATTTAATTGCAGTCTGGCAGTCTTTGGAAAGCTCCTTGTCATTGGGATGATTTCCAACTATGAAGGGCAAGAAATTAAAGACGGCAACACTTTCCATGACCTGAAAGAAAAGAGGACTGTACCAATTCCTATGACAGTGAGTATTGTTTGATGTGATATCTGTTACTTTTAACTTTTATCATTTTAATGGCATTATCCCTCCCTGATCAAATTACAACTAGGAAATTTTACTGAAACTAGTTGTGGCCATTTTGTCTAGTTATTCACAAACAAAGTAGTCTGACAAGGTTAAAACCGGTTGACATTGACTCCCAAGGGTGATATGACAATTATAGAATTGATAACTCATCAGTAAATTTAACCATTTCAGACGGTAATAAGACTTTACTATACGTCTATTATTTAGTTAAGTATCATTTTCTACGTTTGTTCTGGATGTTCTTGAAAGATAAGGATTCCCTGAAGAGGGTAAGGCTAAATAATGTGTCTGTGTTATTTTGTATGTAATTTTTAAAAAAATATTGAATGATAATGTGATCACTGTTGAAGTAGCAACTTTGTTGAAAGCATATTCCAGATCACTTCATGTGCTTCAGCAACATTAGTTTCTCTAGAAATGTGTTCTAGAGGCTACTAGCTACCCTGTTTCAGAAGTTGCTGGGTAGAGCATAGAAACCCTAGCCTGAATGCAGACTGCCTTGTTTACTATGAACATATTTATAGAGAAATAATTTGTATCCCTGCACTGTTATGATTTACTATTCTTTCCTTCCTCTATTTAGGAGGAAAGGATAGGTATATTACATTCTATTAAACATTTTATAAAATAAATCTAAGAAAACTTGTGTTTGGAGCTAGAACTGTATCTTGATAGAGCAAAGACACTAGAACACATTGACACCTCATACTCCGACACGATTGGACACATATATACATAGATGGATCATTGAACACGATAGTGAGGAAAGGAGGAGCCGGAACCATCATTATACTCCAAGACGGCACCACAATAAAAAATTCAAGTGCCTCCGGAGGACTCAACAAATTTTAGAGCTGAACAACGGGCAATTGTCGTTGCCACAAAAATACTGCAACAGACAAACATACAAAACAACAAACTTGTCTTCCTTTGCGACATGTCAGTCCTGCAGACCACACAAAGGAAACCACAAGATAATAAGGAGAGAGAGCTGACACTACAGCTAAACAATCTTTCAGAACACAACCAAATTATTCTCCAGTGGATACCAGCTCACTATGGCGTACCAGGAAATGAGAGAGCAGACAGGCTGGCTAAGGAGGAAACAAAACTAATACAACACAAACATCCAGTGTCATTACAAAAAATCAAGACACATATCAAACGAAAATAAAAAGAGTTTTGGAGGCAATAAACCCACAGCAAAAACCCACAAGATAGCAGACTAAATAGAAAACAGCACACAACAATTTTTTGCCTAAGAACAGGTCACTGCAGGCTCAACCATCACATGCACAGAATGAAACCTGCTCAGACTGCACAGTGTGCATGTCAGACAGAAACAGACTTCAGAGCACATCCTAATCATGTCCATCATACATACACCAAGCAAACGAAACAGTGCCTCATGAACGAAGCTTACAGAGCAAGCTATGGGGAACTCTCAACGAACAAGTAGGTCAGCACATCCAATTTGTGCTATGCTTTTTAATTACTTGGGTAGCCTCCCTACCTTGGTCACCTTTACGACATGCCTTGTAGGTTGCAGTGTTACTATTATTTGCTTCCCTTGTGAAACCCAGCAACACACGGGGGTTTTGAATATTCAGATTCTGTCAAAATGAGTTTTTTCTTTACATATTATATATATTTATTTGCCTTACTTCAAAAATTGTATTAACCCACAGGTCCTGACAAAATCTGCCCGGCTCAGTGGATTTTTTCTATTTCACTATAGTGCTGACTTTCCCCGCCATATTGGAACTTTGATCAAACTGTACAAAGAAGGAAAGCTCAAAGTGTCTTCAGATATAGGAGTAGGTGCTGCTAATGGGCCATTTGTGGGCCTTGAGAAAGTTGCAGATGCTGTAGAGGTAATATATAAGCTGTGTGTATATTTGAAGGAAACAGACTAATATATTTAATTATATTTAGCAGCACAATATGTGTATTGCATTCATTGTCTTTCCTCTGAGGCTTATGAAAATCATATTGTTTTCAAAAAACTTCACATATCGATTTATTTAGTAATTGTTTTGCCGTTACCTATTTATTTTCTGAAAGCTATCAACACTCATTTAACCTTTGTTATGACTCATGTTTCCAAACATGTTTATAGTGTGCTCTAGGTCATTTTGAGAGCTTCCATAGTGTAATTTTGATCCCTAGTGTAGTGGTTAGTGCACTTAATTCATTACATATCGTCCCAGGATAAAATAACACAGCATAATTTTTTTTCTCATGATTGTAATGACTCTCAGGTTGACCCAGTCTCAACTGGTTCACACACAAATACTAGAAAATAAAAACAGTCAGTGTGATGTTCAAAGGAAAATACAGGTCCAGCACTGTATTCCCCAAAATACACTTGATACAAAAACAGGTTCTTTTTTATTTTGTTAGTTTACTTTATAGGTTTATTGGAACAAACAGTTCTCTGATATTCTTATCTTTGTTTTTATGTTATATGTTCAGTACTTTTTACCCCAAACTCTGACAGTGTTATTACTAAATATATATATATATATATATATTTGGTAATGTTCTTCATCTTCATGAGATACTGAGTATCCTTGTTGAGGTACTTTCCAGTTATTCTTCAATTCTTTTTTCACTTTCACCTCTCTGGTTTATGCCTTGCTGCCAAGATCTTCATGTGCAAGAAAGAGATCATAACACACATGGTTATTCACTGAACTGCATTCACCGAAGTACAATAATAATGATTCTATCAATCAAATAATAACTGTGCACAAATGTAGCAATGAGCACTAGACATTGCCAAATGGTTTTGGTTAGACTGTTTAGTGGTAATATTTTCAGTTTTGGGTTTCTTATGTTGCCATACAGCTTTGGCTACACTGTTTAGTGGTTCTGTTTTTAATTCCAGATTTCTTGCATTGCCAGACACAAATGCAATGTTGTCCTCTAATAATATTTATTGCCAAAGTTGTATGTGTGTGTTTTATTGAGTATGCACATCTAATCTTACATGTATGTACACACTCACTCACATTAAATTATTACTTTTATAACTTGTTTTCTTTCTCTGATTTGTCATTCAGCATATGTATGCACGGAAAAATGTTGGAAAAGTAATTGTGGAACTTAACAAAGATGACAAGAGTGCTCTGTGATTGAATGAATCGTACAGCGTCCAGTAAAGAGGATTTTTTATGTACTCATTAATACTGGATGTTAATGACAATACAATCATTATTTCAGGAAGTTTATTTTCCTTTAATTAAGTGTTTATTATTGACATATCTGTTATAAAGAAATGAAATTTATAAGATAAAGATGAAATAGACAAACCGGAATGTATTATTTCTTACATTTAGAAGACACATGTTTTATTTATTTGTATTGACTTAATTTTAAACTGACCAAGCATACCATCTTGTCCTCCATTTTGTCATTGTTTTACTGTGTACTAACTAATATACAGATGAAGAATTAAGCTATGTAAGTATTGTACTTATATCTACATCAAATGTGTTAACTAACTCTTGACATCTAGGATATCATTGCTGTTTTGTGATATTACTCATGTCAGGAGAAACTCTGAGGATAAATCAAGAGACAAAAGTTTTTTGCTCTGACAAGTGTTCATTTCAACACTATCCTAGAATTCCTGGGAAGTCACCGTTTTGTTTTTTCTTCGAAATTTCGATAACGAGGTTCAGAGGGGATATGTTGCTTAGGTAACAGACTTATGCCCTTACAAAAATTGCACTTGCCATATAAACTTAAAAAAAAAATGTCACTTGCCATAGAGGAACACCGTGGTCATTTTTTCTGGAGTGTGTTAGTCTATGGTCACTCATGACTGAAGAAAGGTATGAGGAGCTGGAATAAGATTCATGTGCAAATTCTGTACTGATCTATACAAAAACTATTATATGCTATGGGATTATCTTTAACTTGTTTATGATAAGCAATAACAAGAATATATCATTTTGTTCTTGTGTAAATAATGTTGCTATTTCTTTGTCTGCTGCTTATGTTTGTGTTCTGTTATAATATGCTACCTGCATACATTCTAAAATTAGCATAGATAGATTTCAAATATGAGCGATTCTACTACTTACTCTTCTCAAGGAATATAGGGCCTACACTTTCCCCAGTCTATGGCTGTTTTCTTTATGGCTTCAAAGGATAGTCCAGCATCCTTCAGTTTCTCAAAAAGTCTTTCCATCTGTTTAGGATGCCATATTTTTATTTCCTTGGGTTTCACTCAAGTGTTTGTCTAGTTACACTTGACGTTGTGTCTGCTACAGTGTATGCCTGACCCACCTCCCTCCTGACCTGGGTCATCATGGGTTCCTGTCCTATTCTTATCCACAGGTCTCTGTTTACCACTCTGCCATATCATCTGAGTCTTAGAATAAGCTGAAGACATTTGTTGATAATGAGATTCTACTATATATTTTTTTAGCATCAACATTCGGTTTTGTTTCCCATGAATCATTTGACAGCATAATTTGCTTTCCTGTATTTTATTTTATTAATTTTGCTTCAAGTGTGAAAACTTGCTTCTAATATTTTTTTACATGAGAAAACCATTTTTTTTGGATTGCAAATAAAGCAACAAAGAAATCTGTATAATTGTTGATGTTCTTAAGTCCTGTGAGAAAGTGGTGGCAAATGTTGAGTGTACATGATAAACAAAAAATATACTGAGAACACAAATTTCTAAACATTAAGAAGATCACTGTGTCCACACACATGATGTAAAGCTACTTTCAACATACTCATTCTTTACACATGTGAAATCAACTTAATCACCATCAGAATTCCCGATATCATTGACATGTAAATTCTATGAATCAAATTCTGAGCATGAAATTCTATGTAAAAATAAGCACCATCTGAAACCTTCAGAGTGTCCAGAATTTACTGGAATTGTACCAGTTTTGGATGCTTTGTCCCAGTGTTCAAAAATAAATTATCGGGAGGCAAAAATGTCAGTTTTTAAAAATCGATCAATTGCTCATAATAAAAGTTATTTAATTTGTGCAGAAATTCAACACATATACAAATTTCTCTAAAACAATGAATGACTTATTGATTATTAAGATAAGGATGTAGTTAAGATTGTTCAAAGCAAAGAGTACTGGTTCAAGTTTCAACCGAAACATACTCTTCATCAAGTTAATATGATGAAATGAAAAACTGAAAATAAATGTGGTTAAGATAATGAAATAAGCTGAAAATAAACTAGACTAGATGATAAATTGAAACTAGAAAATAAACTAGACAAGATAATAAATTGAAACCAGAAAATAAACTAGACAAGATAATAAATTAAAACCAGAAAATAAACTAGACAATAAATTGAAACCAGAAAATAAACAGACAAGATAATAAATTAAAACCAGAAAATAAACTAGACAAGATAAATTAAAACCAGAAAATAAACTAGACAAGATAATAAATTAAAACCAGAAAATAAACTAGACAAGATAAATTAAAACCAGAAAATAAACTAGACAAGATAATAAATTAAAACCAGAAAATAAACTAGACAAGATAATAAATTAAAACCAGAAAATAAACTAGACAAGATAATAAATTAAAACCAGAAAATAAACTAGACAAGATAATAAATTAAAACCAGAAAATAAACTAGACAAGATAATAAATTGAAACCAGAAAATAAACTAGACAAGATAACAAATTGAAACCAGAAAATAAACTAGACAAGATAATAAATTAAAACCAGAAAATAAACTAGACAAGATAATAAATTAAAACCAGAAAATAAACTAGACAATAAATTGAAACCAGAAAATAAACAGACAAGATAATAAATTAAAACCAGAAAATAAACTAGACAAGATAAATTGAAACCAGAAAATAAACTAGACAAGATAATAAATTGAAACCAGAAAATAAACTAGACAAGATAATAAATTAAAACCAGAAAATAAACTAGACAAGATAATAAATTAAAACCAGAAAATAAACTAGACAAGATAATAAATTAAAACCAGAAAATAAACTAGACAAGATAACAAATTGAAACCAGAAAATAAACTAGACAAGATAATAAATTAAAACCAGAAAATAAACTAGACAAGATAATAAATTAAAACCAGAAAATAAACTAGACAACAAATTGAAACCAGAAAATAAACAGACAAGATAATAAATTAAAACCAGAAAATAAACTAGACAAGATAATAAATTAAAACCAGAAAATAAACTAGACAAGATAATAAATTGAAACCAGAAAATAAACTAGACACGATAATAAATTGAAACTAGAAAATAAACTAGACAAGATAATTAAAAATTGAAAATAAACTAGATAAGATACTGATAGCAACACTTCATGTTAATTTAAAAGAATACAATTTCACAGAAGACTAAGAGAAATTAATAGCACTAATTTTGCACTACTCATGGACAGAACTAAGATGGCACAAAAAAAGAAATCCTTGCAGCCTCACATACAAGTATAGATGATGATGTTACCTCTATAAACAATGCCATATAAAAAAGAAACCAACATGAAAGTAATTGTAGAATGGAAGTTTGCTCATAATTTTGTTTTGACATATGAAAGGTGACATATCCAAAAACGTAATTAAAATCAGATGACACTTTTTACCAAATCACAAACTACAACAGACATCATAAAGTGAAAATTTAGTTCAAGTCAGTAAAGTGTAATAAACTTTTCACAGAAAACAAAAGTGAATATTAATGTATTTTATTGATAAATTTTAAAACAATACAAGCAAGATCAACATAATTATTGAAATCAGGTTCAACTTAAAAATAAATGCAAGGCACTAATGAGACTGACATAGCAGTTTCTGTTTTGTAGTAATGCTAACAATATGGGAAGCTAAAATTATTACAGTTTACAAGTAGAACAAGTTTATTATGACAGTGTTGACAAATGAGAATTCATAACAATTAAATTAACAACTAAGCAACAGTTATTATTATAGAATTAACATAATGGCAAGTGTTTTCAATGAGGAACAATTGTTACGAACATGCATGCATACCATTAACTAAATGCTGGAGGAGACTGAGCATCTATGGTTCTGCTGGAATGAAGTTAGATTGTTTATGTTAACCAGTAAACATGAACGGTTGAACCAGTATTATTTTGGTGTAAACAATGAACTTTGTAAAACTACACTTCTTCATTTTACACGTTTCGTCTTTGCTACATAGTTTTACTGCAGCCTTCCACTAACATGTATTTGTTATATTAACCAATAAACATCCTAAGGGTAGATGGCAATGGTTTCTGGGCTCAACGGTTACTAGTGGTAATGAACAAGTTGATAGATTGGCTGTCTTGGCTACAATATCAGAGGGAGCTGCCATGGACCAAAATGACATTCTTAATACATTGAGAGAGTCTTTCAGAACAGAGGAGTTTCAGGGCTGTGAATCCCACTCGCTGACCAGATTGAGAGATGGGTGTCAATATTGGTGTAGCCCAAAAAGAACATATCAAATATGCAAAGAGATTGATTAATCAACATTGAACTGGCGTGTTGAGCCGCTGCTGGATTTGTTGAGGCAGAGATCGGAGCATCTATGGACGCGCCCAGAGTGCTATGATGATAGTCCTCATATAACTGATCTTGTATATCAATGTATTTATTTTTATCTTTTATTTTGGTTCTGCGTTTACTATTTTTCTTTCATCATGTCAAGAATCACATGAGGAGACGCTGAATGAAGGCAGTATGCAAAAAGGCATGTCATGCAAAGATATGAGTTTATTGTTATATGGATTGAAAAAGTGACAGAGGAAGATAAAGGAAGAGAACACCGGGTAACTTAGCATAATTACACATAGGAAATAAGACATATATAATTAGAAATATATAACTGCCATTTTTACATAAAAACATTTTATAACTTTTTCTATCTCTGAACACAATTTATTTGTAGAACTTGTTTTATTTTTCAACTTTCAAATAAAACAATAGTAATTATTCCACAAGAGAGCAGGTGGTTGAATGGTTAAAACAAAGTGATGTTTCATGATGAAAATGTCTTGTGTTTGACTCCTTTGTAAGGTCAAGTTTGTTTCTGTTGAGGAGAAAATAAAAACCAATGACCTGCACATACATGGCGACAGCTTAAGCATGGCAAGCAGCCTTAATTCCTCCGCCCTATATAATCCTGCAGTGTACTATCAGAAATGGGAACAAAATGCTGTAAAAATGATGACAGATTATTCCACAAGTTATTCATCCCATTATAAATTCACTGTTTTGGATGGAGCTTTAAAATGTTGGTAGCAATTAGAAACATGAATGAAGACACTAAACAAAGATTTTAGTAATGTATTGTGGAAAACCAAATCTCCTATTACTGTTCTCTTCTTTTCCTGTACCACAGAGTGAAACTCCCTACACCAACGTGAGATGGTATGCATGCAGTGTCCCTTGAATGAATGTCTTGAACTATTTCATCTATTTGATCGAGTCCTGTATATTAGAAAAGAAGAAAATCGTGGCATATCCCAAAGGATGTAGCCATCAACCACAGTAAATGAGTCGATTTTCTAGGCACCACTTATACGTTCAGTAGTTTGCCATTGCTTTCTGAATGAACAGTGAGGTTTATTTTTACCTTTTGTAAAAATCCCACGGAAACAATTTGCTTCCAAACTTGCCCACCGTGGGGTTTGAAACAGGTACGTCTGGGTCTATCATCGAGCTCACTACCGCTTGAGCTACAGACGTTCACCCTATATATCAAGATATCTGTAAAGATCAACTGGCCAGGTGACCACAGTTGTAACTCTACCGATAAGGTAAAATATGGACCAGGTAATGTTATATTACACTTTGCTAGAGGCTATAATTATATAAATATAAATATATATTCTTAAGGCATAAATTATATATAATAATAATTTTATCTTTATTTAAAAATACAGCATAGCATTCATTATATAGAATTGCAAACTGGCCATAAATCCAAAATTTATTTCGGTGATTATCTTGCTTCATTAACTGCAGTGTGTCACAAATTTAAAGAGCTACATTTTATATGTTCTATTCCCTTTTTATATCACCTTCATAGAGACTAATCTTCTTCTTCTTCAGCGATCTCTGGTCATGCGCTTAATTTACTGTGGACCACAAATTGGGCAGTCAGCTTCAGGTCTGTCAGGTTTCCCAAAGCTTAGTTTTCAGGTCGACTGGGTGTGGCCACATGTTGCTTCTCAGTTCACCCCAGAGAGGAGAGTCTTGCAGGATATGTTCTGGTGTCTGTTCCGCCTGCTGACACTGGCAGAAAGCTGTTTGACTTATTCCTAGTCTATATAAGTGTTTGTTGAGTCTGCAGTGTCCTGTTCGTAGTCGAAATATAATGACCTGGTCTGTTCTGCTTAGGTCTTTGAGGGAGTCTTTTCCATAATCATATCCAGTGTTTGTCTTCCAGTCTAATGCCCATTAGTCTACCAGTCTACTACAAACTTGTCCATTTTGGATTGGGTTTGGATAGAGACTAATCCAAAATGGACAAGTTTCAACAAATTTTCTACTAACAGGTCATGTTCAAGCAGAATTGACTTCAATTTTCTCACATATCATCTTCAAACAAAGTTATATATAATTATTCCGAGGTTAACTAAATTCAAAACAGCAATTAGGACTGGTTACTTCATTAATATTTGTCATGTCCATCTCGTCCAAGTGAGTGTCATGAACAATTACTTATAAAATTAATTTCATTTTAAAAAAAAATTTTTTTTTGTATCCAGAAGAACTTGAGCTTTCAGCTCTTCGGATCGGTGCCGTGAACATTGTAACTCTTCGGTTCGGTGCCACAAACACCGTAAATCTGGGGAACCTGTGGTTTTCTGCCAGCCCGCGGAATTGAACCGCACTCACAGAGGGCTAAATTTCATTTATTAAATATTACTCATCTAGAAATCCATTAGCAGTTATCAGTTATATGAGGACTATCATCATAGCACTCCGGACATGTCCATAGGTGCTCCGATCTCTGCCTCAGCAAATCCAGCAGCGTCCAGCGACCTAACACGCCAGTTCGATGTTGATTAATCAACCTCTTTGCATATTTAGTATGTCGTTCTTTTCGGGCTGCACCATCAGATTACACATGGTTCAAGCAATTAACTTCAAGCGATCTGGACGTTGCGGTCTGGAGTAAAGTTTGAGAACGGGCAAAAAAATATAAACAGGTAGATACGTTTTTTGATGACGGTAGATGATTGTCAGACATCTGTTGCCAAGGCGCCCAAGCTAATAGGAAGAAGGGGAATTTATGGGAAAGTCACCAGTACCATTTAAGGACAAACTATTTGGAGGAACTAACAGCCTGTTTGACCAGCCTTTCTTTTTTACTTAACATATTCCATGTTGCTATCCGAGAGTGAAAGTTGAAGATTTTAATCTGAATAACTAAATCATTAAAATGCAGTAAATTGTGAACTCATGAAGTAAAATATCTCAATCTCCAGGATAAAATATACATTTGTCATTTTTTCAAGAGAAATTTAAAAAAAAACCTATTAACAATTCTATTAAACGTTGTGCATTAAAATTTTCTATTATTGGCCAGATTTCACCGAGTTTAAATGTCATACAATAGTTAGTTAATGACATAGGCTACTTTTTAAACATGTTTACATATGAAAGACTACTTAATATTTTCTCATTTATGAGCAAACAGGAATAATTGAAATATGTGTAAAATGTTATGCATAATACTTATAAGGCAGCAAGCTTCAAAAATATAATATGCCTGAAACACATAAAATCTAGCACTGCAGAAAACTTTAAAGGTGGTTACAAACATATAAGGTGGCAAGTTATGGGCGGCTTCAAGAGTGTTACAGGTGTAAAAATATAATCATCAGAAACCATAATTAATTATTGGGTATATTATAAATGATAAAATAGATTAATTATTTCACACATTCCAAATAAAAAAAAATGACAAAATATGCGTCTAACTCTGTGTAGGTTAGAAAACGAAACAGCAGAAAATATAATTGAAGGAATGCAGAGATATATAAGCTTGTATGATAGAAATTGAGATGAAGAAAGCTGACAAAATATATGTCTAATTCTGTGTTGGTTTAAAAACTTTAAGGTGGAACAGCAGAAAATATAAGCTTGTGTGACAGAAAATGAAATGTGTGCTGACAAAATATACGTCTAATTCTGTGTTGGTTAGAAAACTTTAAGGTGGAACAGCAGAAAATATAACTGAAGGAATGCAGAGATATATAAGCTTGTATGATAGAAGTGAGATGTAGTTGGATAGGTGATAAAGCAGCACAGTGTTCACACATGGAAGGATGAAATAGGGCATTGTGCATAAAAGAAACCTCCCAGATTTCTGAAAGAAGGATATGGTTTTATAATAAACTACCTATTTATCAGAACATTTGGTTTTAAAAAGTTTCAATCTTTATCGAACATAATTGCAATATTATTATTATCATCAGTATTGTGAATTATCATGTTAACAAACTTATAATATCTGAATTAACATAAGTTTTTTTGTTTGAGCTCATTCAATATTATGAATTCATAGTTTTTTTTATTTTTTTGTATTAAGATTTATAGGTCGACCTAAAGAGACCCTGAAACGAACTTTGCTGAGAGAGGCAGGAAATATCGGTCTCAGTTCCATGGAGGAGATTGAGCGAGTTGCCCTGGATAGAGCGGTATGGAGAAATTACTTGCAGGCCCTATGTAACGATAACGATCAGAGGAATTATTATTATTATTAAGACTTATAGAAATATATATATATATATTTATTTATTAATTGTGCCAAATTTGTGAAAGAAACAACTGAAAAGTGTGTACTATTTTCGCTACATTAGCCGAGAATAAGTTCCCAAAAGTTTCAATGTATTTCTTCAAAATAAATAATTACATATTCAATCCTTGAAATGCAAAAATTGTGCTTGAAAGCTTGTAATGAACAGGCAAACACTTGCAAAATTTATAACTTTATGATGTTTTATTTAGTCCTTGTGAGTACAACATACAGTAACAACTTTATTGTTAAGCATTTACAAGAAAAGAAAATACAATTTAATAGAATTATTTTATGTCAAGATACGATAACAGAGAAATATACTGTAATTATATTATAATCATATAGAATACTTAAGAACATAGCGCATATATAATCAAACACAACCATATTTAAAACTTTATTTTTTCTTTCTTTTCTCCAATCCTGTTTTGTTTCACAGCATTAGGATAAGAAGAGATTTCTAGAAGGGCTTTTGTGTGTGTTTCACAAACAGTGTCTTTATCGCCTTGTTATCTCTTAGGTCCACCTTTTGCTTGGTCAGCCTTTTGCTTTGTATCCACTGTTAGTAATCTGCTTATGTGGCAAAACCATTTAATTTATTGTTTCTTGATGAAGTCACTGAATCAAATATTAACCCTAATTTAAACTATATATGAATTTATAATTTTCATCTCTTAAGTTCTGTTATAGTTTCTGTACTTTATGGTTTAACATATATAATTTCAAAATTGAAAACTCTATTGTACATAGTTACTGGCACCCAATGGAACCATTATTAAACAAATATAACAAATGCTAGATTGATACACTATGCTTCATTACTGGTTCCAGTAGGCTCAAGGTCATAAATGTCAATTTAAACCTTGACAGTTGTCACCAATAAGCTTGTAGATCTAAATCACCTCAAATTTCCAAAACAGTACAAATTCTGTTTAATTTAAAATATTGAAACATGATACAGTATGTAATGGCAGGTATCATAGAACTCTACGACTGGGCAAGTATCAAAATTCATCCTGGTTCTGCACCATGTACATCCACAATTTAACATTTCCCACACACATTTTATCTTGTAGATAATAAAAACATATTTCCTTGATAATACAACAGGATGACATACTGGAGGTGTAAGAATTTTTCTTAACACCTCTTAAATTGAGCTACAGATAGGTTGCATTACTCCCTAAGATTAAAACTCATCATTGAATGGGTAGTATTTGTGCTCCAGGGCTCTGAAAAAAAACAACAGAACAATGTTGAATGTAGTGAGAAAATGTACAGTTTGTTGTGTTAAAATTGTATCTTCTTTTTCTTCTTCTTCTGCAATCTAATTCAGCTGTTTGACTACTCCGGTATGTGTCATAAACAGGGAGGTGCTCTTGAAGTTTTCACTGGTCCCCATAGTTTGTTTTGTGGGGTTATTTCTGTTGGCCAGATTTCCATTCTCAAACTTTCTCAGGCTGGGGCAGTCTTGCATTGGGGAACTGCTTTAGTGCTCCACAAGTGCTGGCAGACGAGTCCCTGAGACCAATTCTATGGAGGCGTGCTCTGACACCGCAGTGTCCTGTTCAAAGTCTGAAAACTGTGGTCTGCGATTTTCTGTTTAGTGTATTTATGCTGTCGTGCTCTGGGTTGTATCCTTTTGTTTTTTTCTCCACATCATTTTTCTCGATTGTTTCAGGAGTCTTTGCTTCTGTAAAGCTTTGTGTTGGGTGGTGTTGTGTTAAGACTCCCTCCGCCTTTGCGAGTTTGTTAGCCTTTTCATTTCCTGGTATGCCACAGTCTGCTGGTATCCACTGTAAGACTAATTCTGATTTCTTTGACAGCAAGCTGATTTTTTGCCTTATATCCTGGTAAAATTATATCAATTATAAGTAAGTTAACTCGAAGGATCACATTTAGAAGTTGTGACATCAGTCTTTTTCAGCTTGTTAAAAACATCAGAGCACTTATAATGTGGCCAAATTAGAAAGCATGTGTACCAATTTTCAGCTGGGCATTAGAAGAATTGATTGTACTGGTATATGAAGATTGTCATCTGGTGTGTAGCTCCAGCTGACTCAAATCTCTCTGCACTTTATTGAATGATGTGTCTGGCCGAATGGATTATAGTCCGGACTCCCATTTGGGAGACCGAGTTCGATCCCCAGTAAGGCCAAGGAGTTTTTCTGTCGAGCATACAGAAAAATCAGAACCTCAATAGTTTTACAGTGACTGCACTAGCCATGCATCCATTAAATTCCTCAGGCGCATGTTCCCCTGTCCTACACTGCCCTAAAAGCTGCAACACATGCAGTAAAGACAGATTTTGGAGTTTTTTTATTGATCATAGTCATCATACTAACATACCTTTAAAAATTTGATCATTCCAGTGATCCATTGTCTAACTCCTTTAATTCTTTGTGGACCAAACACCACACTACGTGGCTTTAGCTTGGATGCCTTTTTAACAGGAGCCACACTAAAGGGCATTTTTTATTCTTAAAAACAAATGGCTTTTGTCCTGGTCCAATAAGAGTTAAAAGTTATAAATAATTGATTTTGTGGCAACATGCCAGACTACGTGAACATATATAACACTTACGTCTTCTCATCATAACTTCGAGATCCACTGTTTAAAGCTGCAAGTCTTGTTATGTCATCCTCATTTAGTTGAAAGTCAAATATCTGAAAAATAGTTTATCGCTAGATGAGTTAATAAGTCAATGAATTAATCAACCAACATTTAAATAGACTAAATGTTACACTGAACTGATGTCATTGCACTCTGGGCAGACCTGTAGGTGCTCAGCTTCCCCCAGCAGATGTAAAATGGTGTGCATAGTGATGGTCCCCATGGCTCACTGGTTAAACACATTTCTCATTTTGTTCCTCATGTACCAAATTCTGCTCTTGTTAAATTTAATTTCAAACTCTCTGGATAGACTCAGTATCAATTTTAGTGTCTTCATCCAACGAAAGAAAAGAAAGAATGTCCACACTATTCATCATTGACATTCCGATGATTAGTGCTGTTTTTTACCAGTTTGTCTGTACTCTCACTGCCGAGTGTCTAGGACAGCAGATCCATGTAACCATTGGAGGTTGGAAGCCTCTATAAACAACATGCAACAACATCACACTGCAACCTACCATTTTGGACCTTCCAACCAAAACATCATATTTTGGGCCTTTCAAAGAATGGACTGAAAGTTGGCAAGAATAATTATCCCAGAAAATGGAGTCTTGTAGAGCCATGCGGCAGTAACTACTACAAAATTCATTCTCGTACTAGAAGTAGTTTACGTTTGATTCCACTCTGGAACCACTTTACCATGTACACTAGCTATAAAATGAAAGTCAGAATTTATCACTATGATGCACACACCAATTTATATATATACGAGGGCGCATTGAAAAGTAATGCCTCCAAGTGCATAACTTTGTTAATATACATAATTTACAAATGAAACATACATTTTCAGAAAGCTTGAGATGTCCACTACACAATAGAGTCATTATTTTTCAACAGTCACCTCCACGTTCCACACACACACGCCAACGTCGAACTAGTTGTTGCATCCCGTCGAAGAAAAATCTGATGACATCAGGCGTGTCAGGAACACCTGATGCGATATGAACGAAAAGGCGATGACTTTATCTGCCGAATTGTCACTGGCGATGAGTCATGGGTGCATCATTACGACCCTGAAAACAAGCGCCAGTCTATGGAATACAGGCACAAAAACTCACCCACCCCAAAAAAATTCAAAACTGTCGCGTCAGCGGAAAAGTTTTGATGACCATTTTGGGACTGCTCATCCACACACCAGTAGACAAACAGCGGCAGCATTAGAGCGTCTCAATTTTAACGACATTTTAGCGCACCCACCATATAGCCCGATTTGGCACCTTGTGACTTTTTCCTGTTCCCAAAGCTCAAGGAACATCTCAAAGGAAACAGATATGCTTCTGACGAGGATGTGGCAGCAGATGTGCGTACCTGGCCGTGAAAAATCATCAGATTTTTTCTTCGACGGATGCAACAACTAGTTCGACGTTGGCGTGTGTGTGTGGAACGTGGAGGTGACTATGTTGAAAAATAATGACTCTATTGTGTAGTGGACATCTCAAGTTTCTGAAAATGTATGTTTCATTTGTAAATTATGTATATTAACAAAGTTATGGACTTGGAGGCATTACTTTTCAATGCGCCCTCGTATATATATATATATATACAACAGCATTATCATTGTCTGTGTTATCTGATATCAACTTATTCATCTTCTTTGCTTTTGTTCTTTACGAGCAATTTTAATCACTCTTTGTGATATGTTTGATCTTTGCCAAGAACGTGTATATGTTGCCCATTGGTTTGGTAGGCCTCTAAACACATAGACTTCTACACGATTAGGACACGTGCATCCGATTTCATCCAAACATCCTTAGTCGCCTCTTACGACATGCGTGGCAGGTAACAGTGGTTCTATTCTTTACACCCCAAATTTGGGCCCCAGTAACCACTCGGACGATCAACTTATTAATTTCAAGATCTGCCTTTTTCATTCTTCACATTCCCTTCTAAAAATGATGTGCAAGTTTAGTCATGCTTCCATCAATCAGGTTATCTTTCTTCCTCTATTGGTAGAATTGCAACTTTGGGAACATGAGAGAGAGAAAGAATTGCAACTGTGGTCACCAAACCTTAAGTCATTCCATCCTGTCACCCACAACAAGTCACCACACTTGATTTTAGTTCTCTTAATATCATTGCCAAGAGATCCAGGAATATTAAGTTGTGCCATAAAATGGTACCAATATTTGCAAAAGTTTTACAAAACTATAGAATATATATATATATATATATTTTTTTTTTTTAATAAGAGGAGATTGAAGTGGTTGAGACATACATTAAGAATGCAGAAGACCAGACACCCACATGTGGCTTTTAAATGGAATCTGGGTGGCAAGAGAGTTAGGGGACGATCTAGAGACATGGAGACGAACTGTAGACTGAGAAAGAGAATTGGCGGGAAAGACCTGGAATGAACTAAGCTGGCTTGAGGAATTTTGTTGATGACTTATGCTTCACGGGGAACTGAAAGAAGAATAGTCGTCAGACTATATATATATATTGACATATTCCAAATTTTGTAAATGAATAATGCAAGACACTCCTGCAGCACTCACCTTGCTATTTTCTTCAATGCGTGTGTGGTTGAGACTCTTTGGAATTACAGCTATGCCTTGTTGGATTAGAAATCTAAGCGCTATCTAGAAAAGAAAACAAAAAAGTCACCAACTGAATGTTCCAGCGTATATAATTAACATAGTACATACACAACCTCACAACATGGATAAGAACAATATTATATTTCTTGCTATTACTTGATTTATTTGGACTATATGGCTGCTGTAACTAAACAAAATTATAATTAAGGTTTAAAAAAATGCATTTTCCTATCTAGAATATGGTTAAGCCCGTATTTTTCTTTATGCACAGTTGTTTTTGAGAGCTATCTCGGTCCGAAATTTTTTTTTTTTAAATCGCAAAGCACAAACTCTGCTCCATAGCTTTAGCAACAATCCTAGGGATCTTTTCCAAAAAATGTAACATGGAACTTGGTCTGGATTCGAACCCACATGCCTCCTTCCTTTCATTGAAATCATTTAAATATTGTCTATATATTCAATGTTGCCTCTTCACTGTCTTTAGTAGCTCACACAGTTTTATTTCCAGTGTTGTTTCAGTAGGCCATTGAGTCTGCCTCAGTATATCATATTGCCACACTTTTAAAGTTTGTTCTTTACAGTCTGGGGTGCCTGTCTACATGTACATGGCCAAACTACCAATCTTGAATTTTGTATGCGTATGACAGCAGAGTTGATTGTGTCATGTTCTGACATATTACTTGACCAAATCTAACCTCGGAAAGAATGAAGATAGTACTTATCAGACAGTCTAATAATCACAAACACTCTTGATGACACCAATCATCTGTTACAAAACACTTGCTGATTCCAAAGCTCGCCATTGACTACAGTGTTACATTCAATTCATCTAGATAATAAACGAACAACAAACCTGAGCGGGTGTCTTTCCATATTTTTCTCCAAGTTCTTTCAAAAGTGGTTCATCTAAAAGTTTGGTTACATTATGGCTGTAAATATGCAAGAAACAAAGTGTAACACATAACATATGTTCCTGGTACATTACATTTTAAAAATGAAAACACCATAATTTCACTAGGCTTTCAGTTAACTTTTCTTCCAAAATAACATTAAATTCATGAATTCTTACCACATTCAATATGGATTCTAGATATTATTTGATTTTATCTAAATTCAGAAACTAACTAAATGTCACCTTAATTCAATTCACATTAATTTTGCATTGCAGAGGAGTAAAAATTAAATAGAATATGGAGCGGGGGATAGAGAGAGAGAGAGAATATGGAGCTAAGAACAATATTTTCTTTTTTTAAACGACTTTCATGAAAAGTACAATTGTGTCCAAACAACAAACAGGCTATTGAACACAAAGTCCTTGAATCTAAACAGTACTTCACACAAAAATAATAGACATATCTGAATAAAAACAAAAATGTACAACCTGGTAATGATCTTGCTTAATGCTAGTAAGTTAAGTGATTGGGTAATTTTAACAATTTAAACCCTGCTTTAATTTACTGTTTTTATATCCTTAAACTGATTATTATTTTAATGTCAAGTATATTCTAATGGAACAAATGAGCTGGACAGATACATAATAAATTGATCGTTTTCTTAAATACTCAATATACACACAGAAAACTAATAAAGAAGATACAAAAATGTAGACAGTCATGGCTTGGACACAATATTTTTTTAAATGTCTATTAGAAATGATGCTGATAAGGGGGAAAGACAATGTGTTACACACACGGCATCAGGGTGATTGTCACAATACTATATCTGTCTCAGAAACTTTTTTCGTTGCTTTCATATTAATGTAGAATTTGTATTAAAAAATTTTGAGATATTATGACTTAGAGTAGAAAAAGTTTAGTTTTCAAAAATATGTCAATATGTTGCCATGAAAACAATAAAAAATGGCAGCCAAACACAACATTTTTAATCGCTAAGGCTTTGAAAGTAATGAATATAAGTGAATTCTGTTTTCACTCTAAGGTGAGCAATTTTAATATCTAAAAAATTACACATGATTTTAGGATATATTAAATATTACATTTTTTATGAATTTTTGGGTAAACACACACACCAAAAACAGCTTTTTTTGACCAAATTTTGAGGGAATTTTTACCCAAAAATTTATTAAAATTTAAATATTTAATATATCCTGAAAATCATGCGTAATACTTTAGATATTACAATTGTGCACCTTAGGGGGAAAAAGAATTCATATACATTCATTAGATGCAGAGCCTTAGGGATTTGAAATTTTGTTTTTGGTGGCCATTTTGTATTGTTTTTATGGCAACGCTTTGAGATTTTTTTTTACTATTTTTTTCTACTATTCTAAGTCATAATCTTTCAAAATGGTTATACAAATTTTATATTAATGTGAAAACGAAAATAGCTTCTTGATCCCCACAGTACGAACCCCTCCTTAAGACCAGTTTAAACATGCAATTTAAACAGTCTAAACCATTCATGCAATTCATAAAAGAACAACAGAATAAATGGTTTGTACACCTGACAAGAATATCCTGATATCGCCTACCACAGAGAGCCGCACAGTAAAAAGTATAAAGCATACAGAGCAAGAGGAAGACCAACCACACAAAAGATGGAGTGATGTCATCAAGAACAGCTGTAAGAAAAAGAATAGCAGCTTACAAAGTGCATTAGAACAAGCACACACAAGATCACTACATTTCCTCCCCAGCACTTCTATAAAGAAGTAAATAGTGGATGAGAAGAAGAAGTTGAAACATTCAAAGTTAACCAAATTAACTTGATATTTGTACAACAAAAAACTACCGCTATACATTTCTGCAATTCCCAGTTTAAATGGACACTTACTGTACACTAGGTGCTCCAAGAGGTGCATAGGCTACAACCACAATGTTCTTGGACTTGGCATATTCAATAAGTTTGGAATTAGTAATATGGCAATTTACCTCTACCTGTCAGTGACAACAAAAGCAACATTTTTTAAAAAAAAGCTCAGGAACAGAAGTCATTAGTTCAGTATCACAGTAAAAGGAAAACATGTCCAAAAAGTATATTGATTTAAATACATAGATGATAGTTCTTATCTGAGATCTGTGGAAAAAAACGAAAACTAGCAAAAATAGATATCAATGAGATGTGAAAGACATGGAAAATCTGCAAGCGATAGTATGTCAGAAAAAAAGAATCTGTTTGTTAAAGACCTGTGCTCCAGAAGGAGGTTTATTGTTAATAATTCAAAACACATTTGAAGTCAAAGTAAGGATTGCCTGAATCATACTGAATATGGGATCGCAAGAGAATCATACTGTATGGCGAGTGACACTGGTTATAAGGTAAGAAAGCCTTTCCATAAAATCTGTCAAATACCACAGTATGCTAAATTCCTAGTGAGTGAATGGGAACAAAAATATTACATAATGGGTATGTGTACCGTGGTAGGAAATATGTCTGGGGGGTACTCTTGCCAACGTGCACAGTGGGGTTGTTTTCCAGTAAAATGAAGCATATAGAACAATACTTCCAGCATGAGGATTAAGAATAAACATATGATATGCTAAGGCCTTAAGGAGGTAAATAGCAAAACATAGGGCAGATAAATAATAAATTTTGCTGGTTCTAAATATTTTGGCTGCATCAAATTGAACATACAAAAAGTAAATCCTTTTCTAATACTGAAAATGTATGATTTAAGATTACAGTACAGTTTGCACACAAATATGTTGTTTATGAGCTATACCTGAGCAAAAAAGCTTACAAAACAATGGTAAGGACCTTAGGAAAAAATCTCGCTAAAAAATCTTGCATTTACCAAATGATGATAAAATATCCAGGTTCAGTAGAATAAGATAATTGTCCTAAAGAATTAATGACTTCTCTAGACAAATGGCACAAAATTATATTGAAGTAATTTCCTAACAACTATTCCACGATTCATACAAGGAAATACAATGGCAACCTTTTGACGTTGTTCCTCTAAGGACAGATAATTCTTTTTTTCTACAAATTAAAACAGCATTTAATTGGTGGAAATATGATGCTGTGCTGTCAGTACAGGGGGCTGACAGTACAGGGGGCTGACAGTACAGGGGACTGACAGTACAGGGGGCTGACAGTACAGGGGACTGACAGTACAGGGGACTGACAGTACAGGGGACTGACAGTACAGGGGGCTGACAGTACAGGGGACTGACAGTACAGGGGGCTGACAGTACAGGGGACTGACAGTACAGGGGACTGACAGTACAGGTGGCTGACAGTACAGGGGACTGACAGTACAGGTGGCTGACAGTACAGGGGACTGACAGTACAGGGGACTGACAGTACAGGTGGCTGACAGTACAGGTGACTGACAGTACAGGTGGCTGACAGTACAGGTGACTGACAGTACAGGGGACTGACAGTACAGGTGGCTGACAGTACAGGGGACTGACAGTACAGGGGACTGACAGTACAGGGGACTGACAGTACAGGTGGCTGACAGTACAGGGGACTGACAGTACAGGGGACTGACAGTACAGGTGGCTGACAGTACAGGGGACTGACAGTACAGGGGACTGACAGTACAGGGGACTGACAGTACAGGTGGCTGACAGTACAGGTGGCTGACAGTACAGGGGACTGACAGTACAGGTGGCTGACAGTACAGGTGGCTGACAGTACAGGTGACTGACAGTACAGGTGGCTGACAGTACAGGGGACTGACAGTACAGGGGACTGACAGTACAGGGGACTGACAGTACAGGTGGCTGACAGTACAGGGGACTGACAGTACAGGGGACTGACAGTACAGGGGACTGACAGTACAGGGGACTGACAGTACAGGTGGCTGACAAAGAGATAAATGAAACAATATAGATAGAGACTGCAGTAAAACTATGTAGAATGGTGAAACACGTAATAACAAAGTACTGTAGTTTTACCAAAAACAATGACAATACACAGCAACGTTTTGACCTACTGTAAAGTAAATTCATCACTCCTGTTGTATCGTTTGTTGATAAAGGCCTTTTGTTGAAACGTTACTGTGTATTGTCATTGTTTTTGTATTTTGTAAAACTACAGAACTTTGTTATTAAATGGAACAAGCATGTTCCAGGCTATATACTTATTAATGTGTTTAGTGTTAGCAGAAGCACTTACCTGTAATGCTACAGGCGGTATTCTCGCAGAGTCTAGTAATCTCTCAATTTGATTTTTATTAAAGTTGCTTAGTCCAATATCCTTGGTTAGGCCCATATCCCTACAATCTTCCAATGCCTGTGAAAGATAAACTGTGTGTAAGGTGGAACATGAATATCACATTTTTGTTACATGTTGTACTAAAGGTAAGAAACATATAGAGTGGAAATCTTTCTTTCATACATTCTGTCCGTCCGTCGTCATGTAATCTTCTTCAGTAATGACTAACCATAAGATAATGCACCCCTGATGGAATGACTGATGCGAATCCTTAGCTGTGTTTTTTAACGCTATGAATTTAAGCATAGTCAGTGCGCCTACTATAGCATCTCTCGACTGATTTTTGCTTTGCATGAAGGTTAGCTTTCCTTATCAGTGTCTCTTGCCATTCAGGCTAGCCTTACTCTGACTTCTGAGGTACTTGTAATTTAGATCCCCAAGTGAAGTATCAAGTAGCCTGTAGTCCATCCTCAAACTGTGTGCACACAGAAAATTTTGGAAGCGGAGGGAGAGGAAGAGAGAGAGGGAAAGAAACAATGAGAAAATTGTCACAACAATTAATAATAAGGACAATGATGTATATGATAACCTAAATATTTGGATTCTCCATAAGGAGTTTTGATTGGTTGTGTCCTCAAGGGCAAGAAAAGAAGCGGCAAAGATATGCAATGCAGTGGACACCTCAAAAAATGGAGGCTTAATGGCACATGGAGAACTTTTTAAGCAGAGCTCAAAGTCATGGAAAGGACTAGATTTTAGGTAGAAAGAAAAGTACAAGATCGAAATAAGTGGAATATGTTTGTTTCTGTCTTATATGCTCTTTGGCACGATGAGAACTGATGTTTGTTGGCCTACAAGTTTTGATATAACCAATAAAAGACTTGCTGAACATGCCTTGGTTTAAAGCGACTTTAATCCCCTAAATAACAAACAAACAAGAGGATTAACCTTTTATCTGCTTGGACAGTATCTACATAAACTAAACATGACCTTTTATTTATATAAACTATACCTGCCATGTATCTACGAAATCAACATCAGAGAACAGAGTTTTGCCATTTTTATCCACAGGATTCATCTCACCACCTTCCTGTAAGAACAATCAAAATATAACAGATAAGAAGGACAAAGAAACCAAATGTCAGATCTAATGTTATTGACTTGATTAGAAATAAATCAAAGAAAGTTTTTAACATACAATGTATAACAATACAATTTCATAAACAATAGACACAAAAATTATACATGTTTACTGGTTAGATTCAAAGTCTCTATACCCCCATAGTGCTCAGCCCCTTTCAGCTAACTGAAGGTGTTAGCATTCGCGCACTTACACAGTACCTCCTGCAAAAATTCAACATTTTTCAGCAACTCAGAAAATCTTGGTATACATTTGAAGCTGGGTAGACTAGGAAGTCAACAGTACATGGATTTGAGCTTCTATATGTTGGTGATTAAATCTGGCGTACTACAGCAGTGCTATAACATGTTTCTAAGCCAAGTAAAATGTATGCGTGCTGTTGCTTCCAACTTCATGGAAGTAAGATTAATCACTCTTTATCCTTTACCATTTTTGGTGACTTGGTTCCAGATTTTCCTATCATACTTCTGAAGACCAACTCTCTGTGGAGTGTGAAATGATAGTGGGTGAATCTACTTAACCTGTGGGGTCAATTCCATGAAAAAGGAGGAGGCAAAGGAAACAAAGACTACAAGCCAAAATATGACGGCCTAAACAGGCTGAACAGGAATGACTCAAATGTTCAGTCTCAAAACGGGACTGTAGACTAAAATGGCAGACCTGTACAAATTGAGCAAGAGAATCTGCTGCCAATTGCAACTGCTGAGCATTCACTTAGATCCCACCAAGAACACATCTGGCGAGACTTTCCCATCCTGGAATGTTAAAGAATGGAAACCAAATGTAAGCTAGCAATATTAAAGATAAATTGTGGGAACTAATGAGACCCTCAACCTGTTTAGGACCAATCCCAGAATAGATGCATAACTAAAGGTTATCTCAGAAGAACAGTGGAACACTTACAACTAAACTAACAACCATTTTGCATGATCAAACAGCCATTTACTTTGTGATAGTGCTCCTGTTGTGAGATTACCTCAATTCTTTGAAACATTGATGTTTTGCGCCTGGTTTACTCTAGTATGGAGAGCAGGTGTCCAAATGGTTACACAAGGTGGTGTTAAGTAACAACATCACAGTTGGGTTATGGATTATTTGCGCCTCTGCAACAACGGACTAATCTATTTCTGCAGATCTCTAGTTTTGCAGCAATTTAATAGGGATACTGCAGTGCTACTACCAGACAGTCAGTTGTGGTCTCAGAAAGTTCAGTGTACGGGATCACCCATACAGTCATTTCAGACAACACGTTACCCAGGATCTAGCATTATTGATAAATTGTTTGCAGGCACAATGTAACGTATAACAGTATGAGAAGAATACAATAATATAATAAATAATGTGAATACCTTCACATTTCAAAATCAATGGTTTAAACAAATAAATACAATAAATTGTATCCAAAATCAGACAATTTAGCTAAATAGCAGAATTGAAGAGAATATAACCTTGTAAGCCATGGGCCAGTGCACAAGATAAAGGTCCACATACTCCAATCCTAGGTCTTCTAATGTCTTCTTTAGACTAGGCAACACAAGATCAGGTATATGACATGTATTCCACAGCTGTTATAGAGAGAGAAGCATATGTTTTAACAAAAATTCATAAATGATCTGCACTTAGGATAAGTTAAGCAATCAAATAGTTTGCAACGCAGTTGAAGTGTGGAGTGTTACGAGACATCACAGTACTGGGCCGTAGCAGCTGGAGATGAGGTGGTCAGTCCTCTTCACTGTTATCTTTCTCTTAAATTTGTGAGTCTAGTATCCAATGCATAAGCCTATATTAGAAATTGATTCCCATAATTTCTATTGCAAAGACAGTGTCATGATCACTTTACAATGCCAGGGTTCTAATATTACAGAATGTAAGTAACCAGTAAGTTACTACAGACATTGAACACTGAATCAATCAATATGATATTTATCTTTTTACAATCAGCCATTACTCCTACAGAAGAAACAATATGCCTTCATCACATTGTCACATTAGGCAACACTATATCAAATCATCACATTATCAACACTGTATATTGCTGTTGTATGGTCAAAAATCAGTCAAGTCATCACATTAGCAACACCATCAAGTCAGTACATATGCAATACTGTCTCGTCACACTCCATCAAAAGGCTACATGGTCAACAATCTATACTTTCATGATTAGGTCAATACTCTATCAAGTTGTCGACAACCTTGTCATCAGATGATATCAGTCTATCATACCTTCACATAATTATAATCATTTTATATTATTGCATGATCATCTTTCTATCAAGCTGCCGCATGATCAACTTTCTATCAAATCATCACTGTCAACTATCAAACGATCAACACTCCATCAAATCATAACATTGTAGACTTTCTATCAAACCATCACATGGTCAACTTTTTAATCACACCATCACATGGTTAACTTTCTATCAAACCATTATATGGTCAACTTTCTATCAAATCATCACTGTCAACTATCAAACGGTCAACACTAAATCAAATCATAACATTGTAGACTTTCTATCAAACCATCACATGGTCAACTTTCTATCACACCATCACATGGACAACTTTCTATCAAACCATCACATGGTCAACTTTCTATCACACCATCACATGGACAACTTTCTATCACACCATCACATGGTCAACTTTCTATCAAACCATCACATGGTCAACTTTCTATCACACCATCACATGGTCAACTTTCTATCAAACCATCACATGGTCAACTTTCTATCAAACCATCACATGGTCAACTTTCTATCACACCATCACATGGACAACTTTCTATCCCACCATTATATGGTCAACTTTCTATCAAATCATCACTGTCAACTATCAAACGGTCAACACTCCATCAAATCATAACATTGTAGACTTTCTATCAAACTATCACATGGTCAACTTTCTATCACACCATCACATGGTCAACTTTCTATCAAACCATCACATGGTCAACTTTCTATCAAACCATCACATGGTCAACTTTCTATCAAACCATCACATGGTCAACTTTCTATCACACCATCACATGGACAACTTTCTATCCACCATATATGGTCAACTTTCTATCAAATCATCACTGTCAACTATCACGTCACCTCCATCAAATCCATAACATTGTCAGACTTTCTATCAAACCATCACATGGTCAACTTTCTATCACACCATCACATGGTCAACTTTCTATCAAACCATCACATGGTCAACTTTCTATCACACCATCACATGGTCAACTTTCTATCAAACCATCACATGGTCAACTTTCTATCACACCATCACATGGACAACTTTCTATCACACCATCACATGGTCAACTTTCTATCAAACCATCACATGGTCAACACTCCATCAAATCATCAAATGTTTCACACTCCATCAAGTCATCTCAACAGTAACACTGTTCAAACTTGTTATTTCTGTAAATATTTCATGTGACACAAGTACACAACCGTTCTCCACTGTCTGTACTTAAACCTGCAGTTAAACATCCTTAAGTAAATGGTAGGGTACAGTGGGTCAATAGTTTCATCCTCAAAAATGTACAAAAAAATCTAATCTGCACATCTGGAAAAATGAATATATTTATGTAAAAGCACATCTCTGTGGTCTTTAACTTCCAGTGACTTTCTTCTTTTGTTTTCCATGGGAAGCTATCTTTTGAACGCCCACATAGACCACTTGTTACACCACTCTTTGTGATCTGTATGTGATATGAGCCTAAGAGAGATTTACGTTGTGCCAGTTATGCACCTACAAGTAGGACAGCACATCTGATTTTTGTGACAATTTTTATTTACTAGGGTAGCTTCCCTAGGCACCTACCTCAGTCACCTCTTATGACATGCCTTGTAGGTCGCAATGGTACTATTATTTGCTCCCCTTGTGAGTCTGGCAACACATGGGTAAGCTATGGCTACATGTAAGAAGGAAAATATTTCTTTTTTAATATAAATAAATCCACATACTCTTACCTTGCTGGTAATGAATAAATCTTCTCTCTGAACAACTCCCATTACAATCAGCTCCTTCAGAGCATGACCAACAGCTCGTTCATTTCTATATATGGCAGCACAGTCAATGTGACGATAGCCTGCACGTACTGATGTTTTAACAGCTTCAATGATCTCTTCCTCACCCTGCCGCACCATAAAACAAGAATGAGACAATGATCTTCATGCAGATTCTAACTGCAAAATTTTTAGTATCACAAAACTCTTGTTATTAGTTACAAAAAAAATTATCTTGTAGTCACTCATTAATTGAATAGCATGTCCCTTATGCAACTTTGTTATCACGGCAATTCTTCTAAATACCACTCTATTATATGCAAGGTGCCCCACATCTGCTGCATCCAGAGTTGTAAACCATCTATCACAACTAACACCCATCTTCTCCATGGTTCTCTTTCTCCTTCCTGTTATATACTTCAAGCCATTATGATGTCTTACATGACTACACAAAATAATAGTGCTTCAGGAAAAACCCATAAGCACTTAGTTTCCACCCCCTCTCCCCAGCAGATGCTCTTCCCAAGCAGATGCTAAATGGTATGAATCCTGATGGTTTCTGTTGTTCACTTGTTGTGTACTCCTCATTTTAGAACCAGAGGTGAAGGTCGTCTGGATATAGAGCTAGATAAAATACCTGGGAGAGTATCTGAAACTCCATATCTGCATGCTGCGCAATGTCAGAAAAGTCACATAAATAACCTAGATGCTAAGAACAATTTTCTTTAATTGTTTTACCTGTTGTTTTTTTTATCTTATCGGAAGATGAAAATTATATTATTTATTTATAAATGACCAAGAGACTTTAAACTTCGACCATCTACAAGAATATTTCAATAAATCTGCTCTTGTATAGAACAGACATCAATTCATTAACAATTTATTATCTTGCAAGTTTAATATCTATTAGCAGCTCTCTATTCATGTCCTGTGGTTTCTACACTGCTTTTCCCAGCAGGAAATGCTTTTCACAGCACAAAATCCTGCATCCACATTTTAGGGATGTCTGTTTCTTTTGACTGCTGTTAACTTTACCTCTAACATTGAGTTGTTAAATACATTTTAAGAGCTGCTGTTTTGGAAAAATAATTAGAAAAAAGATCAACAATAGTGTCAATCAATAAATTTGTTTTATCTGTCAATGCGCGATTTAGGATGCTTATCCCTAGCATGCTTGAGAGAAAACTGAAGGCAGATGTGATTAAGTTACTTTCAAGCGTGCTAGGGAGCAGGTAAGTTACTTGCCGTATCCATCTCTAGCCATCCTTCTTACTGAGATCTATATTTTAGTCTATTTAGTATTCCCTGTTTGTATTTGTTCACTTGAAAAAGACATATGTTGGAGTGTTGTCAGTTTTATTATTTAATTACTCATTTCTTGCTTGCTTTTGTAATACTATATATAAGTGTCTTTGTCCTAAATCGGTCATTTACTTAGTATTATTGCAGTCTCCCGACAGTTTTCTCCGGATCTGATTTGATCCAGTTTGACCACCTCAGATCTGTAGATTTCCGTACTTAGCCGTATCTGTCAGTGCCAAATATTGTCAGCATTTCGACCAATAACATATAAAGACATGTAAGATAAATATTTTAAACATTTTTAGAAATGAAGACAAATTAACATGACAAGTAAACACTCATGAAAAGGATAGACATGTATGTCAAAAAAATGAATACAAAATATTAATCTCTTTTGTTTGCTTGTGTGCACTCCAGTAATCTCTAGGTTACTCTGAGATGTCACACCCATGACCATGCAGATAAGAGAATGGATAACTTGTAATCAGACCTGCCAGTACCTTCACAAGGACCTGGTGAATAGATAACTGTGACCTCAATGTCTGCTGATCTAATCAAACTTCTAGCTATGTCTCATAGTATAGTACAAAGTGTAGGTTAAGAAATGAATCAGTTCTGGTTCTCTCTTCTATCACAATTCCAGATTTCAGAATGTAAGCTTGTGGTTACAGGTTAGCCTATCAAGGTTCTATAAGCTATTCTACCATATGTGTCAACTTATTCTTCAACTTGTTCACCCGCAATGAATTCAGGTGTAGTCAGGGAGTCTAGTACAGCACCTCTGATTTTTGTATGAAGGCTTGCTTTCCTTATCATCAGTGTCCCTCATCATTCAGGCGAGCCTTCTCCGACCAGAGATATTCCATCTGTATATCTCTGATTCCTGTACTGGAGAAATGGAAAAACTGAATAGAATTGATGGCTATTAATTCAGGGCCCCAACGTATATGCTTGGTCCCTTCCAGTTAGTTAATAGAAAATATCAGCAGCAGAACATCTGTGTAGTAGCTCTGGCAATGATACTGAAATTTACCCAAACTCAGAAAGTCTAATTACACATTTTCAGCTGGATAACTGGGTAAACTTCAAGGACTGAACAATGTTCGTTGGTAAGAAAATGCTGCCCATCACCACTGTTCTATACAGACTCTCCAAACAAAATAAACAAAAAGAAATAACAAAACTAGTGCATGAAATTAAGTAGGAAGTAAGGAGAGAGAAATTGAATACTCTTTTGCCCATCAAATATGGATACCAAAATATAGACTTCAATACAGATCAAAAATATTATAAAACAAATTTTATAAAAATATTCAGAGACTTTTTTTTTGCGTTCGTTCTTATCAACCAAGCCAAACCCTCTTTACGATGTGTGTGGTTTGCACCAAGAACATGAGTACTCTACAGAATATCAGACAGGCACATACAAATTTTGGCATAAGAACATGCATATTATCTATCAGGACACTTGATTCATATTTACAGATGGGTAAGTGTAAAATTTTACAACTGCAAAAAAGCCCTTTAAAGTACAACATCTGGAGTTAATACTGTAGCATGGTATCAGATCTGTTTGATCATAGGAGAGCTGTCAGAACTGACTAATATCAATTCAAACACGAGAATATTGCAGCTGTGCCCAATAATTCAAGTTTTTCACCACAGTCCTTTATACTCAAAAAAGATCTGTCTATTTAACTTTTAAGGACAGACCGCCCTGTGGTATTATCGATTTTCCTTAAAAAACGTAATTTGGGGTTATTTATATTTTAGATAATACATTCAATTCTGAACCAGAAACCATCTTTAGTTTATAATAAAGATTAAGCTATGTATTTTAATTAAATTGTTTAATTATGTATGTTTTTACCTTTAGCAAGCTAATTATATATTCAAAATCTTAAAATTGTCATAACTTTGCTTCTATTTGGACAATATTAATAATTTTTCACAAAATGAAAGCCTCCCCAAGATCTGCGATCGTTTTTATAAACAAATAAAGAATATAACAAGAAATTTCATTGGTTGATAAATAGTCAGCCATGATACTTTGAAACCCTCAACCAATCAGAGCGGTTCTTACAAAATGCTTACATTTACGATTAGTAAACAGTGGCATTTAGACACGCGCGTGTGTACGACTGAAGTGTGTATCTTTTGAGCTAAATAATTTGCTATTACTCTACTAAACCATTATGGATAGTAATAAAGTAATTAAAACAAATAGATATCGTTCAAAGAAAGAAATTTGAGGTAACCAGTATTCTAGAACGGAAGATTTGAATGCTAGTATCAATACTAGTATTAGTAGTATTGACAGTGTTGAGACGTCGAGTGGGCAGTTTCAGTTTGAAAATGATGATCCCACAAATTCTAATATTGACATTGATGATACTGTACCTGCCCTTAGTGAATCCAGTTTAAATTTAAACCTGTCTGTTCCAACTTCATCATCTTTTCAGAAGCTAAACAAGTCTTTAAATTTAGTAGAAGTTCCTGAAGTTCCAGAAATTAGTGGCTATCGATTTCTTGACATAGAAAATGTGATTTCTTTCGTTCAATTGTTACCATGTTCAAATTGTTTTGATATGAGTAGCAAAAATACATTCATAGTGAAAGAAGTGCTAATTGGAGTAGAAAGCCATTTACATTTTACCTGTACTTTATGTGCACATGTAATTTCATTGAAGTCATGCACAGAAAATGTCAACCTGCGATTGCAGTTGGCAATGTATAGCATTGGCTGTCATTATGAGAAAACTAAACAGTTTCTTGGGAATATGAACATGCCACCTCCTGTTGGTGAAACAAGAAGCCGTGTTTTTAAAAAACAGATTCATGATGCTACAAAGGATGTAGCAAAACAATGCATGTCAGAGGCAGCAAAAGAACTGAAAGATGAACAGGGTCCAGAAGTCACAGTCAGCTGCGATGCGACATGGCAACGTCGTGGATTTGTCTCCAAGAATGGGGTATCTACAGTACTGTCTGTAAATACAAATAAAGGGCCTTCGAAGGTACTAGACAGTTATGTGAGTAGCAACCACTGTGCTAAATGTTTGAATGCCAAGAAAAGATTTCCCAACATTGCGGATTATCAAGAATGGTTTAAAACCCATGCCAGTAACTGTCAACAAAATCACATAGGTTCTTCTGGAAAGATGGAACCTGATGGCATAATGAACATCTTTCGCAGGTCTGAGAAGAACCATAACCTCATTTATACTGGTTATTTAGGTGATGGGATTCTAAAGTTATAAATCAGTAGCCGAAGCTGTTCCTCCAGTATATAATGGGGCCTCTATAACTAAATTAGAATGTTGCGGCCATATCCAGAAGCGAATGGGAAAGCGCTTACTGGACAAGGTTAGTGAATATAAGGGGCAATCATTTACAGAGGGTGGGAAAAAGTTTATAGGAATAGGGGGAGCAGGTAGATTAACTGTAACCGCCATTAAACGCATTCAGGGTCATTATGGTGCAGCTATTAGGAAAAATATTGGGAATTTAGAGGAAATGAAAAAAGTGTCTGGGCCATTTTAACCACCGTAAAGGTAATCATGAGGACTGTGGTAGCTGGTGTCCTAAAGATAAAGTTTTAGCTGATAAAAACAAACTACCTAACTTTGTTTTGGACAAGATAATGCCTGTATTTGTCGACCTATCTTCTGAGGTTTTGTTGAAAAAATGCCTTCATGGTGGTACTCAAAATGCAAATGAATCTTTCCATCATCTTATATGGACTCGCTGTCCTAAGACCACATTTGTGGGGAGGATAAGGTTGGAAATAGCTGTTGATGATGCCACTATAGTCTTTAATAATGGGGAATTAGGAAGACATAGTATTTTTAACAAACTGAGCTTATCCTTTGGAAAACATTGTTTTCAGTGCTTTCTGCCGTAGATAGAAAACGCATATCTTCCTCATTAAAACAAAATTTAAATACAAAAAAGGTAGAAAGGTATAAAAAATCAATGCTAACAGTTCAAGAGTTGGCTGTGGAAGATTGTTATGTTCCTGGCGGGTTTTAAACTGCATTACTGCCTTCAATAATTCAGAATTTGTCGGTTTTTTTGACATTTTCTCAAAACTGTTATTTTACTTAAATGTATGTCCAAAATACAATTTTATTCCAAAACTACTCAAAGAAAAGCTGTAAAAATTTGCACACTTCTTCCTTATGCACATGTGCTCAGCCCCTACCACTTTTATTAGAATTCCTTGAATAGTTTTTATGTATTGTGCAAAAAGATATCTCTTACCCCACTTCTTTTTCGTCAAAAATATGGATTTGGATGAAAAAATTCAGGTAAGTCTCATTTCTTTATATTTTAAAAATCTTTTGCTACCAGCTAAAGATATGGTGATTTAGTATAACATCTGAAATTTCTATTGTGCTTACTTTAATAGAGCTTAAATCATCCTGTATTTGGCAATGTCACTTTTGAACTTTTTGACCAAAAACATCAATATTTAACATTTTTGCCTAGAATATATGTGTTTGGATTTTTTAAATAATTTTTATTGAGTTTCTACATTATGTTGATAACTTAGAACCATATAAAAAACTTGGATTCTTAAGATTTAGGTTTAGGGGTGCCGTCTGTCCTTAAGTTAATCTACAACCAAGTTACAAATAAAAGTAATACTTCTCAATAAACGACAAACTAAATTTGCAAATTTTGTTAAAGTTTAGTTACGCTGCAGTAACAAACGAAATGACACACACTGCTACAGTTTTTAAAAAAAACATGGCAATCTACAAATTGTTTGCAACATGAGCAAAACTTGGGAGACTATTTGGGGACAAAATTGTGTTCTTGAATGATTACAATTACTTCTGTTTTCCTGCTTTCTCCAACACAGTAATTTTTAGGTGGGAGGTTTTCTGCTACTGCTATACGAAACATTTTCTGTAGTTATTTGTGTCATCTTTTACTATTACTTACAATGGGGGTCCGTGTGGCTAAGTGGTTAAGCTCTTGCCTTGCGTTTCGAAAGTTGTGGGCTCTAAACCGGAATGACATTCTGTTCATGTGTGTAGTTTGTTCAGGTACTCCTAGAATTGTTGCAGGAGTTCATGCTTTGTGCAATATTCTTGGCAGAGGTGTGCCATTTCTGCGGAAAGGAACCAAGCTATTGGGGTAAAACCCGGTGCATGAAGTCAATCCTTCAGCTTTATACCCTATTTTTAAGGTTTTTGCTATTCCCTGACAGAAAAGGGGATAAACTATAACCACACATGGCAGATAGTGAGATGAGCTCCAGATACAAAATGTAAGCTGCAAACTGGACAAAAAAGCTGTTGCAGACCATACAGCAATGCTTTTCCAGCAGGATGAGACAGGGCAACAGATGACGCTAGTGTACCCAATAAAATACCATATTTACAGAATGATGAAACCACTGAGCAAGTAAGTCCTATAAGCTCTAGCCACTAGAAGAAACCTCAGTAAACAAACCAACCTGCTATCTTGCGGTCACCATCGATACATGGAAAGACCATTGGAGATAACCCAGAGAACAAAACACAACCCGATTTACTAAAAACAGAATCCATCAGCTGCAGCAAAGAAATAAAGGGGCATATACAAACATAGAAACATAGGGAACATGAACAATCTGATCTATTCTCATGGTGTATCCTCATCCTCAAGATGAAAGCTATTGCAGAGCTACTCAATGATTGCAAGTACAAGAGAACAGATTGATTGATGGATTAGAATATCATCACTGCACTTCAATAAATAACAATGTGTGTTAAAAATCTTTTCCTTACACAGGAAGATTTCAAAGGCTGATACAAAACAGATAAAAAGCACATTCAAATTCCTGAACTGTGTATTGGCTGTGAAATAGCAACCAACTCGGCATATCCCAACCTGCTAAGCAGATCATAGTTTTCTACAACAAGAGCAACTAATAGAAAAACTGAAACCTTTCACATCTAATATATCGTCTAGTGACATTTTCTGTTTATTACACACAAGTGATGTTAAAAAATTACAAAACAGATTAATCATCATGTCAAAAACAATTTTACCTGTCATTTATTTTTATCCAAAGAAAAACTGGAGACCTTAATTTGAAACAAACTCTGGTCAAGATCAGAACTATAGGCCACATTTGCTTAGAAGTGTTTGTCATTTGAAGACATCAAGCCATATTTTGTTCAATTGATGAAGAGCTTTAATCTTGCTGATTAATCATTTTTTATCAGAAAAATAATGAGCATTATTATAAAGCACTCATATTCGTTAAAAAAAACTAGCAGAAGCAATATGTCAACAATTGACACTATGTCATTTTTTTTTTAAATTGATAACTTTATAAGCATTAAAATAGCTGCAATAGAGTAATGGTTAGTGCACTTGTTATGTAAGTAAGTGGTTTCAGGGCTAATTTCCAGTGGCATTTTCTTTACAGCAATAACTCTCATGTCAGCCCAACCTTAATTGAGTATCACAGAAATACTTGCAAGCAAAGACATCAGGTGTGATGTTGACCACATCACCCATTGTGTATCATAGACCAGCAAGAAATATTGACCTAATATTGTATTCTGCAATATACCTCATAGTATGAGGACAAGTTCTTTGCTTTCTTTCTATTTTTTAAATAAGCAAAATGTTAAACAATCTTGAAGTGCAGTCTGGTCAATCAGTATAGACAAGGTTGATCTCAACTGGAACATCCAGGGTAAGAAATGAATTGCAAAACATGTAATAAAAAAGTACTGCAGTTTTACAAAATACAAAAACAATACACAGCAACGTTTCAACCAAAAGGCCTTTATCAAGCAAATGATACAACAGGAGTGATGAATTTCACAGCACACTACATATAGACCTTGACAAATATATTACAACGGTTAGAAAATGAATGAAAGTGACTAAAAAATAATAACGAATAAATGCAACCGTTGCCCACCATTGTAATATCTTTGTCAAAGTCTATATGTAGCGTGTTGTGAAATTCATCACTCCTGTGTATCGTTGCTTGATAAAGGCTTTTAGTCAAACGCTGCTGTGTATTGTCATTGTTTTTGTAAAACTACAGTACTTTGTTATTACGTGTTACACCATTCTACATAGTTTTACTGCAGTCTCCATCTATATTGTTAAGAAAAGAATTGGAAACCCAAAGAGAACCTGATGAGAAACAGTATAAAAGAAGGCCACAGGAACTGAAACCTTAAACATGAGTGAAAATAGCCAACATTATTTACAGCCCTATTATCATTTGAGAATGCATATTGTGAACAGATAATGAGGATGTAGTCTTCTTCTTTTCTATAATTCTGTTTTTCCTCACAGTCAGGATAAGAAGAGATTTATAGAACAGGATTTTGTGTGCGCTTCATAAATAGTGTTTTTCACCGTCTCTGTTATTTCTGAGGTCCACCTTTTGCATGGACTGCCTTTTGCTTTGTACCCATTGTATCAGAGCAGCATTGCTCTTTGATGTGCACTGTCTGTTGGTAATCTGTTTATGTAACTATACAATTTAAATTTGTTGTTTCTTGATGAAGCTCAGTACTGATGTACCAATTTTTTTCCTATCTTCATTTCTAAACCAGTCCCTTCTTGATATTTCCAGCATTCATCTCTTTATCTCTGTTGTGACTAGTTTTCTTCTATCGTTTGATGCCAAGTGTCCAGATCTGGTACTGATAGCTTAATGTTGGGAGAGAAATTCTGCTTTATAATGCTATTTTAGTGTTCATAGTAACATGTCTGCATTTCAAAATTGGTGTCATTTGTCCTATGATTTTATTTGATTTATTGCATCTATCTTGGATTTTGTTAGTTATTATTTTTATTTGCTGAAAAAATGCTCCTTAGGTATGTGAAGTCTTTGACATGCTTTAATTTATGTTTGTCGGTGGAAATATTGCGAGTGTTTTCCCCTCTAGCGAATGTCATTACTGAGGGTTTTGTCAATGTTTATTCTCATATTGTATTCATTGCATGTTAACTGAAGTCTGTTAATGTATTGCTGTAGATGTTCCTCGTTGATATGATTGCTGTAAAAAAAACACAAGTGTTTAAAGAGTTCCTTAACTCTTTCCACGCCCATTTATTTCCTCAATTTTTAAGCAGTTAATTCAAGGAAGTAAAAAAAAAAAAAAAATTAAATTACGATCCCAACTACTCATCAATAAATAAACATATATATATTATTATATACTAAATTGAAGAAAACTGGACAACCTAATAGAATAACAAGGTTAAAAAGTAGTAGAAGTAAAATAGTAGAAGTAAAACTAGAAAGACTTCTTAAAAGGAAGCAACTCTATGGCGCAGTGTGCGGCTTAAAGCGTGGAAAGAGTTAAGGATGTTCCCTTCAATGGTGTTAGGTATTTTATAGATTTGTTCAATATATGTGATGAACAACAGTGTATGCATCCTACTCCTGACTCCTTACTACAACTTTTCTGATAGACCTGCGTTTGTTCTAACCATACACTGGCTGTTGGAGGCTCTTGCATAGATTAAGTAAGTGGTCATTAACTCCATAGTTAGACAATACTTTCCACAACTTGTTCCTAATTACACAATTGAATGTTTTTTCCTGATCCACGAATGCAACATGTAGGTGTTTATCAGATTCTACAGTACTATTCACTAACTGCCTGAGGGTGGAATATTGCATCAGTACAGCTATGTTATTCCTGAATCCCATTTGTGAGTCATTAAGTTGTGGCTTGATGGTATGGCACAGCCCTATTTGAGTATTTTACAGAATACTTTTTGGGTGTGCCTCAGCAATAAAATATTTATCTATATTTTGTGCAATCCCTTTCGCTACCTTGCTTCTTCCAGATGAGAACTATTATTGCATTCCTCCAGTGTCTCTTGTGTAATCTCTTGTGTAATCCAGACTTCATTGAATAGTCAGTGTAGCCAGCTTATTCCGACCTCTTTAGAGCCTATTTGGGGACAAGAAGTATTGAGGTGCATTCTAATAGCAATAAATAAATTATGAAGGCGTGATCAGGTGAATAGCAATTGAGCTTTTTCAGAGAATTATAGTTATTGCACTGGCATCTCTGAAGTCTGCAAAGGCCTGCGGCATGGCCAGGGACACCAGTCAAATGGTAAAGCAGACTTTCACGCAAGAGTCAGTCAGAGGCGCCATACCAGGCATCATGGCTTGCGCCCGAGTTCACAGCGGGCTAACGCAGAAGAAGAAGAATTGCAATGGCACAATGCATCCCCCTCATCTTCTTTATTTTATCACATTTGTTCTTCTTTCCAGTCTGTATGTTACTTTTCATTTATTTTCCAGTCTGCAATGGTTTCTGTTTTGATTTCATCCCCAAATCTTAGTTATCACTTCCAGTCATCTGATACAGAGTATGTGGCAGGGATATATGTGGGTGAATGTTTGCAGCTTGGATATAACATTCTTTAACACATATTTCTTACCAAACAGAAATATTCTTCTTTTGCTTCGCTCTGTAGTAGCCCCCAGCTCCAGAGTAGTAGCTAACAGACTAGACAGGTAGTTTAGATAGATAGGCTTGTAAAAGGGAGATAAGTAGAGACTTAGTGTTTGCACACCAAAACTGCCCACTATAAGCAGATAGCAACACTAGAACGAGACATTGACTAGTGAAACTAGTTGACGTAGATGTTAGTACTGCTTAGCGACGTAATGACAACATAGGGAGACGAACAAAAACATTGGACACTGATGGACATGTATTAGTCTGTCTGTTAACATCGATAAAGATAAGGAAATGAAACAATAAATCATGGTTGTTTCCTATGTTGTATCATCGTATAACTGTTGTGAATACCATCTAATAAACACGAAAAAGGAAACCATCAAATAAATAAACATCAGCAAAAATCAGAACTACAACAGCTCTACACCAACCATTTGTCAAATCACTCTTTGTGGTTGGTATGTGATTTGCGTCTTAAAGCACAAGTTCGTTGTGACAGTTATGCGTCTACAGACTTCGTAGGTCAGTACATTTGGTTTCTGCATGCTTTATTGGGGAGGGTCGCCTCCCTTCCTCTATAGAGCAAACAAATAATAAACTGATTTTAAAATTTCTTAATTAAAAGAAAATTAATTTAAAAATGACTTAGGAGTCCATCCCCTAGGTAAGCCACTGCCTCATTAGCCTTTGACCTCACTGTTAAAGTTTCCTGGTCTACGCCACTGGGAGGTAGGGATGGCTTGTGTTCTATGAGCCCTCGGACAGGCTACTAATTTAAGAAAGACTAGCCAACCCCCAACTCTGTTGGATGCAGAGCTATGCGCAGAATACACCTTGCAGATGTGGTAAGAACAATCAATTAAACACATCTTTCACAACTGTCAGTACCATGATAAAAGCTGAGCCTATGTGATTTTCAACAAACCTTCTAAGTAAAAGGCTATATGGTAAAGACAGAGGCCCAAGACTAAACTGAAAAGGATGCAGACAGAAAAAAAAATGGATTGACTGAATAAATTAGCAGATCGGCATATGTGGTTGTCAAGACAGAGTGATCCATGCTAAGGAAATAAGAAAAATAAGAGATAATAAAGATATGATAATTTTGATAATCGGGAGCATAATGTTGGAGGAACAAGTTCTTCTTCTTGAGCGTTCCATATCGCCTACCTGTTAACCACTGTGCGATTCATGTGATCTGACCATAAGAGCGATTTCGTTGTGCCAGTTATGCGCCTACAAGTAGACCATCACATCTGATTTCTGCAACGCTTTTCATTTACTAGGGTAGCTTTCCTAGGCCCTACCTCAGTCGCCTCTTACGACATGTCTTGTAGGTTGCAGCAGTACTATTCTTTGTTTTCCTTGCGGATCCCGGTACCACACGGGCGTAGAGAAACAAGTTAACATTGAACATTTATAAGAAATTTCAATTTTTTTGGTCTGAATTTTACAGAACACATGACCTACTCAGCTTAAACACGGGACCTACATTTTATCATCCATCTCCAATAGGACTAGGTACTCGATCTCACCTACACTGAGATCAACGATCTCTTTAAAGATATCCTGATGGGTCCACAAGGGAGCTAACCTTTGGAATGAGAGGCGAGCACCTAACCTTATATGCCCCAGATACCCCCAGTACTGCACAGTTGGTTCCCCTGCCTTCCACAAAGCACAATTGTTCTTAATTAATTTCTGGTCTTATTTTATTTCTAACTTTTCTTATGATGATGCTGAACAGCAATTTTGTAATGTGATGCTGATTGTTCGCATTTGATCGTACCTGCTTTCTTTGACCCTGCAAAAAAACAGATTGAAGTAAATCTTGTATGTATCCAGTGTGTTGGCTGCCATTAAATAATTTTGAGAGCACTCCTATACCCAATTCACATGTTGCTTCAATTTCTTATGGTGTTTAATTGTCTGAACCTGTGTTTTGCCTTTTTCGTGTTTTATAGTATTGATCACTTCTGATAGATCTACATCATGCACTACTGATTGGTGGATCTACATTGTAGATTATTTAGCTCAAATCACTTTTGTTATTGTGATTCTAAATTTAATTCATCTATAACCATATAATGGAAGGCTATTTGAAGTGAAAATTTCCATTAAAAAAACTAACTCAACCAAACTGCAGGGTTAGTTACCAACCCATGTTTTTGTTTTTTTATTAAAAACATTTTCATCAGTTTGTCTATAAGTATATGCTCATCATAGAGTATATGTTCTTCAAAGGGAACCATGAAATTAACAATGATACATTTTCCCCAATGTAAGCTTAAACGTGTCATATTTGTTCCCTGTTGCTAGAGTAGGACTGTACTAAAAACCGTTAAACTACTTGTACGTAACGGTAATACCACTAATACCGTAAATCATAATACGTGTTGTGTTCCTTGTGCACTTAAACATCGAAACTTTGAAACTTAATACAAATGGTTTATGGTGTCAGGAATTTGCGCTGCATAATAGATTTAGTTTTGTCTGTTTTGCATATAACTTGTTTAACTTAACATATGCAAATTGCGCACATGTAGCATTCGTGAGATAATGAAACATGCTCAGCTGAAATGTACAACTAGATGCGTGCAGTTTGCCATATTCGTGCTGCATGCGTGACATGGAGCAAGATAGAGTAACACACGCCAGCTGATGTTAAGTTATTTTAAACTTTAGTTATGTTACTAACAATGCGTACCTCCAATGGTGCATATGTTCCTAATCCTAATACTGGAATCTTTCTGCCACTTGAAAGTCTGATACTTTCAGTTTCTGCTGACATTTTCACGATCTTTCTCCTGCACAAGGTGATATAGACGCTACAGAACGAAAAACTTGGCCTGAAAACTAAAATGTGACGGGATTTGAGCCATGAACTTTGAACTCGGTCGGGTCAAATAGGCAACTGGGTTATCTTGTTGTGGTTTCAACAATGGAGAAAAGGGAAGGGGGGTAAGCTTGTTAATTATTGGAGATGAATAGGGGGGCGAAGCCACTGCAATCATTCCAGGAAGGGATTGGGTGTTCATTTTTATTTGGTTTCAAAAGTGTTGTCCTTAATGGTTTTGTTCCTGCCCTACGTTGTGTCGAATTGAGAAAAACAAATTTACTTAAAATTGATACCTCTCTATTTGTCACAAAGTTGTCTTTTATTTACTCGCAATGAGACGTTCTCATCATATATCAACTTACAGTCTGCATAGTTTTCATATCTAGTCATCATCATCAGCCTGTGCCATTTCCACATCGGAGGTTTGCTGCAATGGGTTTCCAACAAATTCTGTTCCTTGCGTTAATGGTATACTCTGGCAGACTGTTACCCCCATTGATGCCCCCGAGTTATGTATCTGTTGTTCTCAGTTATTCCCTCCAAAGTAGTCTTCAACAATGGGTCATGTCTTTTATTGCTTTAATGTGAACATAACACCGTTTTTGTCTGATTTCGTTGAGAAATTCTCTTTTCAGTTCTAATTGCTGCACACTTCTATGTTAGTTTTGCTTTCCCTCCCATGATATTCTCTGAACTTTTCTGTACATCCACATCTTGAAAGTCTCGATTCTGTTTTCTAGCTGTTTGTTCGTTGTTCACGTTTCAGTCCCACATGTACAGAAGTGCTAAAAATGCAGTTTTTAATTAAGATATTAGACAGCGCAAAGTCAGTGTCTCATCAATTATTTCGACAGTGCGTAAAGAGCATGTATCAAGATTAGAGAAGGCCTTTATTCATTGCTTTCGACGATCTGACAAAGGTATTTGACCCGATCAGCAGACCAGGTCTCTATAAAATATTGAATCAAACTGGCTGTCCCCAAAATTGCTCCAACTTATCATCTCCTTACATAAGGATATGAAAGCCAGCATACAATTCGATGCCAGTACAATCGATAGCCTCGAGATTAGGAGTGAAATCAAGCAGAACTATGTCCTCGACCCCACTTTCTTTGGTATCTCTTCATTCTTTTTTTAATCATGATTTTGGAGGTGCTGGTTGCGATGTTTCCTTCTGCACTAGTTCTGATGGTTCACTCTTCAACCCGGTCCACTTAAATGTAAAATTAAAAACCCAGACAGAAACCTTTCACAATCTCATTTTCGCTGACGAGGCTGCACCAGTCGTACACAGTGAAGCAGTGCGGCTACCCGACAATCCCTAATCAATCATTTGGCCAGGTCATGTGACCTATACTCCGATTTATAAGTGTCACCAAATCAGTCGTTTTATGTCAAGAAAGTAACAAAACAACAAATATCACTTTATATCTTGAGTCCATAGTCACTGTCGTCATTCCCCTTGGCGAGGAACAACACAAAATTAACATTGCAGACGAAAATTCAAATCTATCGAGTCTATGTAATTAGCTATTTACTATATGGCTCAGAAACATGGACAGCCTACTCACAGCCATGCTCTAGCACAGGCCAGACAACTGGCCGGGTATTCCCTGACCTAGATAAGAAAAGGGATCTGAAAATTACAGATGTTTGATAGAACACTGCACGCTTTTTTGCAATTTTCCTCAATTCTATGAGTCTATGGTTATTTGTTGGTGAAACATATTCATAATATTGATATTCCTTATTGTTAAACTTAACTTGTTACATAATATAACTTCGATTTAGCATTTTATGTTGATTTTAAAATGAATTCGTCTATATACACCAATACTGGAATGCGAGGTCACGTGGTGTAGTTGGGGTCTGATTTCCCACAATTCTTACCTGAGCCCGAAGGCCCAGTAGTTTATAGTTGGCTCTGGCCTACTCAAGGTGCGAGAGGATACTAACATTTTTCACCTTTGATGTCTCATCAAAAGTATGAACATCAGGTGATACGACAAAATAACCTACTGTGAAGTACTGCAGCATACAAACTTGCCATTCATCATAGGAATGCTCAGCAGTAGAAGACTAAGATAGCTAGTACATGTCAGAAGAACGGACATTAACCGCATACCCTAATAGATGTTCCGTGAGCTTTCGGAAGGGAAGAGGCTCCAAGGGAGATCACTGCTCATATATAGGGATGTCTGCAAGTCCTTAATGCGGAACTTTTCTATCGGTCCTAACAAATTGGAAAATGTAGCTGATAGTGAAGTTATGTGGAGACCAATATTACTCAAAGGTGCATATCCTTTTGAAAAGAGACTTGGGGATGACCTTAAAGAAAGAAAGAAAAGAATGGTATGAGATAAATATATATATATTTATCTCATACCGTTGTATATTACATATGGCCCCCATACCGTTCTATCCTGCACAACACGTTCAATCTGTTTTTTGTATTTCTGTATTTATTAATTTGTATGTCTGTATTTCAGTATTTCTATACGCGAGTCCGATATTTCTATAACTCGCTGGTCTTCTCACAACTGCATTTGTTTATTCCATGGTTGCACCCCTTACTACGTATTCTTATAGACTACTGTACAACGTTTTGTACAACGATGATCAGAACAACATCGTGACCTATACACAGCGTTCATCGACTTGACCAAGGCGTTTGATACGGTCAGTAGAGAAGGTCTCTGGAAGATCATGGCTAAATATGGCTGTACTGAAAAATTCATCAAGATTGTGCAACAACTGCATGAGGGTATGCACGCCAGAGGTTATCAGCACACTTGGACGACGCTGTAGAGAATGGGCCCCGGGCGTCATCAATGCAGAAATTCTTGCACTCGTGGATCAGCACTTCCACCCAGGTGATATCATTATCTACACCGATGGCTCTGTCAAGCGTGGCACCAGATCATCGTGGGCTTACTCAGCACAACGAAACGGTCGCACACTTCATGAGGACTGCGGGGCTTTCGAGACAACGACATCGAGCATGACTATGGAGATCACCGCTGCCTCCCGGGCTCTGTCATGGGTGGCTGAGCAACAGGTTACCCATACGATCATCATATCAGACTCGATGAGTATGCTTCAACTGATTGCATCTGGAAGTATGCGGGTGAAATGGGTGAACAGCATTCGGAGATCACATCTCAAGAAAATGACTTGGCTGTACACGCCTGGACATGCTGGAGTGCGGGGTAACGAGCGTGCTGACTCTCTTGCAAACAGTGCCCCGACTCAAGTGGGCAGAAGCATGGACAGAGCCGATATCATCAATGCGGTACGCTCTCAATTGTGTGACATGGGCGGGTCTCAGACACTGGAACGAGTTCGAGAATTAGGTGTTAAGTTTGGACATGCCAGACAGTGTCGTCTTCGTGGTGAGAGAGAAGATATAGTAATCAACTTCTCATGGGTACTGTGAGCAAATGGACTTTGGGATGGCTGCTGCAACGGAGGACAGAGCACGAATGGGAATGCCCAATGTGCCATGACGTCGATCGCATAACATAACATAACATAACATAACATAACGCCAGAGTGCAGGACCAAGGCAAGCTATCAGAGCCTTTTCTCGTCCTGAACAGAGTCAAACAAAGCTGTGTGATTGCACCAACTCTGTTTAGCATTATGTTTTCTGCCATGCTGACCGATGCATTCAGAGATGGTGACATAGGTGTCGACATCAAGTATCGTACAGATGGAAAACTCTTCAACCCAAGGAAACTTAATGCAAAAACAAAAGTAAAGTCTGATACCATCAGAGATCTCTTATTTGCTGACGACTACGCCCTCACTGCCAACACTGAGGCAGATCTCCAGACTAGCATGAACAGATTCTCACAAGCCTGATTCAACTTTGGTCTTACCATCAGTACCGAGAAATCTGAAGTCATGTACCAACCAGCTCCTGGAAAAGTATATGCCGAACCAAATATTACAACAAGCGGCAGGAAACTGAAAGTAGTGGACAGATTTACTTATCTTGGAAGAACACTGTCCCAAAATGTCACCATAGATGATGAAATAAATAAAAGAATCTCTAAAGCTAGCAGCACCTTTGGCATACTACATAGAAACGTCTGGCACAGATGTGGTATTGGCCAAGCCACAAAACTGAAGGTATATCGAGCTGTCGTGCTCCCAGTCCTTCTTCACGCATGCGAAACTTGGATTGTGTATCAGAGACACGGAAGGAAGCTAAACCACTTTCACACAGCCTGCCTTCGAAAAATAATGAACATCAAATGGCAGGATATGATCCCAAATACAGAGGTCCTAAAAAGAGCTGCTCTACCCAGCATCTATACAATCTTGATGCAGTCCCAGACACGATGGGCAGGACATGTGGCTCGAATGTCAGATTGCAGAAGCTGCATAGCGTTAAACGCTCACAGGGTGGTCAGAAAAAACGATTCAAAGATACACTCAAGAACTCGATGAAATCCTTTGGCATAGATGTCAACAACTGGGAGAATGTTGCTCAAGACAGATCAGCCTGGCGCACACTTCTTCGACACGGTTCCTCGGCCTGCGAGGCAGGTAGAACAGCACGGATGGAACAAAAATGTCAAAGTAGAAAGGCAGTAAAACTTCCCACAAGTGCAAATATACCTTGCCCACACTGTACAAGAACATTTCAAGCCCGTATCGGGCTCACTAGTAATCTACGCACACACAGACAAACATAACGTAACTACATTAACTTTGATGAAAATTTGTGTGGTCATCATCACCCGTGATGGACGAGCATCACAACGTTTATTCATCTCAATATATGCCTGCAGGTTTGATATGCTGGTTGTAAGTTGCTGTATACGTGAACGTTATCTATCAAAAACATGGGCGTCCATACGTTAAGTACGTTAAGATGACGGACGGGGGGATGTTTTATGCGAGTCTGGTCTCCATTACCGTGTAGTAAACTACTGTTACTACTAACTACATTTTTTTCCCCCACTCCTCTGTTATTTCTGTGATTCACCTTTCGTATGGGCGATCTTTTGCCATGTATATATATACATACAGATGATGATGATAATGTATCTGAATAGCATGTCCCTTTGAGGCACACTGTTTGCTGGCGATCTGGTTATGTGACAGAACAATTTAAATTGTTGTTTCCTGTCGCAGTTCAGTAATGATACTGTAGCCCCCTCCCCAATGTCTTCAATCTTAAACAGGTCTCTTCTTGGTAATTTCAGCACTGTGGACACATCAAACGACATGGGTGTCTGGAAAAAATAATATTGGAGGGAATTGGGCCTGGAAGAAGAATGAGATTAAGACCTAGAATACGATAGATGCAAGATATCATTGACGATCTGAGAATGACTGCTGCTGACGCCGGCCAACTTGCACAGAACATAGTTTTCAGGACTGCTGTCATGGGAACCAAGTTCCGGAAAAAAGGGCTTTAAAGCCGAAGGATTGACTTAGTTGCACCGTGTACGGTTCGGTCCCTCTCCACAGAAATGGCACGTCACCTGCCGAGAGTATTGCACAAAGCGCAAACTCCATAGCTCCAGCAACAATCCTAGGGGTATCTGGCGCGGTCCGGACTCGAACCCACGACCTTCGACTCACAAGGCAAAGGGATTAACCACTTAGCTACAGAGACCCCAAGTTCCGGAAGGGACAAACTACTTGATGATGATGAGAGACGTCATCTCTGTCATGATTAGTTTTCTTATGTAGTTCATAGTTCATAAGTACGGTTCCAACTTCACTGCAACGGGTCACCCCATAATTTCTCCGTTCCTGTGCCAATGAATATCACACGAAATACTAACAACTGTGAAAAGTTTCCTGTGTGAACTAATTCCAGAATGAAACAGCCGCGTACCGCCACAAAAAGCAACCTGCACCGCATAATATGTATATGGCCGTCGCGAATGTAGCAACACAAAACTGTTAATCACTTGAATAGCAATTCTTGTCGAAAGGGACATCAATCACGGCAAAATCTAGCTTTCTGCACTCGCAATATAACTGCATACGGCAGATTGAGCTTGTTCGTCATAACCGCTGTCTGCCATTTTCTGAATACACACAACATAATAATAGCCGTCCATCGCAAGCGATGATGACAACAATCTCAGACGTGTACTGTTGCACCTCTCTGGTGTGTGCGGAGGTGACTGTAGAGTCCAATCCTAGAACAGAATCCCCGACACACAACAAACGCACGGTTGACACAGCAAAAAGCATTCCATGTAACAGTCCCAGCTCACAACGTTGCTCAAGCACTAACTCAGTAGCTCGGCAAACGAAACCGGAAAATACCCGACCAAACATGGCGTGAATGCGCTAGCAAAGTCGTGTTCAGAATAAAACCGTTCTGACTCTGAATGGCCATCCCACATTCCGCCATTGTTGGCCAGATTTTTTTTTTTTTTTTTATGCTAATGTCCAGGTTTGGCACTGGTAGCATAATGTTGGAAGAAAGATCGCGTTGTATTATACTATTTCAGGGTTCATGTTCATTGTGACATGTTTTCACTTTAAAATTCGTGCATTTCTCATATGATTTGAATTTATGAAAATTTCAGCGGAACTTGCACGTTAGTTGGTGTTCTTTCTTCTTCTTCGAACGCTCCACATCGAACACTTGTTAACCACTCTGTGTGATTTGTATGTGATCTGAGCCTAAGAGCGATTGTACGTTGTGCGAGTTAGCGCCTACAAGTAGGCCAGCCCATTCGTTTTCTGCAATGCTTTTTATTTACTAGGGTAGCTACCCTAGGTCCTACATCATTCGCCTCTTACGACATGCTTTGTAGGTCGCAGTGGTACTATTCTTGGCTTCCCTTGTGGACCCCGGCGAGTTGGTGTTCTTTACGAAAAACATCTTCAATAATAATTAGTGTACCTACCCAGCAGACAATTAGCGTGCACATTCTTCAACATATTCTTATGTAGACTGAGCATTTCTTAGAATGCAATTAGTTGATCAATTGGTGGGAAAACAGGAGAATCCCATAGCACGAAAATAATGGGAAGTTGACATGACTAGCTGAAACGGAAGTTAAACAAAAGCGCCACTGTTTCATATAGGTATGGGAAATGTGATCTTTCTTTTGTCTTTTTTGTTGTTCTGCATACACGTTCATACCACAATTTGAATAATTTCAAGAAAGCAGTGCTCAATCTGAGGCTGTTCCTGAGAGTTTGTCCCTCAGTAGTACTGCTGGTGGTTAAATTTGTTTTCTATCATTCTCAAATCTTGACCACTTATTCAACGAACAACAATGATACATCAACAAATAGTTTCAATTTATTCCAGTCTCTGTCTCAGGCTGGATCGTGTGTAGCAGTCGTCATATTTGGTGTCCTGTTTTATGTTGTCGTTTGTATCTTTACTACTTTGCAGACAATAGTGTGTTGTAAGTTGTACATTAAAGATGTTAAGGCTACAGTGACTGACAAGATCAATCTGTGTCAAGAAAATGTCTTCTACAATAATAATCGCTTCATGAGGTTTCAGAAACTATTTTGCCACCTTATGTCCTAATCCAGTGGCGGCTCGTGGTTAATTTTCTTGGTGGGGCCAGACACAAATTTTCTGAAAAATCATGATTTTGGAAGTATTTACTATTATTTGTCTATTCCGGGAAATTATTCTCCCTTTAGAGTATTGGTGGGGCCGGGCCCCACTGGCCCTCAATGACGAGCCGCTAATGCCCTGGTCTATCTCTTCATGTGTTCAACTCTTAATCTCATTGCAATAATTTTCTCCATTAGAATAATTCTTTTCTTGATCTCTCCCCTCCCTGCATTGCGATCCAAAACATCATGTACCTTTAAATCAACTTCAGCACATGTTCTTATACATATCCTTATAATAAAGAACACAACGAGGAAGATATCGAAGCGGTTATGGACAAATAGGTTCGATGTACAGTAATGATGATCTGTTGACTAAACTAAAACCGTTATACTGAGGAACATGAGAAAGAGATCGAAGCACTTATGGACTAATTGATTCAATGTGCAGTGATAATGATCATGTCGACTAAACTAAATTAATATATTTATACTGAAGTAGAAAGTGACACCGGTATCTCTCATTCGTCTAAAATTACTGATGTAGAAGGTCTTTTTGGTATTCAACCATCCTCCGAATGTACCCCAACCTTCCACGAAGACTGTGCATGGGAAATATTATTGTAGTATTTCTTCTTTCCAACGCTACATTGTTGTTAATATTGTCTTGCCGCATAATGCCAGGAAGTCTTTGAAACAACTGCACATGGACATGTTTTAGCGTTTCTTCTGGTGAGATTAGATGGGCAATGTTTCATCACCATTAAGAAGTGTACTGCAGAAACATGTCTGGTAAATAAAGGTGTTTATTTTAGTGATCAGCCTGTCTGTCTGTCATTATCTCAGTCACTTCCTCAGTCTCTCTGTTACTATCTTAGTCCACCTGTCATTTTGCTTTTTTTGTTTGCTTTTGTATAACTTGTTTTCTTAATAAACCTGAAGTTTCAACATTGTGCGTATTTTAATTGAAATCTTTGTTCTTTTTTATCCACATCGCAACCAAGATGAAAGACGAGAGCATCATCCGTTCACATACCATAGTGGTTTTCTGATCCCAATACTATTCATAATAGAGCCACGATGGATAACGTTCCAGATGAAAGTGTTAAGGAAAAAGTATCACCTGGTGGTAAAAAAAAAGCTAAGGATAAGGTATCGGCAGTTTCAGATGAAAGTGTTACAGATAAAGTATCGTCTGCTGGTAAAAAAAAAGCTAAGGATAAAGTATCGGCAGTTTCAGAAGAAAGTGTTAAGGATAAAGTATCGACTGCTGGTAAAAAAAAACATAAGGATAAAGTATCGGCAGTTTCAGAAGAAAGTGTTAAGGATAAAGCATCAGCTGGTGGTAAAAAAAAAGCTAAGGATAAAGTATCGGCAGTTTCAGAAGAAAGTGTTAAGGATAAAGTATCACCTGGTGGTAAAAAAAAAGCTAAGGATAAGGTATCGGCAGTTTCAGAAGAAAGTGTTAAGGATAAAGTATCGACTGCTGGTAAAAAAAAAGCTAAGGATAAGGTATCGGCAGTTTCAGAAGAAAGTGTTAAGGATAAAGTATCGACTGCTGGTAAAAAAAAAGCTAAGGATAAAGTATCGGCAGTTTCAGAAGAAAGTGTTACAGATAAAGCATCAGCTGGTGGTAAAAAAAAAGCTAAGGATAAGGTATCGGCAGTTTCAGAAGAAAGTGTTACAGATAAAGTATCGACTGCTGGTAAAAAAAAACATAAGGATAAAGTATCGGCAGTTTCAGATGAAAGTGTTACAGATAAAGTATCGTCTGCTGGTAAAAAAAAAGCTAAGGATAAGGTATCGGCAGTTTCAAAAAAAAGTGTTACGGATAAAGCATCAGCTGGTGGTAAAAAAAAAGCTAAGGATAAGGTATCGGCAGTTTCAAAAGAAAATGTTACAGATAAAGCATCAGCTGGTGGTAAAAAAAAAGCTAAGAACAAAGTATCCTCCAATTCAGAAGATATTTCTAACGATACAGAATCGGCAGTTAAAAGAAAACAGGCTGGGGATAAAGGATTATCAGATCGTAAAAACAGTTCACAAGATGAAGTATTAGTTGTTTCGGAAACAAATTCTATCGAAAAAGTATCATCCATTTTAGAAGATATTTCTAAGGATATAGAATCGGCAGTTAAAAGAAAACAGGCTGGGGATAAAGCATCACCTTCAAATAGCTTGTCCTGTGTAGAACCTTGCCACCCTAACAGTCCTTCGGAATCTCTATCTATCATAGACCAGATGTCCAATGTATCACCAGATCATAAAAACAGTACAACAGATGAAGTATTAGCTGTTTCGGAAAATAATTCTATCGAGAAAGTTTTATCTTCAAATTTCGAAGATTTTCCTAAGGATACAGAATCGAAAGTTACAAGAAAACAGACTAGGGATAAAGGCTCACCAGATCATAAAAACAGTACAAAAGATGAAAGTTTAGCTGTTTCAGAAAATAATTCTTTGGACGAAGTAGCATCTATTTCAGAAGAGAGTGCTAAAGATAAATTATCTCCAGTTCAAAAGGAAAGTGTTCCAGGTCCATTACCAGACAAAGGTTCTATAGTCAAAGTATCATCCAATTCAGAAGATGATGCAAAAGACAAATCACCAGAGGTCCATAAAAAAAGAGGAAAGTATAAAGTCTCAGCGGGTTCAGAAGAAAATGTCAAAGATACAAAGTCAGCCGTTCCTAAAAAAAAGGCAAAACATAAAGTATCAGATGTTTCAAATGAACGCTCTATGGATAAAATAGCATCTGTTTCAGGTGATATTGCTATTGATAAAGTCAGCGCCAAGGATGAAGTCAGCGCCAAGGATAAAGTCAGCACCAAGGATAAAGTCATCACCAAGGATAAAGAATCAGCTGTAAAGAAACCCGTGATAAAAAAGTACTAAAGGTAAAGTATAAATCGTTTCAGAATAGAATGATAAGGATATAGTATCAGGTGCTCATGATAAAAGTGTTACGGATAGAGTAGCATCTGTTAAGAAAAGAAAGTGGCATGGGTAAATTATCATCTGACCAACGAGCAAAGAATATATTGAACTATTTCTTAGTTAAGCGTATGTATGATGAGGTATGATAATTTCAATCATTTAATTATGAATATAAAAGTTAGCGTCTGTAGCTTAAGCGGTAGTGAGCTCGATCACAATTCAAGAGTACCTGGTTCAAACTCCGCTGCGGGCAATTTGGAAGCAAATTTGTTCCCGTGAATTTATAAATGGTAAAAAAAGACAAATAATTTTACTATACTCAAGGGGATGTTTAACTATAAATAGTATCTCACCCGAGTGGTTACCGGGGCCCAAATTTGGGGTGTAAAGAATAGAACCACTGTTACCTGCCACACATGTCGTAAGAGGCGACTAAGGAGGTTTGGCTGAAATAAGATGCATGTGTCCGCTAGGAATGCTAACCCGAAACAAATGCTTGCAGAAAACAGATGCACCAGGCCGTAAGGCGCATAACATGGTGCAACGACCCTCACAATGAGGAATGGGATAACGGATTCTATGGTCGCCGATCTGCCTTGGAGATTTAGCCACGCAGTAAGAATGTCAGACCTGCCATCACAAGGGTGGCCAAAACTTACTGCGGGAAGAGGTCGGCACAAATGGGAAGCAGAAATCATAGGAATTATATCCTACAGAACTGCCCCCAGTATGCAGACTTGAGAAGAGAGAGGTGGCCCACTTGCACCAGCATCCTAGACAAACTGTATGGCGTCGCTGATAATCTGAGGCAGACGGCTGCCTTTATTAGAGAATCCGAAGTCCCAATCTAGTGAGAACGCAGAAGAAGAAGAAGAAATAGTGTATCTTCTTCTTCCTTACTCTGAACACGTACAGACAATGCAGTCAGTGGTCGGAATGCTGTGCATCGTCTTGTTGTAGGGTTCTCCTTCGTGCATACTTCAAAGAGAGCCATATGAATGATATACACTTTGCATCTCCTTCTCTGATAGACTGATACTTTGGTCTGCATATCCTATCCTCTGATTTTCCTCCGAGATCATGGTAGTTCTCGTGATGGTTTCTGGATCACTTCTGAGTACATTCCATAACCTGGGCCAGTCTTTTATCACTGCGTGCACTTTCCCTATATTTCACCCGCTGAACTATTCTTTGTTGTTGATTTTATCTGGTCAAAATATTCAGAAAATTTTCTCATGACAGATTACATGGAAAGCTGACAGTCTACATGTTTTCTTTTCTTCTCCAGCATTCAAATCCATACAAAAGTACTGAAAGTGTGCAGCTTCTACATATTCTTAATTTAGTGTTTGCACTAAATATTGTATCTAAATCAACAATTTCAACAAGGAAATAAAAAAAAAGAAGATGGAAGTGGTTGGAATACACATTAAGAATGCAGAAGACCAGACACTCACATGTGGCTCCGAAATGGAATCCAGGAAGCAAGAGGGATAGGTGAAGACCTAGAAAGACATGGAGACAGAGAAAGAGAAGACGTGTGAAAGACCTGGAATTAACTAAACTGGCTTGCTCAAGACAGATCTGGTTGGAGGAAATTTGTTGATGGTTTATGCTTCAAGGGTTAAAAGAAGATGCAGAAGAAAGAAATGTATTTACTATATGTTAAAAAATGTGTTTAAAAATCATTTTGACAAGTGAAACTGGCAGTTTTATCAAGACAAAGACAAGATATGTTATGCTATTATATTATGCTATCAGTGCCAAACCTGTATCTTCTGTACACTATCAGTACAGAACGTCAAGAAACAAGAAATTAAATGGTTCAGCCACATAAGCAGATTACCAACAGGCAGTGAGCCACAAAGAGCAATGTTACTTCGATACAGTGGACACAAAACAAAAGGCCGGCCACGGAAAAGGTGGACCTCAGAGATAACAGAGACGGCGACAGACACTGTTCATGAAGTGCACACAAAAGTTAGTTCTAGAATCTCTTCTTACCCTGAAGCTGTGAGGCAAATCAGGATTGGAGAAGAGAAAACAAGACAAGGCACATAGAGGGGCTCGCTCCAGGTATCTCCTTGTTTGACCTGACGCTGAAAGGCAAAACAGGATTAGAGAATAGATAAGATAGATAGACAAGATAACAACAAAAACAAACTAGTTATATGTCTCCAAAGTTTGAAGTATTCTATTTTCCTAATGTTTTCTTGATTGAGTTACATTATATTATCAATAGTGGACATTGTTGCATGACTTTTCATAGAATATGACAGCATTTGTTATATTTCAAACTCATTTGCTGTTGTCTATTATTTTCTATTCGACAGCTGTAAATGATGGCAATGAAAATATCATGAAGTCCACACCGGAGAGTTCACCTCAAGCCACTGCGTCTACTCGTACACCAAAGCCTGGAAAAAGTCTTGATAAGCAATATCATACAAAGGGTTCTCAAACTTCTGATAAGCGCACAAATGATGTTCTTGCAAGTCTAAAAGCTGTGGAAATTGACTTAGATACTCTATCCGACGCTGTTAATCAGCATTTAATATCCCGCCCACCTGACAAAATCCACGATAACCGTGTACATGAAAAGGTAGCAGCGATGAAAATAAATATCCGAGTGTTGTCCTGTGCTATTAAAGAAACATACAAATTTGGTGAACCTTTTTGGACAGATCGATACCTTGTTTGTGCAAATTTAAAGTTTATTAATATCAATTTACAATCACTTGTAAATGCCATTGACAAAGGGCAAAAGTCTGGAAAGCCCCATGAAGTGGACAAATATCTCATTTGTAAAAACTTAGCGATACTGATGAAAAGTTTTCAAGCATTATCAAATGCAATTAAAGAAGAAAAAGTTATTGCTAAACCTGAAAAAATAATGAATCCAATTCACCGAAAAACTGAACTGTTCTTACTACAGCGAATGTTCTGTTCGCGTGTTTGTTCTAGCGGAGACTGCATTCCAGGAAGAAGGAAAACTGAGACTGACTTTATTTCAAATATAACACAAAATCCATACAGATATTGTGTGCCAGTTCTTGAAACTATAAATATAAAGGAAGACAGTAAAAGCGAACAATAAGTACAATACCAACAACAACACAACAGATCTACACAGGCGCATATACCACAATATCCAAAGTACCACAAGGACTTCATAAGAAAACCTATTTTATAAATGTTTTCGTTTCTTATTCTCAAACATTGATGACTTCTGAAAATTATTACATGATGACAGGCGGAAGATTAACAAAGATGATAAGATAGTTTTGAAAAATAAAACATCTGACAAAATCAGAAGTTTTTTTTTTTTAACTGTCTATCAAACAAATTACAGCCTGGCAAAGTGTAACAGCCTGGCAAGAGACAGGGAATGTTGGAGATGGCATCTCATGATGATGAGGACCCTGTAATATACACTTTTCAGCTCAGAGGTCTATGTTTCATTCTTGGTATTTCTTTGAAAGACAAAGTATTAAATGTCTTTTGGTCTTTCAAGTCTGTACACCATGCGAAGACACTGCAGAATGCTAAGACTTGGCTACAACTAGAGGCATTATATACAATTTTTTGTTTATACAAGATGTTTTCTAACAGTTAGAACATTTCTGTTTTTAAGAGAAATATAGAAAGTGTAGGGAAGGTCATATATATATATATATATATATCAATAAGTATCCTATATGTTCTATCATCAATTGTATGGTTACTGTTAAACAAAACATGTATTAGAAATTATCAAAACATGAACAACATTTTATTTTAACAACAATAACAAATAAAGCAAAAGCTGATAACATTCACAATATCGTTTTGCAACTGAAACTGGTAAATCAATAAATAAAAAAAAAACATTTATGTCTGTTTGAGTTTCATTATTTACAAAGCGCATACTAGGGCCCGTTTTAGAAATCTCTTCTTGACCTGACGATGTGAGGCAAACAGGATTCGAGAAAGAAAGTTTGAGTTTCATTAATAGTTCAACACAACGGTTGAGAGTAAATATCTGTAAATATTCAAGTACAAAATGATGTCTTGTTAAATATATCTCAAAGTTTAGATATGTATGGGCTTGAAGAGTGTAGCCTTGGACAGTTGAAAGAAAGATAATCACACTACAAGTACTTTATCACCATCTAGACAATGATGAGTAGTACTTGAAATGTCGGTTTATTTTTTCCGCCCGCCATGAATTTAGGTGTAGTCAGAGTGCCAAATATAGCACTGGCAGGTTTTTGCATGAAGGCTTGCTTTCCGTATCATCAGTGTTCCTTGCCTTCAGACGAGCCTTACTCTGACTTCTAAGGCTCTTGTAATTTGGATCAAGTAAACGATCAGGAAATCTGTAGTCCAACCGTGCGCATTGTGACAAAATTGTTGACCTCGAAACCCTGTATTAGCACAGAAGCTTGTTATTGGCTTTGCTATCGGCACCCTAATGTTTTTTAAAATGTGCTATTTCTGACATTCTGAAGTATGATAATATCTCGGAGTATATTCACAGCAGATGGAAAGATGGACAGAGAAATCGAGACTAGATGCCAGAAGGCAAATGCTGTGACATACCAACTGTCACCACTATTAAAACATCCAAGCATTAACATGGCAGTCAAGCGACAACTGATAAACTGCATATGTATTCCAACTCTCTGCTATCAGTGCAAAACATGGCACCTGACTAAGACACAAGAAAGAAAGATTACAACATGTGAAATGAAATGTCTACGAAAAGCCGTCAATGTTACAAGGAGAGATAGAGTGAGAAACGAGAATATCAGAAGCATCGTTGGTACTATACCATGCATACAGTACATCGAGAAGCAAAGAATCAAGTGGTTCGGCCATCTAATGAGAATGGAACCACATTTACTATATACCATCACGTGTCTATAATAATCGACACTCAGGGCGCAGAGCACGAGGCAGGCCAAGAACACGATGGATAGATAACATCACAGAGTCCCTGCGAAAGCATGGACTGACGTCAAGCGCAACACACCTGGCACAAGATAGAAAACTAACTCTCCCCACAACGCTTCATGGCAAATGTGGTTAAGATAAGATAATATCCATGATTATCTGAATCTTTCTATGTATTTATTCTTCTTTGAACGCTCCATATTGCCCACTTGTTAAACACTCTGTGTGATTTGTATGTGATGTGAGCCTAAGAGCGATTGTACATTGTGCCAGTTATGCGTCTACAAGTAGGCCAGCACATTCAATTTCTGCAACACTTTTTATTTACCAGGGTAGCTTCCATAGGCCCCCACATCAATCGCCTCTTACGACATGCCTTGTAGGTCGCAGTGGTACTATTCTTTACTTCCTTAGCAAGTCCCGGTACCACAAGGGCGTTTCTATGTACTTCATCTCTTCTCTACATAAACATGGATGGTCTTCATTTCTGGTAAACCAGATAGTGTGAAAGAGGGTAGTCTATTGTACATTTCAAATATTGAGGCTCTCCAATTATGCAAGACAAAAACACATTGATCACTAATCTTCAACCTATCTAACCAGATGATGCTGACATCACTAGTTCATTTGATCACTAATCTTCAACCTATCTAACCAGATGATGCTGATATCACTAGTTCATTTGATCACTTTTTTTTTTCTTTCGTCCGCTTTCAACTCAGACGAAGTTTCATCTCTGAAACTGATTTTTGCGTGAAAATCCGTTTTTCCAATTTCTTACAATGGCAGCAGCGTGCACATTGTAAATTACTTTACACTGGCAGCCGTGTGCTCAATGTACTCGTAATTAGTATTCCCTCGCCATACAGGCAGATTTTCTCCGACTTCAGAGGTACTCACGTTATCGTCCTGAGTAAGACCAGGGGACTCAAACAAATGCCGGACAGTAGGTTCGAACCCGAGCTATGAGGCGTCTCACAGCTAGCAGGCCGAGCTACTATCAACTACTCTAGGCAGTCCCCCCATTTGATCACTAATCTTCAAACTATCTAACCAGATGATGCTGACATCACTAGTTCATTTAATCATTAATCTTCAAACTATCTAACCAAATGATGACATCACAGTTCACTTGATCACTAATCTTCAAACTATCTAACCAGATGATGCTGACATCACTAGTTCACTAATCTTCAACCTATCTAACCAGATGATGCTGACATCACTAGTTCATTTAATCACTAATCTTCAAACTATCTAACCAAATGATGACATCACAGTTCATTTGATCGCTAGTCTTCAAATTATCTAACCAAAAGATGATAAAATGACCAGATCGCTAGTCTTCAAATTATCTAACCAAAAGATGATAAAATGAACAGATCTCTAGTATTCAAACTATCTAACCAAAAGATGATAAAATGAACAGATCTCTAGTATTCAAACTATCTAACCAGATGATGATGACATCACCAGTTACCTTGATCGTCAATTTGTGAACTGTCTAACAAGATAATATGAAAGATTTATCAATAAGACTGATAGTTTGGAAGAACAGTATGAATGAGAACAAACAATTTCACCACTGAACCATTTTTGACATGGAGCTTCAAATGACTCAACATACCAAGACCAAATGTCAACAAATATTTGAAACAACAAAAATTATCATCAAGTTTTTATTTACTTTCATTTCAAATAAACACACAAATAGTTAAAAAATCTTTGAAATAGCATCCATATTTGATATTTGTGCTGTAGAATCAACGTGTATAGGACTACCACATGTTTGTATAACTGTGTAACAGTTTTACAACAGAAGAAAATAAAGGGTATTCTCTATCTCGGTTGCACAAGTTATGCATACGGATAGGTGCAACAAAATGGGGAAACCATGAGAGAAACCCCAGTAGATACATCAACCAACACAGAACAGGAGTTGTTAGTCTAAACTCACTGAAATGCATGCTTTAGAGGAGATTGGAGTAATTATGGACATGTACGATGAAGATGATCCTCAATTAAACAACAGTTTTGTAGAGTTCGTTTTGTTCTAACTACAGAAACCAATATTGAGACAATTACAGAACTATACAGTTTTATTTTTTGATGATGTAGGCATTCAGGTTATTTAATAGAATAAAAAAACTGAATGGAATCATAGAAATCAAGTACTGACAAAGGACAGATGGCACAAACAGACAAAGAAATGGAAGAAGTTTGTTTATACATTTACTGTTTCAAAGTTGGCATGTTTTTTCAAAACTATAACATTGACAACACACATATTAAGCAACAGATTTATGTACGCCTTTGATTTGAAAATAATTTGTGAGCATACTCCACTGTATACAGTCGTCTACAACAGAACATCAGGAAAGAAGGCAATAGGAAGACCATGAAAAAGATGGATAGATGGTATAGCAGAATCATGTTGAAAAGCAAAAATAACTATCACCCAAGCCATTATAGCAAGACAAAAAAAGAAAACCACAACACTGGGAAACAGCCCGATAACAGTGTGACTACAAAAGAAAACTACAAAATGCTGTTTTTACTTGTACACGTAATATTAATGCAGTAAAAAGAAACTAAAAATACAATCACAAATAAGTATGAATCCTAAATCTAGAGAAGAAATAAACAAACAACAGGACGATTATACTTGGTTGTCATGACTGAAAATAGCTTCTCCACTTTGAGTGATTACCATCAAAGAAACAGTCAAAACACATGTTTTTGAGGGGGCTGATCTTTATGCTGATTACAACACATCCTGTTGCAATGCTCTGTATAATTTATTGTAACTATAAAAGTAAAATTAATACAGATGAAAGTTCTATAAATATTTTGAGAAAAATGTATGAAATCCCTTACAATAAACATCTGTATATATTTATTATTAACAAAATAAAACACTACAAAGAAACAAACAGACTATATGTACATATCATATAAGTTCTCTCCCTTTACTATTCCATGCTGGCTGGTGTAGATGAAATTAGACCTTCACAACTTTATTTTTCTATTAAACAGTTATGATGCTGACATTCTTCTGTGTCATGAGGCTAAGATTTGTCCAATAAGATGTTGAATTTTAAACAAATATTTCAAAGTGACTTGCACAGAGTTCTCTACTGGTAGAAATATTTCAAACTTCTTTATAGAGCAATAGAACGGTAGGTATATATTTATATCATAACTTGAGGTTTCAAATATCAAATCCTTACATAACCATCTATTACTGAGAACTTCATCCCTTTGGACTGTATTGTTCTCATGTTATCCAGGCTTTTCTTCTTTGTGTCTTTACACTAGATATTTTCTGTTGTCCAAGTTTTTCTAGATGTTCTCTTTATCAGGAACACTAGGAGACAGGTCTACACACATATAGTCAACTCAAACAAAAAGCACTTTACACAAAGAGATACAGATTTGTGCAATACTCTCAGCATGTCGCGTGTCATTTTTGTGGAGTGGGACAGAACCATATGGGGTAAAACCCGGTGCAATGAAGTCAATCTTTCGGCTTCAAACAGTTATTATTTTGTATAAATCTGTGTTTGTATTACATAATATATTTCTGAATGCTGTTAAGCTATTTTTACTCAGCCTATCTTCCCCCTTTGTAAACTATCACTGCAAATGTCACTCTTCACTGATTTTCAAGCTTCATTACCTGTTTTCAATGGTTTCCAACTTGTTACCATATTACATGACAAACAAGATACTGCATTATTCATGTGTTATGTTATGTAATGCATTAACTGTTGACTTATTCGACACTCTAATGCAAACATTTGTAGCTGTGCCTGATATAGATTATATTTCAGTGTTGGTTTTGGTGGCCCCCAGGTTTAGGAGTGTAGTTTCTTCTTCAATGATCCAGCAGCACTTGGGCTTTTGCCCTTCACGCTAGGCTTCCATTTTGAAGGTTGCTGGTTTGAATCCGGAATACATTGTCCGGTTATGTGTTCATTATCTTGAAGATATCTAGGATTGTTGTTGGAACTACAAAGTTTGAACACACACCCACATGTCTAACCTTGACCATGTACATCTCATCTATGGTAGGGAATTGTGCTAGATGATTAGACTCTAGTCCCCTCCACACACCAGAGAGGTGCAGCAGCACATGTCTTGAGGCTGTTGTTATCATCGCTTGCGATGGGCGGCTATTACTATTATTATTGTTACATTAGATATATCATTGAAATTTTCAGAACCTCCTTATTCTTTTCTACACTCTCCTAATCTCAATAATCAGCATTTTATCAAACCCATTTTCCAAGTCTATTGCTTTCCTTTATACAACTGCCATACTCTTTTGATCACTTTTCATCCCTAACTGTATATAATTTTACTGCATTTTATCAAAGACAACTAGCAACCAGCAGATACATCCTTGTGCAAACTAATTGAAACAAACTGCAAAGGAATTTTAAAAAGTTTTAAAAAAAATTATTATTTTAAATCACACTAATATACTTGCATTAAAATATAGCATGACCTGCGGCCAAAGACCGGAAAAAGTGGTGAATGATAGTTGCAGCCCTATGCTCCAAGAGGAACGGAGAAAAATAAGTCGTCCTGGCGTACTAGACTTTAGAGTCTATATTTTTATATGATTCGGCATGAATCTACTTGTGAACAATTTTCAGCTAATGTTTGGGTCCCTGTACCAAGCTTGAATTAGAGCTTGAATAAGTTTCTACTGTTGTACAGTTTATTTCATGAAGGTGTTGTTCGCAAATAGATCACACATTTTCAATGAGGTCTAAATTTGGCAAATTTCCAGGCCACTCAAATATATTTGATTATTATTTTTAAAATTCTTCACCATTTTTTATTTGTGGCAGATGTTATTGGTCATTGTTTACATCATTGCACTCAGGGCAGATCCATAGGTGCTCAGTCTCCCCCAAAAGATATCGAAGAGTATGCATACTGATGGTTTTGTTGAAAGACAACAGATCCAACAGAAAATGTCTACTCTGGGATATTTTAATATAGCGTGGCGAGCATACCCTGGATGCAAGCAGTCAATGCTGTAATAACTTAAGCACCCTTTAAACATTAACTTTAGTGGGTGTTTCATGCACTGGACAATGAGGTCAGTGGAATCATTAACCTTTCCTTCCTGTGACCTCAGAATGTACTTTCTTCTCTGATCTTCTACGTAGAAATGACTTTCATCGCTGAATAGGACATGTCTTTAATCTTCAGTCTAGTTTTTTTTTTTATTTGGCCCCATCTGTAAATCTTGTTTATTTCCCTCTTTACTTTCACCAGTTGTTTTTTCACAAGTTGTCTGACTTTTCAACCAACTTTCAGAAACCATCTACAAAATGTAGAAGAACTGACTTCTATTTCTTTCTCTTACCTTATAATGTGGCCCTAGTCTTCCAAAGGAGTTTCACAATTTCCAGCATTAGGTAAATGTAGTCTCTGGTAGTAGTTTCCCTCTTACAATCAAATTATCTTGAGTGTTTTGGTGAAATAGATATTGCTTATGTTCCTATTATTGATCCTGTGACGGTTGCAAACTTACACCTGCTGATCTTGCTATTGTCCTGCAGGTCTTGTCTCTGTATTTGTCTATGATCACGATCTTCACATGCTTTCTGTGAGTCAAGTCCATCTCCTACAACAAATGTATTGAAAATGACAAGCATTTGAAGCAATAATATCCACTACCTCTCTGCTCTTTGTGGAGCATAGGACCTCAACAGTTGTTCGCCACTCTTCTCGGTCTCTGGCTGTTTTCTTTATGGTCTCCCAGGATAGTCGAGCACTCTTCAGTTCCTCAAGAAGACCATCTCCAAGTCTGTTTATGGCGCCCTCTTTTTCATTTTCCTTGCGGGTTCCCCTCATGTGTTTGTCTAGTGACACCCAACTGTGTCTTTCATAGGGTATGTCCAACCCATCACCCTTTTCTCCTCTTGACCTGGGTCATCAAAGCAATAATATCAAAAACCGTAACAAATCTGATACAATTTTGATTGATTGCATGCGTAATTATTACATCATCTTATTCACAAACAATAATGAAATATTTATTCCCAAAATAGTAGCAATAAATACCACACAGTCGCTTTCCTGCATAAGAATATGACAATCAATGAAAAGTGAGAGAAAAATATGTTTTTTCAATTAATTTGCACAAGGAGGTTGATAGATACTATAATGAATAATTAATGTATAGTGTATGTAATGTAATGTATACATATTAATATAGCATTTATCTATATGCAACAACCAGGGAATATATACTTTCAATTTTCAGCATCTATGTTTGTTACTGGTATAAGTTCATAGCAAGATAGATATGTTGAACTAGTGAGTTGTAGATATGAAAAAGTACAACAAATATAGCAGAGGACAGTGTAGCTATTCAAGTGCGAAATATGGCAAGCATATGCATGTTTCTTCTTCTTCTTCTTCTTTGCATTACGTTTCGTATGTTTATCTAAACCATGAGATGGATTGCCTGCATGTCAGTTGGAGTTCCTCAAGAGTTCCCCATAGCTTGTTCTGTATATATGAATGTTTCAAATTACAATGCTACCCAAAAGACAGTTGAAGTTGTAGCAAAACATAACAAGGACAGCTTTGGTGTAAAACAATATTGGATGTTGGTGCAGGTTGTGCTGGTGTAGAGTGTTTGTTGAGTGTTATTAAGCTGAGACAAATACATGACAAAGTTGTCTGTTAGTTTTATGGAAATGAAAAACTTGTTGACAATTACACTTATGAATTGGCAGTCATACAGAGCAATGCAAAAAAAAATCACATTCCACTAAAAACTTTCCTAGACCGTATTTGATTTGTGAAGTCAGGTTGGGGTTATAGCATGACAGTATTTAGAACAGTAACTGAAAAGACACTATGGTATAAGGAAAGTGTGGTAGCATAAATGACAAGACTAGAGAAGGAAGGTGTGTGGAAACTATATTTGAGAAATTATTTTCAAATTTCACTGCTAACACAGAAGAATTGGTCATAGCTAACAATATTTTTTCAGCTCTGATTGTCTATGCTTTATCAGCAGCATAGTGAGGAAATTGTGTCTGGTAGCTTTAACAATTTTGTAGTGAGAGTGTCCGTATTTGATGAGAATGACAGTATAATTTTGTAGTAAGGAGTGTGGTATTTGATGATGGTGAAAGTGTCATTTGTTTCCCCTGAAATTAAACTTCTGTATTGTGTAATTACTCTTCTCTGCAATTTTGTTACCATAGAATATATTCACGATCGTAGATAACTGGGTTTAAAAGTTACTAATATGCGTTCGGACATTGGTCTCTTAGGTGTGTGAATATGGGTAAAAATATTACTCAATTCACATTCTGTGTAGAGATCCAACTATTTTCCAGTGATTCCTGATCAATATATGATTGAATTAGTTCCTAGTCATATCTCAGACAGAGGATAAAATGTAGATACCATGTTCAAATTTAGCACCTAAAAGAACTGTTAGCAGTTGAAAATTGATAAAGAGTAGACTGCAAGTCATTTCCTGGGCAAAATTAATTACATGTAATACCAATAAAAGTCAAATGTCTACAAATTTTTGGCATTCTCAAAATTACATTGGGGAAACTCACCAGCGCTAAGCAGTTAGCGCATTGAGATCTTCCTGTGTAAGAAGAGATTGAAGCACAAATGTTATAAACAGAAGTGTAATGATGATCGATGAGCGTCTGTAGCTCAAGCGGTAGTGAGCTCGATCACGAACCCAAGCATACCTGGTTCAAACCCCACGGTGGTAAGTTTGGAAGCAAATTCGTTTCTGTGGGATTTTTACAAAGGTAAAATAGACCTCACCGTTCAGAAAGCAATGGCAAACTACTGAACGTATAAGTGGTGCCTAGAAAATCAAAGACTAGTTTACTGTGGTTGATGGCTACGTCCTTTAAGATATGCCACGATTTTCATTTCAATGATGATCGGTGACCCTCGCCAATGTTACAGAGTTTGTGCACTGTTGCGGGTCTTCCTGTGTAAGAAAGAGAACAGAGCCCACATGGCTACACACCAAAGTGCAAATGATGATGGTCCTATCAATCAACTTAGCCCGGATGTTTCCTTACCAAAAATTATCAATGTTTACAAAAAAAAGCATATTCTATCAAACACATTTTACCAATGTTCACAACTAAATTTAATCAAGCAAATGCATGAATGAGCAAAGACTTTATCATAGGACTTTCTTTGGCAAAAGAATAAATTAAGACATGAACAAAACACATTGCAAGTTTCACATTCAATTGTTACAAAAATAAGAAACAAGAACATATCTTGAGCATCACCTCAAAAATATATTTGGAAAATTTATTATATTAAAAAAATATAGCTGATACTAAAATACTTAACAATATAATGCATCCAAATTATCAAAAGCAGTTGTGACAAAAAAAAAATAATTCTGCACAACAATCACACAAGATAGCAAAGAACATATCTGGTTAAATTAGAAACATATGAAACAATATACAGCACACATGGTACAAAGAAATTCCCTTAACTGGTAAAACACACCAAAAATATTTTGCAAACATATAAAGTTCTCCTTCTTCTCTTCCTCCATACATATAAAGCTGATATTTTTGCTTCAAACAATGAACAAACAAATACAAATATTAAAAACAAAAATGAATCAATAATGGCAAAATAAATGTAAAGTCTATTTCAATATGACATACACTTTTAAATATGCAGAAAAACAAAATGGTAGTAAATCTTACATGATCACCAAATTTGGAATTTGAAGAGATTAAGAAAAATTCTAGATTAGACAGTCATGAAAGATTATTCTGAAAATAAATAATAAGTATTGTTACAAATCTTTCCTGTGTGCTGGGGGGGAAAATCAACCAAAAATTGCTAATGAATGAGTAGAAATATTTTGTCTCTGCTTCATGTGCAGATGGCTAGAGTATCAGAGAAGAGTGGACAATAGCCGTATACCACAAGTGTTGTTCTGTGAACTTTTGGAAGAGAAGAGGCACCAAGGTAGACCACTGCTCAGATATAAGGATGTCTGCAAGGCCTCAATGAAAAACTTTTCTATCTGTCCTAACAAATGGGAATAACTAGCTGAGTAATGTGGAAAACAACATTACGCAAAGATGCAGAATCTTTTGAAAAGAGACTTAGACTTAGGGATGAGTTGAAAGGCAAGAGAGACAAGTGCAAAAACTCAGAAGTTGTCACAGTAAAACACTTGCCAATTTACCGCCTGTAAAGATGAAAAAAGGCCATATACATGCATTATGTGCCATTTGGTGCGATGAGGACCTGATGTTTACAGTTGAATAACAATGTCAAGTACAGACCAGTTAAGCAACGATCAATCTATATGCAGATATAATAAATGCCTACTTATTTTCTGTTAGGGAACAATTTAGAAACATATGGTACACAGCAGTACTTATATTGAACAGAAATAGAGATCAATAAAACAGAGAGATTAATGGAGAATACTCGTGATCAATAATAACCTATAGAAAGTAGGTAATTTGTAGATCCTATACCTGGAACACTCTACCAAAGAAAAGGGCCCATTGGCTGCAATATGTGGTAGGTATCCTATTAGATGATTGTTAAACTAGCTGTGCCAAAGTTGATTTGATCGGCAATATGGAGAAAACAAGAGGTACTGCTTTGTAAACATGTTGGGAAATGTCAAGGCCTAGGAAATGTGAATCTGAGTAAATGCATGATTAAACAGAATGCATTTGGCCCAAATGGCAGCAATATCATTCAAATAGCTATAATCACAGAGTAAGCTATATGTCGTTAAACTATCATCACTGCCTGCAGTGCTGCTTTTTAGGGTGGCATAAGACAGGGGGGACTTGAGTCTGAGGAATTTAATAGCTGCATGATTAGTGCAGTCACCGATAAACTGTTCCGGTTATATTTTTTCTTTATGCCCCAGACAGAAACAAATCATTGGCCTTACCGTAGAATGAACATGGGTCTCCCGCATGGGAGCTGTGCTCTAATCCATTCCGCCATCTGCTCCTCATGCAACTATTCATAATTATACAAAATCGAACAAAGAAATACAAAAGACCATGGTGCTTTCTTCACAATCAACAGATATCTGGATTGCTTAAGGTACCACATAGTCAACCCAGTTGTAAATTAGTACCTGATTCACTGACTTCATCTTTAAGTTCCAAGTCCCAGAACTGTGAGATCTCTAACACTATACAATCCTACACTGTAAATGGACATGCATGCATTATAAAGTAAATAGCTATGTTCATATATCTTACACAGGATAGGTCTACCACTTTGAATCATACTGGATTCATGGAGGCAAAGCATCTCTTTGCTTAGACATCTGAGCATGAGAGACTGATCACAGCATAAAAATATAGTTTGAAAGTAATATATTCTATCATATAGTAGAACATTCTATCGATCATGAGGTAGAACATTCCAACATACGGTATAACATTCTATCAGTTACATGGTAGAACATTCTATCAGTTACATGGTAGAACATTCTATCAATCATATGGTAGAATATTCCAAAATATGGTATACCATTTTATCTTACGATATAACATTCTAACATATGGTATAACAGTATAAGTTTATCATAAGGTATAACATACAGTATAACAGTCTATCATAAGGTATAACATTCTAGCATATGGTATAACTTTATATTATAGAATCAATAACCAAACGTACACACTGATACACGCTGTAAATGACCATCTTGTTTTCTGTTAGAGCAAGATTTGCAAAGTTATCAGACATGACTAAATTATGAAACAAAGAGACAAGAAAAGAGAATAAAACTGAATAAGAGGAAAGGTGATAAGCTGTTGTCAATAAATTTAATACAATGATTTAAAAAAACATAATTTGTGCAGGGTAGTAAAAAAAGATATAGAAAAACTTGCATGCAATTGACTCTCAGCAAATACATAAGTGCTAAATATTCAACTACTTAGAATAATGTAAATGATGCAAGAGACAAGATTAGCTACATCAAAAATATCATTCACAATTGGCATACTGATACCTAGTGATCAAACACAAAAGAAATAATTAATACAGTTTTGATGTATAAAACCAAGCTCTGTCAATAATTATTTACTCTAAAAAACCCATAATATTACAATGCTAAAGATGAATTAGATGAACACGCATCTATTAGTCTGTATTACTGGAGGTAATACAGTGTTAAAATGGGAAGTAAAGAGTGTTGAATATACGATGCAAAAAAACCTGAAATTGTCAGGGATTGTCAGGTGAGACAAACTTAAACATTTCCTGAGTATGAAAATTTTGAGTGCGCCAGTCCGACATGCGAAGGAGCCTATGAACCGAGGTGCAATGTATAGTCATTCTTGGCATAAACCAAACATATCACAAAGAGTGATTAAACTGGTTGATAAGAATGAATGCAAAAAAACAACTGGAGGTCACAAAGATATAAATTTAAAAATAAATATGTTAACAATTCTAGACCAACGATATTCTGCAAAATATATTTTTTGCAGAAAACAAACTAGAAACAAACATTTTGACAAGCTACACCTGCAGAAAGAGATAGGGGCTGAAAAGAAAAAAATTGCTGACAGTCTTCTATCTTGCGTCGCCACTAGGAATTCAGGTGTAGTCAGGCTTTCCTTTTTTTTTTTATTAGTGTCCCTCGCGCATACTGGGATTTTTCTCACACTTCAGAGGTGTGCTGACAGAGTCGACAATAGAACTACAAGACAATATATAAGAAATGTATCTAATGAAGAAACATACTCATCTAAAGTTATCAGTGTCACAACATTAAACGACAAATGAGTCCAATGTGACAAGAATGCAACATTAAACGACAAATGAGTCCAATGTGACAAGGAATGCAACATTAAATGACAAATGAATCCAATGTGACAAGGAATGCAACATTAAACGACAAATGAGTCCAATGTGACAATGAAAAGCTCCTAATTTATGTCTCGTTAGAAATGCCAACTGGCATTATGCTAGATCCTACTAGTTTGACAAGAGATACTAGAAATGACAAGAAACTAAGAATTCTATAAACAACACTTGTAAAAAAACAGTTGTGTTTAAAGGGAATAATACAGACGAGGCAGAAACCAAACTATTTTCATATTCAGTTGTAAGCACTTTTGATAAGGGAAGTGTTGTAAAAGCAACTGAAGTACGAGACCATAAAAACAAAAATATGATAAATACTCAATTTTTCCAGTTCACATGCAGTAATATACATCAACGGTTTCATAGCGACTACAAGGTGTATGTATATATTATACACAATTATTAGAAAATAAAAATGGTATAATTGCACTTATCACAATATATATTCTAGTAACTGATTCAAGCAGAAAATGAATGAGCGAACACTTGTAAGTTTTGAAATCTGATGGCAACTGTTTGAAAGCTCTGAAATGAGAGTCCATCTAAACAGATATTGGTCACAATACTGATTTCTTTAAAAAAACAAAGATGCCCAGCGAAAAATGGAAATATCAGCATCAGTTCACGCAGGGCCCTTTTAATGCTGGGTGGTCCCTTTAATTTATCTGGGCAATAGCATTAATGCTGGGTCCCTTTCAGTTATCTGGACATTAAAATTAATGCTGGGTCCTTTTCAGTTATCTGGACAATAGCATTAATGCTGGGTCCCTTTCAGTTATCTGGACATTAAAATTAATGCTGGGTTCCTTTCAGTTATCTGGACAATAGCATTAATGCTGGGTCCCTTTCAGTTATCTGGACATTAAAATTAATGCTGGGTCCTTTCAGTTATCTGGGCAATAGCATTAATGCTGGGTCCATTTAATTTATCTGGACACTAGCTGAAAGTGTCAGAGCCCTTAAACAGTAACAAAAAACTGATCATACCAGGATTTAAACCATTGCGCACCAGTTAGCAAATCAATCCCACTGCAGCTGAAAAACCCTGACTTACTGAATTTGCGTTTTTCTTAAACACGATATGCCACATTCTGGAACTTAATTTATCAGTTTTATTTCAACAAACAAGAGAGCAGCAATAGCATAGTAGTTAGTACACTAGCTTCGTAGGTGCATGCTCCCAGGGTGCAATTATTCAATTGGAGTGAAATTTTTCAAACTGTAACAACTCTCGTGTCATCCCAGTTTCAATTGGATACCAGATAGACACTAGGAAATAAAAGTGGCTGACATGGTGTTGATGACAATACTCTTATGGCCAATTAAAGGAAAACAGTCATGGTACAGTTAGAAAGGTCAAGACCCATGCTGACAGGCGTACACATGTTGAGAAGTGTCCATGATTTCCCAAATTAACTTGTCCATTTTATTAAGATTTATTTCTGACAGAAGAATGTTCATTAAATCATGAATTGTTCTGAAGAAATATGTGGAATGAGGTCATCAAACAAAGGAAATTAATCACACTGATTAGGAGGCAGGTATAGTTTATATGTGCACGTAATAGCAAAAACAGAGACTAGTAAGTCATGGATAGTTTACCCTCAAGGAATGAAAGGAAATCAAAAAGAGAATCTACTAACAGCCTAAAGAACAAAGTTGTGGAGGCTTATGATCTGTTATGCCAGCTGACAGACATATTAGAGATTTGATATCTCTACAATAAACCTTTCTGTTGTCTTAATAACAGGATTTTTTCAAACAATTTTCTGTAATAATAATTCCGCTTGTACGTTATCGTTACATTGGGCCTGCAAGTAATTCCACCATACCGCTCTGTCCTGGGCAACTCGCTTAATGTCTTTCATGGAATTGAGGCCGATATTTCTTGCCTCTCTTAGCAAAGTTTGTTGCACTTATTGCAGGGTCTCCCTAGAGCGTCTTCTCTTTTCTTGAACTCTTTGCCTCCCACTTTGGTATTCTTTGATCATTTCTTCTCAAGGTATGTCCAACATATCTTCATCTTCTCCCTCCTATAACAGTTGTTACTAGTGGTTGACCAGAGATTTCTCTGATTTCATCACTTCTGAATATGTTCCATTTTATGTTCATTATTTTTCGCAGACATCTATTTTCAAATGCATTCAATTTGTTTGCTATATCTTCAGTCATTTTCCAACTGTAATTTTCTGTAATGCCTAACTAATAATATTTAAAAATCACAGATTCTATCAGGCACTAACAGGTAAACACAATGGGCAGATATTAGATCATCTAAAATGCAACACAAATGTGTAGATTGTATGTGCATTACATATGTTGTCAAGCGTTGAAAAAAAAACAACTAACATGCCAGTATGTATGTGTATAAAATATGAATAGAACCGTTACGCAAATATAAAAAAAATATATATATATAAAATATCATATAACTAAAACATGTGTGGAGCAATCTTAGTTTAAATAATAAAATATATCTAACAATTTCACAATGCCAATAAAGTAGCAGCTACACAATAAAGTACCAGCTACAGATTGTAGAACAAAAAAAAAGGATACAATAAACTTTTTCTTCTACTTCTTCGAACACTTCATATCGGCCACTTGTTAACCACTCTGATATGTATGTGATCTAAACCTAAGAGCGAATGTATGTTGTGCCAGTTATGCGCTACAAGTAGGCCAGCACATCCAATTTTGAGATGCTTTTATTTACTAGGTAGCTTCCTAATCCCCTACCTTAGACGCCTCTTACGACATGCCTTGCAGGTCGCAGCGGTACTATTCTTTACTTCCCTTGCGAGCCCTGACAACACATGAGCGCCCTTGTTTTCTCTCTTTTATTTCTAAAACCATTCTTTACTAATTTTACAAAGCTCAGACATTATTAGAGTCATATAGTGTACAGTGCTATATTAGTGTAATCGGACACAATGGATCCAATGAGATACAATAACTAAAAAAATACAAAATAATAAGAATGCATTCACCTGATGCGGTCAGTAAACAAGTCAATAATTTGAATGCAGAGTATATCAACAAAACTGAAAGGTAGGAACAATTTAGAGCTCAAATTACAAATATATATTTCAAGTTTTTTTGGCCCCAGACAATGCATCTGGTCGCAGATGTTTGGGAACAATGCTAATACTGCTTGCCAAATAGTCAGCCGCCCAAACAGGCAGTACAGACTGCAAATTGATCAGAATTTCAGCTCCTGTTCCACAAGGGAAACGCCCAGGTCGCTTGACAGGAGGCCACTTCTAATGCAACGAATGACTGGTGTGAGGTCTTTGGGATGCTGCTGAACTGAAGCTTGTATGTGAGTGTAAACAGCATCAAAATATTCCTTACCATAGACCTGACAAAGATATAAAGAAGATAGTAAAGATATCAACATTCACAATATAATGTATCATGGTAGTGTGAAGCTATTCAAACAAACAAAAAATATTTTCAGATGGTGCAATTTTATTTTATTGTTTCTGCCTTGTGGTCAAAACAGTGATTTAGTCTGCTGTGATACTTATACTCATTGCTGGTAAATTTGGTAGTTTTACTGTAGTCTACTCTATTAAAAAATCAAGATGAGATCATCATATATTTTAAAATCCATAAGACACAATAATAAATATGTAAAAATATGTATTTACAAAAAACTATAGCATTTCATGTTTTTGTATTTTGCTGCTTTATATGTCTTACTGCAATCTGCCCCATCGTTTACTGAACCGATTCTGTAGCACTTCAAGCAGACTCATAGATGATCAGACTCTCCCAGAAAATGTTGAAAGTTTGATGGTTTCAGTGGCATGTTGGTTAAACTCACTACTCATTCTGTCAACTACACCCCCAGTTTCATTCAAACAAAGTGTAATTCTAAACTTCAAAAATGATTTGTAGATTCATCATTGCCATTTCTTCATCCAACCGGCAATAACTGAGCAACTGTTAGAGCTCTCCTTATTCAACTTCAATGATCAGCCGATCAAAAGTTACGACGCAAGCCTTTCTGCAAACACCTGTATGGTCGTTAAAGTTCAACCATCGGGCTGGCTATATATATTTACTTATCTGATGACACCCTGCCACATTATCAATACATAAATACAACCTCTGAAGTCGGAGATGGCATGCCTGTTTAACGAGAGATAATGATAATGAGGAAAGCAGGTCTTCACACAAGAAAAAGCCAGAAGCACAGCCAGGCACCATGACTACGCCTCAATTCAGAGTAGGCGAACACAAGAAAAAGAGAAATGCATATTTATTAAAAGATAAGAACAATTGTTTTCTCACACTTATTTATCTACAAGAACTAACCTGTTGTGTTTCTTCATCTAACGTTGACCACACATCCTCTTTTGTTTTCCTAAGGACATGTTCTTGTGCGTTACCTTAGCAGATGTAAAAGAAAAATTAAGATTGATGAGCACAATTCCTTGTTACTCGATAAAAGTAAATAGCAGTTTAACACTTTGCTGCCACCGACGACAAAAAGTCGGCGAAGTACAAACTCCATTTCGCTACGCTTTTGTCGGCGGACATGTGCCGTCGACGATGTCTTTTTAAATGGGGAGTATCGCTTGCCGAAAACGGAGGTCCCGTGACGTACTACTTCTGTATTGTTCCGACGAGCTCTCCAAAATGGCGGATCTAACACACAACACGGTAAACGCGGTATAAGTGCGATTTTTCGTAAGTAAACATAAATTTTCAAAATGGACGACGTAGCTGATGAATAGTGATGTCCAAAATGACTCTTTTCTGACTTTTTAGCCAGTGATAGTGCTAAAACGAACTCTGAATGTGATATGAATTTGAACTGTGATTCACGTGACGATGTTTATAGATCGATAGCAGATATTGTCACGGTTACGGGAGTAGATGACGGACACCTATCTCGAAAACGACGGCATATCATACTGTGGATAGGTATGAGGATATCAGTTACTACAATAGCTTGTGGATTATAAGGGATATATTCCACATACAGACAGGTTAGTAGCTCATTAATATATGAACTATATTCCGTAGTTTAAAAGTCCAAAGTTTATTTTTACAATTTTTGAAATTGTCACTCTGAAAATTGAGCATACCGAAAAATAGCGTGGCACTGGGCCAGATTTCGTTGAAAAATACGTGGCAGCGAAAGTGTTAAACAATACTAGCGCAGGAAGATCAATTATATATTACACTTACTTAGATATAACAAAACTTATTAGTCAATAAACAATAATAGCTTGATTGGAGGTAAATCTCTGGGCAATCTACATTTTGCTGATGTGTTAGCTGGTCCAGAGCCAGAACTCTGGGAACTGATCTCAAAATTAGAGGAAGTGTCCAGTAGATATGGAATGTTGAGCAGCACAGAAAAAGTAAGACAATGGTGAATAGATATTAGAATCAAATCTCCACTAACATTACTTTGAATTGACAAAAATTAGAAGTACAGACTTTTAAATACTTGGGAACATATGTAGCAATGAAAGTTCAGATAAAGAAATACAGTCAAGATTTGAAATGGCTGTAGCTGTTATGTCAAGGCTAATTGTGATTTGGTAAAGTAACATCAGTTTTTTCGGTAAAGATTAACATACATAACCAGTAGTACTAACAATTTCTTTGTACAAATAAAGATATGGAGAGAAGAATTGAAACTTTTGAAAATAAAATGTTATAGAAGGATGTTGCGAATCTCTTATGAAGCACACAAAACAAAGGAATTTGTCAGGAATAAAATACCTATACTAACAGGTCAGCAGGAAACACTTCTAGTAGGGATGAAACAACATAAGTTTGCATGGTTTGGATGTGTCAACAGACATGACTCCCTCTTAAAATACAATTCTTCAGGGAACAGTTGAGGGTGATAGGAGAAGAGAAAGGCAAAGAAACATAGGCTGATAACATCAAGGGTTGGTCAGAAAAGAACTTTTTTAAATTCATCCACCTCACAGTTAACAGAGATCTTTTGAGAGACTTATGTATTTGCTATTTCTCTGTAGCACCTCTACGACCCTAATGGGTTATGGTTATATTATTATTAATCCTTTACAGAAATGACTTTAATACACTCCAGGCAGACCCTGAGTGCTCACTTTTTCATGAATGTGCCTCTCTCTTATCTATTATTGCAAATAAAGTCTTGCTGGTATTCTGCCTATTCAAGTCTTGAAATCTTCAAAGAAAAAACGAGAAGCTAATTCTACAAAAAACAGTCTTATTTCATGGGATAAGATATCTTTAAAACGTACCTGTAAAATAACCCATAGGCTCTACAATGCAGACACCCACACCCCATTTCTTCATTTCAAGACGAAGAGTATTTGTGTAGGCCACTAATGCATGTTTGGACATACTGTAAGCACCATTGCCTTCTAATGACACTCGACCTGCAAGAAATTGATTTCAGAATTAAAATTGAACTGAGATATCAAAATGTATGTACACTGTTACTTATAATATAGAGATGTAACAAATATATGCAATTTATAAATATTGTAAGGAAAATGTATACTGTGTTATACTCGCTGACCCCTAAAAGTTTATATACATGAAAATCTAGCGATGGAGTTATTAATTCACCACACCAACAGTCAAGCTGGCTCAAATTTCTCAGACTGCGGGAAACTTCAAATGATTTTTCATTTTGTCCTGTCAGACAATTTAGGCTCCGGTCTGGTCCGGGTTCTTTGATTTCGCAGCAGAACTAGTTTACCACTGTTTTTATACATGTTTTTGAAATTTATTTTTCTGTTTGAAATGTCAAAGATCATAAAACTTCTTCAAGCGCTTGAGGACCAACTGTGAGTATCTTGTTGACCGCGGGGTCCGCAGCCCCGATGTCATTTATAGCACACTAATTTATTTGTTAATACAGATTACTGCTTGATATCTTAAAATTAATCCCAAATAATTTTTTAAAATATGAAGTTACCTAGAAGACTAGAAACATTAACAATTCTTCCATGTGCCTGTTTTATAAGTGGCAGTACAGACTTTGTCACTCTTATAGCTCCAAACAAATTAACATCCATGACCTTCTGTACAATCTTCTCAGAAGTCATTTCTAGTTCAGCAAAGCACCAAACACCAGCATTGTTTACCAGACCCCACAAACCTGAAATAAAGTAGTTTTACTGCTATAGACACAAAACTAAACATTTTATAACATTCTCCATTTATAGAGAATTTATTTCAGGACACATTTGTTTCTTATTATAGAATCATTTTTATAGGTTAAAGAAAATTTTCAATTTTTTTAAAAAACAAAACAATAACTATGTTTAAACAATAACTAATATATAATTAAGTGAGTGCTCATCTTCTACAATGATGGATAGTCACGGAACCATTTTTCATACCTTGAGGTATATTGGGTAATGCTGTGTTAGGCCTGTATATTTCATTGACTGTTGGCACAATATGCGTGATGTGGTCAACATCACTCTGGCCATCTTTACTGCCAGTGCTTTTCCTTGTACTCAAATGAGGACAGGTCGACCTAAGATCTACTATGGTCCGAAAAATATTCCATGCTCACAATGGAAGTGAGACCCAGACCACATGCCTAAGAAGCTAGTTCACTAACATCTACGCTACTGCGGCTCTCAGGAATGATGGGTAGTGAGTGGTATTATTAAAAGTTACACCTCAAAAATAGTTAATCCAAGACAATGCACATCACCACTAGCATGGATTCTTACCGTACCTATCTTTTTTGTGACTTAGAGAATCAGTTCCAGTTTGTGTTCATACTATTACTACTAGTAAACCTTCTTGCTCCTAGTGGAATATAGGGCTGCAACTGTTACTCTCATCAATTACTATTCTAGACAATATTCTTCAGTTCTGCCCATGGGGCTTGAATCTTTCTGATATCCTCTTCTGCTGTTTCTCACTGGGTATTCCTTTTTCTCCTCTTTCTTCAATTGTGGGTTTTAGTTAAGAGCATGTCTGGTTGTGTTCCGAGGTTTTTTCCCGAGGATATGTTCAATCCAAAAATGTTTGCAGTATCTGGAATACATTCAATCCCCCCTCTCCTCATTTGCCCACTATGGATAATGGTGTGGTCATGGTACATCTGACTAATTTTTTGCTTGAAGGCTTGCTTTGCTTATCACCAGTGTCACTCAATATTCAGGCAAGACTTAATCCAACGGTACTTGTAATTTAGACCCCCAAGTAAATTATCAGGGTTACCTATAGTCCAACAGATAATTCTTCTGTGTGCACACCAATAATATTTGGCCAAGCTGGCCTCTAATCTCATAATCTTCATGGCATGTGGTCACTAGCACAGTGTTATCAACTTCGATATCAGGGATGCCACATTCATATTTGAAATCAATGCTTTTGTAGTTATATATTTTCCTAATCTTGCATTTGATTTTGAAAAATACAAACTAAAATAAAAACTACCTACCTTCCTCTCCTACTTTGCCTTTTATGTAAATTGCAGCAGCCTCAACATCTTTTGTATTTCTGACATCTAATTTTAAAATAGTTAACCTGAATAAAACACACAAACAGAAAATGTAATTGTGATCTCCCAAGATATCGTAATAGCTACTACTAGTATGGTAGATAACATTCCAGAACCAACATCACGTGAGCTACCAACAAAGGTAGCTCAAGTCGCAGAAGATGGTAAAATATATAGATGCTGACGGTTGCTGTGATTTGCTTGTCATAGATATTTCCTAACTATCCGATCATATCCTACGGAGCTGCCCCCAGTATGCAGACCTGAGAAGAAAGAGGTGGCCACTTACACCAGCGCCCAAGACAAACTGTATGGCGTGGCTGATAATCTGAGGCAGGTGACTGCCTTTATTAGAGAATCCGAAATCCCAATCTAGTGGGAATGCAGAAGAAGAATAAGATTACAAAAGCCAGGTCAGGGATACAGAGCTGATCAAAACTCTATTCCACCTCCAAGTGGACATTATATACAGATATTTCTTTTCTGTAATACTTTCTACTCTTGATATATTTGAATACAAATTCCTGTTCTTGCAATGAAACGATCACTGCTTCATTCATTCATCATCATCAAATAGCTTGTCCTGAGCAAAACTTTGCCAACCTAACAGTCCTTCAGAATTTTTCTCTCTCATAAAACAGATGTCCTGCCTCGGTAGCCATCATGCTCAAATCATCAGTTACATCCTGAATCCATCGTCTCCATGGTCTTCCTCTTCTCTTTGCCAGGATGCTTCCTGCTATAATGGTTTTCTCCAAACCTCTGTGTATCTTTCTCTGTGAAAAATACTTATTTCTCATTCATCGGTTATCACTTAATAACTGCTGCAATCTTCTTCATTGGTCCTAAAAGAGGCTTTTGTTGGGTTCCATTGCAATTAACACTGATAGTGTACATTTCGGTCCCAACACCTTTTTTTTCAGCACATGGATTGGGTGTCAGACACAATAACTACCATGGCTAATGAGGTTTCAGAAAGTCACCGTAGCACTGCAGTAACCGTCTCAATCTCCATTTTCCTTATGACATGTGTTCATACCCAGAAAGCATATCATGCAGATAAAGTGACAAATTAATTTAAGAGTGAACTGCTAATTGAAATTAAATACTGAAATATATCCTAAAACACCATATAAATATGTTGATAGTAAAGGGAGCTTGGAGGGAAAAAATCAAACATATATAAATAGACAGATAAATACAGGTGTTACTTTCATCTAGCTATCACCCAACTTCTATTCAGACAAGTGTAACAGATGTTACAAACTCCATCCCAAACATTAGACTGTTAAACATAAACTGCACAATATTATTGATATGTAGTTTCATATAATTATCATAAATTATCAACAACCTGGTATAGAATTCTCAAGCTGCCATGGTCATAAGATATTTTAAACACATAAAGGGACATGGCACTTGAAAATGATACCAGAAAGAGAGGTAAATGATATACAAGTGTGAAGGGATATCATCATTAAACTGACAAAAAAATAAGAATGTATTAAAATAACAAGAGATGTGGAGTTGGCACTTGTATCTGATATTTTGCTTCTGTGTGCACTGTATCTGTTTTAATCGGCTACATGGTTAAGCCGTTGTCTTGTGTTCCAAAGGTCACAGGTTTGAATCTGGACCATGTCGTTCTGTAAACGGGTGCACTTCTTTCAGAGACCCCTTTAATTTTTCCTGGAGCTTGTGCTTTGTGGAATACTCTCAGCAGGTGGCATGCCTTTTCCACGGAGAGGGACCAAGCCACATGGGGTAATACCCTGTACAATGCAGTTAATCCTTCGTCTTTAGACCCTTAGTCTGTTTTAATACCAGCACCATTTGTTCAACAATACTAACACTTCTTATACATTTATATTCACATTTTCATATTTGTTGTTTGTACTGTCATTTCATTCACTGGTAGATTTTCAAACATAATATGAAGCCAGTTCAGTAACCAATAAAAGATCAGATTGATATTATAGTTATTATATTCTAATAGTAGTGTAATTTTGTAACATTTGTAACAGTGCTCTGGAAATGAAGCATGATAAAAACAATTAATTTTGTGATGCTGTAGTCTTTCTTTTCTCGAATCCTGTTTGCCTCAGTCTCAGGTCAAGAAGAGATTTCTAATGCGCTTCATAGATAGTCTCTTTTGTCGCTCTGTTATCTCTGAGGTCTATCTTTTGCGTGGCCGGCCTTTTGCTTTGTACCCATTGTATCAGAGCAGCATTGCTCTTTGAGGTGCACTGTCTGTTGGTAATCTGCTTATGTGGCCGAACCATTTAATTTGTTGTTTCTTGATGAAGTCCAGTACTGATGTTGTACCCACTATTTTCCTGATGTCTTCATTTCGCAACCGGTTGCTGTAGTATGTTCATTAAACACACAATTTCACGTGTGTAGCATATATTGTTATGTTGATGAATGACAACCAATGAACCTCACGGGTATCATCATTATTGACAGACTGTCACCTAATATATGTACAAACACATTTATATCACTCACTTATCTGAGCAGTTATTCCTCAGTTCTACAGCTCCAGGTCCTCTATCTTCAAGGCATCCAGCAAACACTTGCATGCCCAGGCTGTCCAATTTTAAAGCTAAAGCATGACCAAAACCACTATCACAACCTAAATAAAAAGAATTGTCTTAGAGTATCTTGAAATCTGGTTACTAATGACAGAGCAAAGAGATACTACCTATCTATCTCTGGTAGGAATGTATTATTTTTTAATGCTGTCTTCACTGCTTCTATATGATACAGTACACATTCAAGTATCATCAGTCACTTCTCTTCATGATTTTTTGCTTTCACTCAAAGGCATGCATGCACATGCACTTTCTTCTTCCTTCTTCACTCTAGTATAATCACTTTATAAACCATTCTTTGTGATCTGTCTGTCATTTGAGAATGTTAATTTGTGCATAGTTTACAACAAAGTCTTTTGACCCAGCACACGCAATTTTGCAATGTACTTTTGTTTGTTCTGGTTCCCTCTCCCAGTTGTTTCATGATAGTAGATTTGACATAAATCAAGTTTTAACTTTTAATATCTCAAATGTTGTCAAGAAAGTTGCACATTGCCTATTCTTATTTCAATTTGTAGCTGCCAATGAATTTCTTTAAATAGTCCAATTTGTACATATGGACTCCATGTTTTTTTGTCCATTTTTATAGGACCAGATGTGTGACCTCACCTACACTATAGTCAGGGGTCGCTGCCAATTTTTGTGAATTTGTTTCTGTCTAAAAGTGAAACTCAGAAACTGTTGTGTGTAAGTAACTTGCCTAATCTCCATGCCAAGGTAATTCACTGCACATATATTCAAGAATCAATTTAGGATTCTCACCTCTACATGTGTGATTGTGATGTGTTCTTTAAAGGAGGTGTCTTGTATGCTTTGCTTGATAAATGCCATTTGGTCAAAATGTAACATCAGATGTATAAAAAAGCTGTTCTATCATAATTTTTATTTATATACCATCATCACCAAATAGCTTGTCATGCGCTAGCACTGAATTCTCTCTCATAGACCAGATGTCCTGCCTCTGCAGCAGTTATGCTCAAACCATCAGTTACATCCTGAATCCATCTTCTCTGTGGTCTTCCTCTTCTCCCCTTTCCCAAGATGCCTCCTTCCATGATCGTCTTCTCTTTGTGTCTCTTTATATGTCCAAAATACTTTAATTTTCTCATTCTTATTGGTAGCATCAGCCAGTTTTCTTTGATTTTGAGTTCTTTCTGGATAGATCTATTTGTTCTCTTCTCTGTCCATGATATACAGCAGACTCTTCTTATTTCTATATAGTTAGTTAGTTTGTTCCTTTCGTGCCAAAGGTGGCACATAGGTTTTAGATCTCCATGTGATGTGGTTTGTTGCTAGCAGTTGGAGATCTTGTATGGTTTTATATCCCAATAGTTTACTTTCTTGTTGGATGGTTCTTCGAAGAGTGGTTTTTGGTCTTCCACGTTTTCTTTTCCCAACTGGTGACAACATAAGGACTTGTTTATTTAGTCTCTTTTCGTCTGATCTAAGAACATGACCTTTCTTTGGTATTTCTATATACATGAACAAAATAAGATCAAAAGAAAATCCAGCAATTAAAATGAATACAATAGATGACAAAAATTCAGAACACAATCTACTGAACAAAATACTTTAAACAGGTAACCAATGTTTGATATGAGGATAATATCAAATTGTAATGACACAAAAACTCACCATGTGAACGATACAATAATATAAACACCTTCAAGACAAAAAAGTATAAATATCAGCAGGACACAAAGGCAACTTGACATAGATGTCAACAGTTACAAAAGTAAACAGGTCACAAAGTTCAAATACATAGAAAGCAATTTTACAGATAACAGCAGATTTGGTAGAGTAATGGAAACAAAATGTCAGATGCAGTGCATACACCATTACTGAAACACCCAAACATCAGCTTGCAAGTTAGAAGACAGATTTATAAATATAACACTCAATCTAACCCTCTGCTACCAATATCACACATGGAGTGTATCTAAGGCACAAGAGAGGAAGATCAAAGTGTGAGATGAGTGCTTCTGAAACGCAATCAACATTATTAGAAGAGATAAAATAAGAAATAAATGAGATAAAAAAAATTGTAGAAAAAACCTAGCATAGAACATGGGGAGGAAAATTGTAATGTTTTTGTCATCCTGTGAGAATGAATCCATCGAATGTCACTTTGTGTCTACACCAGTAGATCTGATCTAAGAGCACACTTTATACCTGTATGCAAAACTCTAGTTAAATGATGAACTCCATATATCAAATAACTGGTCCTCTGAGTCTATAGAGATAAAAATTTGGATGGTGGGCCACACAGAAAAGTATGAGCCACAGATAGTAGCAGAAATATTGGGGCACATCTATCTTTGGACATATCCAAAACTTGTACCAATGATTTTCCCAGGAAAAAAACTTTGATAAAAATGGAAAATCTCTCTCTCGTGGCTGAAGCATAGGCCCTAGATCCACTTTTATCTGGTTTGTTGGTTGGATTTTGTCGCAAAAACTTTCACCAGATGGTGTGGCAGCCCCAAGCCAAACTCACCTTAGTTACCTTGTATGACATACCTTGTAAGTTGTAGTGTTACTATTTTACACAACCCGGCAACATATGAGTAAAAATAGGAATAAACCATACATAAAATCAATGCAGGTGGTGCATGATAATCAACACAGATAGATAACTGAAATAAAGAAACACTCCACACAGACCTGGGTAAAGAAAAAGGGTTTAAAAGCCGAAGGATTGACTTCATTGCACCGGGTTTTACCCATATGGCTCGGTTTCTCTACACAGAAATGGCATGCCACCTGCCGAGAGTATTGCACAAAGCACAAACTCCGTAGCTCCAGCAACAATCCTAGTGGTCTCTGGAAAAACTGCACTCGTGAACAGAATGGTGTGGTCCGGACTCGAACCAATGACCTTCGACTCACAAGGCAAAGGGCTTAACCACTAAGCCACAGAGAAAATGCTTGTTAGTTCAGAAAGCAGTTTTATTAGAAAACCAAAAGGGAAGAAAGTTTAAAGAAAGGTGTTGCACACCAAAAAAATTAATACAAACTGAAGATAGATTGGATGTACTGGGCTTGTAGGTAGGCACCATCTTTCCATCTGGGCCTCTTTGCATCATCTCAGCAAATAATTATTTGTACTTTAGTAAGCTCGGTTATGCCATTAAGTAAAGTTAATTTCTTTTTACAGTTCATCATTTGAAGATTTGTCATTACATAATACTAGTATAATTAAGTATACTATAACTATGATAACTAGAAATTGCTGTGACGTGCCAGGCAGTGCATAATATTGCTAAATTAATTCTTATATTCAAGGAGCGACAATGACAACAACCAGAACAGCAACAATAAATATATTTGGCCTGGGGACAAAACATCATCATCATCAGGTGCCGCCGCTGTTGAGAGCATGGATCTCCACAAATCTCTGTCATTGGTGTTTGCTATCAACTCAGATGTTGACGCTCTACCATGCCATGAAGTCAGGCCATCCAACATTTTCTCTCTCTGTCTTCCCCTGTCTCGTCTACCCTCGATTTTACCGGTTGTCACGATGTGTTCTAAACCTCCCTCCTCATCACATGCCCGAAAATGATGACTGCCTCTTTCTTATATTGATGATAAGCTTTCTCTGTATCTTGATCTCATTCAGCACCTCAACATTAGTCATTTTAGCAGTCCATGGGATTCTCATAATTCTTCTATAAAACCACATTTCTGTGACCCTCAGAGATTTTTCGATCTGTGTGTTCATTGTTCATGACTCGCATCCGTATGTCAGTATTGGATCTATGTAGCACTGAATAACTCGCATTCTGATCGGGATTGACAAGGACTTGTTGCAGATAATGCTTCTCATTTTCAGGAATGATGTTTTTGCTTGTCCTATTCTGCTCTTTATTTCTGATCGGCATCTGCCATCTGATGTTACCAGGACTCCGAGGTATTTAAATGGCTGCACTTGTCTTAGATCAGTCCCATTTACTGTAATGGTGCATTTTGGCAAAATCTGCTTTTTGATATTATCATAACTTCTGTCTTCTTAATATTCAAACTGAGTCCTTGTTGCTACTTTCTGTCACAACCTTATCAACTAATTTCTGTAGCTCCATTTCATTTCTTGCTATTAAGACAGTATCATCAGCGTATCTCAGGTTATTTATGATATGTCCTCCAACAGCTATTCCAGGAAAATCTTTTATAGACCTAAAATGCTTTCACAATACAGTGAGAACAGGTCTGGTGATAATACGCATCCTTGTCTAACACCTTTTTTGATCTTCTGGAAAGTACCAATCTTTTTGTCTATTCTTATAGCTGCTGTTTGCTGCCAATATATGTTCTGAATGATTCTTAGATCTTTGCTGTCGATGTTTAAGCTCTCTAACATTTTGGAAAGTTCATGATGGCGTACATTGTCGAACGACTTGGTGTAGTCTATAAAGCACAAGTATAGATCTGCTTTTACTTCTATTGATCTTTCTATTAGTGTTCTTAGGATATATATAGCGTTGCTAGTGCCCTTGCCTTCAACAAATCCACACTGCTCATCACTGATTTCTGGTCTTATTCTGCTTCTTATCCTTCTCATCATTATCCTCAGTAGTATCTTTGTCATATGACTCATAAGACTGATAGTGCGGTGATCTTCATTCCACTGCTCTTGATTTCTTCGGCAAGGGACAAAACAACTGAGATAATAAATTCCATGGAAAATAAAAACATTAATATTTTAGGTATTGCAGACACTAGAAAACCAATAACTGCATACAATAAGAAGAGATCGGGTACTAGAGCTAAGGAAGACCAAGAAAATGGATAGAAAATATCAAGACCACACTACCTAAAATTTATGTAGAATGTAGTGTGGTCTTGATATTGTCTATCCATCTTTTTCTGAGTCTTCCCTTATGTTATATCTGTGTTTTTATGATAAAAACTCATCTGGCCCTAGAACGCAAATTAAAGCTCCCATCCCTACGCTTAACGGCAAGTGTGGACAGCCAACTCCATCTTCCACCTGGGAATAGACAACTGGGACTTGACTACTGATTAATCAATGTTCAGAATCATAACAGATCTTCATCTTGATCAGTGGTCAATAACTAACATTATCATTAATACTTAGTTATTGTTCATTAGTAGCAATTATTATTCTCAGCACAGGCTGCCGAAGTAGCTTATATTATCATTAGTAATCTGAGCAATCATTAATCATTATGACTTACTTAAGAGTTGAGAAGTCCATTCTTTTTTAAAAAAACAAGTTACAATTTCATTTTCAAGACACAACATAAAATACCTGTTATAAGCACAGATTTATTTTCTGCTGGCATGTGACTGGCTGGTAAAATTGTATAGATAACCAAGCATCCCACCGAAAAAATAATTAATCCACTTGGGCCTTTCACTAAAAACTGACAAAGTGGTTCACCCAAAAATAGAATAATTAGCGTCAGGAATGATCTAAAGCCAAATCTAAATTCATTTGTGAGAAATTTTGTAAGAACAGCTATTGCAAATGATACTGTGACCGTGGAATACAAAACAGAGTAGAAAACAATGCCATCACGGTTAATCTCATCTTGTATGTCTATTTCCATTGCAAGAGTCTATGTGGTGAACCTAGGCAGGACACCGGATCGTATATTCAAACTTATTTTTTCACGCCGTTTCTCTCATCCGCCATGACCAAACAACCCATTAGTGATGAGCGAATAACAACTATTTGTTACTCGAATACCTACTAATGTGGGATCAGTTTTTGCTGAATGGCTCATAGAAAAAAGTATTCGTTACTTTATCACTGCTATTCACCAAATTGCCGTCCTACACGCAAGGTTGGCCAGAATGGATTCTGCTCCTTGATCTGATGACATCCATCTCTTGATGTTCGCTTTCCAATTATATTTCTATGATTATCTTCTTTCACTAATCACAGGTTGCCTAACGGGGTTAGGACGAAAAGATATAATTTACCTGACGTATCCATCAACATAAAATAACTCAAGAGTCAAATTCAGATAATGATGAAATAAATGAACTGTTGTTTGCAGATGATCAGTGCCTGATACATCAAAATGAACAAGATCTACAACATCATATTGACACCTTGAACAAAAATTATGTAAAACATGACATGAAAATCAACAACACTAAAACAGAAATAATGAATATGGGAAGAAATCATAATAATCTAGACATCCATGTCAATGGCACTAAAATAAACCAAGTGAAAGAATTCAAATACTTAGGAAGCATATTCACAGAAGACAGAAAACTGGATAGAGAGATAGAGGCTAGAGTACAAAAGCAAATGCTGTAACCTACCAGCTAGCCCCATTGTTATGGCACTCAAAAATTTCACAGGCAGCTTAAACAACAGATGATCAACAGCATTTTTATATCTACTTTGTGTTACCAGTGCCAAACATGGACATTGAGCAAAGCGCAGTCACAAAAATAACTACATGTGAAATGCGTTGCCTGCGAAAAGTTACCAACAACACAAGAAAAGACAGAATCACCAACATCAGCATAAGAAATAAAGTTGGCACAAAACCGTGCCTGAATTACATAGATAAACAAAGAATGAAGTGGTTTGGCCACTTAATAAGAATGCATCCAAACTCCACAGTATACAGAGTCTTCTACAACAGAACATCGGGAAAGAAGGCAAGAGGAAGACCACGGAAAAGATGGTTAGATGGCGTAGCAGAATCCTGTGAAAGAGCAAAGATAACAATCACACAAGCCACCAGAACAGCGTAAGACAAAAACAGAAAACCACGACACTGGGCAACAACCCGGTAGCAGTGTGACGACAAAAGAAGAAGAAGAAGCCATCAACCACATTGAACAAGTTATTGATTTTCTAGACACCACTTATACGTTCAGTAGTTTGCCATTGTAGATTTACTAGTGCTACTTAGTAGTCGTTATCCCCAAGTAGGTTACATGCTAATAGCCAACAATAATTCATTAACAGTTTTCACGAACCCAAGTGCACAGAGTGAAGAGACAAACAATTTCCACTCATTTTGACCGTGTGCCTATCTCTCATCTCCAACCCTAGCCTTATCCATGGGTTTCAGCTCTGCTTCAAAAGTTTTCCTTCATGTGCCCCTAGGCTTCCCTGTTTTCTTTGCTGTGCCTGCAATGTCCACTCCACTGCATGTCTTTGTCATCTTTTTTTTCTTGTACTGAGAACATGTCTAATCCCTCACCATCTTTAGTTGTGGTCATGTGTGCTAAGAGACAGGCCGTGAGGTCTGGGCTCTCCCGGATTCGTACGTTATCACCCGTCCTTCATCGTCAACAGTTGTTATGTCCCCTAATACTATGGTATACGGATAAGGAGTTTGGGATTGTCTGTTTCTATCTACTATTTTACAGTGTGAGATCGTCGATCCCATGTTCAATGCCTATCTCGGTCTCCTTTTACGAAATGCGGCTAGAGGAGACATAGGTTCTATTCTTCGCTTTCCCAGATATCACACGGTAGTAACTAATTAACGATTTAGTAAAGGGTACGCAGTAACGAATATATGTTGTGAAAGTAACAAGTAGCTTAAAAATACTTAAAGTTAACTGAAACGTACATCACTACCACAACAATGCCGACAAAACACGATGTTTTATTGGCTGCTTCTATTAGAGAAATATAATATATTATTTGATTGGTTAGTCTGATAACTAGCTTACCCATCAATTTGGTCTGAATATCGGAAACAATATGGCGACTTACATGAACGTATTGCTGGGGCTCAGCTGTTTTTCTCTTGTTTACGTTGTATTCATAGCAGGGGTTACGGTAAAACAATCTGTACTTCACGCTGTTAATATTATTATTATGCATACAAAAGTACCGAGTATGACCTAGTAATTGGAATAGTGGTGTGCTATAAATATAATGCTTTAAAATTGTCTGACCTTAGCCTAAGTTAGTAAGTTAATTATTAAATTAATTACTAGTTTTAACTACCAGTCTAGTTAGTAGTTAGCTCAAGCTTCTCTTCTGCTTCACAATCACTACAAACTTCACTTTCAGCCTCTCAATTCATCCAATTTATTCTATATATATAAATATATATATTGTTAAGTGTGTATTCCTTGCAATCTTCTGGCATCTCCTGCATACCCTGCTTGGCTTGATTCCAAACGTATAGACTTTGTCTTTCCTTTGGATGAAACAGTAGGGTAGAGAGGGGATTTGTGCAAAATGGGCAAGGCACATTCTCCATATATAGCTACCAAGGCTAGGCACAAAGAGAGACGACACTTCATCTTTGCTTTCGGCTCAGGCGCAGTCTTTTGAGAAGAGACTTATTTATGTATGAGCTGAACGACAAGAGAGAAAAGTGAAAACTCAGAAGTTGTGACAGTAAAACACTTGCCAATTGACCGTCTGTAAAGGCAAAAAGCCATATATATATATATATATATATATATATATATATATATATATATATATATATATATATATAATAATTTGCTTTTTAAGTTATTGCAGCTACTAGTCTAGTCATATTATTAATACAATCTAATCTTAGTCTTTGGGACTTAATTAATTTAGAGTAGACTAATTACTGTATTACACAAGTACTAACGCAGTGATTCACTCCATTGACCAAACTTAAGTTCACATTTAGTCAAAGTTAAAGATACTCGGCTCACTCCTCGGGAGCCATCAGGATATTTTTCCAAAGATCCCTGATCTCAGTGTGGGTGAGATTGACTTCCTAGTCAAATCGGAGATGGACGATAAAACGTAGGACCCGTTTTTAATTTGAGCATGTAAAAGAAACCTTGGCAGTTAAAGAGCAGACTGGAAAGCCACTGCCCTGGCACAATTCATTAGAAAGATTGAAAATAAAATGCCTACAAAATATTTTCACCATCTTCAAAATTACATCGGAGACCCTCGCCGTTGCTATGGAGTTCGTGCACTGCCACTGAGATTTTTCTGTGTAAGAAAGAGATCGGAGCACATATGGTTACTCATTGAAGTGCAATGATGATGGTCCAATCAAACTAGTAACTTAAGTAAGTGAATTAGTAACGTAGTACTGGTAGTAAGACAAAGTGTAAGTCACAATGAAGCACAGCTGAGTAGATCATATATATAATCATTGTACTGCTGAGGTGCGGATAAAACAAGATTCACGAAAAGACAGAACACTCAATACCCGCATGTCCAACCCTGGGTCATGTATGTCCCACCTGTGGTAGGGATTGCTTTCAGGATTGGACTCTGTAGTCACCTACTCACACACCAGAAAGGTGCAACAACAAATGCTTGAGCCCGTTGTCATTATTGCTTGTGATGGTCGGCTATTATTATTATTGTTGTTGATGTTTACTTGGATATGATTAAAATTACAAAGCATATGGTCAATGAAAAGTCAATATTACACAAATACTATTTTGATAAAGTAAAATAAGATAAGTTTGGAGGCAGAAACTAAAAAAATAGTAAAAGCCTATGTTGCGATAACACAGGTGAAAATATTTGTACATTTAGCTAGCTGTTAACACATATTTGACAACCATGTCAAAGATAGAAAAGTGAAAATTCCAAGATGCAAATAAACCAAGATTGTGTGGTTGGAGGAGATAAATGAAGTGATAATAGCTTGCTGAGTATAGTGAAATCTTTGAAATTTTTTTTATGAGTATAAGCTTTGCCAATAAAACATCCTCCCCCTACTCTCACACACACAACTTATATTTTCACAGGATTGACAGTAGCCCATACCCTAATGCAGTATATGTAATGTTCGCATTTTTTTGTCATCTCAGAATAATAATAAACCTTACTTTGGTGGGTTTTAAAAATATCGTTCTATTAAAAAAATTAATGGTGGCCGGGGTAAGTTTTATTTGAGTAGTCCCACCAAAGTAGGAACATGTTGGTCATAATAGGTAGGGATGCTCTGCAATGAAAATGGGGCATGTACAGTTAATAATTATGCTAAGATATCTTACATGGAATGGAGCTGCCAGTATGGATCATTGCTGGATTCATGGAAACAACTCATCTCTCTGTTTAGACTTCTCAGCATAAGAAACTGATAAGAGAAGAAGATTTGAGTAATATATGTTCAGGTCATTGTCTTTAGAATTAATAAACATAGTTATTTAGTACTGCATAGAGCCAGTCTTGGGCAATGTAAATGAGTCATAAATGATAAACAGACAATCAGTAAGATCTCTGAAAAATGTCCTGTATCCTTGTCAGACCTTAGGGTATGAAGTGCCTGTCACTTCACATTACTAGCCACTAGTGTGCAGAAGGTCAATTCCTTTCCTCAAGGGGGAACAATCAAGTATGGGATTGAACTTATAACCTTCTTATGCATTACGCTAATTCATTCACAGAAATGTTGTTTAACATAAGAATATTAAGAATCTTATGTAGTTCTTCTTCTCTTCTTCGAACGCTCCATATCGACCACATGTTAACGGCTCTTTGTGATTTGTATGTGCTCTGAGCCTAAGAGCGATTGTACGTTGTGCCAGTTATGCGCCTACAAGTAGGCTAGCACATCAAATTTCTGCGATAATTTTTATTTACTAGGTAGCTTCCTAGGCCCCTACCTCAGTTGCTTCTTACGACATGCCTTGTAGGTCGTAGTGTTACTATTCTTTACTCCCCTTGTGAGCCCCGGCAACACACAGGCATCTGAAAGAGTAAAAATCATGGAAATAGCTTACCGTCGACATTAGAAAGGACCTAGCATCATTTTTTGGATGTGTTGTGAAATGTGTTTTTAGCACATTGTGGCAACAGGTGAAATAAATGGGACACAAGATAAAAGATGCGATAGCTGAAGCGCGTGGAACACTAAAATAATCAACATAGGAACTTATAATCATTACTAAAGACAGACATGTAGAGATCCATGATCGTCTACGCTAACCAACACCAGATATGATTGTAACAATGGGTTGTTTTCAAGCAATTTTATTATTTCTTTCACATGGATTATATTTAATTATATGAGTTTTTAACACTATAACTTGCAATTCAAATTAAATGAATGACTGATAAATTGACATTTACTAGTTTCTAATTACTGTGACAGTGATTTAATCCTTTAATTTGGTTGACAATGTATTTTAAAATTGTTGTAGTGTCAAAATATTAGCAGACCTCATTAACAAATTTGTTATATAATTATCTAAGTCTAATGATATCAAACAACTTGGCTATCTTAATCTTATATGTTTGATCTTATGTGCTTGATGGTTATATTTTGTGTTGAGTTGTATTATTTCTTTCTTCATCTTATGTATTTCTTTTTTTCAGTCTGATGAAGAATTTGAAGGTTCCCGGACTCTTACGCTAGAGCACACCTTTAGCTCAGGTAGGATTTCTCAGTTATGAATTAGGAACTTGGTTCTGAGACACTGTTCTTATGTTCTTGTTTTATATTGTGTGTTCATTATTATAATTTGTTGCTCGATATGTTATATAATAAATCGCCTTGTATAATCGCTCTTCATAGTTCTTTTCTAGGCCTTCTCATTGTAAAGGTGATTAAGCTTGCATTCAGTTCTATCTAGTGTTTAATTTTATCATTTATATAAACAAGACAATATTCTTTCTTTCTTTCTTTTGTCCTTCTCTTCTTTTTGCCGCTAGGCGTAGCAGGTTTAACTGATGATCGGTTCCGAGATAATGCACGCTCGGTCGCTTGATATGGTGTAGTATTGTGGAGTTTTAAGATGTCTGTAACTTCATCAACCCATCTTTTCTTGGTCTGCCCTTTCCTCTTGATGATTCCATTTTCAGGTTGTACGCTCTTGCAACTGGTGTATTCGGGGTTCATTCTGACCAAGTGGTCAAACCATTTGAGTCTCTGTTTTTCAGTAAATCTAATAGCAGGTGTTGTTCGACTGTTCTTCTAATTTCCTCATTTCTTATATGGTCTCTTCTTGTTTTATTTACTGCTTTCCTCAGGCATCTCATTTCGCATGTGGTAATTTTCCTTTCTTGTTCTTTTGTCAGTGCCCATGTTTGGCTCTGGTAGCACAGTGTTGGTATAAAGATTGAATTTATAATCTATCTTTTAGTCACTACTGGAATAGCTGGGTGTTTCAAAATTGGGGTAAGCTGGTAAGACGATATTGACTTCATTTTTTTAATGCTTCTTCCTTCTCATTCACAATGAAATATGAGTTTGTTATGTTGTGTTGCAGTTTACTATTGGGCTGAAATATCTGCACATTTCTGTTCAACATTTCCTATTTCAGAACAACATCTTGCTGTCCCTATTTGCCTTCCCTACTTGCTTAACCAGACTGTAGTGATGCAGACTGTTTCCAAGTCTACTACTTCATGCTGGTCTTAGTCAACTCTAGTTTGTAGATCATGACTTCTGTGTTCTCATTAACATATTTTACCCATATCCTTATGCTAATGATTGGTTAACAGAGCAGATACATAGGTGTACACTATCTTTTGGTTGATGATGAAGGGTATGTATGCTCATTCCTGTAAATATCTGGTAGTGTGTGCTATTTATTTGTTCCCACATAAGGTGCTTATGTCTACTTCTATCATGTTCTATTCCAACCCCCTATAATCTCAACATCACAGTCTCATTGATTGTTGCTCTACTATTTATCATATCATTATTTCATCATATATCATCATGGAGCTTCAGTATATCCCTCAAATTCATATATACAGTCTCCAGTATATGTACTGTCTCAGTCAACATTTCAGCTCATTTATGTTTACTATTTACTTGTAAAATGCTTGTCACTCATCTTTATCCTAGTAGTTTTCTCTTTCTTTCATTACTGCAAAAATTATTGGTTATAATAATTATTCTAAATGTCTAATGGTTTTTCAACATACAAGCTACCTACCTTGATGTTTAAAGTATCAGAGATTAGTTGGAGTATAAGAGTATTAATCTTTTTTGCATCTAAACTCTCAGTTTCATCTAGACTATACATACCCCATACACAGTGTTATCAGTCCATGTGGTAGATGCAAGTTTTTTTAGAAATTAATTGGGTGTGTTACTCTGAACAGTGAATACAAAGCAAAAGGCCGTCCATGCAAAAGGTGGATCACAGAGGTAACAGTCAGCGAAAAACACTGTTTATAAAGCGCACACTAAAGCCTGTTCTAGAAATCCCTTCTTATCCTGACACTGTGAGGCCGAACAGGATTAGAGAAAAGAAAGAATGGAGTGTGTTGTGATGCATAGGTGTCAACCAGGGGAGGAGAAAACTTGTGTGTTAAATTCATAAAAATGAAAACATAGACCAATTTAACCATGCTTAATAAAGTATCCTGACTGTATCATGTATTGGTAACCTCTTAAGTCGGCCTGTATGGCGAGGGACACTGATTATAAGAAAAACAGGCCTTCACGAAAAAATAAATTAGAAGCAACCTGACTGTGCCTGAATTCATAGCAAGTGAACAGAAGAAGAGGAAGAAGAATTTATTTGGTAGGATGGAGTGGTTAAAGTAAGAATACCATGAACATTTCACAAAAAATCTAGGTCACATAATGTTGACAAACCAAAAAGAAACATGGCACTTATTTAAGAACTATATCTTTGCACCCATCTAAAGAACATACAAGACACCCATGTAGAATAATGCTAGGGTAACTAACTCATCTTTATTGTTAAATAGAAATATTGAATTCTGTTGCATTAATTGAACTATTTGTCTTGATCCTATACTTAGCATCACAGTTTGTTAAACGTGGCATTATAAGTGTACAGTCTTTAAAAGGAGGCAAGGCTTATTTTGCACAAGCTTCAGCACTAACAAAGGATGATATTCAACAGTTGAAGGTACATATATTTATTTTTCTTTTCTTAACTGTGGACAAACAAAATAGTTAGCGGCCAACACATCTTGTAGGGAAACAACAAAATCCACATTGCACTGTCCGTGACATTGCTTTGCAGAGTACTGACCCACATTGCATTTTTTGGTCACTATTCTCTGCTATGTAGCCTTTGGTCTGCCTTTTGCCTTCCCTCCAAATTTTGTTGCATGGCAGTTCTTGCGATGGTTTTTGAATCATTTCTGAGTATGTGACTTATACATTTTCAGTATTCCACCTATTATCACTGTGTGCATTTCCTTTTGGCTGCATCTGTTGAGATGTCAAATCAAGACTTTGTTAATTGTAAACACCATGTAGATAACACAAGCAGACACTTAAGCAACATCTGAGTCTCTGTGGTGTTGAGATCTCTTCTTGCTTCAAAAGTACTTATTTTGTTTCCTATGTGGTACAATCTGAATATTTTTCCAGGGATTCATGATCTCAATGTAGATCACGCTCTCTCTCTTTCTCTCTCTCTCTCTCTCCCTCCCCGTCTAGACCGATGAACCAAATTTTCTCATAAATTCTGCTGTTGTTTTTAGGGACTCTGTCCCTCCATACAGCTTCTTGCAAAGTTCTGTGTTATCGGGCCAGGTTAATGTAGATCAGATAGAGCTCCTAGTTCTTTCGGAGACAATAAAACATAGGTGCTTTGTTCACGTTGAGCATACAAAGGAAATCTTGGCAGTGGGAAATCAATAAGTGTAGGTTGAAAAGTTGTTACTTGGACAAAAATTGTTAATAGCAGTTACAAATTATATTCCTCAAAAAAATTTAACCATCCTCAAAATTACATTGGGAACACTTGCTGACGTTACAGAGTGTGTGCACTGTCGCAAGATTTTTCTGTGCAAGAAATAGATCATAGCACACATAGTTATTCACTGAAGGGCAGTGATGATGCACCTATCAGTCAATCAATCAGATAACACAAATCTATAGAGATAACACACTGTACAAAATTAGTCTTGTCTTGTCAGAGTTGGCATAACTTCATGCACTGAATACATTAAAAGATAACAAATGCAATGGTTAAGACATTTAGTGACAATGGAATACAACCAACCACCAATAACAGCATAAAATAAAAAGAGCTCAGGTAATAGAGCCAAGGGAAGACCAAGAAAAGATGGATAGACAATATCAAGACCGCACTAAATAAACACGGATATAACACAACAAGGGCGATTCATCTGGCCCTGGAATGCACATTAAAGCTCCCACCCCTTCGCTAGACGACAAGAGTGGGCAACCAATTCCATCATCCACCTGGGGAAAGGTGATAGACTATAGATAGATACAGTTAATTATACTTGACTGTAGAAAATAAGTACTCAGTCAGTCACAAACTCTTGCACAATGAAATATTTCTTTCATCACATTGATGATATCTTGTTTACAGTAGTCATATGAGATAGATCTTTCAAAACTTTTGTACCATTTTGTAATTTCATGTATATCAAATTTGTTCAGTCTTTAGCCAAAAATGAGGACCTGTACAGAATAAGAATTCCAGTCAAAGGTACAGGAGATGCTGGTACAAGCTATGTGTCTTCTGTCACAAAAGCTGTAAGTATTTAATGTAGTTTTCAACTTCTCATTGCTGTTACAACCAGTAAAAAAATTAAGTTGTGATTTGTAGAACACATACTTCTTCTTTCTTCTTAATTGCTTATATTTTATCCTTGGGTATCAAATTTAAAGAAATACTTGTGATAGTACTGTTGTTATATATGTATATGCTTTGATTTATTCAGCATGTGTCATGCTGACTGAGGTTAACAATAATGGATCTTTACAAGTATTTTAATTTAGTTTTAGTTTAGTCGTCAGATCATCATCACCCCACATCGAACCAATTAGTCCACAAGTGTTCCGATCTCCTCCTCAGTATATTTCTCAGTGTCTGGCGACTAACAACACCAGTTCTTTTTTGGTTTACTGTTCTTTTTTGGCTACCAGCATAGTGTTCTTGTCTTGCTATACCACACTTTACTTGGAATTCTTGCAGTCTAGTTAGTGTTGTAGATTCACCCTTATGACTTGAATCATGTATATATTCTCTCTTCCTTAGGGAATTTATAATATCAGTCTGGTCCATTGCTCGCTTGGTTTGTACAGCAGCCATACCTGCAAGCATATCAGCGCGTTCATTTTCCCTTTCACCTGCATGACCTGGCACAAAAATAAAACTGGTTTTTGTCAGCCTCTACCTCCTCAGCGACTCCATCTGTTGTCTCTGACTTGAGCATCTACTTGAGCATACTCATTAAGTCACAGAGAAAACATGCATGGATACGTGATTCCGCCCAGACTATCGCTTTAGTTCATGCCATGATTTCCATACAAGTATCTATCCTGAGTTACTGACATTCAGGTTGTTTATTAACATTTTTCCATGCCACAAAGTTAGACTGTTCAGAATATTCTCTATTCGTTGCCCTTTGTCTTGTCCACCCATTGATTTTTCCTGGCTGTCACCATGTGCTCTTAAACCCAATTTCTTATAATCTTTCAGAAACTTGATGATTGTCTTTTTCTGATGTTGACATTGGCAACAATATTATAATTAAGTGTGAGGCAGATGAGGGCTGGAAAATGACCCACAAAATCATAAACAAGCAGGAGACATTACAACATTGTTAAACTAGAATAAATAAAGAAGACATTCAGTAAGTTGGTTTATGGTCACAGACTTAGTGTCATAATGTAAGAAATATTATATGCTATACAAATGGCAAAAATGTTCCAGAGTGCACCATAGCGTTACGATATGGAGCTCGCCTTGTGCTCTAAAAGTACTGTGTGAAGCAAACAGTTATTTTAACCTATGACTCCTGATCTCAATATAGGTGAGATTGAGTTCCTAGTCTTTTTGGAGATGAAGGATAAAATGTAGGTCTTGTGTTTAAGAAGAGCACGTAAAAGAATCCTGGCAGTTGAAAATCGATAAAAGTAATCCAAAAGCGCTGGCCAGACAAAAATTTGTTAACACCAATTAAAATAAAATTCCTGCAAATTATTACTATCCTCAAAATTACATCAGAGACTCTTGTTGGTGCTACAAAGTTTGTGAATGGCCGCTAAGATCTTCCTGTGTAAGAAATAGATCAGAGCATAGAGGGTTACTCACTGAATTGTAATGATGATAGTTCTATCTGTCTCCCCATCTCCTCTTAAACTTTTTTTTGGCATTTATCACAATGTGTTCTGCTGAACCTCCTTGTCTCATGACATGTCTGGAAAAAGGTGGTTGTCTCTTTCTGTTGATAATAAGCTTCTTAGTTTGCATTCATTAACGTTTTTTGTTTAATATTCCAGTGCGGTATATTGGAATCTGGACTTCAGGATGAAATCACTCTAAATTTTGACCAATCTGGTGAGGTTCTTGGAGTCAGCATTCGTGCAAACATTCAAGCATGTACAGGTCTTGAGATACCAGATGCAAATTTAACTAGCTGGAAAACATCAATAGAAGTTTCATCAACTGTGGCAGGACCATTGTAAGATTCTCTTTGATTTAATTTTTAGTAATTATAAAAAATAAACCAGTTTTTTTGTTTGTGTATAAGTGAATATGTGTCATCTGCATGGTGTCCAGTATCAAATACATTAGGTTGACAGGATAAGATGCAAAACAGGCATGTAGGGTCATCATAGAAGCAATAAAATCAACACCTATATTAGAGATGATGAAAAAATAGGGTTATGGGGGATGTGTGTGATACAAGGATTGAGAGAACACATTCAAGCATTGAGAGAACACAGAGACACAAAAGTACTGACATAGTTCATCACGACAAATGGTTGCATACATAAATCTCAGACCTACTAAAAGTTAAGATCAACATAAAGTTTGCGCCAGAACAAATCCCTTGGAGATAAGAGACTGGACCACAAGTATATATCCAGAAAAGAGTGAAAGAAATATTCAACAAGGATGAACAGAACAGCATACAACTTATGGCAGTCACTTTCTGTTTCCTTAATGAAGAATACCCATAAGATCTCTGGGTCTTGGTATACAGGAATGGATCAGCAGCAAATGCAGTAAATGTGGAGGAGCAGGAATGTACATTAAATACCCAAACAACGTTGGAGACTAAAGGGCATACCACTAAAGAGAAGGTTTTTTTATGATTCTAAATTATCAACTTGATGTTAAAACTCAAAAAAGATTTTTCAAAAATTCAATTGTATATTCTATGAAAAAATTTGAATATAGAGGTTTATTAAATCGAAAAATGAAGAAAAGTAACCTTGTAAAATACAGAATGATTTAAGTTCTATTGAGGTAAACATTATAGAAATTTCAGATGTTATACTACATGGTGCATGGTCATGTCTTGATTGGATAGCAAAAGATTTATAAAGTATAACAAAATGAGGTCTACCTGAATTTTTTTATGCAAATCTAGATTTTTGACCCAAAACATATTTGTGTAAGAGATATCCTTTTGCATGAGACACAAAAACTGTTAAATTAATTCTAATAACAGTGGTAGAGGATCAACACATGTGCTTAAGAAAGAAACATGCACATTTTTATAGCTTCCTTTGCGTAGTTTCTGAAAAAAATTGTATTTAGTGACCATACATTAATGGAAAATAACAATTTTGAGAAAATGTGAAAAAACGTACATATTTTCAGTTATTTACCAAATTTATTTATTTTACCCTCTCCTCCCAGGAGCATAACAGTTTTTCTCAGCCAATGCTTTAGCTGATAACATTAACTTAAATACGATAGTGGCATCATTTACAGCTATTTTCAACCTCTTCCTACAAGCAAATGAGATATTAGGACAGTAAGTCCATATAAGGTTGTGGAAATATTCTTTAGCATTGTGAGGACCATCATGAATATACTTTGTAAAAAAAAAGTCTCAAAATATCTTAACAGATACTTGAATTATGTTGTCTAAAACAAAATTAGGCAGTTTGTTTTTATCAACAAAACCTTTATCTTTATGGCACAAGCTACTCAACCTACTGCAGACCTCAAAGTTATTTTTGCAATGTTTAAATATGGCTCAAATACTATTTACCAGATTTGCTTTCATTTCCCGGAATTTGTCATGCAAGCTGCATCATAATGATGCTGAATGAGTTTAATGGTGTTATTAGTTAATCTCTCTGTGCCACCTATTACTATAAACTCTTTGCTATCCTCTGTGGAAGCAAAGTTATGATTTTGCATATATAATTAGCTTAAAAACGTATAGATATGCCTAGTTAAAAAATTTAATTAAAATAGAAAACTAAATTTTTTTGGTAAATTGAAGATGGTTTCTTGTTCAAAATTGGACGTATTACCTAAGATATAATACAGGGTGTTCAACTTAAAAGCAGCCTGTGAATGGAGCTAATCTGGCAAATATGTATGGAAATGGAAGGTTTAGTTATGACGTAGTATAGGTCAAGGTTGTGTGATGGTGTGTAATTGCAGTGCTGGAAGGGGCAATGAACAAATGTGACGTAGGACAAGCTAGTCAGAACCGGTTTAAATAGTAAATAGATGAGATGCAATGCGTACCTGGCAAATTTCTATTTATCAGTGGGGCTGCTTTTAAGTTGAACACCCTGTAGAAACCCCTCAAATCACGATTTTTTAAGGAAAATGGTTAAATGTATAGTGGTGATGTCCTCTAAAAATGAAGTTACCAATGGGGAGGGATTCTGTCATAACTATAATGTAGAAATGCACACAAAGTTGACAACTGAAAAATTGCTGAACACCAATTTTTTTCCACAACCTGTTGTATTTTTGGCAGATGCAATATCAGTACTCCAAGCACTTCAATTTTTTTCCACAGCCTGTTGTATTTTTGGCAGATGCAATATCAGTACTCCAAGCACTTCAATTCAGAAAATGCCAGTTCTACAGACCATACTGGCTTAACTGTGTAACCAGTGCAATTTCATCTTGCAGGTGATACCATCTCATTGTGGAAAGGTGCTGCAGGAGAGCAACTGGATGTACCAGTTGCCTATCACCAAAAGAAAAAGATGATTAAATAATCAGAAAGCCACCAATGCGAAGACAGGACAACTACCAAAATATGAGCAGATTTGAAAACGTTTTCATTCTGCGCCTCAGAACAGGACACAATCGACTGCAGCAACATGTATACAAATTTCAAGATTTGCAACTCAGCCATGTGTACATGTGAACAGTCGCACAAAACTGCAGAGCACATACTTAGAGACTGCTCCAAGTATGATATACTTACTGTGACAAACTCACTTGTCTAGTCAAACAGCACTGTACAGAAAACTGCGTGGACGTCTGTATGAGCTACAAAAGACGGTGAAATTTATACAAGAGACAACATTGAATATATAAACAATATTTCATACAAACAAAAGAAATTATGTCAACTAGATTTTTAAAATTTCATTCAATTTGTAATATAGGAATAAATTAGTTTACTTTGGTGCCATTGAACTTCTATGTACGTCATCTACAAGTGAAATGTTTACAATGATCTGCTGACTAGTGTTAACATGTTGATATCCCAGGCCAGACACACAGACTTACATTGAGAAAATGAAACGTGATGAGCAAGAGAAACTGAAGAACCAAGATGGAGACAACCGTTCATTTTTGAGCAGATATGTGAGTAACTGTTACAAATTCTTGTTTAACATAGAAACTAGTATATGTGTTCTGTAGTTCATTATGTGTTTGTTTGTTTGTGTTCATTCTTATCAACCAGTTTAATCACTTTTTGTGATATGTTTGGTTTTTGCTAAGAACGACTGAACTTTGTGCCTTGGTTTACAGGCTCCTACACCTGTAGGATATGCACATCCAACATTTTTTGCATGTTCATTATCTAATCTGTGTTTTGTACATCTCAAATCAAATCTAATACCTTTAAATTCAAGGTTCATTGTTGTGCATGCTTCCTTTCTTCTTGCCATTGTTGTACTGTCTGAAACACTTGTTTACGCATTTTCGTGTGTTTTGTTCTGACTTATAGTTCGGTTTTCCATTCATCATTCCAATAATATAGCTCTATTTAACAATATTGTTATGAAGTCAGAAAGAGAGTTTTTTTTAGTGTTGCATAGTGTCAGCACTAAAATGTATAGGTGAGCCATGTGCAATAAAATCTCTAGATAATCCCATGGACAGTTAAAATAAGTAATGTTGATCTTCTTTGCGTTCACCTGCTATGAATTAAGACGTAGTCAGGGCGCTTGGTATGTTACTTTTGACTGATTTTTGTGTGAAGGTCCGCTTTCCTTATTATCAGTGTCCCTGTCCAACTTCAGAGGTATCCATTGATGTGCCAGAAGAGGTAAAGTCCCAGATAAAATTCATTATCAAAATAAGAAAGAGGGAATCATTATTTTTCAGGCATGTAATGAGATATGGGAGGTTTAGAACACAGGATGACAAACAGCAAAATCTATAGTGGATGAGACCGGACAGCAGAGAGAAAAAATTCTGGACAGCCTGTCTTCATGTCACATTGGATTATCTACATCCAAGCTGATAGTCAGTACTAAGGACAGTCGTTTGTAAAGATCTGCATTACATCAGCCAACAAAGCACATGATGATGATCCAATGCACATACTGTACATGTGTCACTTTACATTTGTTTGAAGACTAACTTGTAAAGTTCCGCAGACTATATCATTATTTTTAGCTTAGTTTATTGTAGTCAACTCCTGCTTGATTTTAGCACAATGTTTGAATAAATCATTGTGTCTGTTGCCCTAAAATGTTCAAAAGGAAATTAATATTTGACCAATTATCCTTTGAAATATATGTGTTTGGTTTAACACTTCTTCATAAGCATGCAACCATGATATTAGAAAATGAGGAATTTAGGAAACAAAAATGTTTGGATCTAGATCTACATTGTTGCTGGAGCTGCAGAGTTTGTGCAACACTCTCTGAAAATTGCATGCCATTTTTGCAGACAGGGACGGAGCCATATTGGGAAATCCCGGTGCAATGAAGTCAATCTATCACCATTAGATCCTTCTTTATTCCTAGGTTATGTAGTTGCTTGTTGAGTCTCTAATGTCCAGTGAAAATGAAAATTGGGGCATATCTTGTTCATGACTTAGCTATCAACAACAGTAAACGAGTCATCGATTTTCTAGTCACCACTGATTCGTTCAGTAGTTTGCCATTGCTTTCTGAATGGTGGGGGTCTAATTTTATCATTCGTAAAAATCCACGGACATGAATTTGCTTCCAAACTGTCTGCTGCGGAGTTTGAACCAGGTATGCTTAGGTTGTGATAGAGCTCACTACCGTATAGTGAAGACACCTATGTCAATTAATGTAGATATGACACTGGAATTAAAGATGATAGAATTAACAGATCAGATGAAGTTCCATCTCTTTATCGAAGGTTGACCATAATAAATGTCAAATGTATGCCATAGTGACAAAATCAGGCTGACTATTTGTCCACATTTTCTCACTCACAAACTTTTTTTTTTCCTGTTTCACTGCTTGTTCTCAATCTTTTATTGGAGTGGTTTTCTCCATTTTAAATTTATGCATTCTCTCTCTCGCGATCATCGCCCAGACCGATATACCAGACTTCCCCATAAATTCTATTCATGTGGAAATCTGATTCATGCAGTCTTAGCATTGGTGTGTTTTACGTCACATCTTCAGCATCATGTGTCCGGTTTCGGCCAGCATTTACTCGGTTCACTCTCCGTTCTGTAGCCATCTAGTGTTTTTACGGTGTGGGGTAGCTAGCCCCACGCCGAACCTCCTTAGCCGCCTCTTACGACATGCGTGGCAGGTAACAGTGGTTCTATTCTTTACATCCCAATTTGGGCCCGGTAACCACTCGGATGAATTTATGCATTCAACATACACTGTATTGGATTTCCCTATTTAAACACAAACTCTTTCAATGTTGATCTGTCATACCAAAATTTAGAAAGGCTTGCTTTTGTTCCCATAAAATACGGCCAATTATGTTGTGTATCCACACCTTAAAGAATGTCACTGGGTACAATAATAACGAATATACAAAACACATGAAGATTCTTTATAATTTATTAGTTATGTATAGATACGATACACATTATTGAACATTACGGTATATTGCTGTACTTTCTTATGTCAGATTGTTTGTTATGTAGGGGATTAAAGTCTCTTTAAGTCGAGGCACGCTCTGTTCAGCCTAAGGGTGAACCTTGTTTTGGTTATATCAGAGCGTGTAGGCCAACAAATATGAAAATTAATAATTATCTCCTTTCGGAGAATCCAAGTAGTTATGAGTTACTATGTCCTAGAACTTAAGACAGAAGCATGCCCGTCTGCCCAGCGTGTTCGTAGGGCGTTGGACTACGGGTGACTATCCCTCTGTGTGTGCGGGTTCAATTCCGCGGGATGGCAGAAAAAGCCACAGATTCCCCAGATTTACGGTGTTCGTGGCACCGAACCGAAGAGCTACGATGTCCATGGCACGAGCCGAAGAGCTGAAAAGCTCAAGTGCTTCTGGATCAGAAAAAAAAGAAAATGGCAGAAGCTTTATATAGAGAGCTGTATTTCCTCAACATTACTTGGAAATAGTTACCTTATTTGTTGTAATAATAGTGCAACACTGCCATCAGCTGTACATATCTGCTGCTGTCGGCTCTAGATTGTGATTGCTGTGTGAACTCTGAATGCTGTTAATGCTATGCTCGTTACCTCGTTCTCCCTTTCCCTGACTGCTGTGACTTTGACTATGTCCACTGTGACTTTGACTACTATGACCACTGTGACTTTGACCACTGTGACTGTGACTATGACCACTTTGACTATGACCACTGTGACTTTGACTATGACCACTGTGACTATGACCACTATGACTGTGACTATGTCCACTGTAGCTCTCGTTGATTGAGTACTTGCTCCTGTAGAGCCTCTTTCCTTCTTCTTCATGTATGGCACTTGCATTAACCGCAGACCCATTGTTACATGCATGCTTGCTAAGTTCTATATCATTTATAGTGGGTAACTTTACTTTGTATAACTGGTTCAAGAAATGTAGTTCCCGATAACTGGTCATACTAGTCCTTGACCCATTTTGTGGGCGGAAGGAAAACCGAATAATAGACTTGACCGAGGTCCGAGGTGGTTGACCATGTTTTAAGCAGCAGAAAATCTGCTTGTAGGTCCGGCAGAATTTTGTACTGAAAGCCATGTAGATTATGAAGTTCACTGACGAATTGACAGTCTCCAAAAAATATGTCACGTTCCGGACAACATCGTATATATTGCTCTGTTGGCCATAGCTGGAGTACTGCTTATATACCTGATCCATGATACTATGAATGGCACCGGGCAAAATGCAGATGAGAAATACTAAGGAGACCATGAGAAGCATGAGAGTAATGCGGTTTTGTTCATAGGATGCTGATGTCCCATTGGACATTGTTCTGCGGAATGACCAAGTTCGTCTGATGGCAAGTGCGATAAGGATGTTAACTAGAATAAGTATGAGAATGGGTATGAAGCGAAACATCACGTTGAGGATGTTCCCATAAATGAGAAAGAAGAGATCATTTTTCCCCAGCTCTGTGCGGCCCATTATATAAGAGGTTTGATTGTTGATAGTCACATAGTAACTGTGGTACTTGAGAGCATTGGGGATAAATAGCAATGATGTCAACAGGTATATCATCACTATACACGTCGTGGTCATAACCTTGCCGCATATAACCTTAGCCTTCATCGGAAAGTAGACAGCCACAAGCCTCTCCATACTGAGCATTGTAGTCAGACCTGTAGTGATTCTAGCCGTCACCACACTTCCATATGGTCCCAAGACAGGAAATGTCATTGACCTGAAAAAAAAAAAATAAGGAATTCATCACAGTATTAAAACAATGATATTACTGCAGTCCTTTTCCTTCTTCACCTTTCAATTCCCAACGGAGTACATGTCTTCAACAAACTTCTTCCAATTCTTTCTCTCCCTGCCATCCCTTCCAATTCTTTCCATGTTTTACCTATCCTATTAACATCAGCCTCCAGCTCTCTTCTCCAGGTATGTCTAGGTCTTCCCGCACTCCTCTTTCCCTGCGAGTTCTAAAACAGTGCATGTCGTGCATTTCTCCCAGTCGGTCTTCTCAATGTGTGTTCTATCCATCGCCAGTGTCTATTCCGTAGCTCTTTCTCCACCGGTATCAGATTAGTTCTTTCTCTGAGTTCCTCGTTCGTAATCTTAACATACCATACCATCTCAGTCCCTCAATTCTACTTAAATATCCATTTATGAAGGTATGTAGTTTTCTACTTAATATTCTTTAGAATCGAATTTGTTAAACTTCTTGAAATAATGTAATAACATGTAACTAGTTGAACAGATGTTGATATTTTCAAATTAAACTTAATGTACCGGAAATTAACTTTTCTTCTTCTTTCTTCAAATCCTGTTTGCCTCACAGCGTCAGGTCAAGAAGAGATTTCTAAAACGGGCCCATGTATGCGCTTCTTAGATAGTGTCTTTCGTCGCCTCTGTTATCTCTGAGGTCCATCTTTTGCGGGGCCGGCCTTTTGCTTTGTACCCATTGTATCGAAGCAGCATTGCTCTTTGAGGTGCACTGTCTGTTGGTAATCTGCTTACGTGGCCGAGCCATTTAATTTATTGTTTCTTGATGAAGTCTAGTACTGATGTTGTACCCACTTTTTCCTGATGTCTTCATTTCTCAACCGGTCTCTTCTTGTTACACCCAGCATTCTGCGTAGACACTTCATCTCTGTTGTGACTAGTTTTCTTCTATCATTTGTTGTCAGTGACCAGGTTTGGCGCTGGTAACATAATGTGGGAGAAAGATTGTTTTGAACATTGCTCTTTTTGTGTTCATAGTGACATGTTTGCATTTTAAAATTGACGCCATTTGTCCTATCATTTGATTTGCTTTGTTGCATCTGTGTTGAATTTCATTAGTTATTCTTCCGTTTGCTGAAAAATGCTCCCCAGGTATGTGAAGTCTTTTACTTGATTTAATGGGCGTTTGTCGTTGCAGATATTGGTAGTGCTTTCCTATCTGGCGAATGTCATTACTTCTGTTTTGTCGATGTTTATTCTCATGTTGTATTCGTTGCATGCTAACTGGAGTCTGTTAATGTGTTGTTGTAGCTGTTCTGTTGTTGATATGATTGCTTGATCATCTGCAAAAATAAATCCATTTAAGAGTTCTCCGAGGTTGTTTCCTTCGCTGGTGTTAGCTATTTTACAGATGTGGTCAATATACGTGATGAACAGCAGCGGGGAAACTAACATATGGATGTTATATTATGCTTTGATCATGTCATTGATCATGCATGGTTTTTCTTCTTCAAATTTGTCTGGATATCTCGTAGACAGCACATTTTTACCGTAAAGTCGTGATTGTTGCGATTGTTCATTGTGCATACCTGACGTGTTCTCCGGCCACAGGATTTCTTAGTACGTACAGCCTGAGGCAGGAAAAGTAGAGAGCGTGAAGAAGGAAGAGTAAATCTGATACTGAGAGGGCAGCCAGGACCATGTTGGTGGCGTTTCTCATGTTGTGATGAACCAGGACTCGTAAGCTGAGCACATTACCCACTGCGCCGAACACGGAGAAACATGGGATGAGTATCATCACGAATATGAAGGAAACCTGGAGATAAAGATCACAAAACGGGTCTCATTAAGGTTTGATAGAGATTCATTGAATCATGCACGAAAGATGTGAATCTTACCAAGCTATGTTATATACTGTATATATATATATTACAATGCTTCCCCATTCTGTAAAGACAATCGTATCACATAAAGTGTTTACATTCGCGACTCAATAATTGTGATACCTATAGAAAATATATACATACATTTTAACAATTTAGTTTATGAGTGAAATGAACTACGCAGTCGAATTTGAATCCACGACCTTTGGTAAGAAAGGCAATTTGGGTTTCTTCTGGATTTTTTTTCACCGTTCTATAAGGTGAAAAAAATGAAAATCATTGCATATCCTTTTTACAGGACGTAGTCATCACCAACAGTAAAGGAGTCATCGGTTTTATAGGCACGACTTATACGTTCAGTTGTTTGCCATTGCTTTCTGGACGGCGATGTCTATTTTTACAGTTCGTAAAAATCTAAGGGAACTAATTTGCTTCCAAATTTGCCCGCCGTGGAGTTTGAACCAGGTACTCTTAGGGGATGTGATGGAGTTCACTACCGCTAAACCATGGGCACTCACTATAATGTAGTCATTGGACTTAATGTCCAGTATGGTTTAAGTAGCTCATGACACAAGATGCGACAGACAACAGGGGGTGGTTAGTGGGACACTCTGCAGACATGGCTTTTGTGAGCTGGGATCAAGGTCAGTTTTATTCTGAAACGAATAAGCAGTGGTGGATAAAACGGCGATGCTTTCCCAGCAGGATAGGATTTTTACAACAGATGGCACTGGTGTTGTCATTGAAATACACAATATACCCAATAGCTGGAGCGCCAAAAGCTCAAGTCGCTATAGGTTCTAGCAAGGAGGAAAGGAAACATCGGTAAACCTGAATCACTGGGAGGTACACCAGCTATGAAAGACAGCCCTTACTGAAAACTCATCTAAACCGAAAACGTAACCCGGTCTGTCGAGGATGGAGTGTGTCAAATACGGCACAGAAATGTGGACATGCGCGCAAATACAGGGACGGTGGACGTGCGAAAATCTGATCGTTTGTGATGGTATCGCTCTATCAGCTACAATCGCCCGCCTGCTCAGCTTGTTCGTAGCGCGTTGGACTGCGGGTGACTAGCCATCTGTGAGTGCGGGTTCAATTCCGCGGGCTGGTAGAAAAGCCACAGGTTCCCCAGATTCATGGTGTTCGTGGCGCCGAATCGAGGGGTTACGATGTCCATGGCACCGAGCCGAAGAGCTGAAAGCTCAAGTGCTTCTGGATCGGGAAAAAAAAAATCAGCTACAATCGGGGAGAAGCAAAGTCAACATTTTGTGAAGTTCTCGACTTGACCTGGAGAAGACTGCAGGCTTAATCTTGACGACAAGCTTCATCATCTAACATCACAAATAAACGTAAATGAGCGGGTGGTCTCTGTGACGGTGGTCACAGATCATTCTTTCTGAAGGTTAAGGATTCGAATCCGCACTGCGTCTTTCAGTTCACGAGTACTTTTTTCCGGAGATCCCTAGGATTATTGTTTGAGCAACGGAGCTCATGCCTTATGCAGTACTCCAGGCAGGTGACGTGCTATTTCCGTGGAGAGGGACAGCGATATACGGGGAACTCCGATGCAATGAAGTCAATCTTTTTGCCTTTGAATGTAAATAACAGTTATGAATCAATTGGTATACTTTTAGTCTATGAAACTGTTTAATGTCACTGAACAGTATAACACGATAATAGTACTATTTTGTGTCTCTATCTACTTCTATTGAACTCTGTTCACTCACACGCGCCCACATCTACGCATTCACACACTGTACTGATACACGCGCACACACTCTCTTTCTCTTATCCTCTCTCTCCTCCCCCTTCCCAAGAGTAGCGTAAGAAGGACGAATAAATGCTTCACAACAAAATAGAAGTTAAAGTGTGAGAAGGGATGTGTTTGTTTGAACTATTTATTCTTGTTTCCCTGTACTGTCTTGTACTGCGCATATAGCGAACGCCGTCATCATAATCTATTTTCTGTGACACTTGTTCTGTGAGGATGAAACTAGTCTAGGGTTATCTATTGGTGCTGACAATATTATAACATCAACATTCATCACGTCTTTCTCTCTCTCTCTCTCTCTCTCTCTCTCTCTCTCCCTCTCTCTCTCCTCTCTCTCTCGACTATCACAACCAAGTCGTAATATTCTGTGTAATCAGTTGTTGTTTGAACTAGATAACATAAGGCCGGCGTGCTCAAGTAAAAATTCTAAGAAATAAGAACACGACCGTCGCGTGACCTCGAATTCCAGTATTGTTGTATAAAGACGAACTCATTTTGAAAACAGCACAACATGGTAAATCAAGGTTATATTATGTTACAAGTTAAGTTTAACGATAAGGAATATCAATGTTATTAATATTTTTCATCAATAAATAACCACGGACTCATAGAATTGAGAGAAATTACGTAAAAAAGCTTACAGTGTTCTATCAAATATATACAAAAACCATCCCCCATTAAACACGAATTTTGGTTTTCCCGTCTGAGCTAGTCGGTCTTACGTTTCAGGGGCCACGAATGGGTTAACAGTGTCTGTGCACTCATTAACTAACTGTAGAAATCTTCGGCTGTTTCTGTGCACTCCTTAACTTACTATAGAACTCTTCGGCTGTTTCTCTGCACTCCTTAACTTACTATAGAAATCTTCGGCTGTTTCTGTGCACTCCTTAACTTACTATAGAACTCTTCGGCTGTTTCTGTGCACTTCTTAACTTACTATAGAAATCTTCGGCTGTTTCTGTGCACTCCTTAACTTACTGTAGAAATCTTCGGCTGTTTCTGTGCACTCCTTAACTTACTATATAAATCTTCGGCTGTTTCTCTGCACTCCTTAACTTACTATAGAAATCTTCGGCTGTTTCTGTGCACTCCTTAACTTACTAAGAAATATCAATGTTTTATTTCATCATTAACTAACTGTAGAAATCGTAAAGCTGTTTCTATCAATCTTAACTTCTATTAAAATTTCGGCTGTTTCTGGCAGTCCTTAACTTACTATGAAATCTTCAGCTGTTTCTGTGCACTCCTTAACTTACTGTAGAAATCTTCGGCTGTTTCTGTGCACTCCTTAACTTACTATATAAATCTTCGGCTGTTTCTCTGCACTCCTTAACTTACTATAGAAATCTTCGGCTGTTTCTGTGCACTTCTTAACTTACTATATAAATCTTCGGCTGTTTCTGTGCACTCCTTAACTTACTATAGAAATCTTCGGCTGTTTCTGTGCACTCCTTAACTTACTATAGAAATCTTCGGCTGTTTCTGTGCACTTCTTAACTTACTATAGAAATCTTCGGCTGTTTCTGTGCACTCCTTAACTTACTATATAAATCTTCGGCTGTTTCTCTGCACTCCTTAACTTACTATAGAAATCTTCGGCTGTTTCTGTGCACTCCTTAACTAACTGTAGAAATCTTCGGCTGTTTCTGTGCACTTCTTAACTTACTATAGAAATCTTCGGCTGTTTCTGTGCACTCCTTAACTTACTATATAAATCTTCGGCTGTTTCTGTGCACTCCTTAACTTACTATAGAAATCTTCGGCTGTTTCTGTGCACTCCTTAACTTACTATAGAACTCTTCGGCTGTTTCTGTGCACTTCTTAACTTACTATAGAAATCTTCGGCTGTTTCTGTGCACTCCTTAACTTACTATAGAAATCTTCGGCTGTTTCTGTGCACTCCTTAACTTACTATAGAAATCGTCGACTGTTGAAGTGTTTGACATTGAATATAAAGATGTGCTTATATATCGATATCTTCATTGTTATTACCCGCGACTTGGAGGATGCCATGCCTAAGGTGCTCACTTCTAGTTCCATTGATGCTCGATTGGTTTTCCCTTGTGGAACGATCGAGATATTTTTCTAGAGATCCCTGAATTCAATGTAGATGAGATCGAGTTCCTAGTTATAACGGAGATGGACGATAAAACGGAAGTTCCGTGTTCAAGTTGATCACTTTAAAAGAACCATTGGCATTTAAAAATCGATAGGAGTATACTGCAAAGCCACTGCCTGGACAACATTCATTAAACAATTTAAATATTAAATTGCAGCAAAATTTCCACCATCTTCAAAATTACATCGTGGCCCCTTGCCGGTGCTTCCAAGTTTGTGCACCCAAGTTCGTGCACTTCCACTAAGATCTTCCTGTATAAGAAGAGATAGGAGCACACATGGTTATTCACCGAAGTGCAGTGATGATGGTCCAATCAATCAATAACCATTATATATATATATATATAACAAAAATAATCTTGAAGTGCAGCCGTTTCTAATCGAACTTGTACCGTTGGACGTTTCTGAATAAACTTGTCACGATCTCATGATATTCCATATGTATTGTCTCACTGGCAGCTACAAAACGGTTTTGTACTACATGGCATAGCTCGTCATTTATTTGTGATATTGATCTTTTCAGATCGAAATGTATAATATTGGGTATCAGTTTTGCGCCAGTCTGTCTGTTACATCGCGTGATACCAGATCAGAGAAGAATAAGACTACGTCACGGCATTCACTGACTACTTCCGGTGGTCTACTGCCTTCATTCATGACAGACAAACACGCCTTTTCCTTTTTCATTCTTTGTTTCATTCATTTATTTTTGTGGACTGTTATATTTTTGGTAACAGATTGAGAAGTTGCTCGTACTCTAATGGTTCCCAGGATATCTCTACAAATTATATTTTGTCTAGTCGGTTCGTATTGTTATCCACGAGATTAGTTTATGTTGGTTTTTTTTCCCGTTTTCAAAACATGAAAACTGATATGTGTAAATATATTCCAGAGCGTGTTAGAATCACGAAAACCATGATTAAAACGATAAATAGCCATTGCGGCATTTTGTTTCCATGGATACTGACAGAAGGACAAAGGGACTCAGTCACGTGTTGTGTAATGGAGAGAGAGTGGTTGTTGATATGGTAAACACACAATGGCCGCCCCCTTTTTCCCTGTTATTTATGTAATCAGCATGATATGAATCCAACAATTTTTTCCCCAGTTTATGTGGTGGAAAAAAACCCCAACTTGTTTATTATCATAGTTGGTGGTGCTCAAGAAGGGACAAGGCCCGTCTGCCCAGCGTGTTCGTAGCACGTTGGACTACGGGTGACTATCCCTCTGTGTGTGCGGGTTCAATTCCGCGGGATGGCAGAAAAAGCCACATATTCCCAGATTTACGGTGTTCGTGGCACCGAACCGAAGAGTTACGATGTCCATGGCACCGAGCCGAAGAGCTGAAAAGCTCAAGTGCTTCTGGATCGAAAAAAAACCAAAACAATTCCCACTGATTTTGCCAGTTGTTACAGTCTTCTTTCTTCTTTCTTTACGATCAATTTTAATCACTCTTTGTGATATGTTTGATCTTTGTGAAGAACGTGTATACGTTGCACATTGGTTTGGTAGGCCCCTAAACGCATAGACTTCTACACATTTAGGACACATGCATCCGATTTCATCCGAACCTCCTTAGTCGCCTCTTACGACATGCGTGGCGGTAACAGTGGTTCTATTCTTTACACCCCAAATTTGGGCCCGGTAACCACTCGGGCGGCCAGTTGTTACAGTGTGTTCTAAGCTTTCAGTTCTCATGGGATGCCCGCTAAAATGATGGTTTCGTTACGATGTTGGTAATGAGCTTCCTCTGTGCGTTGATCTCTTTCAGCACATCAACATTAGTCTTTATAACGGCACTTAAGTTGATGGACGCTTTGATGGTCTTTGTGACGAGATGGGCCAGCCGTTATCTTGCCTTCCGAAGAAGATCGTAGATTCAAATAGAAGCCGCGTCGTTCAGTTCATGAGGCATTTCCCTAATATGCCTAGGATTGTTACTGGAGCTACGAAGTTCTTGCTTTGTGCAGTAAATTCGACAGCTGACGTGCTATTTCTGCGGAGAAAGACCGAGCATTTGGGTAAGGCCGACGCAGTGAAGTCAAGCTTTCGCTTTTAAAACGTGAAAAATTGTAATTGATGAACGTCCCAACAAAAGTACAATACAACCAACTATGAGAGCGCAGTCTTGGCACATCTGCTTTTGTAAAAACGTTCTCTTCGGTTTTAATAAACAGATAGTTCGATTCTGATCATCTTAATTTGCGCAGTTTGATTTTCCACGTTCTAACATATCGCGCAGTTGTTGTCTGGTAGTTATACTTCGTCTTAGTTGTTTTATCTCTACCCTTGGTTATAGAGGCCATACAGAGAGATGATTATACGGAAATCGTTATTAATAGAAATAATAACTATTTGATTTAATTGAAATACGTGATTTTAAGTAGAATGGCGAAACACGTAATAACAAAGTACTGTAGTTTTACAAAATACAAAAACAAAATGACAATACACAGCAACATTTCGACCAAAAATGCCTTTATCAAGCAAAACGATACAACAAACCTGACGGATAGCTCAGAACACTATATAAAGATATTGGTTGCTATATCTTTGTTAAATTCTGTATGTAGTGTTCTGAGTTATCAGTCAGGTTTGTTGTATCGTTTTGCTTGATAAAGCCTTTGTGGTCGACACGTTGCTGTGTAATGTCATTGTTTTTGTATTTTGTAAAACTACGTACTTGTTATTACGTGTTTCGCCATTCTCATGTTTTACTGCAGTCTCTATCTATATTGTGATTGTAAGTAGTGTAGCTGTGTTTATGTGGCACGGATTAGCGTAATGCGTAAGCGTTCGCATATCGACTCGGACTCAAGAGGGGTGCGAGTTCAATCCCACACTCGACGTTCCACACGCGAGAAAAGGAATTGTCCCTCCTGCCTCCTGCACACTAGAGGCTATAAATACGAAGTGACAGGCACTCATATCCTAAGGTCTGAAAAGGCTGCGGACATTTTATTTATTTTTATAGCCGTTCTTACTGCTAAATCTAATTAACTAAACGAGGTGACATTTACAATCTAAGAGGATTGTTCACTTGGTTATGTTATTGTAGTTTTAATTACACAGTTCTTCATAAACCAAGAGGTGAATAAAAGTTGCCGACGTTAGATAGGACACACCTTGAGAAAATCCGAGGGGAATATAATAAGAAATCCTGGCAACCCACAGGGAAAACGAAAGAGAGGAAGTTCTAGTAATACACGGAGAAGAGATTTAGAGGCAGAGATTAACAGTATACAGAAGAGCTGGAGGGAGCTGAAGGAGATAGTTAAAAATAGGAAGACTTAGTGGCGGCTCGTCATTAGGGCCAGTGGGGCCAGGACCCCCAAAAATAATGTGTAATATGTATATATTATTTTATATATTGAAATATAACCTAACCCAAAACAATGATTTTTTCGAAAATATGTGTATGGCCCCACCAACAAAAATGATCACGAGCCGCCACTGGGAAGACTTGGCATGAGTTGGTTGAGTGGACCCTAATCGGAGTTTTATAAGGAATGCTTGAAAGAGAGAGAAATCTTTATAACATAATATTTTGTTTTGAATAGTTTACACATACATTATAAAGAATAGTGTTAACTATTCTTACATTTACGTTGTATTTGTTCTAGAACTAAAAAAAACAGTGAATAATAAATATCAATAAAGAACAAAGTTTTTGTAAGAACGATTTTGAGCACAAGAAAAACAACTTTAAAAAAGTAAAACAGAATATAATATATTGCAATCTCATGACATAAGTTTTGGCTGATATATAAACGTTATTTTTGTATGAAATATATTTTCACTTCGCCTACACACATATAAAAATAGATCAATGCATTACAAAATATCGTCTATATTCCAACGAAAGTTCATGTTACTGGTAGTAATGGGTTATTTTCTGCCTGTTAATTGTTTTTCCTGTTGGCAAGAGTTGTTCATAGATACTCCACTTTCATTTGTTATCTTTGCTATATCAAATTTCAATACGTGTATACAATGGTCAAACCCCTTGATGCAAGAAAATACATTAGTAATTGGTTTTTAAAATTGAATTTTGTTTACTTCCGGGTATGGGTTTGTTATGGGCTACAGTGCATTGCTTTGATAGATTCTACAATGCTGTTAACACGAAACTCAAATACACTATATATATATATTAGGGGGTCTTTGTAGCGTGGAGGCTAGGTGTTCGTCTCTCGTGTCAAAGGTACCAGGTTCGCTCCCTCGTGGAGCCATCTGGAATATTTTTTCCAGAGATCCCTGGTCGAGTTCCTAGTCCTATCGGAGACGGACGATACAACCTATGTCCGTGTTCAATTTGAGCACGTAAAAGAACCATTGACAGTTAAAAGGGAGAAGAACAGGTTGGGAAGCGCTGCCCGGGCAAAATTCAGTAGAAAAGATTAAAAATAAAATTCCTACAAAAATATCTTCACTATCTTCAAAATTACATCGTTGTCCTCGCCGGTGCTATGGAGTTCGTGCACTGCAGCTGAGATCTCCTGTGTAAGAAAGAGATCGGAGCACACCTGGTTACACACTGAAGTGCAATGATAATGATCCTATCAATCAATCCATATATATTTGTATGTAAATAAACATGTTCTTCTTCTTCTCCAATCTCACCTTGCAGCATAAGACATTCACACATTTCTTACAACAAGATCTGTCTCAAGCAAACCAACTTAGTTAATTCCATTGTTTTTCCCGTCTCTTCTCTTTCACTGTCTACAGTTTATCTCATTAGATATCTTTAATTAACCATAAGTACAGCTCAACTCCAATGTACCTAGGATAGAATACCATATCAGTTCAGTTTTATACCTGAATACCTCAGATGGTAGTATTTCATAGTTGCTGCTGCTCTCATGATCAATAGCAAATATATCAATTTGCAGATGTCATCAAGTGCTATTTGCTTTGATGACTCGTCTGAGCCACTGTCGTCTCACCATGACTCTATCTCACTCACTCAATCTTTCTCCTGATTTCCTGTTGACCTGGTGTCAGTATACTTGTGCCGGATCGTGTTCATACACGTGTGCCATCTGTCTTTCATTCACATCATTTATTTTTGTTCTAATTTTATACTCATAGATGATTTTTTTTTCTCTGTCCCTTCTTTGCTCATGTTTTATTTTTCTGGATCTTCATCACAAATAAACCAATCCTTGTTTCTATTTCCTATATTGTCTTTCCTGTTGATCTGGTGTCAATATATTTGAACTGGATCACGTTTACACAAATTTACCATCTGTATTTCAATTAACATCAGTACGTTCTTTATCATTTTTGCACTCATTTATGACTGTTTCTGCCCTACCCCGGGTTCTCTCACAATTTCTTCCTGGACCTCCATCATAAATGTCTCCATTCTTGTATCTCCTTTCTGTTGTATGCCATTTCTGTTGCCCCCGTCGTTATCTTAATCTCTCCCTTATTCTTACTATCAGTATCTCCATGGGTGGCATATATCTTTTTCTTGATTGTGTCTAACTACATTATAATTGTCTGGTTCACCCTCTAACAACGATAAACACCAACTCTTCTTACCTTGTCTGCGATCTGTTTACTGACCAACTGTAACGAGTCGTCCAAGGAGTCTGGTGAACCCCTTCGTCCGCCGAACGGTCTTCGAGAAGTTGGAAGCTTAACTTTGACTTCAGAGGACGGTCCAGCCTCCGTGATGTTAGTAAGAAAATATTTCTCAAACAATTCGGTGGTTTTAGCTGAAGTTGACGATGGTAAATAGAATAATGTTCCGTTCATGTACTCAATATTGTAAGGTACCATAACTGTGCTAGGCATCCCGGTCAGGGGGGAATCACTAGAGATGTTCATGTCGTGATTTGATAGAGAACCTCTTGTCTTAGCGCCTCATTTGATAAAATGACGTTTCCAAACACATTTGCTTATATCACTGTATCAGTCTGGAAATTGGTTTGTAAACATGTCGTATCAAACATTTCCATGGAAACGATCATATGACATCTGATTTCTGTAGTAAAGAAAACAAACATAAGCAAAAACTGTTTTAAAAAATCAATACATGCGCTTTAATCTATAGAACCAATACAAATCGATACAAGTCACTATAACGTAATGTCTGGTAATCAGTATCGAATACCGTCATATCAACATAGAAACTCAATAATAGCGAGATATCGTTTGATACTGATCACGTGATCAATGACCATGATTTCCGTTTTGCAGTTAGGGTCTAAAAGCAATATTTGTCGTGAAATTAAACAACTTACCAAATTATTTATGGTTTTTTTCCGGTAATTGTGGGATGTTTTCATTCTGTCTGCAATGCCGGATTCCCAACTGCAGGGGTTCCTAGCCACTTGAGATTTCGTTGGGTTATTTAACGATAAAAGATGAGTGCAGATAAATGAAAGTCGTGGCATATGCTTTGTGTGGACGTCACCATCAACCACAGTCAACGAGTTGTTGATTTTTCTAGGCACCACTTATACGTTCAGTGGTTTGACATTGCTTTTTGAACGATGAGGTCTATTTTTATCTTTCATAAACATCCACGGCAAAAAATGTTGCTTCCAAACTTGCCCGCCGCGTAGTTTGAACCAGGTACACATGGGTTGTGATACCGCTTAAGCAACAGACGCAGATAGTTTGATTAATTTACAATAATAGGTAACAATTCATAACAATTCATTACAACAACAAGTAACAAAGACATTTTATTTATAAGAATCGTGTTCTCGATTTATATTTTTTTTAACTAGAAAAATCATTTATTTAGTTTGTTGAAATAAATATAGACGAGTTGTCTGTCTCGATTTATATATTCGAAAAGCAATCACAATGTGTATACATTAAGTAGGGGTCTCTGTGGCTAAGTGGTTAATCCCTTTGCCTTGTGAGTCGAAGGTCGTGGGTTCGAGTCCGGGCCGATCTATTCTGTTCACGAGTGCAGTTTTTCCAAAGACACCTAGGATTGTTGCTGAAGCAACGGAGTTCGTGCTTTGTGCAGTACTCTCGGCAGGTGGCGTGCCATTTCTGCGGAGAGGACCGAGCCGTATGGGGTAAAACCCGATGCAATGAAGTCAATCCTTCGCCTTTAAAAACTCTTTTTATACATTTGAAGGGGATGTGACTAGTTCCCTTCATCACAGACGGTTCCATTAGCTTCTTCTTCTTTGCGTTCGTTCTTTACGACCAATTTTAATCACTCTTTGTGATATGATTTGATCTTTGCCAAGAACGTGTATACGTTGCACATTGGTTTGGTAGGCCCCTAAACGCATAGACTTCTACACGTTTAGGATATGTGCATCCGATTTCAGCTAAACCTCCTTAGTCGCCTCTTACGACATGCGTGGCAGGTAACAGTGGTTCTATTCTTTACACCAAAATTTGGGCCCCGGTAACCACTCGGGCGATTTCATTAGCTAACATAGTGAGTCAAATATTCATTTGTTTCGACTGCACGTCCTGAAAGATGACTGAATAATTGATACATTTCCAGGAAGTATTCTTGGTTACTGTCGATCTTGATCAAACATTCTAATGACCTCACTTTTCTAGTGCTGATATATTAGTCGATCTTGATCAAACATTCTAATGACCTCACTTTTCTAGTGCTGATATATTAGTCGATCTTGATCAAACATTCTAATGACCTCACTTTTCTAGTGCTGATATATTAGTCGATCTTGATCAAACATTCTAATGACCTCACTTTTCTAGTGCTGATATATTAGTCGATCTTGATCAAACATTCTAATGACCTCACTTTTCTAGTGCTGATATATTAGTCGATCTTGATCAAACATTCTAATGACCTCACTTTTCTAGTGCTGATATATTAGTCGATCTTGATCAAACATTCTAATGACCTCACTTTTCTAGTGCTGATATATTAGTCGATCTTGATCAAACATTCTAATGACCTCACTTTTCTAGTGCTGATATATTAGTCGATCTTGATCAAACATTCTAATGACCTCACTTTTCTAGTGCTGATATATTAGTCGATCTTGATCAAACATTCTAATGACCTCACTTTTCTAGTGCTGATATATTAGTCGATCTTGATCAAACATTCTAATGACCTCACTTTTCTAGTGCTGATATATTAGTCGATCTTGATCAAACATTCTAATGACCTCACTTTTCTAGTGCTGATATATTAGTCGATCTTGATCAAACATTCTAATGACCTCACTTTTCTAGTGCTGATATATTAGTCGATCTTGATCAAACATTCTAATGACCTCACTTTTCTAGTGCTGATATATTAGTCGATCTTGATCAAACATTCTAATGACCTCACTTTTCTAGTGCTGATATATTAGTCGATCTTGATCAAACATTCTAATGACCTCACTTTTCTAGTGCTGATATATTAGTCGATCTTGATCAAACATTCTAATGACCTCACTTTTCTAGTGCTGATATATTAGTCGATCTTGATCAAACATTCTAATGACCTCACTTTTCTAGTGCTGATATATTAGTCGATCTTGATCAAACATTCTAATGACCTCACTTTTCTAGTGCTCATATATTAGTCGATCTTGATCAAACATTCTAATGACCTCACTTTTCTAGTGCTGATATATTAGTTAATTTTCATCATCTTGGCTATACCATACGTTACTTTGTCTGTGCCATCAATTAAACGTCCAGTCTTATCACCATTTATTATGCCGTTGTTACAATGTGTTAACCATAATAATAATAATAAAATTCCTCTCCTACGTTATATGTTGCATATGTAGCAATTCTCCATACTGTCTATCTGGCAACTGCTCAATCTCTCTATGGAACTGAGACCAGTGTTTCTTGCCTCTCTCAGCAAAGTTCGTTTCAGCGTCTCCCTAGGCCGTCCTCTGTTTCATGAACACTTTGCATCCCACTTCAATGCCTGCTTTGATATTCTTTGATCATTTATTCTCAAAGTGTGTCCAACATATCTCCATCTTCTCCTTATAACAGTTGTTACCAGTGGTTTACCAGACATTTCTCTGGTTTCATCACTTCTCCTTTAATGGTTCAATGTTATGCTAATTATTTTAAACCATCCCTTTCTAGAGTTCTCATCATACGACGCACAAACAAGGACGATTACCTCTTTCTGATGTTGACAGTGAGCTTCCTCTGTGTTTTTTTTTTTATCTCTTACAATACATCAGCATTAGCAGTCTATGAGATTCTCAATATTATTTTGTAAAACCACATATTTTTGTTTGTATAGACGACATAAATCATATGAGTATCAATCAAAAAACTGAAATACATAAGCAAATATACCCGCCTAGTACATCGTGCGACTACCAAAATACCATATCGCTTTGTATATATATAAGGACAGTTGGCATATTGTTCTTTCTACAGAGTTGCAAATTTCATGAAATAAGACATATTGTGTGTGCAATTCATTAAGAATGAACAAACCATGCATATACAAGTAAGAAACAATATGCAATATTTCAGCACATTAAGCACAGCAGATGGTTTAGAGCATAGATTCCCAAACTTTTGGCCCACTGCCCACTTTGCACAGCATACACTTTGTAACGCCCCACCCCCACCCCCACCCTCCACATTATAGCAGTTTGCAAACGCCCCCTCCCACATATATACATGCTCTATTGTCTCTTTGACATAGAAAATTGATATATATTTATGTAATACATGGTCAATTTTCAAGTGATTATATTCATGAAATAGAAAATTGATGAAAAATGGATCGTGTAAGACAGGCATAAGATGAATTAAAATACAGAACTCAAATTTTAAATGATTATTCAATTGCCAAATCACGAGAATAATTTATTTTAAAATATTTATTATTCATTTCTTCTTTAAGACACCACGAACCCCTAATCGTCTGAACCGCCTTAAATTCTTCTCAACCCACCATCGCCCCTAGAACGCTTCAGTACCCACTGGGGGACGGTACCACCCACTTTGGAAAACGCTGGTCTAGAGTTCTAGAGTTATCTCGTCTAGGAGAAGTCATATAAATACAAAATAAAATTTCGCGTTGCCTTTTCTGACCTTAAGTTGTGAAGCCACTTCACTTCCTATTTCTAGTATTTAGTATGTAGGAATTAGGTGGTGGGTGGGGGCAATTTCTTTCTTCGCGTGTGGAATGTCGAGCTTAGGATTGAACCCACAAATCTCTTGTTTGATTCGATAGTTGAACGTCAATGTATTATGCTAATCCTAACCCTACAGGAGAAGTCATACATTCACAAATCTCTTGTTTCATTCGATAGTTGAACGTCAATGTATTATGCTAATCCTAACCCTACAGGAGAAGTCATACATTCACAAATCTCTTGTTTGATTCGATAGTTGAACGTCAATGTATTATGCTAATCCTAACCCTACAGGAGAAGTCATACATTCACAAATCTCTTGTTTGATTCGATAGTTGAACGTCAATGCATTATGCTAATCCTAACCCTACAGGAGAAGTCATACATTCACAAATCTCTTGTTTGATTCGATAGTTGAACGTCAATGCATTATGCTAATCCTAACCCTACAGGAGAAGTCATACATTCACAAATCTCTTGTTTGATTCGATAGGTGAACGTCAATGCATTATGCTAATCCTAACCCTACAGGAGAAGTCATACATTCACAAATCTCTTGTTTGATTCGATAGTTGAACGTCAATGCATTATGCTAATCCTAACCCTACAAGAGAAGTCATACATTCACAAATCTCTTGTTTGATTCGATAGTTGAACGTCAATGTATTATGCTAATCCTAACCCTACAGGAGAAGTCATACATTCACAAATCTCTTGTTTGATTCGATAGGTGAACGTCAATGCATTATGCTAATCCTAACCCTACAGGAGAAGTCATACATTCACAAATCTCTTGTTTGATTCGATAGTTGAACGTCAATGCATTATGCTAATCCTAACCCTACAGGAGAAGTCATACATTCACAAATCTCTTGTTTGATTCGATAGTTGAACGTCAATGCATTATGCTAATCCTAACCCTACAGGAGAAGTCATACATTCACAAATCTCTTGTTTGATTCGATAGGTGAACGTCAATGCATTATGCTAATCCTAACCCTACAGAAGTCATACATTCACAAATCTCTTGTTTGATTCGATAGGTGAACGTCAATGTATTATGCTAATCCTAACCCTACAGGAGAAGTCATACATTCACAAATCTCTTGTTTGATTCGATAGGTGAACGTCAATGTATTATGCTAATCCTAACCCTACAGGAGAAGTCATACATTCACAAATCTCTTGTTTGATTCGATAGTTGAACGTCAATGCATTATGCTAATCCTAACCCTACAGGAGAAGTCATACATTCACAAATCTCTTGTTTGATTCGATAGTTGAACGTCAATGCATTATGCTAATCCTAACCCTACAGGAGAAGTCATACATTCACAAATCTCTTGTTTGATTCGATAGTTGAACGTCAATGCATTATGCTAATCCTAACCCTACAGGAGAAGTCATACATTCACAAATCTCTTGTTTGATTCGATAGGTGAACGTCAATGCATTATGCTAATCCTAACCCTACAGGAGAAGTCATACATTCACAAATCTCTTGTTTGATTCGATAGGTGAACGTCAATGCATTATGCTAATTCTAACCCTACAGGAGAAGTCATACATTCACAAATCTCTTGTTTGATTCGATAGTTGAACGTCAATGCATTATGCTAATCCTAACCCTACAGGAGAAGTCATACATTCACAAATCTCTTGTTTGATTCGATAGGTGAACGTCAATGCATTATGCTAATCCTAACCCTACAGGAGAAGTCATACATTCACAAATCTCTTGTTTGATTCGATAGTTGAACGTCAATGCATTATGCTAATCCTAACCCTACAGGAGAAGTCATACATTCACAAATCTCTTGTTTGATTCGATAGTTGAACGTCAATGCATTATGCTAATCCTAACCCTACAGGAGAAGTCATACATTCACAAATCTCTTGTTTGATTCGATAGGTGAACGTCAATGCATTATGCTAATCCTAACCCTACAGGAGAAGTCATACATTCACAAATCTCTTGTTTGATTCGATAGTTGAACGTCAATGCATTATGCTAATCCTAACCCTACAGGAGAAGTCATACATTCACAAATCTCTTGTTTGATTCGATAGGTGAACGTCAATGCATTATGCTAATCCTAACCCTACAGGAGAAGTCATACATTCACAAATCTCTTGTTTGATTCGATAGGTGAACGTCAATGCATTATGCTAATCCTAACCCTACAGGAGAAGTCATACATTCACAAATCTCTTGTTTGATTCGATAGGTGAACGTCAATGCATTATGCTAATCCTAACCCTACAGGAGAAGTCATACATTCACAAAAACAAGATTATTGGAAAACAGCAAAAAAAAATATATAAAACCACACAAGAGATTTCATATCTTGCCTTTATCATGTTTAATGACATCCAACTTCGTACATATCTCCTCCTTAGCTGTCACCTTATCATTAAAACCCGTTTTATTGCTCTTAACGTCTTGTTCCAATTCTTGGCACGTTCTTCTGTTTTCAGATCACACACTGTCCTGTCTTGTCCTTCACATTGCACATTTCTATAGTTCGCCAAGTCCCATTTATTTTAATAGTCTGACAATTGAAGTAGCATCATCAATAAAGTGTGATACGACACTAAATACGACTTCCTCTATTAGATCTGTCTCCGCCACAGACATTTGTTTAGCAAAGGGGAAATATTTGAAACAATGCCATAATGGTTAGATTTTAATAAGTTATTAGAACAAAGAAGTACATAGCAACCAAAAATAAATAGTGGTTGATATTGTTATTAGGTGATTGGATTACTCATAAAATACCCACCTATTCACAAACAGAAGCTCTGTGGTACATTCTGTTTGCTCTAACAAATAGTAAACAGACAGCAAGATGATAAACTATTCGTTATTTTTAAAAGAAAATATGTTTTTTAAAACGCAAAAATAATGGGTCTTCTTCGTTCAATTATAAATTTTCGTCGGAACGTAACTGATGTGTAACTGACAAGTACACTTCCGTTGACACTGACACCCATCAGAAATGGATTAGATCCATATTGGAGGAGGGTCCTATGTATAAACACGTCGATTCTAACCACGTTGCCATTGTCTAGTAAGTAATTTGTACACATTTTTATTGAGCCTTAGTAGACCAAGATCAGTCACACGGGACCATAAAGCTGTCCCGCTATATATGTGATTCGCAGATCCGTTGGTGATTGTAAAGTCCGATACAGGAGTGACAGTATCTGTCGTAGTTTCCCAATCTAAAATATGAGACGAGTTTCTCAACATAAAAAAGTTAATTGCATATCCTTTACAGGACTTTGCGAATCAATCCCAGCTTTTAACGCTGCTTGTGATTTTTCTAGGCATTATTACGTTCAGTAGTTTGCCATCTCAAAATATATCTTTATAATATTCAAGTCTCTTATCTCAAATATGAGACGAGTTTCTCAACATATATCTTCATAATATTCATGAGACGGAACTACTAAATCATAATTCCATACCTGAAGAATTACTTTTTGATCAATGGGAACCAGACTCAGTAGCACTAAACTTCTCAACCTCCATCCCTAAATTGTTAAGCAAAGATGCCGCGCCTAATCTAGTGAAGAAAGCAACTACAATGGAACATCTCCATTACATGTTTCCAGAAGACAGCTGGATAAGAATTTACACAGATGGATCGGCAATGGAGACAACCATGAATGGTGGAGCAGGAGTGTACATTAGGCACCCAGATGCTACTACTGTGTCTCTAGCGGCCCCTACGGGAAGAATGTTCCAACTACAAAGCAGAACTCTGTCTTTCTGATGGAAGCACAGCACATGAATAAGCTGCAAGCACCTGCAGGAAAGATGGTATTTCTTACAGACTCCCTGTCAGCTATACAAGCCCTGGAGGCTAAATCCGCTGATAGCACAGTACAAAACCTAAAAGAGAACTTGCTCAGCTTTCAGAAAAGGCAGAAATTCACTTGCAGTGGATTCCATCTCACTGTGGCATTGCAAGCAATGAGAGTGACGATGTCTTAGCTAAGGAGGGCAGTGCCAAAGAGCAAATTTACCTACCCTTGTCTTTTCAAGAGGTCAACACCCTCATACAGAGAAAATCTGCAGTAGACTGGAAGACAAACACTGGATATGATTATGGAAAAGACTCCTCAAAGACCTAAGCAGAACAGACCAGGTCATTATATTTCGACTACGCACCGGACACTGCATACAGACTCAACAAACACTTATAAAGACTAGGAATAAGTCAAACAGCTCTCTGCCAGTGTCAGCAGGCAGACACCAGAGCATATCCTGCAAGACTGTCCTCTCCTGTGTGAGGTGAGAAGCAACATGTGGCCACACCCAGTCGACCTGAAAACTAAGCTTTGGGGAAACCTGACAGACCTGAAGCTGAGTGCTCAGTTTGTGGTCCACAGTAAATTAAGCGCATGACCAGAGATCGCTGAAGAAGAAGAAGAAATATGAGACGAGTTTCTCAACATATATCTTCATAATATTCAAGTCTCTTATCGCTGTTTACTTTATCAGACTGTTCTCAAATCACAATATTCCCATCCGCATCTATTTTCTCTATGTATTTCTGTCTTTGACGACTGTTTCGCATGTCCTTGATTGATTTTAGACCATCATCATTGCACTTCGGTGCGTAACCATGTGTGCTCTGATCTCTTTCTTACACATGACGATCTCAGCTGCAGTGCATGAACTCCATAACACCGGTTAGGGTTCCAGATATAATTTAAGAGATGGTAAACATATTTTGTAATAATAAAAAAATAAAAAGATATCTAATGAATTTTGCCCGGGCAGCGGCTTTCCAATCTGCTCTTTTCTTCTTCTTCTTCTTCTTTGCGTTCGGTTTCGTATGCTCGTCTAAATCATGAGATGGGTTGCCTCTATGAAGCTGCATGTCAGTTGGAGTTCTTCGAGAGTTCCCATAGCTTGGTCTGTATGCTTTGTTCATGAGGCCATGTTTCATTTCGTTGGTGTATGTATGATGGACATGACTGCAGGATGTGCTCTGGAGTCTGTGTTTCTGTCTGGCATGCACACTGTGCAGTCTGAGCAGGCTTTATTCTGTGCATGTGGCGGTTGAGCCTGCAGTGACCTGTTCTTAGGCGAAAGATTGTTGTGTGCTGTTTTCTGTTTAGTCTGCTGATGGGATCTTGTGGGTGTTTGCTGTGGGTTTGTTGCCTCCATACCTCTTTGTACTTTCTTTTGATATGTGTCTTGATTTCTGGTAGTGATACTGGTGTTTCTGTTGTGTAAGTTTTGTTCCCTCCTTAGCCAGCATGTCTGCTCTCTCATTTCCTGGAACGCCACAGTGGGCTGGTATCCACTGGAGAATAATTTTGTTGTGTTCTGAGAGCTTGTTTAGCTGTAGTGTTAGCTCTCTTTCCATGTTATCTTGTGGTTCCCTTTGTGTGGCCTGCAGGACTGACAAGCAGTCGCAAAGGAAGACAAGTTTGTTGTTTTGGATGTTTCTTTGCTGCAGTATTTTGAGGCATCCACAATTGCCTGTTGTTCGGCTCTAAAATTTGTTGATAGTTCTCCAGTGGCACTTGAATTTGTTAGTGTAGTGCCATCTTGGAGTATGATGATGGTTCCGGCCCCTCCTTTCCTCGCTGTCGTGTCTGATGATCCGTCTGTGTATATATGGGTCCACTCGGGATGGGAGTATGAGGTGTCAATGTGTTCTAGTGTCTTTGCTCTCAAGATGGGACCTGTTTCTTCACCCTTTTTGTCTACATTTGGAATTGTTGTTATCACTGTGAAGTTGGGCTGTAGGTCTGTGTTGTTGAATGGTACTATCATTTCCCAGGTTGCTGGGTCTTTTGAGAGGATGTCCATGTTTTTGCAGAGAGTGATTTTGACAAGTGATGGAAGCTGTGTCTTTTTATGCGGTTTTTGGTTGGTTCGTTGATTGTTTGGTGCATGGGGTTATTTTCTGTGCGTTTGAACTTTTCTGATAGTGTGAGTATTTTTGTTCCCTGCGTCGTCCCAGGCTCTCAATGCCAGCAGTTGCTTCTAGATCTTTGATTTGTGTACTTCTCAGACCTCCTGTGATGATTCTGAGGCCTGTGTTCTGTATTTTATCTAGCTTGTGTAGATTTGCTTGTGCTGCGTTGTGTAGGCTCCTGTGCCATACTCCAGTTTTGGACGTACATATCCTGTGTATATTTGGCGTGTAGTGTTTGCATCTGCGCCCCAGTGGGTTCCTGCTAGTTTTTCATGAGTCTTAATCTTATTGTGGCTTTCCTTTGTGTTTCTTCTATGTGGGGACCCCATGTGAGTCTTTTGTCGAATTTTATTCCTAGATAGGTAGGATTGTTCTCCTTTGGTAGCGGTTTGTTGTCCAGGTATAAGTCGACTTGTTCAGGTTTTGTAGAGAGTGAGAATAGTGTTGACACTGTCTTGTTTTGGTTTATTGTGACCCCCAAGTGTCTGCCCATTTCTTTACTGCATTTATGGCTCCTTGCATTCTGATCTTGGCAGTTCCTATGTATTCTGTTTGGGTCCATATGGCCAAGTCGTCTGCATGGAGTGCCTTGTGAATGTTAGATGCAAATTGTTTGGGGAGATCGTTGATAAAAAGTATGAAGAGTGTAGGATATTGCACTTCCCTGTGGAACCCCATCTTCTAGTCTGACCAGCTTGCCTCTGTGTCCTTCCAGTTTGACTCTTGCACATCGTCTGTGTAGGAAATCTCTGATCCATGTGTACATGTGACCTTTGATCCCGCTTTGTGCTAGTTTTAGCAGGAGTCCTTTTTCCAGACTTTGTCGAAGGCTTTAGTCAGGTCGAAGAAGGTGGCCAGCAGCTTGTGTTTGTTCTGGAAGGCATCTTCAATTTCTTGGGCAAGATAGGTGGTTTGGTCATCTGTGCTTCTGTGTTTTCTGAAACCTGATTGGCAGTCATCAAGTATTTTCTTTTCCTCTAGAAAGTTAAGCAGCCTGTTGTTTACGAGCCGCTCCATTGTTTTCCCAAGGCAGCTGAGGAGGCTTATGGGACGGTAGCTTTCTTTGTTTTCCTTGGGCTTGCCTTTTTTGCTATAGGGATTATTTCCCCCTCCTTCCATTCCTTTGGATATACTCCTTGCATCCAAGATTGGTTTAACAGGTCCAGGAGGTGTTGTCTGCCACCTGTTCCTAGGTTTATTATCATTTCGTTTGTCACCCCATCTGGTCCTGGTGCCTTTTTTTTCTTTAGTTTTTTTATTGCGCTGTCCAGTTCTTTGAGAGAAAAGGTTTGTTCATTGTGTCTTGTTTGTCTGCAAGTTGTTTGTTTATTTTTTTAGTTCTTTTTTTGTTTCCCTGACTTTGATTTTGGACATGTGTATGTTGCTTTCTTTTGCAAAGCCATCCGCAAGAATGTTTGCAGCTATTTTGCCCGTGTAGGTTTTCCCTCCATCTTCTATGACTGTGCAGGCATGGCTGGTGGTGTTTTCTTCATTTAGGCTCTTTACAAGCTGCCATAGTTTTGTGCTGTCTTTTTCCATGTTTAGTGTTGCTGTTTTTCCTGCCAACTTTTTCTAATGCATGTGAGTTTTCTTTTCTGTATATGGCTTGGTGTTTGTTGTGTTCTGTGACATTTGTGTCAGATGGGTCTTGTTCCATTTTTGTTCGTGCTGCTGTGGCTTTTTCATGTGATTGTTGTAGTTCGTTGGTCCAGAAGGGTTCTAGTGTTTTCTTCTTCCTCTGGGGATTGATTTTGTGCTGCTTTTAGTATGATGCTTGTGAGAGTTGTAATGTTTTCTGGATGTTGTTTGTTGTGTGGGTTTCTGTCAGTTTACCTTCAGTTAGGTTTCTGTACAGGTTCCAGTTTGCCTTTTTGTAGTTCCAGCTGGCTATTTTTTCCTGTTTTCTGGTGACTTGAGCTTTCCTACAGTAATAATGATTGGTTTGTGGTCGCTTCCTCCTAGTTGTTTCATCACCTCTCTTTCTGCACATCTCTGGATGTCTTCTGTGGCTATTGCCAGATCGGGTGTGCTTTGTGTTCTCCATACTCTTGAGTAGAAAGTTGGCTCTGAATCAGGTTTGTTTATGAGTATGAGTAGGTTTTCCATCATCCATTCCTCTACTTCATCTCCTCTTGAGTCCATAGTAGCATATCCCCAGCTGGGGGGAGTGGCTGTTAAAGTCGCCTAGGATTATTTGGTTCTTCTCAGCTGTATGTATGCTCTCTAGTTCTAATTTCTTATTGTTTGGGCATTAGTAGTTTGTAACATGTATTGGTTCTGGGAGGACATGTATTTT